>OZ010796.1:337174506-338374506 GCA_963932465.1 Maratus speciosus | reverse complement strand
AATGTATTATATATTCTTTTCTTACGCAGTATAGTATATTAATTTTGCATGAATCAACACGCTTTTCAGTTTAAAACAACATTCCGTCATAGGCAGGTTCTTTTTCACACGTCTTGCTATATTTTAATTTAACTATATTTTAATAAGCGTAGAAATCTGCTATTCTTTAAAAAGAATGAATTTGAATGTTTAATTGTAGAATAATGACGATTTAAAAATGCATACATTTTTTGAAAAAAATTGTGCCATTCCTAATTTTACTGACCTTTGAACGGACCAGGCCACGCCGAGACAATGATTTTTATACGGGTTGGGTCAAAACTAGGAATGAAAATATTGGGCCGTGAAGATTAGGAATGAAACCAGTACCGGCTCTGTGCAAAAAAATAAGTTAGGTCCGGCCCGAACCTTCAGGAAAAAAGTAAGGCCAGAGCCCGGCCCGGCCCGGAATGAAAATAGGCCACGGGCCGGCCCGTGCAGATATAGCGTTGGTCTTGCGGCTGATTCTCAGTCAGGCTGGAAATCCCCCTCTCTAATGCTAAACGTATGGGCTTGCAATCCATCGTATTTTTCTCCTCGGAAAATTATTTTTTTTTTCTTCTGTTTTCTGTATGCCCTTCTAGAAGAATGTTTTTTTTTTTCTGTTTTATTGGGCAAAATATTTTTAAAATACATTGTTAGTTTTATTTAAACTGTTAAAATCTTACTTACAAGTCACCAGCTTCACTTAGATTTTAACGCTTAAAATATAAAATTAAAGTACTGGCTTCTCGATTGCCCGTAGAATCTCCGTTTTTTAGTCCGTTTTTTTTTTTTTTTACAGTGTATAACTTTTTCATTTTCCTGTAAATGCGATACATTTTGAATTATAATCACTTCCTCCTTGATGGCGATCGTTCCCAGGTATCCCAAAATCGACTCAAATCGCCACATTCGACAACATTTTTTGAAAGATCGTTTGCCTAGAGAAAAAGAGAAATAGACACACACAGAGACAGAGTAAATCAGTAAGAAAAACTTGTACATTTTGTGCATTTATGGAAAAAAATAACTTGTCAGAAAATGGTGCGTATAGATTTAAAAACAGCAGTGGCGGGCGTATTCAGACTTATTCTGCGGAGGAAGGCAATCTGAGAAACTACATAAAAAATTGCTATGAGGGAATCGTATAAGGAACCGGGAAAAACTCCACTTTAAATTTTTTTGCCATGCAGCTATCCAATCCCTTATGCAATAAAACCTGTTAAGACGGAATCGCACAAGACACGAGAAAATTGCAGTTTTAGACAGGTTTTCGTCTCTACAATATAATGACTTGTTTGTACTGCATAATTGTACTACACTGTAAAAAAAAATCTGTAAAGTTACTAAAATATTTCTAGGAAACTGGGATTCCAGGAACTTTTTATGTAACGACAACAGCAAAAATTTCTGTAACAGCATCTGTTACAGGAATTTTTCTTGTTGCCGTTACGTAAAAAGTTCCTGGAATCCCAGTTTCCTAGAAAAATTTTAGTAACTTTACAAATTTTTTTTTGCAGTGTACATACTTTTTTTCTTCTTTTTATCGGAACCATGAAAATTTTTCCTATAAGACACTACTCCGTTATTGACAGATTCTGTTTTCGCAGGTCGTACTTAATTGTCTTTTATTGTTTTAATCGGAACCATAAAACTTTTCTTCTAAGGTATGTTTCCGTTACACACAGATTTTACTCCATTAAACTTCTAATAAATTTGTTAGTTTGATGATAAAAAGGCAAAATTATTTTGAATTAACACATATTTTAAATAGTTTAAATAAAAGTAAAATACCTTTAGGCAAAATACATTTTGTTTAGTTTAAATTTCTTATTTTATGAGGAAATAGATTAGATAAGCCATTATAATGACATGATTTTTTAAAGATAGAATATTTACTAAAATAATAAATAAAACACCGTGTCATATAATGATAGATTCTCATAAATCATATGCTTTACACACAGTCAATATTTATATTTAGAAAATTATAACAAAGTATCTAAAGTATCTAAAGTATAGTAGTAAGTATATAAAGTATCTATGCTTCTTTATAATATAAAATTCAGTCTTTTTGATTTTTAAAAATTATCTACACTGTAAAAAAAAATTTGTAAAGTTACTAAAGTTTTTCTAGGAAACTGGGATTCCAGGAACTTTTTATGTAACGGCAACAACAAAAATTCCTGTAACAGACGCTGTTACAGGAATTTTTCTTGTTGCCGTTACATAAAAAGCTCCTGGAATCCCAGTTTCCTAGAAAAACTTTAGTAACTTCACAGATTTTTTTTTACAGTGTAGAAACATGTCATCCAATATTTGTATATTCCTGTGAATGGAGAACATTCAGGAAGGATAGGCCATTAAAACTTCCTTTTCGTACTGTATTTCGTAAGTACGAAATGTTGAGAAGCTTCTTTCTGTAGTTACAATTAGAGATCGACCGAAAATTCGGTTTCGTTTTCGGCTCAAAATCTGAGTTTCACCGAAAATGCCGGTGAAAAATCGACCGGACCGAAACTATCTGTATTCCAAAAATCTCGTTTCTCCTATTGGATGTTTTTCACAATGCTCAGAGATATTTCAGCTGTATTGGCAGAAATGAGACACTCTTTATTTATAATACCTTCACTGTTTATAATACCAGTCGTGCCTGACTCAAGAATTGAGTCCAAAGTATGAAGCATGTAATCCATATATGACTAAACTTTGAAGACGCTTTTCACACTTCATTGTTTCTTGAATCATCATCCATTTCCGTTTCACAGAGCTTCATTGTTTATAATATCAGTCGTGACTGACTCAAGACGTGAGTGCAAATTGCATAGTAAGTAATGCATATAGGACTAAACTTTGAAGACGCTTTTCACACGCTCATTAAAAGCTTTAGACGTAACAATAATATAAAATTTTTAGATGTAAATTTCCAACTGGGCGAAAAATGTCCGGATCAGGATTCGAACCCGGGACCTCCCTGGCTGAAGCCGCCAGTGCTCTGCCATCTGAGCTATCCCGGACGATTCTGGTCGAACTTTTTCACCCAGCTAACCTTGATGATTACAGCATATTAATCTAGTATAAAATTTTTAGTTTGAAACTTCGAATACTCTCTGAGAAAGCTCTTGTATAACAGACTATCATTTACAAAAATCATTTAAAAGATAAATCGAGGTACTTATACCTAAACATTTTTTAATTATTTGAAGTTCGTATAATTAGAAAATCATTCTGTGTCGTAGATGAATTAATTACATTTTATTTTATACGAAAGTAAAAAGTTTTGGTCAAAGACACAGAGAGTCAACTTGGGCCACACGTATAATTAATTAATAATTCTGTATATTTATGTATAAATTAATTACTTTTGTTTTATGAACATTTTTGTTTTCGTTTTCGGACGAAAATAGGAAGATTACCGAAATTTGGTTTCGGTCGATCCTTATTCGTATGTACAAAATGTTGAGAAGCTTCTTTCTGTAGTTACAATAGAGGTTGGAAGCACACACAAGATTTTTAGTAGTAGACGGATTATTTGGTAATATCTCTGCTGTAAACCTCCGCAAAAGAATCAATGGATGCCGGTCTATGTAAGTTATCCACAAAACTGTATTTTTGATTCCTGTCAAATCGATTAGCTCTTTCCATTTTTCGGTAAATGCAAAGAATCTTTCAATAAAATAATGGCAAAATTGGACGCTAGAGCCCGATTAAGGTCACCTGAGCCATCAAATGTAATATACATTTATCGAAAAAAAAATCGATTCCAAATCATTTACAACTGTCTGCTATTTTCAAGTTTTATGTTTAAAAATGAGTTCGTGAATGAGTCAGAGATTCTCGCTGATGAATGGAGGAAAATATAAGTACCGCCTTATATACTATTTGTCCCAAAAATGATAGGTTTATTTGAAAATTAATATTTTTCTATTATTTTTTTATTAAATTTGTGTTATTTAAATATCATTATATATATATATATATATATATATATATATATATATATATATATATATATATATATATATATTTTTTAATTAGTGGTTTTGCCAAGTATATTGCAGCAAACGATGCATTTATATCGCTTGCCATTTAAAAAAAAAATCATTTTCTAAATAGACCCGTCATTTTTGGGACAACAACTTTGGGACTTTTAAACAATGTTGTACAAGGCCGGCCTTCGCCTTCAGGCTGTTCTTAAATCCAATATAGCTGCATTATAAGACATTGTTTAATACATTTTTGTTCTCAAACATGTAAATTGGCAAGTGCTCTTACTCAGAAACTTTGTAATCGAACTATTTTTTTCATTTTTCGGTAAAGATCTTTCAGAAAATTCTGTCCAAGTGGATGGTTTGAAACGAGTTTCCAGACGCAACAAAAGAGGAAAGGGAAATAAAAAAAACTGATTTCACGAGACAATAATCGCTTATAACGCAATAAGTGATTCATTTATTAAAAAGCGAAAACGCCGTTTGATGTCAAATCACTCGAATAAACATGTCTGCAAGTATTATGATCTTGGGTTTAAAAATGCGTCAGAAAATATGTCAGAAAGTTTCACGTTGTTGAGAAGGAGAAGATATATATTTTTTTTTTATAGCCGCCTTAAAAGGTCAGGGTGCAAGAGACATTCTTGGAGGCCTCTACTTTTTTTTCAGAGATAAAAAAGACATTTATATCTCGTTCCTCCGCCTTACAAAGTGCGGATCCCCGTCCAAGCCTAATTATTTTACAAAGAAAAAATCTTTTAGTGTCATTGGAGACCCCTATAAGTGCGGGTCCTGGGTGCATGGCACTTTGCCGCACTCTCTTTGTGGTCGGTCTTGTTGTTGTACAGATAATACATAAAAATATATAAATTAAAATATGAGTATTTGTTAAAGTGCGAATTACACTCAAAATAAAAAAGAGTGACTATTCACTCCGGAGGAGCGAACACTCACTCTATCGCAGACTCAAAATATGCCCAACTCTTTAGAGTGAATATTCACTATGAGCTAAAGTGAAATTGTTAATTCTCTGAAAGTGTGAATACTCACTCCTGGGAAGTGAATATTCACTCTCTAAATAGGAGTGAATAATTACCCTTTCGGAGGAGTGACTACTCACTCTTGCAAAAGGAGTGCGCTTTTCCACCTTTGGTAGGAGTGAATAGTCACTCTTTCATAGGAGTGAATTGTTTTTTATGTTGTATTAATGGGCATTTTAAAAGGATTATATATTTTAGAGCATGCAATGAAAATAGGTACAATCGTGGTAAAGATTGGAATAAAACACTTTTGGCAATATTTATTTAACTAAGGGGCTCTGTACCCTGCTCGCTAACGCTCCCCAGCCCCCATGAATTGCTACGCAATTCGTATTGGGTTCGCTATGTGATCCCAGCTCGCTTCGCTCGCTCGCCACTATTTATGTCAACTCTAGCCAGAATGAGTGCTATCATAAATCATTACAACGTATTAAATTTACAAATATTTTTAATGTGTAAAAAAGTAATGGAAAACTTTGTTGAAAATGTAAATAAAAATGTTAACTTTGGAAACAGAATTAATTTAAAACCTTAGTGAAAACACAATAAAAAATATTTTTAGTATATTGAACGTAGAATAAAGTTTTATATATTCTTTTATTCGTTATACAATCAGTTATCAAAATAAAATTGCTACATAAGTGTAACATATAAGAAATTTTTAAAAATGATTGATTTTAATCATGACAAAATAATGGCTCAAGGCTCCCCACATATGGGTGGGAGGGTTGACCCGCTAGATGGGAGGCTTGACCCATTTTGTTTTATATTGCAATATTTGTGAAGAGAAATAAAATCAGTTTAAAAAAAGCAAAATAACTTTATGCCAAATGCTTTAATTATTATAGCAATTTTTTTTTAAACATGATGCTTAAACAAACCTGTTGAGACGCACTCGCAAGTCAGAGGAGAAAATGTTTGTTTTAAACAGGATTTTGTCTGAGCATGTATAATTGTACAGGAGGGAAAATGAAATTTTAAAATTTAATGCAGTATTATGTTAGAGGCAGGTTCCGTTTTCACAGTGTTTCATGTTATTATGTCCGGATTTCGGAGCCACTGTCCCGCTTTTTTTTGTCTCCTTGTCCTATTTTTTGTGACACTCGACCTGACAAGTCTAGTTGTCACATAGTTTGGCTTTATATTACTGTATTCACCCTGGTGAAATTTGTCTACATACCTTCCTAAAGTTTTTCGATCGATGGTAAGTTTTTTTGCAGCCGCGTGAGCACTTAACGTATGATTAAGGCTGTAATTAACTGTTCCGCTGAACAAGCACAAAACGTACTGACACATTTACAAATTCATTTTTTAACAGAAAGATATAAAATTCGAAAGCCTGGCCATGGAAGCGATTTGGAATAGAACTGTTTTTTCCATTTTTTGATCAATCAATCACCCATTGAGTTATAAGCGATATCGATCACGTCCCGTTTTTCGCCCGCTCTTGAGTGATTTTTCTACTTCCACGCGGAAATTTAGTTCAAAAGGTCCACTTTGACATTATTTTCCGAAAGATCTATTGTGTTTGCAAAATAATGGAAAGAACAGCTCGATGACATAGTTTCTGAACAACAACACCAACTAGTTTCATGCATTTTCGAACAAAAATAAATTGAAACTTATGTCAGGAAGTTGCCCTTTTGGATTTGAGAACATCCTTAACATTATTTAAACCTTTAAGAGGCAAAGTACTTTCAGTACTAAAATGTTGAAATAAATGACTGGCACCGGAATTTACGAACAAATTTATTTGTAAATAAGGAAAAGGCTATATTTCACATACATATTAAATGGAAAAGATTTTAGCAAAATTCTAGTACCATTGTGAGTAATTAAAAGAATTTCGGAATTAAAATTAAGTGGTTTTATAAACATACCACTGCCCCTAAAAGGGTTAAGACTGCTGCTTTCATCCTTTCTAGCCCTTTCTAGTCTTTCCCAATGTTTCTATTTACCTATTGTAAGTAATATTTAAATAGAAAACGTTCCTATCAATTTTCCCATTTCTAGCAATTTTCCACATGTTTCTTTAGTCAAGTTTAAACATTTTCTTTTCCATCACACCATTTTACTGTAGCTTTACTGAATAAATTTACATTCTTTTATCTATATAACCATCAACTTTTCATTATGCACAGTGTATAATAAAAAGATTTCCAAAACCACTTAATTAAGGGAGCATCTGGTCAACCCTCCACCACATTGACTGGGTCAAGCCAACACCTACTTGACATAAAGCCTTTGGGCGATTTTGTGACGTCACTCTTAGACGACCGATGATCTTTTCCCCCGATAGAACTTTGTGCTTTTCTTGTACGTTGAAAAATTACTAACTGTTACTTATATTATGAATTTTTCCACTACGTGATCTTTTTTAAAAAACAATTAAGTTAAACATTTATTTTTCCATTTTCTTCCGATTTTGTAAACCAGAAAAGATACTTTTTTTTAAAATTTATCGTTTTTATTTTAAATTCAACAATATGTTTAAAGAGATTTCTAATCATATAATTTCCAATTTTACCAAATACACATTAGTAAATAATAAATGTTTAAGGAGAATAATAATAAAACATTAATGCATTAAAGAATTTGAATTTTTGTAAATGTATTACTAATTCTAGCCCAGATGAATATCATAAAAATTGTCTTGCAAAGTATTTTTTGTGAAAATAATTTTCCAACTTCGTTTATCTTTTTTTTTTTTTTTTTTTTTTTTTTGTAAAATTGTTAAAAGTACAATTTATTTATTTAATTTTTCAAGATTTTTTTGTTCATCTTTAAATGTAATTCTTTATGAGAAGTAACAATTCAACCTATCTTGGAAAATAATCGGCTTCATTTTTTATGAAAATAATTTATATTTTTAGCTGTTCTTCATTTATAAAAGTGCTGTTCTTATTACTTAGAAGGACATCTATTGTTTTAAGATAAATATTTTATTTTGAAAATTCCCAAATCTTCTTGTGCCTTTATTTACATAATTTTTTTCATATATGTTTACTTGGTTTTGATATTGTTTAATATATGTGAGTTTTAAATACCTCAAATGAATATAACTCATCACGAATTTTCCTACAATTTGATCTTTTTTTTTTAAAGACTAGTTAAACATCCCCTTTTGATTTTCTTCCTACTTTATAAACATAGGGAGATATTAATGCTTAAATATATATATATATATATATGTTTGTATAGCAACCTGTTTAAAGTTTTTTGTAGACGGATAAATTCCAATTTTACCAAATATACATAAGTAATAAATAAATAAATATGAATATTTTGCTACAGATTTTATTTATACTAGGTAAATCAGATGATTTAATGTTTTAAGAGAAAATTAATAAAATATTAATGCCATAAAAAAGAGCAATTAAGCTAATTTGTAAATTTATTTTTAATAATGATTTTAGCCCAGATAAATCTGATAAAAAATGTCTTTCAAAAATAGCTTTTTGAATCTCTTTTCATCTCTTTTTTTTGCGGGGGGGGGGGGAGCAAAATTGTTAAAAAATACAGTTTATTTATTCATTTTCTAAGATTTTTTTGCTAATGTTTAAATAAAATTCTTTATTCATTATTTTTAAATCTGATAAATTTACATTTTTCTGAATATATATTAGTAAGTAGAAAGTAAATATATTGGAAGGTAGATTTTATTTTCAGAAGTTAAATCATTAATTATAATGTTTAAAGAGAACAATAATATATTAAAGTATAACTTAAAAGATTAATTAAGGCCAATTTGTAAATTTATTAATAAAAATTCTAGAGTAAATATCTCCCCCCCCCCCCCTACCACAAAAAAAAAAAAAAAAAAAAAAAAAAACTGGTTCAAAAATAATATTTTTGTGAAAAATAATTTGTATTTTGAACATTTTTTTTCTCTTGCAAAATTATTATAATTTCAATTTATTTAATTTTCTAAGATTGTTTATTTATGTATAAATATAATTTTCATTTGATTCTGAAAAGTAATATTTAAATCTATTATTAAAAAAATTATTTTGTTCATTTTGATTATAAGATTAGTGTTTTATCTTGATAATTCTTAAAAAAAAAATTGTGTAATTTATTTATATCACTTTCTTCAAATATTTTTACTTGCTTTTGATAATATTGAACATAAATTATCTAAGATAATATAATAATATTGCTATGATTATTACTCTTAATTCTATAGACAATCATTTTTTATAACCCGAAATTAAAATGTTAAATTTTCATTAAATTTGAGTTTTAATAATACTATATTACTAGAAACTGTTAAATTAAACATTAATAAATAGTTAACATTTTAATAATATCATGAATTATTTGAAGTTGTTTAAAATTCAGTTTGATCAGATTAAAAAAAAAAAAAAAAATGCGCCGTAGATCTACCTAAATGACTAAAAAAACTGTTATCAGTATTTATTCTATAATTTAAAAATCTGAAAGCTATAGAGATCAATACCTATAAATTAGCGATAAACTCAATATAAGTTATATATATATATATATATACACACTAAAATAATAAATTAAAAATTGGTAAAGTAAATGAATTTACATTCAATAAGTTTTAAAGTACGTCTAGCACTAAAATTTGTAAATTAAAATACCAACAAGTTAAAAATGAAGCGTTTAGTAAACTTAAAGAAATAAAATAAACAAATTGCAATACCAAAATATTTGCTATTTAATGTAGTTTAATTTGATTTAAAAAAAAAATGCTAGATTTATTTGTCTGATTATTATTAGCATATTTATTCTGAAACTGATTTAAAACAACAAAAGTAATATGCCAAACGAAACATCATTCACTTAATTTTCAAACCATTGTTAAAACACACAATAAATTCTTTCACAATGAAACTAAACTTTAAACTACATTAAATTTTTTTGCACTTTTATTATTATTACTATTGTTTAATTTTTTTTAAATATAGTAAAATAAATGAATTACAATAGTAAAATTAAACAACTTTAATATAGTTCAAAGTTTAATTTGATTGTTATAATTGATTGTTAATTTATTGTTATTGTTATTGTTATTGTTATTGTTATTGTTATTGTTATATTTGATTGTAAAAATATAATGTCCATTATATTTATCTAACAAGTAAAAATCTATTTTTAGAATGTATTCTATAACATAATTAAACAACAAAAATTTACCGAAAGAAATATCACTTTTAAAAACATAAATGCATTCCAAATCCAAAGCAGTAATTATGTTTTTAAAAAATATAATCATTGAAAAATAGATATTACAATCATTAACGATTACAATGCATTTGATTTCCAAACACGTGGTCTGGTAAGACATAGTTTATATTCAGTATATCAGAAGCGCGCAAAAGTTTTAGAAGAAAGTAATATAAATAAAGTAAATTCATACACATATTTAAGACATATCAAGATAAAACACTTACCTTATTTTAAATGATTAAAAACGCTTAAAACAACATGGCAGACTCTTCAATTTCATTTCTTATGAAAGACAAGGAAAGCTTCTCTGGGGTTGAAAACCAGTTCAGCAATCGGTCCACTATTCGTGACGATAGAGGGCTAGGAAGGAGTCGCCTGAAGGCTTTGTACAATATCAAGTGGGTGTTGGTCAAGCCTCCCTGCATAGACCTTTTCTAAAGAATAGCACATTGTTATGTTAAGCCTAACTTATTGTGCAATCTTTATGCCTGGAAATAAAGCTCGATATTTCTGCATTACTTTAACCTACTTACTTAAATTTCTATGATTAAAGCTTACAAAATATTTCTAAAAAACACTACTTTTACGTTGAAAACGTCTCACAATTGATTTTTTCACATCTATTTCGATTATCTCCATGAAACGAAGACTGTTGTTTGGGCATTCCAGTAGCTTTGGTTGACAGTATTGATAAAATTCTTTTAAATATGAAAATTGATGGGTCTGTCAAGCCTCCCGTATGGCAAACCCTCCCTAGTCTCCCCTAAAATCTTATCTTTTTACCGTACTTTTCAGTAAAGTGTCGCTATTTTGCAGAGTCCTATTGTTCTAAAATATTTTTATTTTTTCCACTAAAAAACATGCTTACCAACTCACATCTTTCTTTAAGTTCGAAGCTTGATCTAAATATTAAGAATGTGTAAGAATGTTTTTCATGCGTTGTGATTTGTCCTTGTTTTATTAAATATGTACATGGAATCTAAATTTTTATATTCTCTGGAATATGTATATATTTTCCTTTCAAACATATTTCTTTACTTAATCATGATTTCGAATTTTTTTCCGCTATTGCTGAAAAATGGATATTAATACAAGCTTATTTATGGAACGACATGATAAGCCTCATTTAATTTAAATTTTTTATTCCCGCATATATTTTGTGATTATGAGCTAAATGGATTTCGTATGTTTTATAGGAAAAGATTGATTTAGGAAATAGAAAAAAAAGAAGGAAATATAAAAAGAAATGCCTACATATGTACTGTTTTTATTGTTTGAAAAACATTTTTAATGTAAAAAATAGTTATTTATCTCTTTAAAAAATATTCAATCCTATATTATATAAGTGATAATATGAACCTTTTAAAAAATATACTAAAGCAGTTCATTCATAAACTTCATATCAGGCAGGAAAAAACTTTTTATTTCAATATTTAAACATCATGTTTTATTTTTTTTTAATGCCAGTAATTACGTGTACCATAAACGTAGAAAATGAGTTTACAATAGAAGGAAATTAACGGATGCAGAATGTCTATAATTAAATGTTTTGATTAAAATGCTAAACAGCAGAAAAATGCTTACATACAATTTTAAAAAATGAATATACCAAATTGAAAAACACTAAAAATAATAATTAGCATTTTATATTTATACTATTAAACAGCAACAACTACAACAGATGAGGCTAATTCCATGAAAACTTGTCATATCTGTCACACAGCTGAAAATCGCTAAGCTTGTTGGTTACCGTTATTTTCGAAAAGTTTGCTTATTCAATTGATGAGATATCTCCGATAAAATAAGTCATATTTTTCCGTTCTAAAATACTTGTAGCCATCAAGCATAGCGATTTTCAGCTGTGTGACAGACATGACAAGTTTTCATGGAATTAGCCATGAATTAAATTCATTATTAGATTTAACAACAAACAAAAATCGGATTTTAAATAATAATTTAAAATATTATTAGCAATAAAAAAAAAATCTTCTAAAAGTTTCCCTTTTTAAATTAAAAACTGTAATACGTAAAAAGACATTTTCCCAGTATGGTGCTATTTTTCAATCTGTAACCTTTTCGTAATATCATAATACTCGAATATCATATTTCCCTACAAAATAATAATAACGTTAAATACTGTAAGTGTTTATAATAAGAAAACTGTAAAATCTGTAATAATCCAACAGCACAAATCACTATCTTAACACATTTTCAAAACAACACAAATCTCAAATCACTACGAATTAATGTTTACACCTGCATCATGAATCAAGATATCTGTCAAGATATGTGTCAGCATTTTACATGTGAGATATTCCACGTTTTGTTTCTATATTCGAGTGATGGCAAATTAAAATATTTTACATCACAGTGTCGAATAGGAAGAATAAAATAGTTACACTCATTTTTTTATTCACAAAGGCTAAACCAATGAAGTCCAGATTATTATTTTTATTAAGACTGTTCTTAACTGCTCTGCGCAAAACAAGCGCAAAACGTTTTGACACATTTACAAATTCATTTTTTAACGGAAAGCTATAAAATTGGAAAGCCTGGTCATGGAAGCGATTTGGAATCGAACTGTTTTCCCATTTTTTTTTATCTATTAATTACCTATTGAGTTATAAGCGAATTTAATCATGTGACAAACACTTTTTCACCCGTTCTTGAGTGCTCTTTCTGCCTTCGCGCGGAAATTCAGTTCAAAACGCCCACTTTTTTTTGAAAGATCTATTGCGTTTGCAAAAAAATGAAAAAAAAAACCCCAGCTCAATTACGTAGTTTCTGAACAACAACACCAGCTAGTTTCATGCATTTTCGAACAAAAATAAATTAAAACTTATGTCAGAAAGTTGCCCTTTTGTATTTGAGAACACCCAGCACCCTTAAGCATTTTTTGTTATTCAATTGTTAAAACAGATTTATTCCAAACCGCTACATGAAGAAGGAATATAACAGACAATCGCTTCTGAAATCAGGAAAACAATTCCATATCAATCTTTTTCTATATAACATAAAACTATTTAGCTCATAATCATAACATACAAAATCTACAGGAATAAAAGATTAAAATTAAATAAGACTGACTTTTAAGTTCCATAAATAATCACTTTAATAATATCCATATATTTTAATCCTAAAATGGAGGTCGAAAAAGAGATTCATTCTCTTATCTTCGTCGTAACCTTGCTGTTCTGATTCGCTGATGAGTAATGTCGATACATACAATACTCATTCCTGGGAAGTGAATATTCATTGTAATAAAGAGTGAATACACAATCTTTCAGAGGAGTGACTATTCACTGTTGAAAAGGACCGCGTATTAGTACCAAATCAGCGTAATTTCCAAGGTTAAATTATAAAATGGTGTTTTTGAAAATTAAGAAGTGGCATATTTTGGTGCTTTTCATTATTTTACCCCATATAGTGGTTCAAATTTGGAACGGAAAATTTTTTTAAAGTGTATAATGCCAGGCTTTCACTCTCGTCAACGAAGTGACATATTTTACTCTCGACAATGGAGTGAAATATTTCATTCCTTTCTAGGGAGTGGAAAATTCCACTTTTTAAGGAGTGTATTTTTATAAATTTCACTCCAAAAAGAGTGAAAATACCTGACACTCTTTCAAAGAGTGAACTTTTCACTCATCACAATTTAAAAGTGTACACGTAAAAAAAAACTCTTTTGATTTAGGAATTAAGTATTATTACAAATTATTGGAAATTATGTACCTCAGACACTTTTTCTTGAAAAAAAAGTTGTGATCACATTGACTTCGAAATTTTTAGACTTATCAAAAATAAACCATAAAATTTTACATGCATTTTGCATAAAATAAAGATGTTTGCCTGTGTGTGTGTGTGTGTGTCGTAGAAGTGAGGATAATCCAATTCAATAAATCCAATCCAATGATAATTTGGGTGAGGATAATCCAAGGGAGGCCCTGTTGCCAGGGTCCGAATAAGGCTATGGGGGGGGGGGGCAAGCACCATTCTGGGGGTCGCCTTCTATGTATCTATAGAATTTTTTGAATAATGTGGAAGTGACCATTACTAAACTTCATATGTATTGTATGTATGCACAAATTTTGTACTCGGTACTGCTCACATCTGTATGCAATGTATCCCAAAAAGATGGTCGCAACTTTAACAAAAAATATTAGTAGGATAATAGTAGAAAAAATGATAGATTGGTTGACACGAGTATTCCTTTGCAAACTTTTACCTTGCTTACCTACATACATTATAAGAAGCCTAAAAGACAATGCCCCAAAAAAGTCATAATTAATTATTTTAACTTGTCACGTTACGAGGAACCATTAAAAAAGAATTTCTTTTGAAAGCAACAGAAAACTAAGTTGTAATAAAATTTTAATCTTTAATTTTCTAATGATATAGTTTGTTTTATGCATGCGTGGAGGGAGTACTGGAAGCATAGAAGGAAAGGGGGACCACACTCTTTTCCTAAATGTTTGAAAATATATGAATTTTGGTCACTTTTGGCTAATTTTAATAATTTGGCACCCTTTAATGAAAATCCTGTTTACTTTCATTGGAGGGCCCCTAAGAAGGGGGGGGGCGGGGCAGCTGCCCCGCATGCCCCTGTATAAGTCGGGCCCTGCCTGTTGCACCTGGATCTCAGATAGATATTTTCATTTTTGATAATTAGCCGCGATAAACTGAAAAAAAAAAACGCTTGGCTAGAAATATTAGAAATATAATCACGAAATATTTCTTTTCAATATTATTAAAATACTTGAAAAATGGCAGTATTTCATGCCATTATTGAACAACATTTAGTAAATATTTCCAAAATATAGCCAGTAAATGCAACATTAGACCGATATTGATTTGCTAATAGGGACTTTTCATTCTTTATCAGATACAAGTAATATTTAATAAACTTAATTCGGTAAATTTCCCATGCAATTTAATTCATTTATTTATGTTTGGAACTTTCTGAAACCTGAAAATATCATTTTATTAATTACTATGGATCTTACGATCCCGGAAGTGAAAGCATGCAAAGCTTCTTTAATAAAGGACCGTTTCATTACCATCATACCCCATCTAATTTGATCGAAAACAGTGTCTTTCCCATGGGAAGGGTAATCTATTGAATGAAAGCTTCCTTTTGATAGTCGACTTATTTTCATCAAATACTTAATGGAAGCTTTAGAAACGTGTATGGTTTCCGCTAGGGTATTGGAGTTCATAACCCAAAAAGACTGCTGTAATTTAATTGTTGATTGTAGAATCAAATATTCCATATTTTATTCACTGTGTAGATTAGTCTCCGAGTTTTATGTTTTATTTAAAATAAATAATATGTATTTTTATATCACAAATTTTGTCAAAATAATTATAAAATTCAGTTTAAAAATGTATATTTATGCACATTAGACCCGAGAGATATGTCAATTTCAGTATCGTGATACATCTCCAACTTAATGTAGCGATATATTTATGTATTGTGATAATAAAATTGAACTCTACGAAAATCTAAAAGAATAGTTTGATTAATATCGCTTACTAAATATTATAGCCAGTGGTGTAGTCGTAAATTAAAAACAACCGGGTAAGTGTGACCACAGATCGCACATAGGGTTTCTTTTAATTTCTCTTTTAAAACACTTTATCCTTATTAAATCCTTACATAAATGGCAGCACCATTACTTTTAATTTTAAAAAAATTAAAAAAAATTAAAATCAATTTAAAAATGTTCAAGTAAAATTATTTAAATAAAATTAAAAAATCCGAATATTTTTAAATTTTGAAATTACAAAAATTTAGCGGAGACATAAATATAATTTAAAAATTTTAAAAGCAAAAAATTGTTTGAAACATATTTAAAATGCTGAAATAATTGAGAAAAAATCCATATTAATGCTTTCACTTTACAAACACCCACTAAATGGCGCAAGGAAAATAAAAAAAAGGATTTTAACATTTATTAAAATTCGATATAAAAAAGAAAAAAACTTTCAATTCCTGAGTAATGCTTATAAAGATAAATTGAAAAAAAAAAATGCTCATAGAACATAGAGGTCTATTATTTCAAAAAATGCCAGCCGATGGCAGAAACAAACAAAAATATTCCAGATAACAATATCTGTATTCAATTAATCATCAAAAATCAGGAATTTTTTTATATTAAGTATGGATTTGATTATATCATCTGAAATGTTAAACATTAATTGTTATAAAAGTACATTTAAAAAAAATATAAGTGAATAATTCTCCGGATTTAAAAAAATTGAAATTACAGATTTTTATGTCTGGAAAAAAAAGGGATTTTAAAAATTACCTCTGATTAAAAAAATAAAATAACCTTTTAAAATGACAAAAAAAATAAAATAAAATAAAATAAAATAAAATAAAAATAAAATAAAAATCTTTTAATTAAATCCACCTGAAAATGATGAGTAATAATAACAACAATCAACATTTTAAAGTTCCGCCTGACAGATTCGAAACACAATCGTTCGCGTGGAAGACGAACGCTTTGCCACTGGGCTATGGATTCTCTGTAATGTTCGCTGGAATTATAGATCGGGAGCCGGCAGTACAGACAATCACCTCATTGAGTTCACGGCTGAAATTTCAGAATTAGTTAAAACTCAATACACATATTAAAACGCAATCGGTCTGCTAAGTCTTAATGGAAAATGCCGGAAAACCCAATTTTAGCGGCTGACTCGTACGTTTACTATTGCGTTTTCCTGCCCCCAGTCCTCCATGTTTTCATACTTTTGGGTGCAGGAAAACACAACGGTAAACCTACGAATCGACCGCTAAAATCAGGTTTTCAGGTGTTTTCCACCAAGATATGACTTGGCAGACCGATTATGTTTTACTATGCTTATCGAGTTTTAACTTATTCCGGAATTACAGCCGTGAACTCGATGAGGTGATTGTCTGTGCTGCCGACTCCCGGTCTATTAAGATTATGTTTTGAAATCAAAAAAGAAATAATTCATTTAATTAAAATAATATAAGCTTTTTTCAAAATTTTATTATTGGGGGTAAAAAAAAAAAAAAAAAAAAAAAAAAAAAAAAATCGTCTGTAACTTAAATAAGTTCCGAGTACGAGTGCTGCAGTGTTGCCAGATTAGGGACTTTTTTAATTTAGATTATTTGACTGTCGCCACTTTTTTAAAATAGTATAATACGCCTTATTTTTCAGAATTTTTAATTTTTTTTTTTTAAATAGGCTGAATATTTCTGTTTAATAAAAGCGGTGACAATCAACAATCTGGTGACAAAAAAGTCCCCAATCTGGCAACACTGGAGTGCTGTGGCGGGCAAACAACGAAGCGAGACTATAAGGGTTTCATATCAGATGTAAATTTACGTCATGATTTATTTACCAATTTGAAAAATTGTGTTAAAATTAATCTAGTATAAGAGTTTCGTAAAATGAGTGAAAAAAAAAAAAAAAAATCAGAGGGTATACACGAGTATATACGCTGTAGCTACGGAGAGTATACGGAGTTTCTTCAAAAAATCCAGAGGGTGTACTGCGTATATCATCGTATATCCACCCCTACATCCTTGGTTATCGCTAATAATATCAATAAGATAAAAAAAAAAAAAAAACAAAAAAAAAACAAAAAAAAAAAACATTTATTTTGTAACTGTTGTCGGTATCACGAATCTCTTGCCTTCGAAACTTTATTTGTGCCTCAGATTCAGCGAAATATCGAACTAACAATATAACGTCATGTAGATTATTTTGATATCGTTTCACGATTTGCATAGCACATATGTCTTTTCACCATAGGTCTTTGTTTCTAATACGCAAAAAATTAAACCTATACCAAAATATGTTCAAAACATCTCATGAGAAATATTGAAATTAACAATTCAGAAAAAAATTAGTAACATTAACCGTAAGCATAGACTACTAAAGCTCCAAAGATTTCTTCTTGAATTAGTCTTTTCGACATCTGTTTTTTTTTTCTCTTTTTTTTTTAAGTAAAAATGAATATGGTAGTCAGTGAGCAGTGGTAAATGAAGTTTCGAATTTAAGTTATTTAAAACTTTTGCAGTTTAAAAATTTCAAAATATTGAGAGGGTGTCTCTTGGGGAAATACTTGTATTTCCCCAAGATTCGGAATTGTTCGGAACTACCGTATTTTATGGAAGAAACGCCGCACCCGTCGTAAACGCCGCACTCCTCAAATTGGCCTCAATAAGCTTAAAAATATCGTAATCGCCGAACCCGTTGTAAACGCCGCATCCATCGGAACGCTTCTTTTGTCAACAGCGTCACATCGGCCTAACTTTAATCCAAGTTTTCTGAGCAATGTAGATTGCTTCGTTTTTAATATCTAAGATGTCTGAAGTTTTAATTAAAATATTTAAATCCGATTTTAAATATTTTTATGAATTTTTAAATTAAGGAAACTCAGTTGGTATTTAAGAAAAATCGTAAACGCGCACTTGGAAAAAAATTAACTTTTAAACTCGTAAACGCCGCGGCGTTTCTTCCATAAAATACGGTACATCTAATTAAATTGACTGCTTATTCATATTTTTCTTAATAATTTAGCCCATAATCAAGATTATTCAAGTTAGCAGAAACCAAAAGTTTCAAGGCGAAAAATTTTTTATTGCGAGAGTCAATATACGAGCAAAACATAAAATTAGTAAGATTATGTAGATATTGCACCTTAAAAAGAAAGGGATTAAGGCTGTTCTCAAATCCAAAAGGTTAACTTTGTGACAAGTTTTAATTTATTTTTGGTCGGAAATGCATGAAACTAGCAGGTGTTGTTATTCAGAAACCAAACTATGTCATCGAGCTGTTTTTCCGGTTTTTCTTTTTTTTGCAAACGCAATAAATCTTTCAGAAAAGAGTGTCAAATTGGGCGTTTTGAACCGAATTTCCGCGCGAAAGGAGAAATCCATTCAAGAAAGGGTGAAAAACATGTTTGTTACGTGATCCAAATCGCTTATAACTCAATAGCTAATTGATGGATCCAAAAAACAGTTCTATTCCAAATCGCTTCCATGGTCAGGCTTTCCGATTTTATATCTTTCCGTTAAAAAATGAATTTTTAAATATGTCAAAACGTTTTGCGCTTGTTGAGCAGAGCAGTTAAGAACAGCCTTAAGAAAAATAATATGTATTTCATTATTTTATTTATTAACTTACTTTCAAATTATCTGCATATTAAATTTTTGATTCGTATGCTAACAATAAAAAATGTATTGATAATTACCTAACATACATTTAGATATATACAACTGATACATTACCTAAATGATACATTAACTTTTTCTCTCTAATATATCACTTTGGTTTCTTAATGATCACTATTATTTTTAAACTGAGAAAACAGACAGGAGAATAGACGATTTATTATTTGCATAGTGAATTTATCATTTCAGCGTTAATATTTTATTACATTTCCACATTATACATGTGGATTCTGATGAAATATCTAATTATTGTTTTCCGTTTCGAGTTAGACAAATTCCTTTTTATGCAGAAAAATTAACAATATGTTTCCTTTTTTTTCTCGGATGGTGTCATGAAATATGTTCGAATCGGGAAAGTTTCCGTCTTTTCTGTTTTACTACCTTCTTTGTAAGCAAATTTCTGGATATTGTTTTCTTTTTAGAAACATTATTAACTTCAAATTTTCTCTATTTATATGTATAATTGCTTTTGTAAATTACCCAGTTTACTACTATTATGAAATACCTTGCACTCGTAACAGCGTCATTAAACAAAACACTTATGTCGTAAAAAGTACAAAGCGCGCGCACCTGTGAGAAATAGTATAGTGTGCCTGCCATTTTTTTTTTAATAAGGAAATTTGCTATCTTTTGTAAAATAAAATAATGCCCCTGTCCCGCTGTATTTATGAAATAGGCGATTTTAAGGAAAGTATGCAGAAAAAAAGTGCAAAGTCGAAGAAATTTACTGATAATAAACGTATTGTATAAGAAAAGTGAAGCAACATACACCAATAAGGCAGGTTTGTCTTTGTCGTCAGTGATGGTTTTTAAGAAGTGCTAATAATGCCAGGTCCCACTTTAATTGGAATTATTTTATATTTTGAATTATGCAAATGTATATATTGTCAATAAAAATCCCTAATAATACAGTGGGCAAAATATGACCAAAATTAGAAAGCACCCCAACCAAAATGTAACTCTGATTTTCGCAATTGTAGTCACGTGACATGAAATACTTGTATCCAAGTAACTGTGATGTCAATGTGTTTCTTTTGTCACGAGTTAAAAAAATCAGTCACGGTAACTTCATAATAAAGTTGCTTAGATAGATCACCTTACAGTATAAATGACGAATTAAAGAAGCCGTCTTTCGGTTCTTTCGATGACTGAAAATGTTTGTGACCATTGCGACGTCATAGGGACGTCACATTGATTATTCGCTGTGTTATTAGGGATATACTGGTAAACTGAAATCGGAATTACTTCTAAATGTATATTGTAAAATTAGAGAAAAATAATTTTGAACTACATACAGTGAGCAAAAAAAGTATTTGCACACACGCAATTTTTTGGATAAGTAACCCTAGAAATCAAATGGGACGAAATTTTTTTAACTAAGACTGCTGTAATACTTATATGGATGATATTGTTAAAGGAGCCCTAGTTTTAACTATTACTTTATTTAAATAATAAACAAACACAAATAACCAAACTTTTACCTTAAAAAAATAACGGTACTAATTTTAAAAAATAAAACAGCATTTTCTCATGACAGTTTAAAAAGCAATTAAACGTGAACATTATGCAAATTTTTAGCACATATCCTGCACTACACTAGTTCCGCCCTTTAAAGTCGCATAATGTAATAACTGGGACGTGGATTCAGACAGTTTCTGTTGCCATGACGCCAAAAACGTGTGAGCTTTCTGTAGCTGGGTCATTCTCACAATCTTGACTTTTGGGGAAAAAATCTTGACAAAATTAAACTCGCTAAAATAACATTTTAATCTGATAGACGAATGCCTTAATGATTCAAAACAAAGAAAAAATGGTCAGCAGTGAAAAATTTTTCATTTAACTGAGGTTTAAGTTCAACTTGCGAGTTTCATTTTCTTTACCATTTTACCACTATAACTTTTTATTTTCTTCTAAATTTTTACTTATAATGAATTTGCATAGTACCCACAGGACATTCAAATAAGAAATAATAACAATGTAGTACTTTTAATACAGAATTTCTGTATAACATTGTCTTAAAGGGGTTTTAAAGAAGGGACGGTAAGGTAAAAAAGGGGATGGCATTGGAAAAAAGGGACGAAATGGTAAAAAAAGGGACGGTAAGGAAAATTACCACCTATTTTTTGGAAAATCATGTTAAGACTAAGTGATAGCCACAATGTTCATTAATTTTTAGAAACAGTTGTTAACATTGGATTAAATTAATTTTTTTTTTAATTTACCTCGAAAAGTGCAGGAATAAACCTTGGGGACGGTGAGACTACCAATAAAGCCACAATCCTTGAAATTGATATTTAAATGCTGATTTAAATTCTACAGTAAATTTCCTGCCAAAGAATTTTAGACTTTATTTCTCTAGCACACTTCTGCAAGTGAAAATACTTGAAAAAAATTCTGTGGCTGCATCTGAAATGATTTTCTGTATAATTTTAGAAGAGGGATGGTAAGGAATCTAAAATCCAGGGACAGAGTTTAAAAAATAATAACAACCCTAAAAATGTATGGAGGTTAATTTTTAGCTACATATTTTTATATAAAACAATAGTTTCAGTTTCAGAAAAAAATTACATCGAATTATTTTTATTGAAACAATTTTATCCAGACAGCTCCAAACTTAAAAATCAGCGTCAGGGACACGGGACGGTATAGGAGTTTTCCAGGTGTTTGGACCCCCAACATCGTCCAAAACTTATCCATCTCGTTAATATCGTTGTGCAATCATGCAATGGGATGTTCCCCAGTATATGGGGAAAAAAAAGGGGGTATTAAAATAAAAATTATTATTCAGGGACATGAAAGTCAAAAGATTGAGAATGCCCCAGCTATTCGTGAGAAGATTATAACTCTTCACGATTCTGGATTAAATTACCGAGAAATAGGTAAGCAGTTAAATTTAAACTCGTTATGCAATAAAGAAGGAAAAAGAGAATTGTACGACAGCAAATAAGCTGTGAACTGAGCGTCCAAGAAAGCTATATGCATGGCAATGGAGGGACATTATAAGGGAATCTAGCAAAAAAAAAAAAAAAAAAAAAAAACACAAAAAAGGGTATTAAAATAAAAATTATTATTCAGGGACATGAAAGTCAAAAGATTGAGAATGCCCCAGCTATTCGTGAGAAGATTATAACTCTTCACGATTCGGGATTAAATTGCCGAGAAATAGGTAAGCAGTTAAATATAAACTCGTTATGCAATAAAGAAGGAAAAAGAGAATGGTACGACAGCAAATAAGCTGTGAACTGAGCGTCCAAGAAAGCTATATGCATGGCAATGGAGGGACATTATAAGGAAATCTAGCAAAAAAAAAAAAAAAAAAATCTCGAAGTGCTCGAAAATTAGTTGATGTCGTTTCAACTTCGGGAGCAATAATTACACCACAAACTATTAGAAATATCCTTCATGATGCAAATATTCGAGGAATAGCCCCTCAAAACAAACAAAAAAAAAAACCGTTTATCAGTGAAACAGATAGGCTGAAAAGACTTGCTTATGCCGCAAACCACCGGAGTTTTGGAAAAATGTTATTTTTTCCGATGAAAGTAAGTTTAATATTTTCGGCTCAGATGGAAAGAAAAACTGTGTGGCGAAAGCCAAATACGTCCCTTCAAATAAAAAACTTGAAGCCAAATGTAAAACATGGCAATTGTCATATAATGATTTGGTGATGCATGTCTTAATGGAGTGAATGAAATGGCCTTTATTGACGGCAATATGAATGCCAAACAGTATATTAGTATTGTGTGAGATAATTTATTCAATAGTGCTCTGAAATTGGGAACTGCTAATTCTTAATATTTTCAACACGATAATGATCCCAAACACACGGCGGACATTACGAGGTAGTAAGTTATAATATAAAAAAAATGTGTAATGTAAAAAACCGATTGAAAACGCCACCACAATTACTAGGCCTCAATCCTATTGGAAATGTATGGCCTATTTTGAATATGCAAGTACGGAAAAAGAAAATTTCTAACAAAGCTGATCTTAAACAAGAAAGGCTAAAAATCAGCCACAAAACGTGTCACAAATCGATGTAATCAATGTCTAGACGATTACACTCAGTAATGGAAACAAAAGCCATGCATATTAAATACTAGTACTGTTTTTCAATTTAAATATTTACTATATTTTTATTCTCACTGCTAGTAAGCAAATACTTTTTTGGCAGCACAAATGTTACTTTTTTATATTTTCATATTTTTTAAATATAAATATTAAATATGTTTTTGTTTTGTAACTTTTTTATACTTTTCATTCGTAGTTTATTTTGCGTTTATTTATTTGTGATACAATAAATTCACCTAGTGTGCAAATACTTTTTTGAACACTGTACTTCATTTTCAGATTAGAGAGAGTAATTCTTTCTAGGAAAGGTATTGTTCTTAATGGGCATTCTGTCTAGGGCTAAATGTTGAATTGTTTCCAAAATATTCGCCTTTTTTTACTTCTTCATGCGTTAATGAATGGCACTTTGAGGGAGCCTACCCGAAATTATCCATCAGAAGGGCTTTATATCGTGTCAAGGGCAACAGATTTTCCCAAGCGCGAATGACAAATAGAGTCGTTTATTACTCTTATTGGAGATGGCTGGGAATAAATTTTCACCTCATCTTTTTATTTTAATAATTCATCCCAGTAGTTATCGTTTGCCTTATATATAACACGATAAAGCTATTTTCTCTTGAAAAATAGATAAGAAATTCTTTCCACAATAATCTTTTTTCAGATTTTGATGAGGAATCAACAGTAGAGGCGAGACTAAAACTGTCGAGGACATAATGCGCCGTCTTCACTTAGAATTATACTTTTTTTAATGCTAGGAGAATCGTTTATTCAGCTGAGACGAAATTAAACGAGAACCACTCCAAAGTTTTTTTACTCGACATATGCCCCTTTCACAATAATTTCTTGTACTTCATTTATGTCAACATCAACATCGATGAAATCTATGTGAATAGGTAGCGTCTTTTTCATCGGCTCTTTTATACTACTGTTTTTTTAACTTCTCGTAAAAAAAGTCATTACTGTATATATTATCATTACAAACAAACCGCTCTATCTTTATACCATGCTTATTACCTACCTATAAATCGTTGATCTAATGTCCAAGGTATATGTCACCCCCCCCCCTCCTCCCCCTACACACTAATCAGGATTATTAGGGATAAGCCATGTGTCCCATTTTGAAGAAATCTTATAGCTTTACACATTTATCCATTCAATTATAATTTGAATTAGCGAAAGCCCTGCGATGAAATTTGGTTTTCTACTTCTAAATACACGCTTTATAAAAAATTGAAGAAATTTTTTACTAAAAGTAAGGATTTTTTTAAAACACAAGAAAAGTTTTTGCGCATATGGAAGATAAACAGAAAATTCTATGGACATGATTTAAACAAATTTAAGAATTTACCGATTCGTGATCCCGTCCCTATTTCACAATAGAACCTTATATAACATAAGCGTAGGAATTCACACCTGCGCCCCTAGCATTAATAAATATTGTATGAAAAGGGCTTTAAAAAGCATCCAGCACCGAGGGGCGGGATCTGTCGCTGCACCTTCTCTTACCTTTTCCCCAACAAAACATAAAATATTCTGCCCCTTAACTTTTTGCTTTCAAATATAAAAAAATATAAATCAGGCATAGAGTATTCGACTAAACAACATTTTTCGTAATATTTAGGAAGGAGTGGGGAAATCATATTTTTCATGCTTACTTAGTTGAATGTTCTGAGCCACCTCGGTCGTAAAATTTGATGCAGAATGCAGGTGTTTGTTTAGGGTCAGTAACTGACACTTTAATGATTATTTCTTGTTCAAATGTCTATTAGAAAGTTTTAACCTTTAAATGCGCGATTTTTTTTATTTTGTTTCGAAAAAATTATATATAATTCTCAGAAAGGTTTATTACACAGGAAAAATAATGAAAAAAAATCAGAGATACATTTTTTCATATAATACGTCAATCTTTTCTTCTGTTGCACATCTGCAATACAAGTAAAAACTGCTGTCGTGTGGCTGTTTTACGCTAAAATATTGCAAATTAGTAAATATTTTAATAAGTATGCCTCCAAATAACTTATTTTATATAATTATTTATTTTATAAAACTTAACATTTAATCCTTTAATTCCCATGATAGAATACGTTCTAGAAATTACATAGTTCAGAGAATCCGACTTTACACCAGAAAGTTTCAATGGTTAATTTCGCCTTGATTAAATACGGAATGTCTGTTGTTAATTAACCCGGGAGAACTCGCTAGTGAGAATGCCCAGTTGCTTTTCTTTTACTTTACATTCATATAATATCAACTTTTTTGGTTGGCTTAGTACTTTTATTCACAAAATAGGTAAAATAATTGTAAAACATTTTGAAATTTTAATTAAAATGAAAAATGATTTAAATAAGAGTCTTAAAAAAGTACGACTGTGAGAGAAAATCTCATGCAGCGAGTTCTCCCGGGTTAAAGAAAATATTGTTATTTTAATTTTCTGGTGTGAATTAGGCATATACGAATAAAAAAATCTATTAAATTCAAAACACTGTTGTTTGCATATATGCAAAGCTGCGCACTAAAGGGTCAAATCAATTTTATACTTTTGTTTTTGAAAGTATAGCAGAGATTGTTGATTAACTTTTAAAAAAATGACATTTTTTATTGTTTAAATTTTTTTTTCATAAATATGGTCATTAACTCCAGCAACTGACACTCTATTTTAAAAAAACCCATAAATGATGCATAATTTATATCAGTTAACACAAATAAGATACCACTGAAGGGCAGAAGTTTACTTTGCAGAAGTTTACAAGAAAATGTTTATTTGAGTTATAGTTTTGCTGTGTTAGTTAGAGTTAAGAAAGTGTCAGTTAGAGGTCTACACGGGCCCGGGCTTGGCCCGAGGCCCGTACCCGGCCCGGCCCGGCGGAATGGAGGAGAAATTTCAAACGGGCCGGGCCAGCAGAATAGGACAATTTTTTTCAACGAGCCGGGCCGACAAAAAAATTGAACGGGCCTGCAGGGCCTGGCCGAGCCGATAAAAAAATTAATCCGTCCTATCGGCCCGATATAAGAATTTGAGAGAAGTAGACAAAATACGAGGCCATTTTCAATAAATATGACTTTTTCGAGAATTATAAATGTGCGTTACGAGTCGATGCAAGTTTAACAACATCAATACAGAAATGTAACATGTCCATCGTACAGTTACATGATGCCTGATCCCGGGTTTAATTTTTTCGGCAGACTTGCACCGAGACGGAACTGGTCTTAATCGTTCTCAGGATGTGTAGGACAGGCATTATGTTTTGTAAAAGTATTACTAGCGATAATGAACTTCTGTTAACAGTATCTTTGGGAATTTACCTTAAGGTGGTTCTCATATTTACTGCTCAACAATGCGAAACTTTCAGACACATTTTCTGACTCATTTTTAACTATAAAGGCATAAAATTGACAGACCTGAGTATTGAAGGCATTTGGAATCGAATAGTGTTTCCATTTTTGATAAATTACGTACGGAGATAACAGAGACTCTTGTCACGTGACTGTACGTTTTTCTCCTTTCCTGTGCAATCGCTTCCGGAAATTCGATTCAAAACGCTAACTTTGGCAGTATTTTCTGAAAGATATATTAGTTTTATCTAAGTAAAAAACGACATTTACATGGTTTCTGAATAAGAATACCTGCCAATCTCATTTGTTTCCGAAAAGAAATGAATTCATAAATGTGTCAAAATGTAGCTCCTTTGGATTTGAGAAAAGCCTTAAAAATGACAGAAATATTTTCTCAAATCTACTTTTTATTATAAGCTTCAAAAGTTATTGTTTTTTAACCCTTTATTCTAAACTACATTAATCTTTTAATGAACCCTTATTTAAATTTTGAAACGTCTGTAGAGACGTTGACTAAAACACTGTAAGTAATCGTTAATGTTTACTATTGTGTGTTTTCTGTTTTGCGAACACATAGTAATTTAAAATATACTGTAAAATGTTCCCATAAATATGCATGTAGTATTCATTAAAAGAATCTTAATTGTATGTCGAGAAAAAACGGAATTTTTTGTAGAAATTGAGTCGGGCCGGGTCTGTTTTCACTGATTTTTGTACGGGCCGGGCTGAGAACGGTAAAAATGTAAACGGGTCGGGCCCTGCTCGGGCCAAACTTTCAATTTTTACACCGGGCCGGGCCTGGAAATTCCGGCCCGTGCAGACCTCTAGTGTCAGTTACTGGTTAGGTTTCAATAACTGGGGGTTTCACCATATATATATATATATATATATATATATATATATTTCTTTTTTTTTTTTTTTTTTGATGGAGAGTGATGACATAATTATTTATATAAATGTGAAAAATTTCTCTGAAACAAATATTTCGCTTGTCTATTCTCAAATCAAAACTCGTTGCCTTCTGACACATTTACGAAGTCAGTTTTATACTAAAATGGACGAAATTTGCAGGTTTTCTGATTATTAAACCAAGAAATCGAATAGTATTCTCCATAAAGGTAAATGACTTTTTAGAAAATATTGTCATTTTTAAGGCTGTTCTCAACTGCTGTGCTGAAAAAGCGCAAAACGTTTTGACACATTCACAAATTCCTTTCTTAACGGAAAGATATAAAATTGGAAGGCCTGACTATGGAGATGATTTGGAATCGAACTGTGTTTTCCATTTTTTGATAAATAAATTACCTATTGAGTTATAAGCGATTTTGATCACGTTACAAAGACGTTTTTCACCCTTTTTTGAGTGATTCTTTTTCTTCCGAGTGGAAATTCGGTTCAAAACGCCTATTTCGACAATATTTTCTGAAAGATCTATTGCGTTTACAAAAAAAAAAAAAAAAAAAAAAAAAAAAAAAAAACCCACGGAAAAAACAGTTGGATTACATAGTTTCTGAACAACACCTGCTAGTTTCATGCATTTCTGAACAAAAATAAATTAAAACTTATGTCATAAAGTTGCCCTTTTGGATTTGAGAACAGCCTTAAGATCACTTATAATTATATTTTCACTTAGAATTCAAGGTTTACTGTCCTTATCAAAAAAATGCACAATTGCGAATTGTTATTTGATTTTATATCAGTACAGCAACTAAATTTAAAGTTTTTATGTATAAAAGTAATTCTGTAAATATGCCAGAAATTATTGTAAGAATTTAAAATAATACATAAAAGAAATTGTTGATATAAACTTGGGAGGAAGGGGAGAGGGGGGGGGGATATGAGTGCGTGCTTTGAAGTTCACATATTTTCCGTTGAACAATAACTGGCAGTTTCCCAATTGCCTGCAGGTAATATTGGATCTATTTTAAAAGATTTCAATTGTTTTAATGTTGTGCATTCAAGATTTCTTTTCTTTTCTTTTCTTTTTTTTTTTTTTTTTTCTGAAACAGTTAATGGAGGAAATCTGAAATTGTTATCATAGCCCCCAGTAAAAGATTTAAAACCAAGCTGTTGATTCTCAGAAACTTGGAAATTCATCCTGCTATATTTCGTTAGTAGTTGAAATAGAATATTTCTATATTTCATTTATCATAGATGTTATTGGGTCTAGATATCGAATGTAGAGTTCAGTGAAACAGATGTATCTTAAGTATTTATTTATTTTCTAATGAATTTAAACATGTATCGATAGCATACTTTTTTCATTATAGACAATTTAAAACTTCGTACATATGTATAAGCATATAAGTTCTCTATTTGTAGAAAAAAATAAAAATAAAAGAACAATAAAAACTTTTTAAACTGTTGATTAATATAAGTATTAAAATTAAAGTTCCTTTAAACTGTAATTTTTAATTCGAAATTACTACTATAAAAGCACTGATAAACATGAAGTTTTAGAAAGAAGAAATCATTTATAATTACTGGAAATATAGTAAGATCGATTATAGGAATTATTTGTTTTTTTAGAATCAGCCGCTTTCACATATCAAATAACTATGAGCAAAATTCAAATAATAAAGTTTTCTTAAAATTCATGCTTAATTCAGCTGCTTAGGTGGATAGAATATCTGTGGTGCAAAATTAATTAAAGGCTACTTCACTCGCGCGAAAACAACTGCTCGTTCTTGCTAGTTCTATGGGCGAAATGTTTAAAAATATCTCGTTTGCATTTCAGCATCTTTAAATAATATATATATATATTTGCCTTGGATAGCTGATACCGATTATTACAATGGCCTTTTTTTTTTTAATTTTTCCATATTGTGTTTACAGGTATTTTTAGGGTTCCGTACTTAAAAAGTAAAAACGGAACCATTACACGATCGCTCCTGTGTCTGTCTGTCCGTCTGTCACAGCCATTTTACTCGTAAACTATGGAACGTGGAAAGTTCAAATTGGCTGAAGTAATAAAGGCTAATGACCCACATATTTATAGATTATTAACCGTTCACAAATATCTTTAGGAAAAATGTAGAGGGGCTAATTAAGTTACTTGAAAAAAAAATATTTTTTCTTTGTATATCGTGTGAAATCTTTCATAACACCGAATTCAAAATCCATTTCTTTTAATTTTAGGTATGATATTTATAGAGATGCCGTCGAAAATGTAATGAAAAAATATGTCCCTCCCCCCTCTTTCCGAATCTTACTGAAACTAAAATTCTTAAAAAATTAGGGGTACATTGTAAAAAAAAAAAAAAAAAAAAAAAATGTAGTTTTACAGGTGTAAAGTTACATGCTTACTAAACTTTTATCTGTAACTGTACGAAAAAAGCTACAAAACTAGTTTTTGTATAGCTACAGAAATCTGTAACTTTACAAATGAATCTGCTAAAATTTCAGTAATCTTACTAAAATTTTATCTGTAACCCTGGCTGCAGATACATGGAAAGTTCTGGGCATCCCAGTTTCCTAAAAAATTCCTAGTAACCTTACAGATTTTTTGATTTTCGGCGGAAAAATGTGTCTGTTACATGAATTTTTGTTGTTGACGTTACATAAAAAGTTCTAGGAATCCCAGTTTCCTAGAAAAACTTTAGTAACTTTACAGATTTTTTTTTTTTTTACAGTGTAGTAGATTTTAATTTAAACCTTGCAGGAAAATTATAGCGATTACCGTAGGTTACATACTTTTTGAGGAAATTGCATTTTCCGTTACACACAAATTTTGATTTGCGGTCGTTTAGAGAAGGAGTGGAGGGGCGCTAGAGGTACCTATCTTCGCAGAATATAAAAGGATTGTTGATAATGATTTTCGAAAAAAATTGTCAGTAATTAGCCGATATATTAACCCTTAAAGACACGGACGGTTTGAACATACATAAAGACACGGGCGGCGTACTCTATGCGCAATCGGCTTTTAACCCATTAGCGGGCGGTGTCCACAGAAAAGGACACCTAATTTTAATTCCAAAACTGGCAATCGACATCAAGAAAATGTAATTAAATTTCTCCTTTTATAATGTACGGGAAAAGTTTTTATTGTCTAATAACTTCGTTTGTTAACTCTGGTATTAGTCCATCATTTCACAAACAGAATTACTCCGCGCCGGAAAGGATTTAAACCTAGATAACAACTTTTAATGATGTATTTGTGTAATGCAATGCCCAGTTACTAATTCAAATATTTGTTGTACGGAACCTTCTAGGACCTCTAGGACCCTATTGACCATTATTTTTTATTAGGGTACTTTCACTTTCGAAACCGGTTTCGGTGTTTTCGCGAGAGAAGTAGTCCCCTAAGCGACATCCACTGTATATACAATAAATACCGAACATCGATACATTATTTAATATACCCAGCCATTCAAAATAGAGGCAATGACACAGCTGTGATGGTAATGATAGAAACAAACTTTCAGATACAAAAAACAACAACATACAAATCAAGTATATCAGTTGTAATTCTCCAACTGAGTGAAAAAGTGTGCAGATCAGGATTTATGCCAGGACCTTACCATTGATAAGTCAACGGAGCTATCCTGGACAAATCTGATGGTCACAATTCACTCAGTTAATCTTTTGATTAGGGCATCTGGTCTGTTATGTGAAACAGCTCAACAGAATTAATCAAAAGTAATGAAACGCCAAGTAAACGCTGGGTTACTTAATTACACTTGATTATATTTGACACAATTATTCTAATTGGTATAAATAAATCATATAAGGTGTAATTTTCCCAATTCAGTGAAAAAACGTCCCTGGTTCAAAACCTTCCTGGACATTTTTTCACACAGTTAGAAAATTACAACTCATATGATTTATTTACCAATTAGAATAACTGTGTTAAAATTAATCAACCAAGAATAGCTTTGAGTTATAACATTTGTTTTGCAATGGGATATATATGCATTAAAATACGAAATAAATTTTTTTATACGCCCTCCTTTCACTTTCCCTGTAACTTATTGTTATACAAATGTTGACCTGCGTCTAAGAAACACATGAATTTTCCATTCGTTTACAACCAAAACTTACCGAGTTAGGATACTTTAAATTTTATTGATTTTCAGCGTTTTCTGGCATTAAAATAACAAGTGCTAGAACCAGATATAATGCTCAAGTTAACGTGTAAAACTGGACCAAATGACACTCGGACTAGATTTTCATTTCTCATTCTATTTAGCTGCTGAAACACAGATACATAAGAGAGAGGCCCCACCAGTGGCCGAGAGGTTCTGCTCTCAAAACTGGTAGACAGGAGGTACTGGGTTCGAACCCAACCGCGCCCGTCGGCCTAATCGCTCGGAGTTTTCGTGGTTTTCTTCGAACCTTGGATTTCCATGTGTAAATACGGATTAGGTTCCCTTAGAAAGACCCCCCGAAGGGCACTCCCCTAGGGCCCATATCCCTCGAGTAGATAATCGGCCGTCAAAAAAAAAAAAAAAAAAAAAAAAAAAAAAAAAAAATCAACACAAGAGAGAGAAGACGGAGGGTTCTTGAAATTTGATATCAGTTTTCCAACATGAGCATTTTTAACATTCTTAGAAAATGAAGCTTTCAAAAACAAATTAAAAGTGCCCTACACAATATTTACGAAGTTCCTTACAAGCATGCCACTTATTTCACCTTTATTTTTAATTATAGCTGAAGAATTATTGAATTTTAAGTTCAGGTGGGCTCGCTGGAGCACGCTGTATGTATGTATTATGGATGCAAAATTCCTTTTTTTTTTTTTTTTTTTTTAATCATGTTAAACCAGAAATTTTATTAAATTAAGAAACAGTTCATTAAATATTTTTTCTGGTTTCAAGTTATGTTTATTTGACTTTTAAAAACAGAGAGGTTGGCTTAAAATTTGTTGGTTACAGTAAAAACTTGTGATGAACGAGCTTTGTTGCTGTATGTTCGGGAAAAAGTAAATGAATATAAATCTGCGAAGAATTTGAGTTAAATTTCGTGCACACTTCCAAGTTTCAATTCCACAAAGGTCAACATCCCTTGCTCTGTTTGGTATGAAAAACTAAGGTATTCAGCGTGACAAATAATGTTTATTTATTGAATTATTTTTAATGTTTTCCATTCAGACGATATTCTGACTTTTCAATAGGAGAACGTAAAATTAAGAAAAATCTCTGATTACATACATGAATTCATTTCTAAAGAATAATATACATTTTGTCATGTTCAGTGAGCTTGTTCTTCCTCTTGTCTTTTTTTTTTTTTTTTTTTTTTTTTTTTAAATTTGAATAAAAAAGGACATACTTAAGAATGAGAAAGAAACGGAACTAGAAAATAGAGTATTGAAAAAGGAAGAAGCTAAGAAGTTTCTGAAAGGATATCTATCTGAATATTAAATTAAGTATTAATACATAATTCAAAATACCTATTTTGGTTTAGAAAAATCTTTGTAATGTTTAAAATAAATTTGAAAAGTAGAAGAAGAAGGATTTAAACTCTTCCTGTTTTTAGGTGCGTTCGTAAGTTATATAAATACGTAGCACCTATAGTCGTCGTTCTGTCCGGCTGTCTGTCTGCCCGTCCGCATATAACAGAGCAAAAACTACCCAAACGAATGATCTGAAATTTTAAATACATGATTGTTGTATAATTTTGTCAAGTCATTTGAAATTTTATGAAAATCGGATGTATAGTTTAATTACAGGGACAGTCAAACGTTTTCCATTACATTTCCATTACGGCCAATGGGGAAAAATGATTTCAAGTGCATTTTAATGATGTTACAGCCTTTCGAACAAAATGAAATGGATATGCACTTCTGAAGTGAAATGAAGTATACATTCAGTACAATATGCGGTGCAAAAAATATTTATAAAACTAGTTATATTGCGAACGCACCTCATTTGCCACGTTTGACGTTCAATTTCCAACTTGCTTTATTCCTTCGCAGTACAATTTAGGAAACTAATAAACAAAAAAGTTAATTTTAAGAAAATATTTAAATTAATGAAAAGAACTCATACATGTGATTTTTATGAGATGTGCATGCACGCATGTTTAAAGTACATAACACTAAAAAGAGATTTTGAATTTAAGCCAAACCAAAGGAGTATTTCACCCAAAAAGAAAAGGAAAAAGACTTTCGATATGCAATTTCGTGGCAATTTTTATCATATCCCAATATTGTTTAACTCTCCAATATCAGGGTTTGAATTTTGTTCGGCGTTCTTTGTTTTGCAAGGTTTGAACTAGAAATTTAATCCTATTAATGATAGCTTCTTCCTACGAGATGTTTATTCGATTTTATTTAGTAAAATAATTTTTTTTTTTTTTTTCTGGATCGAAACATGAAAAACTTGAGGAAAAAAAAGTAGTGGAGTAGTGCATCAAAACAGACCCTAATGACATTAACAGTGTTATATTTTTATTTCAAAATACAACTTTGAATACAAAAACTGCTGATTTAATGATAAATAAAAGTTGATTATATAGAAAAAAAATAATTAATTTAAAAGTTTGGATTTGAAACTCTTCAAGTACAAAGCTAATTTAGGAGCATACGTGCCAGATAAACCTACACCTGTTTTCATGCGTTGGACTTCAGTAAACAGATTGCATAGGGGCAAGAGGTATTTGGTATTCAGTTGTGTATTTATAGGGTGGAGTGGGTGAGAAGAGATGGGGAGGCAAATGCCTTGAGATTTCAGAGACCCCATACCTTCACTCAGTCAAGAAAGGCAGGAAGTTTAAAATGCAATTTTGTCAGGAGCCTCCTTTACCATGGTTATGCCATTATGAGACGACCTAAAGGCTGTTCTTAACTGCTCTGCTCAACAAGCGAAAACATTTTGACATATTTACAAATTCATTTTTTAACGTAAAGATATAAAATTGGAAAGCCTAGCCATGGAAGCGATTTGGAATTGAACTATTTTTTCCATTTTTTGATCAATCAATTACCTATTGAGTTATAAGCGAATTCGACCACGTGACAAACCCGTTCTTCACCCGCTCTTGAGTGCTCTTTCTCCCTTCGCGCGGAAATTCGGTTCAAAACGCCCACTTTCACATTATTTTCCGAAAGATCTATTGCGTTTGCAAAAAAATGAAAAAAAAAAAAAGCTCAGCTCAATTACATAGTTTCTGAACAACACCAGGTAGTTTCATGCATTTTCGAACAAAAATAAATTAAAACTTATGTCCCCTTCTGCTGTTCTCAAATCCAAAAGGGCAACTTTTTGACATAAGTTTTGATTTATTTTTGTTCGAAAATGCATGAAACTAGCATGTGTTGTTGTTCAGAAACTATGTAATAGAACTGTTTTTTCCGTTTTTTTTTTTTTTTTTTTTTTTTTTTTTTTTTTGCGAATGCAGCAGACCTTTAAGAAAATAGTGTCGAAGTGGGCGTTATGAATCGAATTTCAGCGCGAAAGAAGAATAGCCATTCAAGAAAGGATGGAAACGTCTTTGTTACGTGATCAAAATCGCTTATAACTCAATAGGTAATTTATTTATCAAAAAATGGAAAACACAGTTCCATTCCAAATCGCTTCCATAGTGAGGGCATCCAATTTTATATCTTTCTGCTAAAAAATTAATTTGTAAATGTGTCAAAACGTTTTGCGCTTGTTGAGCAGAGCAGTTGAGAACAGCCTTAAGCTGCAAACAGACTACACTCTGCTTCAGCGACTCCTTTGATGTGGTCAGTCTTCTGCTGCTTGGCGGTTTATCACCACCTATTTCTTTTGTTGAGACACCCCTTTTATTGATGACCACAAAGCCTTGGGAAAAAAAAGGCCCAGGAAAATAATTTACGTAAAGCAAGTGTTGTCTGAACGGAGCCTTAGGCAAGGTCCCCAAATTTATAAATTTGATTTTAATTATACCAGCAATAATTAAATTAACATGTTTTTTTTTTCTTCTTTCAGATCTACCTTCGTGTTTACCATAGTTTTAAAAACAGCAGGCTGTATCGCATCAGTTTTCTTTTTTTGCAATTTTCCCATAAATTGTCTAACACAATGTGTCATACGTCTAGCTTATAAGCCGGAAGAGCTCTTCGTTGTTTGATAAACGATGTAATTCAGCTTATAGTTAACTGGCCCTTCAAACCTTTAAAACCAGATCTTTCTATAGCGTGTACTGACTAAATAACGAGGTCACTTGAAATGTTTGTCATGTAATGTTTTGTCCTAGTTAATTTATTTCTAGTTATTGAGCCATGGGTGTTGTTATATTTCTGCTATCATGTAACTAACAGCTTCAAAGGAATATGTACAAATACATATGCACCCAGTACAGAGCCGGGGGTTTTGACTCGACTGGTTTTCGATATGATAGAGGTAGAAACCGTATTTTTACAGTTTCCGTACTCCAGTTTATTCAGTTAAAAACCTAACATTTTTCTGTAGCGTATTGTGTGGCAGAAATTTTCAAATCGAAATTTTCCTTGATGTTATTAGTATTAAACATTTCCACTATAAAAATTTTATTTTTCCCTAAGGTAATTAATCATTTTTAATTAAAAAGCATTAAGAAGAATTAAATAAAAATATGAACAGGAAAAAAGAAAGAGTAAAAGGAAGAAATATTTGTTAAAATCTCACCTAGTATAATTTCTAACCATAAAAATAAGTATTGATATCAAATATCAATAAAAGATTCTTATCGATAAAAGATTATTATAATTAGTAAAGAATTCAGTATTCGGGATAAATAATACTTTCCTTCCTTTTAAAACAACAAACAATTAAATGCAACATAATAATAAGCTATTAATATTACAGATTAAATGTACTTTAAATATGAAGAAGTAATGTTATATGGCATGACTGATTGAAGTTTATAAATTGAGTGGTTAATGAGCAAATTAACGTATTCTCAGACATATTTTTAAGTGTAATAGTATGTTATTTAATTGATGGAATTTCTGGTTATGAGGTTCAAATAAACAAAAATTTCGTTTTCACTTTTTCAATATGCATAATAATATTTTTTTTCCATTTAAAACTGTTATGCATTCTTGCAGGAGTGGATTTGAGATGAAATCTCCTAGATTCAACATTTCATAATTGTGAAAGTAATATATGAAAATTCAGGATATAATTTGTTTGCCATAAATTTATTTGTTAATGCTATAATCACAAATGTACATGAAAGTTTGAATTGAAGCTTCTATTTTTGGAAACAATCCTTTACATCCGTGTACACTCGAATTTTCTTCAGAATTTAAGGGCAAGCAAAAAATCGCATCACCTATCTTAATTTAACATTTTTACTAAAATTGAAATCACATTTATGAAGAAATTTTTTAGAATCCGTAGAAATGATATTTTATCAGATTCCTGACCTTCTTGATAAAGGAGTTTTTCTAATAATGGTGAAAATCATGATTAAAACCGATAAAAACCGTCATGCATCAAAATTTTGAGAACCCTGCTCCTTGCGCATTAAAAAGTTGTGAATAAAAATTAAATTTTGCTTTTCTAAAGATTTTACATATGTATGGTTGTCAAGGGTCGTGATTTTTGACTGCCACTTTTCCCGTAGACAAATGTTCTCTTTTAAATCAGATTTCTGCGATTAAAAAATGCAAATATTTCTATTACGAATTAGAGATAAACAAAAATCCGCAGGCTTGGTAACTATGCATATGAGAATTAATATATGTATACGCACACATTTCAAGAAAAATTGAGTTAAAATATTTATAAGTAATAAAAGTATTTTTGCGTCTTGATCCACCTAGGTCTTGTAGTATATAACGAAGTTTTTGGTAATTTACCTTTAGAAAGATCACACAGAAAGCGTCAGTTCACAATATCAATATCAAATTTGCAGGTATTTCATCAAGAAGAAATGATCATGAATAACGTAGCTTAGGAATGTATGAATTCTTAATCAAAAGTTAACAAAATAAAAGACAATAAGCTTTGTGTTTACATTCATAATCATTAGTCACTAAAGAATATTTCGCTGCAAATTTTTAGAACTGAATATTCAAGCTGTGTAGAATATCCCTCTCTAAAACAATAATAAAATATTTCTTGGCAGAAGAATGTTGCATTAGAATATTTCTCTACAACTTCATGCAGTTATTTCATAAAACAATTTTCTCGGAAGAAGGAGAAATATGAAAGATAAAACATGAGAAGCCTGACAAATATAGGTGGGATTGGTAATTCGACTGCTGTTCTTCACTGCTTGTTAATATGGATTGAAAGATAATCTTTTAAAAAAGAAAACCGTGATTGGCAGTTCAACGGCTTAGCTTTATGAATATCGGTTTACGAGAGGGAAAAATGAGCTACGTTAAAAAAAATCTGTATCTGCATTATGCAAAGTGGCTTAAGGAACCCTTTAACCCATTGCGTTGCAATTAGATGGTAATTTAAGCAATATTTTACAGCGTTTTATCGGTTAAAGATTTTGTTGGAGGGATTTTCTTTTTTATAGGTGTGGAAAAAACTATATTCGATCCTAGGTAGTTTTCAAACCAGGCAGAAAGACTTAGATTTTACGCATCTAAGGTGTTTTAAAAAACATTGCATGACTTCATATTTCTTGACGAAATAGTTCTATGACAACAGAGATAAAAACATCATGAGTTACATGTGCACACTTTTTTTTTTCATCACGTTATTCTGAGTTTTGAAAAAAATATGCTTGATACATGCTACTTTGCAAATTAGACATATCTTCTACTGCTCTTAAGTAAGGTGGTTTAAAAATGACTTCATTTCGTGAAATATTTTCAAGACGATAATTGAAAAAGTGAACAAAAGAACTTCTGCATATTTTGATTTCAGGGAAGGACCTATAAAATTTAAATTAGAATGTAAAATTTACTGAAAAACATAGTAAATGTAGAATACGATTTGTTACGTGATTTATTCAAAGGTTTGTCATGCGAATAGTAAAAAATTAATTACCTATTTTTGTCTGATTTTCTGAAGTAAAGAAACTGTAACGATACTAATTCAAAAAGTCTTTTAAATTTCGTGAAATTTAAAAATGTGTAAATATATTTATCATCATTATTTATAATTTTTAGTTAGCTTTCATTGCTTTTCCGTATGATAACGTATAAGCCCCAACAGCATAAATATAAGCATCTTTATTATATGAGAGAGCCATAAGGCAAATCCGTTTCGGCTATTTTTTGACACATATTTTAATTCATTTTTGTTCGCAAACGATTGAAATTGGCTGGTGCTCTTATTCAGAAACTTTGCAATAGAACTGTTTCCCCCCCCTTTTTTGGGGGGGCGGGGGGGGTAAAGGCAGAAAGTTTTTCTGAAAATACTGTCAAAGTTGGCGTTTCGAACAGAATTTCCGGACGCGACAGCGCGGGAAAGCATAAAAAACAGATGTCGTGAGACAATAATAGCTTATAATTGAAGATGTGATTCATTTATTTAAAAATGGAAAGCACTGTTCGAATACAAATCACTACTTCAATAATCATGCCTGCAAGTATCATGCTTTTGCGCTTAACAATGAGTCAGAAAGTTCCGCGTTGTTAAGTGGGGGAAATTATTTGTTTGAGAAACGCCTTAGATATGAAAGTTAGAGTAATCGTGATTGTATGTCGAATGATTTTTTAATACATCTAAGTAAAATGACAACGTCGATTATTTTTCAACAGAGAAAAAAAAAATCCCAATAATTTCGTGTGAAAGGATATTAGCAAGACGTCTGATATTTTGCCAATGAAAAATATTTTTCTATAGAACAATTATTAAAAAAAGTTAGCAAAATATCATTTTTAAATCATTCATATAACATATACAGGAGATTTCAAAACTAATGGATTAAATTTTTAAAAGTTGTTGGCAAAATAAGCATTTTTCACCGTAAAACGCTTTATGAATTGAATGCATAAAGATAAGAATTTTGTAAAATAAACTTGTAACAAGTAAGCATGTAATAAGATGTAAACAAGTCTTTATCAAAATTCAAAATAATATTCTATTATTTGGGATTTTCAAACAATAGAACGTAATATGCAAATACGCCTCCGAAAGTTAAGATATAAATTATTTTGTGTTTAAGTCCCAAATTAATTAATATAAAAGCATGAAAAATGAATGAGCTGTTCATTATACAATTATTTAATTCTTTTTATGTTATTTTGACATCATATATAAATTTTATAAAGGAATAATTGCACTTTTCACAAAAATTCCTTGTTTTTGAAACACAATAAAAAAATGCTTTTGTTAAAAATAAGGAAATAAGTGTATTTAATAAGGAATCTGTTCTGCTACAATTGTGATGCATTTTTTACATCACTTTCCATACGGGAATCAAATTGTCGGACACTGGAAGGAAAAAACAAAGAAGCTTCATCTTCTCAATCATTTAATGGCCTGACGACAGTTGCGAAATCCTGTGGAAAACAGCTGATACTGACACACTTTTCTCTGGAACTACTGAAGTGATTTCAATATTTTCTTTTTATTGATATTATAGTTAGCATAGTTTCAGTCGTTTTATTTTTCTGAAACTCTTTTCATTCCTTTTTAGTAATGTTAATTATAATAGTAACATTAATTAACAAAATAGTAATAACTGTAGTAGTTATAATAGTAACCCTAATAGTAATATGTTTATTGACAAAATAGCTCCAAGTTTGCAAGTTATCATTTGGCTCGATTCTTGACATCACTATTCCATACTCGCAAGCAAACAAGTTGTCGTTTAACATGAAGTACATGAATGAGATATACTAAAGAGAAATCTCGCAACTTTTTTACACTCCTTAAGATTTCGTATAGATATTTACTTTCTCATCCACCTGTTTAGCGCAATAATTCTTCTTAAATTGGTTTATTCTCTTCTACAAGCAACGCATTTGGAAAAGTTTGGCTTCGATCCCTGTAACATAACATGCAAAGATGCATTGCGAGATGGAATTGGGCGATTCTCAAACGGTGGGCACTGGACACACGTCATAACTTTAAGCCTTTCAAACATAACTTTAATAATCATTGACTTTATTTTTTTTTTTACACTGAGTTTTTAATTCTATTCAGAGACAGAAAATGACATAATTTATTGTAAAAGCTTTGTATAAATATCTTAAAATTTTATTATTTTATGCTAAAGAGGCCAATTTCGGACATTCATAACGTTAACTGCTCCAATTTACCACCAAGAAAAGAGTTTTCCAGGTGGTTCTAATGGCAAACAACGAATGCATAAAGGAAACGGATGATTTTTTGATGATTTCGTTAAGGGATGGCAGGCTTATTGCTTTTTTTAAGATAGAAGGACTTTTCTATAAAGAATTTTTTTGTATTTTGTTATGTCCGAAAGTAACGTACGCGACAAAGCATTTGATTTTATTATTATTATTACTGGATAACAAAAAGTTAATTATACATATATATATATATATATATATATATATATATATATATGTATGTATACACATACAATTATAGGACACATTTACTACATTCTTAGTCTTAAGAATTTTTTAAATACTAAGCGCAACGTCCAAAATCAGTAACGTACGTGCGAAAAAATGACCAAAATTTGTAACGTATACAACTGCTAATTAAATGCTTTAATAATTAATTTTCCAGAATAGTTATAGTTGCTATCTTTTAATGTTTGTGTATAATTTTGTAGACATACTATTAAAAATATTAATATATTATATTTATAGACAAAATACTATACTATTAAAGAAAAATTGGCCTTAAATTTGAAAATTTTAAAAATTACATATTGTTAACGTTTAATGATCCCACCTTTTGAGAATCTCCCAATTGTCTTTGTCATTCAAATTTGGTATTTACATTATATTTCATATTTTAGTTTTGTCTCAGTTTAAGATATTTTTTATAAGTTTGTTACACTTTAATAGGAAAATTTATGCCCCTAAATAATTTTTAGGTTCCCCCCCCCCTGAAATCTTTCATGTTAGTCTGCGCTATGCTTTTACCAGGGTTCGTACGGGTACCGTTATTTCCAAGTCAAAATATCAGTTTTTTTTTTTTTTTTTTAAATAGAAAAATAAATCTAGTTTAAACGCGCGGATTTCACCTTATTTAAGGAGAGATTTTTTATAAGAAAATACTCGTACCGAAGAATTTCTTAGTCTGGAAATTCAAGGATCCGTACGAACTCCGTTTACTGAGTAAATAGTGTATGACATATTTTAAATCAAAATGCTCCTAAGAATGCATTGTTATTGTGAGATTCAATAGGTTGCTAGACGTTAGTAATCATGACTGCACATGTTATTATCCTATTCAAGTAAAATAAAATTAATTTCCACTACGCAGTTCATTGACCAAGCTAAAATTTTGGTACTTAAGAGGACTGGCGATGAACAAAAACGAAAATATCGATTTAAAAATTTTTTGCTTAAAATGTATCTAAACATGCTTACTTATATTCTTTCAAAGTTGCGTAAATGTCCGAGAATTATAAATATATGAAAAAAGTTAAGCATTTAATTGCAGCTGCAATATCATCTAATCTTCAAGATATTCTTCTCAGCGAAACAGCAAAAATAAAAACAAAACATAAGATGCGTTTCGAGCTAAAAATAATAACAGCTCGTCATTAGCTACAGTAAACACGTGTCCGTAAGGGGACAAGGTCAAAAATGAACTAAAAGGTAGAGAATAGGGCTTGCAAAGAATGCGACAGATGGCGCGAGCTGAAAGGAGGACATGCAGAAGACGAAAGTGTTGCCAAAATGATAGAAGAGAAATTGATAGCGAAAAATGGAAACAAAATTAAAATAAAATAAAAGGAGTAAATTAAAAAATATAAATATAAATAATAATAATAAAGAAATATAAAAGAAGAAAAACCAAAAGATTATTTTTTTTTAAACAAAATAAAAAGAAAAGAAGAGAAGAGGGAAAAGAATTACAAAAGTAATTTCCACGCTGGAGAGAGGGAAGGGAATGATGAGAGATCATTGACAAGATTATCAGAATTTTTAAAAATAAAATATGCTTCATGAAAATCCAAGTGAGAGAGAGAGGCAGGGGAAGAAATAATTTTGACCAGGGAGAAATTGAAACAATGTCTGGAAGGCCAACAGTAATAAACAATCGAAGATTTACAGATTTCTTGATTTGCAATATACCTCTGATGCTCGCCTAATCTGAATTTTAAAGCTCACTTTGTTTGACAAATATAATCTAAATTGCAAGAGCAAGGAATAAAATAAACACCCCACCGGTTCTCAGTAGGAATAGGATCTTTTAGAGAAGAGAATTTAATGTTATTCATAGGTTTGAAGATAACTTTAAAATTAAAACGAGAAAGGATTTTAGCAATTTTAAAACAGAGAAGAGAATAAAAGGGCAGAATTATAAAGTTAAAGTTAGTAGAATTATTTGAATCAGAAAAAGGAAGTTTAGGCTTATTAAATTTATACAGAGCTTTATCAATCAAAGAGGGATTATAACCACGAGCAAGGACGAGAGATTTGAGATAATTTATTTCATTATTCAGAGCAGAAGAGTCAGAACCTGTTTTTTACGGCGTTACACATTTGTTCTGCTCTAAATAATGAAATTATTTATCTCAAATCTCTTGCCCTTGCTCATGGTTATAATCCCTCTTTGATTAATAATGCTCTGTATAAATTTAATAACCCTAAACGTCCTTTTTCTGATTTAAATAATCCTCCTAATTTTAACTCTATTGTTCTGCCCTTTTATTCTCTTCTCTGTTTTAAAATTGCTAAAATCCTTTCTCGTTTTAATTGTAAAGTTATCTTCAAACCTATGGGGAAAAAATTAAATTCTCTTCTAAAAGATCTTATTCCTTTCTCTTGCAATTTAGGTTGGTCAAACAAAGAGAGCTTTAAAATTCAGTTTAGGCGAGCATCAAAGGTATATTGTAAATCAAGAAATCTCCAAATCTTCGATTGCTTCTCAAAGTTGGTCTTCCAGTCATTGTTTCAATTTCTCCATGGCCAAAATTATTTCTTCCCCTGCCACTCCGTCTCACTTGGATTTTCATGACGCATATTCTATTTCTAAAAATTCTGATAATCTTGTCAATGATCTCTCATCATCCCCTTTCCTCTCTCCAGCGTGGAAATTACTTTTGTAATTCTTTTTTTCCCTCTTTCTTCTCTTGTTTCTTTTCTTTTTATTTTGTTTAAAAAAAATCGTTTGGTTTTTTCTTCTTTTATATTTCTTTATTATTATTACTAGATAGTACCCGTCAAGATTTGACGGTAAATAACTTGGATGTTCCATTAGAAAAATTCTTGAATTTTGAATTAGTTGCTTTTAAATTAATTATTGAAATCGTGACAAATTTTTATATTGCATAAGTGATTCCCATTTCTTGAAAGCGTGCTAGAGGGTGCTGTCAGTCTAACCTATTGAATGAAGTGAAAGAACTTTAAGTTTATAATTTACAACCAATTATGCTTTCCTTTTATCAGAAATTTACCGAAAAATACTGGGCAGAGCATTTATTTTTACTTACTACAGTCTCATTTTTCTTGTTGAAAAAATAACAAAATAACAATATCTATTTTTATTTTTATTTTTATTTTTTTAACTACACGACCTTTAAAAGCTGCCATGCATTTTATTTATATTAGTCTCTAAAAGCCTAAATTTTAAACTTGATGCAATTAACGATTTATAATATATATTTTTTATTACTTGAATTTTATTTTACTTTTTTCTTCATTTTTTAAATATTAAACCATGGATATCAATATAATTTATTTTATAGTTCTTATATGAATATTTTCCTTTCTTTCCGTTTTATTTATTTATTTTTTTACGGAAAAGAATAGCAAACTTTTCCTTCTGACTCACACACTTATATATTCTTGATAATGGTAAAAAAATATAAACAAAAGTTGTAGATCAGCTTAATTTATTTAATTGATAATTACATGCAAAATATTTCAGGTTAAATATTTTAAATATAAAATTATTTTTTCAAAATATTTTTGAGTGTCAAATTTTATTTAATGATAAACCATTCAAATAATAATAAAATGAAAATCATATAACTTCTCCTCTTAATAAAATATGTCATTAACGAAATGAATTATCGCCAAAAATCATTTTGCCTGGCGTTGGGCTCGAACCTACGTTGTCTACGAAAGTTCGGAGCTTTAAACTGGTGCTCTAGACCACTCGGCTAACCAGACCTGCTCAACCTTTCCTCTAAATGGAAAATCTAGTAAATTTAACTTTACGCATGCGCAATTGCGCGAATATTTTAGTCTTATCTTACAAAATCAGGTTTACGCTTTAATATATATGATGATGATTTTATAGTTTTTGAAGGTTTAAAAAAACTGAAGAAGGATATATGTTGTACAACGTAGATTAAATAAGGCAGTTGTTCGACTTATAATACGGCATCGGAATGCTTAAGCCTAACATGGCCGAAATAAAATGGTTGATTTTAACGAAAGATTATCAAGATCCGGATCAGTTCACTCCGGAAGCATTATACACTTTGCGCCATTATATATATAATTATTATTGAGCTCCGTCATTTTTCGCACGACGAATAATGATGCCTAAAAATTGTGTCTGCCGGGCTTACCAGGATAATTTAGTAGGTAGAATCTTCTCAACTGAAGCCAAAATGTCCTGGGTTCGAATACCAGACTGGACACATTTTCTGGAATTCAATGCATTTCTTTCAATGAAATCTGTTGCTAATTAAAATAAATAAAGCAATTGAAATATCTAAGATTATAAATAATAAAAACTAATAAAAATATGGAGAGTGAATACTTAGATAACATGTAAAGGGTTAAAATCACAATTTAGATTTTCCTATCAAAAAACAAGTGCAACAAATTTCTAAGTCACTTAGCACACTGATCTTAGAGTAGAACACCAACCCAATATATTTTCCTGATTAGATCTAGAAATCTCATATTAGTATAAAAATTAAATGAAGGGAAATGTTTTCAACAAGAGGAAAACAATTTAAAGTTTTTAAAGAGATGACAAGCACTAATTGATATAAAGTATGACAAAAAAAAGGTGGGGGGACTTAAATTAAAAGATATGAGATTACTGAGATTACTCAGTTGAATTTTAGTAAAAATGTGTCTGCCGCTCCAGGATAGCTTGGTTGGCAGAGGATTCGCTATTGGAAGCTAAATCCGAAAGGACATGGGTTCGAGTCTCGGCCAGAACACATTTTCACCTAATTGGAATTTTTTTAAACTTCTATGATTTCTTTATCAACTAGCTAGATTGAGTTAAAATAATTTGATATCATTACGTATGCATCGTTTATTAAGGAGTCCCATTTCCCGTGGTTCAATCTGTTGAGCTGCGTCATTTTTCGCACGACAGATAATGATGCCTAAAAATTGTGTCTGCCGGGCTTACCAGGCTAATTTAGTAGGTAGAATCTTCTCAACTGAAGCCAAAATGTCCTGGGTTCGAATACCAGACTGGACACATTTTCTTTCAGTCGGAAATATTTTAACTTGTATGATATCTTTATACGTCAACTGATTGATTTAAAATAATTTAATACACGGATCTTGTCTGCATGTTAATCCTATGAAAATATGCTTTTCACTTCGATATGTAACAATATATTTTTGTATTAATTATTCTTATTTTATAAATTGTGGGATATTTAATTGAGCAACAAACACGAAATGAATTTTTGTGAAATTTCAAAAAATGTACGCTTCCTTCCTCTCCGAAAAAGGCATCTTCTTACTACTCTAAAGTGCTGGTTGCACGACCAGATGTGCAGGGATGGACGTTTATTGCGATTCAAAATCCATTTACAGCTGGACGTCCCAATATATTTGTTCTTGTTTGCAAAAGATAACTGTAGTTACCCGAATCTCACCCCCCCCCCCCTCCCCGGTAAATGCCATTAAAAAAGAAGCATATACTTTTTTTCTTATTGGGACAACAATTGTGTATTCACAATTTTGTAAAGTGAAATTTGCTTTCCGTATGTTCGTTTGCTAGAAATTAGCTTTTTAGCAAAATATTAAAGCGCTTCTGTTTGATAAAACAAAATTCGAATATCTTCACAATTTTATAAAATGAAATTGTGTTTATTTACTACAAAATTAACGCTCATGCAAAATATTAAAGCTTTCCCGTGTGATGCGTAGCCAAAGAAAGAGACAGGTCGTAATACATGTAATACTCCTTCACCTGTCAATTGGTCAAAATAGGCTGGTTTCCACCAACTGCCAAACTGTCATGTGATGGAGGTAGGCTGGAGTGTCGTGTCCTGTATTTCAACCGCTGCGCGTTTGATACAAAAGATCAAGCATCTTCACAAATGTGTCAAATGAAATTTCCTTTCCATTGTGTTCGTTTGATAGAAATTAACGCTCTTGCAAAGTATCCACGCGCTCCTGTTTGTTGCAAAAGATGCCAAAAACGAAACAACCATCTGTAAAGTGAAATTCTTTAAAGAGTCTTCCTGTGTAGGATTTGTTTTCTTTTATTAAAAAAGAAGGCGGGTCTACGTAAATTTGTAAAGGCAAATTTTCTTCTCATGGGTTCGTTTATCAGAGCTTAATGCTATTCTGAGAGAAATAAATAAGATTAAGAGCATGTGGAATATTGTAAAAGCTGAATTACTTTGAAACCGTTACGAAACTTTCCTGGAGATATAATATACAGTTTGTGATCGCAAGCACATTGAATCTCTGCGAAAAATCATGTATTATAGATGAGGCCAGATCTTTACTCTCATCTCATATTCAAAGCTTTCTGTGCATTTGGAGACCTAGAAATGGTAGATCCAGTTAGAAATCTTGTAACGAACGTGACTCATTTTTGAAATGATCGCAGTATCACACGAGCTCCGTCACTGACAAATGCGCGCAAGCATCAGAAATTCACATTTATGGTTTTCTCGCTCAGATGCTATTTAGTAATGACGGGAAAGACCAACTACAAAAATTCATTTATGAAACCAGAACTTTTACTCTCATTGTCCATTCTTTAGTGGATTCCTATCAGTTAATAATACTTGTAAATTGAAATCAAGTTTAATTGATGGATTTTCCCAACTCTTTTATCATCTTTTCTTGCAAAAGTGAAAATCCCTGACATACTTACAAAATCATTTTCGTTCCCATATGCATCGTATACTCAAAATATGCTTAGTCAAGCTCTAAGTATACTGACTAACGTTTTTAATTTCCTACGCACATTTTAATTATAATTAGTCGTACCTGAAGACGTTATTTGAACATGTTCATCACCCGAATAAATGATGAAATATGACAGTTTTTCTTAAATGTGCTTCATTTTTTATGAGAAAATAAACATCGCGGTTTGATTTCTTGGTACCTCAATAATATTTAAAAATTTTAAGGGTGGATGAATAAAAACGAATGTGTAATTGTTTAAGAAATTATTTAGTCAGATTGACCCGGTTCTTTTTTATTTACTTTTTACGTATAAATTTATAACTGTTGAAATATTAAACCACAATCTTTTGTGTACACAAAAAATGTATGTTAATGAAATAACTTTGACAAAAATGTCTGGTGTGGGATAGGGTTCGTAAATTGTTTTACACGTAAGAAAATTTCTTGGAAAAAGGGTGATATGGGATTGATGGATTAACAGGTTACAAATTTCGAAATAGTGAGAACTTTATCTGCTTTTAATACTAAATCCAAATATTATGTTTATTATTTGAATATTTTAGTTATGATGCATTAGTTTGTGTAACGAAGAATACTTTTAAGTTGTCGTTAGAACCAGGGTGATGCTGCATGTAGCAATTCCGTAATACTTTTTCTCTGTCGTATATAACCTAGATTGAACTAGTATGCATCGTTGCTAGGGAATTAACTTGATTAATATTTAAATGTTAGATAGCTGAAGAACAAAGAAAGTCTGTTTTACTAAATAAGCCACAAAATACTGTGAATTAAGGTATAAATATGAAGCATGACTTTTTAATGGACAAAAAACATTTTGATTAAGGCCTGCCTGTCTCACTCGTTACATACCATTCAGCTAGTTTTCTTTATAAGTACAAACCACAAAATCAGAAAAGTCTAGGTTTCGGAATGAAACCTGACTTGTGGTTATAGTCAAATATAAAGTGGCTACTATCTGACGTAATTACGATATCATTCTCAATATTAGACGTCTGAAATTAGTAGGTGCTTTTATTCAGAAACTATGAAATCGAATAGCTTTTTTCACATTTTTCGGCCAAGGCTACCAGTTCCACATTTTGAGCTGATTTTAAGAACGCGATAGCCTGATAAAAGTCGTCATGAGTCAGAAATCGGTTAAAACTCAAGATTTAATACACTTTTAACCTAAAATGAAAAACGTTATTCGATTCCAAGCCATTTCAAAGTCATGTTTACCAATTTCATGCTTTTATAGTTAAAAATGAGTACGCGACTACGCCAGGAAGTTTCCCGCTGTTGAGCGGTTTAAAATAATTTTTGAGAACCCCTTAAAAATGGAGACCAAAAAAATTGTTTTTTGCTTCTCTCGTTTATTGTTTGCATCGCATATAATTGGACCTCCTGAAAAATCCAAGCCATAAATTATGAGAATTAAGATAATCTGGATATGGCACGTGACTTTCCAATGTATAAAAAAAAAATTTATTTCGGGATACTTTCTTTCTAGTTTTCTATATTCACCGTTCACTATATTTCGTTGTATTTCTGTATCAGCGCAAACCAAAATAATAATAATAATAATAATAATGAGAATTAAAATAAACTCTAAGTATGAAGCAAGAGCTTGCTTTGGGCCTCTATCTCTCACTGTCTCCATCTAATTTAATGATTTGACCTTTTTGCGAAGAGCGTCCGAAATTCGCGACCGAATTTTTAATCTTCTATCACCAGTATTTCCAAATGGATATTTTTACTTACTTAAATCTCAGAAATTTTGCAATTATATAAGGCAAAATTTTCTATTTAAAATTACTGGTAGAAATAACACTTTAAGACCTGACCTACACAATTGTGTAGGTGATCCTAAAGAAAAAGAAAAAACGGATTTAAGGTCGAGTAAGGTCTTTTTGTACGGATTTAAGGTCGAGCCTTCACCCAAAGAATTGGGTGGATCCTCCCTTGGCATAGCCTGACATCGGATATATTTTTTTTTTTTCAACCAAATATGATCCTATAAATTAGGGGAAAACACCAAAATCTACGATCGTCGCGAATAGTTGGATTTTCACAAGCACATCTCTAAAGCCTCTCTTTCTCACAATGCAACAAAATTAAAAACACTCAAAAGTTAAGGAATATAAAGCAAAACTTACAACGTTCAATTTAAAAATTTCAAGGGGATCTCTTCAAAACTGGATCTGTTCTTTAAGTTACTTTTAAGCATACGTTTTCGATTTGTTTATTTATTTATAATTTCGTTTTGTTTGCTTAAACAAATCCCCGAACTAACACCTGTCTTATGGCATTTAGGTACGGCGCAAAATTTCTTAGGTATAATATCAAAGTATAACAGATTTCTGAAAATAACCAATATATTTAACAATATGTCCTTCTAAATTAATAGCTTAACACTACTAAGTTTAGAAAGCCCAGCAAATTTTAGGAAGCTAAATATTTTTGAAAATGAGTGTTTTCTAAACCATTTACGTATGGATAGTTTTTAAGTTCACTGCTAAAAGTTTTTGTTCTAAATTGAACCATTCTATAATGTAAAGTAACTAAAATAAACAAAATATCATTCTTCTTAACTTTCAAAAACTCTTTTTCATGTTTCAAACTTTAAATTGACTAAGTTTTACCAAAAGGAGCTACTCCAAAATGGAGCTATTCAATAGCTAATCAAAACAATTAGTTCTTGTGCATTCTCAATATGCTGCGAATGTATCAATTTGCTTGTATAGTGCCAGTTTCGAATCCTTTGATATTGATAACGTGCCAGATTCCACTTTAAAATGAGGTTCTGGTCTATATAATCATTGTTTGCAAAGGGCAACCGTAGCGATTTTATGGTTCAGCATCCAAAATTTTATCAATTCAATGTTGAACCTACATAAATTTATGGTTCAATTAAAACACCAAATGTTCGAAAACAGTTTCACCATCTAACATCACGCAGCTGCTGCAACATTAAAAGTTGGTTCTATCAAGCACCAAATTTTTTATTCTGATGTATTGTGAAAAAAATTACACCTAAAAATATCTCATTTATAGATAAAATCGCATATTTTCTTTTTTAATGATTGAGAGATTTCAAAAATCATTAAAATGTTAATTAATCTAAGCGAAATTGTAAATATTTTAGAAAAATGCATGTAACTACCAATTTAGTAAGTCACTTTTAATGAAAGAATCCTTTCTATATTTCGTATTATTATTAGGAAAAAAAAAATGTTTAATCTATAAAGGAAATTTTTTCTTAAATAATAATTTAGAATAAAATTATTAATTCGTCTTCTCTTCAAGTGTGCTCATATTCCTAAAAGGACAACAACACATGTTTGAACCAAAAAAATAAAATAAATAAAAGCAAAATGTTATAGCAAATGTTATAACAACAAATCGCCTGAAAGCTTAAAAGAAAACTCCCAATCCAATCAAAATGGCTTGTTTAACAGTACTATGATATACTTTGTCCGAAGAATAAATACCAATATTAAATCAGGGTTGCCACAGGTGGCTAATTTTTGTATTTTAGCCGTACCACTATTTAAAAAAATTTCTTTGTGGTACATATTTATTGCGTTGTTGTAGGAGTAGATTGCATGAATTAGGGGAGATGGGGGCACATGTGAACAGTTCGCATAAATATAGCTTTTTCTCATAACTGGATTAATTTCTATTAACAAAAACTACTTACTATAGTAAACAGAACTTTCTTTTACACATGGTAATTTTTTTAAAATCACCTGTATAGTTCTTAAATTCTTTAATAGTTTTATAAATTCAAAAAATTGTTCACATGTCCCCCGTCAGCGGGGTAGTTGTGAACACACATGGGGCACATGTGAACACAAGGAAAATATATTTTACTTTTTATTCTTTTATTCATTTGTCATCGTACTGGTTAGTTATATTACCTTTTAAATTCACCTTAAAGAAAAAAATATATATATATGTTTCTCTAGCTTCTGGGTGATATGTTTAAGCAAAAGATTATAAAATGAAAATAAGTAGATTTTGGGGGGAGATGCTTAAATGATTCATTAAATATTGTTGCAATAAAATAAAAAAATAAAGAAGCAATTTTAAAAAAGAAATTAAAACTTTTAAATTTTGCTTAAGGGTTTTTGTTTGGGGAAACTTTAGGGAAAGACATTTACATACTATTTCGGAAATCTGCGGAATTACGAAAGATTCTCACTCTTGTATTTGCCTTATTTACTTATAAATTATAGATTAAGAAGGGTTTTTTTATGATTAAAAAAAATCTCGACTATAACACCCCCCCCCCAACTTCTTTTGCTTTTGAAAGAGGGGGGGGGGGTACAATCGGGATTTTATGGTAGTTATCAGTTTAAAAATTTTACTTTCTTAAAATATTACTGGTATCTATCTCCATTCAAAGCATCATATACATAACTGTTTTAGAGTTGGAAGTAAGCCATCATTGCAAGGTTAGAACAAATGTAATAGAAAAATTTGCAAAGTTGTTCAAAGTAATACTTTTGTATTAACAATGCATAAAAAGTATTGTTGTAAACCGTTTAGTTAAATAATATATAACACTTATTGCATTTTAGAAAACATTAAATTTATTTAAAGTACAATTGAACGCAAACGAGCTTGTTGTTCTTTATGTATTTGCTGAAAGATGTGTTTGTGGAAGTTTCAATACAAAATCAACTTTGTGTGAGGAAAATATCTTCTATTTCAAGAAAATTGTAGATAATGGAACTGACATTATCTCTCATTAAGTTAACTGAAAGAAACAGAATCGCAGAATGATTATTGGGGCACTTATGAGCTGTTCATATCTGCCCCAACTTCTCTGTTCACAAGTGCCCCACATTGCTGCTTCTGTTAAATTGATGAATCATTAACATTTCTCAATTTTAGAAGAAAAAGAACTTTATAAAAAATGTTTATTAGTATTCATAGTATATGTTAAAACACTCAAATTCAAATAAATGAATAAATAAATAAAGTTATTCGCTTATGAACATGGAACAATGATTTTACTTTTGAGATCTAAAAACAGTGTTTTGGATACAGAGGACAAACAAAATGTCATAGAGTTTCAAAAAATTTTTACCATCTGTCTACAGGTGCTATCATCTTTAGTAATTTTTTTTCAAATAAAAAAACCTATAATAACTATCGAAAAATTGCGATGTTCACATGTGCCCCATCTCCCCTATTGTTTGGGAAAAGTGGTACGAAACTTTTGAAGTATAACAGTAAAAAACTTGCTTTTGGTAAAACAATATATATATGTACGATTTTGTTTACTTAAAAATTCATAACTACTAATGAATTCGTTTATGAGTTTTTCAATATTACACTATATTTGTTATTCACTCGTAAATAATAGGTTTAATAGATCAAAGCAATTCAACAATATTCGTAATATAGTACGCAATTTCTACATTCGTGAACTTAAATATCAGAAATCACCTAGACTTTTTACCGAAATCCTTTATTTGGCCATAGACGTTCTTCAATATTCATGGTGAGATAAAAGCTATGGAATTCTTCAGTTTTCTCTTTTTTAAAATCTTTCTTACACGGGAAGATTGTCTCATATCTTGCGCTTTCTTCACGTTCCCCGTGGTATGCTTTTTATTTCATGTAATATCGTGTATCAATTAATAATTCTTGAGTTTGTTAAGCTGCATTGTTGAGGATATTTTTATCTCACATATATATAATAAAGAAATTCTTCTAAAATACAGATACATGCCATAAAAATATAGAAATTGTGCTGGCAATAAGGTTGTGTTTGTAATTTTTGCATTTTTCAGATTTTTTTTGTCAAAAAAAAAAAAAAAAAAAAAAAAAAAAAATTACGAAACATGGAATTTTTAATGACAAAAATATGAAAATTTCCAATATAGTTGAAAAGGGTTTATGAATTCGGTTTGTCTGACCGCCTGTCCTTGCTCTAACTCCCGTAAATATACTCGGATTGCCATGTAATTGATATAGGAAGTTTACCATGGCATACTTGGTATTGAAAATAATATGTGTGCCATTTATCGTTAGTAGTTTACAAGGGCACTCAAAAGTATTCCGTTTCATTAAGGTCAATAGGGAAAAATTGTTTTCAGTGAATTTTAATATTGTTACACTATTTAAAACACATGAGATTGACATGCCTTACTGAAATGGACGACAACATTTTTTCTAATAAGTATAGAATAAGCAGCAATTATATTTCGTTCACAGGGACACTCAAAAACATGTACGTTCAATGGAAAAAATTAGCTTTCAGTACATTTTTTTAACTTTAACTTTTTTTTAGTGTATTACTATGGGTATAGATCATATACAGAGTTGCATGGAAAAAATCACACATATTAACGATTATGAACAGAAATCTCTGAGATTGAAATTTGTCTCCCACCACCTTAATAAAATGATTATTTAGGTATTTCATTATATAGTATGAACAAAAAAGAAACGTATCTTTAACGATATTCAGATAGTGATGGAAAGTGTTTCGTAATATATGCGATGAGGCACGATTTTCCGTTCTTGCTTTGAATATGTGTTAGAAAGCGAGTATGGATTTGAAAATATCCTTAACAGGTAATACTGTTAAAAGGCGAGTTAAATTGTAATCTCTCTAACTTTCAAATATAATAAAATTGATATGCATCAGTGTGGTGGACGATAGTATGTTTTCCCTTGAAGATAATACAAGTGGAAATTATAGTTCGTTTACAGGGACACTCAAAAGTATTCAATTATAATACGGTCAATGGGTGAAAAATCATTTCCAGTATGTTTTATTGATGTTACACTGTTTCAAACACACTGTTAAAAATACTTCTGTAAAGCAACAGAAAATTTCTGGCAGCAAAAAGTTGCCAGAAAATATCTGTTTTCAGAAAATGTCTGTTAACGAAAAAAATGCGTTATCGGACCAGAGAAATGCGTAGTCATACAGGCACTTCATGTTGACAATTGACGCCTTTTCCCAACAATCAAAATCTGTAGGTCGATTCCTGTTGGCGAAGGGGGGGGGGGGGGTTCTATTTAAGGCTGTTCTCAAATCCAAAAGGGCAACTTCCTGACATAAGTTTTAATTTATCTTTGTTCGAAAATGCATGAAACTAGCTGGTGTTGTTGTTCAGAAACTATGTCATCGAGCTGTTTTTTTTTCATTTTTTTGCAAACGCAATTGATCTTTCAGAAAATAATCTCAAAGTAGATGTTTTGAACTGAATTTCCGCGCGAAAGTAGAAAAATCACTCAAGAGCGGGCGAAAAACGGGTTTGTCACGTGATCGAAATTGCTTATAACTCAATGGGTAATTGATGGATCAAAAAATGGAAAAAACAGTTCAATTCCAAATCACTTCCACGGCCAGGCTTTCCAATTTTATATCTTTCTGTTAAAAATTGAATTTGTAAATGTGTCAGAACGTTTTGCGCTTGTTGAGCAGAGCAGTTAAGAACAGCCGTAACAGAAGAATCGCGTATTATAGGCAGGCATGAGATTCTTCCGCGGATCTGCGATTTTCCGCTTTTTTGTCAATTTCCGCGTTTTCCGATTTTCTGCCGTTTCTTGCAGGGGTGATTTGTTCAGAAATTTAAAAAAATCGGTTATCAATCCGAAAATTCGGACATAGGATTGCAAAAAAAACTTAAATTTCGTCAAAAGATCGCTTAATAAACGTGAACTCTGTCGAAGGATAGCGGGAAAAAATACGAATTTTGTCCAAAGATCGCAAAAAAGGCGAATTTTGTGCAAAGGTCGCGGAAAAAGGCGAATTTCGTTAAAGGATCGCGGGCAAAACGTCAATTTCGTGAAAGTATCGTGCAAAAAGCGCGTATTCGTCAAAAGATCGCGGAAAAACGCGAATTTAATCAAAATATCTGAAATTTCGTTAAAGGATCGCGAGTAAAACGTCAGTTTAGTGAAAGGATTGCGTAAAAGGTGCATAATTCGTCAAAAGATCGCGCAAAAAGCGCGTATTTCGTCAAAAGATCACGGAAAAAACGCGGATTTCGTCAAAGGATACCAGGAAAAACGCAATTTCTGTCAAAGAATCGCGAATTACGTCAAACGATAGCGGGAAAAATGAAAATTTTGTCAAAGAATCGCAAATTTCGCCAAAAGATCGCGGAAGAAAAGCAATTTCTGTCAAAGAAACGATAGCAGGGAAAAAACGAAAATTTTGTCAAAGAATTGCGGGAGAAAAGCAAATTTTGTCAAAAGATCGCGGGAAATGCGAATTTCGTTCAAAGGATACCGGAGAGAACGCGAAATCTGTCAAAGAATCGCTGGAGAAACGCGAATTTCGTCAAAAGATCGCGGAAAAGACGCGAATTTCGTCACAGAATCGCGGGAGAAACGCGAATTTCGTCAAAAGATAGCTGAAAAAGCGAAAATTTCGTCAAAAGATCGCTGAAAAAAACGCGGATTTCGTCAAAAGATCGCGGGAAAAACGCGAATTCTGTCAAAGGATCGCGAAAAAAATGCGAATTTTCTCAAAGATCGCGAATTTCGTCAAATTATTGCGAAAAATTTGTTCCACCAATGTTTTCACCAGATTTTTTGCAGCTGAGTGACAGGTTAAACATTAGCTTGCCATGTTTATTAACTCATGTTTTGAGTAAAAGCATGTTAACATTTTAATTGGACAACTACCTAAGATTGCTGTATAATACACTGCATCAGAATATCAGAATTATGAACTGAAAATAGAAACTTTCAGTTTAGAATTACTTATATTATTTGCATAAATTACAGACCTTGCCCCCCCCCCCCTCCTTCTTAATAAGGCAGCATTTAAACGAAAATATTAAGTTTTATTGTGAATAAAATAACCTTATTTAAAATAGCACGTGCTTAAACGCGCGCTATTTTAATTAATTTCTCATTTTCCTGTTTCACGCACTTTTCCTCTTTTTTTATCTTTTTGCAATCTCATGCCTGATTATAGGTTAGGTACAGGGGAAATTTTTATTTACCGATCGTCTTGTTTATATTAATAATAATAAATATTTCTTTATAACAAATGCGCCTCCAAACTTTTACAAAATTAATTTAAATAGCTTATTCGCAATACAATATTCAAACGCATTTATATAGATTTTGTAACATAAACGCATTAAAAATTGGAATAAGTAAAAGAAGTTATCTTAAACTTTTTTTTGCATAGAATTAAAAAAAAAAACAATATTCGGTAACCCCCCCCCCCCCCCCCCACCACCACCACACACACACATAAAAATATTTATTAATAAAATAAATATGAATCTATTGAATGTTATTTCGAATTAAAACAGCTTTACTATTTATTTATCCAAAATTTCAGAAAATTTATTAGGTTAAGTTAGTGATGCTTGTTAATTCCGTAAATAATATAGCTGCCAATTTTTACAGTTTTCCCGAATAGCAAGCTTTGTGTTATTCAATCGAAAAAATTCTGAGAGACGATCTCCATTAGAAAAAAGTGATTAAAAGTTGGTAGCTAAGAGCAAAGATGAAAAACGTAAAGGAAGAGACACTAAAATTTAAATAAACGTCACTGTAAAAAAAAAAAAAAAAAAAAAAAAAAAAAAAAAAAAAAAAACATATATTTCATTTCAGCTAAAGTAATAAAGTGAGTTTTCATTCTTCTTAAAATATATAATGTTTTTCCGCACATAGTAAATGATAATCAACTAAATAAGAAAAAAAAAATTAATATAATTTAAATTAAAATTTTAAACAAAATTAAACTTGTTGATAATATGATAGGAATGGATAAAACTTAGGAATAATTTTCAAAATAATTCAGAGTTATAGTTCAATTTTTTGTTATTATGTAGTTCAAATTTAAATTAAAATTTTAAACAAAATTAAACTTGCTGATAATTTGATAGGAATGGATAAAACTTAGGAATAATTTTTAAAATAATTCAGAGTTGTAGTTCAAATTTTTATTTCATTAAATGGAACAAATGTGATAAATTTAAACAGTAAAAATATATGAACGGCGAACAGATTTAATAAATATTATTCTGGTTAGTTTTAAAGGATAATATCAGTTATCTATTACTATAATAATTAATACAGCTACTGCGTGTTTATTATTTAAATTCCAAAACTTATTTATGGCAATCGCTGACAAAGTTAATTTAAAAACTCAATATATATGAAGATAAATTAAACTCTCTAAGTCATAAAAATAATAAAAATAATAAGTAATCATTCTACAGCTATGTAAAAGTAAAAATTCAAGATTTGTAAACTAATCATAAAGCTAGATTATGAATTTAGTATAAAATAAACAATCAATCAAAAAATAATCTCCAATTATTAACAGAATTATATGAATTAGTTACTAATGCACATAAATAAATTATAAAGTATAAAGTAATACTAATAATTTAAATAAATCATACATTATAAAAAAATAAAAAAAATAAATAGACTGCTTAATTAAGTAAAGGTCAAAATTAGCACTAGTCACCGGCCACAGGGCCAGTAAATGAAAAAAAGTGGCTAGTAAAAAATTGTCTATCAGCAACCACCTTCTGGCCACTTTTTTTACAAGGAGATAATAACATTTTCTTGCATTTCATCAAGGATTCTACTTTTTTTGGTTCCAAAACATATTTATTTGGGCTACTCAGTTTTAGATTAATACTTATAGAAGTTTTACTGTTTAGTATTTTGAAATAAAAAAGTGGCCGCTAGTTTAAAGAAAGTGGCCACTTAAAAAATTAGTCCTACCGGCCAGTGGCCGCTAATGAAATTTCCCAATTTTGAACTATATAATTAAGGTTTTTAACATCGAAAAAAATCATACATAATATTTCGGAAAAACATTGTTAAATATTTCAAAGAAGAATGAAAACATACCTTGTTATGTTTGTTTAAAAAAAAAACAACAAACAGATTAAATCCTTTTGCTGGCTCTACTTCTCAATATGTGTTTTTAATGGGAACTTTTTTACTGTGAATTTTATGCAAAAAATTCGTTAGATCTTATTTATTCTTTTTAGATGAACAATATTCTACCCTGCCGTTTTATACAACACACAACAGATATTTCAAGATAGAAGCTTCAAATTTTCCTAACTGAATGAAAGCGTCAGCGTGGGTTCGGTTAAACCAATAATAAATGGTCATTCTAAATTACCTTGTAGACGTCAGAGGGGTCCTCCGAGGTTATCTTTCGCGCAAACCATTTCTGTTGCAATATGACAGATTTTTCTGTGGTAGTGAAGACGTAATGGAAAAAAAAAAGGCTTCATTAAAAATAAGGCTTCTTAAGAAGAATTATGTTAACGTAATTTTTAATGTCGAAATTCCACAATTTTTGTCTGTTATCTTAAGATCTTTTTTTACAGCGCATAATGAAATTGATATGCATAAATGAATTGAATGGAAAGATGCTTTCTATAGAATATAGACTAAGTAAAAAACACATTCCGCAAAAATAGGTGAATTTCATTGTTACAATTAGAGATCGACCGAAAATTCATTTACGCTTTCGGCCTAAAATCAGAGTTTTGTCGAAAATTCGATTATATTTCGTTTACAGGGGCACTCAATAGTATTCAGTTACATTACGATCAGTGAGGGAAAAATCATTTCCAGTATATTTTATTGATGTTACACTGTTTCAAACATAATGAAATTGATATGCATAAATGAGTTAATGGGAAAATGTTTTCTATAGAGTATAGACTAAGTAAAAAACACATTCCGCAAAAATAGGGGAATTTCATTATTACAGTTAGAGATCGACCGAAAATTCGGTTTCGTTTTCAGCCCAACATCAGGGTTTTGTCTAAAGTTCGTTTTCGGCAATAATTCGGCCCGACCGAAACTATCTGTATCCGATCTCGTTTCTTCTTTCGGAAATTTGCGACATTACTCATTGATTTGATCTGCATCGACTCAAATGAAACACTCTTTATTTATTGTTATGAATTTCACTGTTTATAATTATCAGCCATGACTGACTCAAGACGCGAGTGCAAATTATAAAGCAAGTAATGCATATATGACTAAAATTTGAATACGCTTTTCACGTACTCATTAAAATCTGCAGATTTAACAGTAATAGAAAGTGTTTAATTTGAACTGCAGAAATGTTTCGAATACCTTTTGTGAAAGTTCTATTGTAACAAATGATCATTTTCAAAAACATTATAAACGATAAATGAAGGTATGTATACCTAAAACATTTTCAGGTGCGTTCGTAATTATATAAATACGTAGCACCTATAGTCGTCGTTCAGTCCGTCTGTCTGTCCGTTCATCTGCCCGTCCGTCTGTCTGTCCGTCCGTCCGCATATAATAGAGCAAAAACTACCCAACCGAATGGTCTGAAATTTTAAAATATGATTGTTGTAAAATTTTGCCGAGCCATTTCAAATGTTATGAAAATCGGATGTATAGTTAAATTACAGGGACAGTCAAAAGTTTTTCTTTACATTACGGCCAATGGGAAAAATTATTGCACGTGCATTTTAATGATGTTAAAGCTTTTCGAATGGTCTCAAATTTTAAACATATAATTATTGCGACATTTTGTCGAGCCATTTCAAATTTTATAAAAATCGGATGTATAGTTTAATTACAGGGACAGTCAAAAGTTTTTCTTTACATTAAAGCCAATGGGAAAAATTGTTGCAAGTGCATTTTAATGATGTTACAGCTTTCCGAATGGGCTGAAATTTTAAATATATAATTGCTGCAAAATTTTGTCGAGCCATTTCAAATTTCATGAAAATCGGATGTATAGCTTAATTACAGGGACAGTCAAAAGTTTTCCGTTACATTAAGGGGAATGGGAAAAAATTATTGCAAGTGTATTTTAATGATGTTACAGACTGTGCACTTATGAATTGCAAATAAATACACATTCAGTACAATATGGGGTGCAAAAAATAATTATAAAACTAGTTATAGTACGAACGCACCTCATTTGCCACGTTTGACGAGCAATTTCCAACTTGTTTAATTAGGTGAAATTCGTATAATTATAAAATCATTCTGCGTCATTGATGAATTAATTACATTTTATTTTATATGAAAATAAAAAGTTTCGGTCAGAGGCACAGAGAGCCAACTTGTGTCACAAGCATAATTAATAATTATATATATTTAATAAACACGCATAATTAATAATTATTTATATATATGTATATATTAATTACTCAATTTTTTTACGTTTTCGGTTTCGGTCTTAAAAATCTGTTTCAGTCGATCCTTATTTATAATGTGATGCCTAATTATATTTTTATGTTAAAAATATTAATTGAACGTATTAGTTCTTCTATATTCATAAAATAAGAAACAAAACAAAAAATAAATAAATAAACACGCCACATTATCGCAACTGAAAGAACAAAAAAATACTTCAAAATTTCATACACCAACTCCTGATTGAAAAACATAAAACAAATTAAAAATTTTATACAAAAATTTTAATCCAATACAAAGAATTTATTTAATAATACTAGGATGCACTTTATCGTAAGAATGAATGATAATCCTATTTCTACGTGTGGTTTATGAAATGGGATTTTATGTGAAAAGTACTGGTTGAATATATCAAAAGTAAAAAACCTATGGAATCACGCGACGTTTTATTTCCTCATTTGACCTAATTCTAATATCTGTGTCTTCTTTACAAGAAATTGGAATAAAAATCTTATTCATTAAGCTGATTTAGATGATATCTGGAGAAATTATGGTCATTCTTCTCTTTGAAACTTATAGACATGAAGGGAAAAATTAAGGAGCAGTGCATACTTTTAAAAGCCATAATCACTTTTCCATAATAATATCGTTCATTCTAAATTTGTTACCAGTTTAACATAAAGCTCTAATTTAGCAAAAAATTGAAAAGGTCTAAAGCATTAAAATTGCTTTATGTTGGTTCAATTCTTGCTGTTGAAAACGTAATCCCCCCCCCCCCCCTCTACAATAACTATTAAAAATTAAAAAAGTTTTTATTTTTAATGATTTTTATCTCTATATTTTTGTGCATGTTGCATGCATGTATAGTTATGTATATTAATAAAGTTCTGATATATATATATATATATATATATATATATATATATATATATATATATAAAATTTTTAAGCAAATTTTTGAAAACTGATCATCGATTATGATATTGTGTTAACAGTAGACCCATCACACGAAATATGCGCGTACTATGTCAAAAGCCTTTTCAGAAATCTATTGTATGATACTTCATACGCTGTTTCGCGCTTTGTATGCGCATCGAATATGGGATGTTGACATTAGAAATAATACATTATTGTGTTTGTTTGTTACAAATGTAATAATATTAGGAAAAATAATTTTTAAGGTGTTACTTTAACAATAAGGTATGTATCTTTCGTAAAACATTATCAAAATTTCGTTTAAACATTTTCTTTCGTTCAAAAAATGCAATAATACGTTTAACCCCTTGAGGGGCGGTAGGATATATTATACCGCACCTAAGTTTAATTAAGATCTGCACCAGAAATTTTTAATTAGGTTTCACTTTCATAATTTTAGGGGAAAAAGAGTTAAAAAATTGCTTTTCCCTATTTTGAAATAAAATTTTTCTAAATTTCTGGAGGGAGTTCAGAATTACACAAACGCAATTGCTTGCTCCTCAAAGGGTTAAGAGGCCACTTCACTCACGCGAAAAGACCTGCTCGGTAAAGTTAATTCTATGGAAGAAATTTTTAAAGATGTCTCGTTTGCATTTCAGTTGTTTTTTTTTCATTGAATAGCCGAGGTCGATCTCTACAAAGGTCGTTTTTTACTTTTTCGATTTTGTTTACAGATTTTTTTTATTCGGACACTTTTACTTTCGGATCCGGTTTCAAAAGTGAAAGTATCCTCATAAAAAAAAAAACCCTTCAAAGAAAATCGAAAACGCAAAAAAATGTCCTTTGTAGAAGATCAACCTCAGCTATTAAATGAAAAAGAAAATCATTTAAAAATATTGAAATGCAAATGAGATATCTTAAAAAATTTCTTCCATAGGATTAACGTTAGCGAACGAGTATTTTCGCGTGAGTGAAGTAGCCTCTTAGCCCTTTACAATTTTATCTTATAAAGCGTTTTTCGTGAATTGTTTAAACTACATTAGAAGATTTACATAATCATTTAATAAATTTTAGAAGGATTAAAGGATCTAGAAGGATTAATTAATTTTGAATTTATAGGGATGTTGTGCAATATTTATAATCCCACCCAAAACTTTTATTATGAATATTTTTCTTACTATTTTGTAGAGTTAGGAATAATGCTTTTACAATAGAAATATAGAATTATTTCCGAATTGAAAAATCCCCCCTCCCCCCAACGCTAAGAAAGCTGAAAAGATGCAAAGACAAAATAAATCACCCTTTTAAAAATATTTTTGTTTTGTGTAACCCATAATGCTTTTGGAACAAGATAAAGTAATGTATCTATAACTCATTCTACACTGCATCAAAACTAATCGATGTATCAAATGAATTTTAGAACAAGTTATTTTAATGGTACTTATAAGTACCGCCAGTAGATAAAGGGTTAAGCATATAAAAAATAAAATAATGCGCTAGTTAACAGATAAATTGATAGAAAATACGATTATTAAAAATAAATCAGGATATTTGCGTTATAGTCTATGAGTTGAACATTTCAGATTTTTTTTTATTAATTTTATTTTGTATATGAATAGACAATAAAAAGAAACTTATCACTAAAGTGCTTTTCATCGTTATGACGGTGTGCTTATAGATAAACGCCCCCATACCTCACGATGTGTGACGCCCAACATCTAAATTGTTCCTCAACGATGTTTTCCCCTGCGATTTTATTCTGATGATCTAACCCCATACATTCTTTTGTTATACCCCCTTTAAAATTTGATGATGCAATTAGCACCATTACTCACCTTCTGTCACTAGACTAGGCTGCTGTTTAGAGGGTTGCAAAAATCAATTGCCCAAATTTTGCACCCATGCATCATATTTTTAAAAATCAGTTTATGATTTGATTTTTCTAACCAACACAGTTATTGAAACTCTAGTTTCTTTTCAGATAAATATATCTTTTAAAAATAAAATAAATAACTAAATAACATTAGGAAATATTTAATCTCTTAAGCAGTGTTGCCAGTGGGCTACTTTTTTAAAATTCAGATTTCTTGTTTGGCACCACTTTTCTGAAATGGTAAAATTCCCCTTGTTTTAGCATTAATTAACATGCAATTAAATAAGGCGAATTTTACTATTTCAAAAAAGTGGTGCCAATCAAGAAATCTGAATTTAAAAAAAGTAGCCTACTGGCAACACTGCTCTTAAGGGGTCTCACGACTCTTAAAGCTTAAAAATTTTCGAAATTTTAATTTTTTTAGATGTTAAACTCCTATCTTTTCTGAACATTTTGATATAATTGTTTCCTTGAAATTGCCATTAAAACAGAAGTTATGGCTTTTAGAATTATACCCGCGGAATAGCTGAAGTGGCATTTCCGAAGCTTTGAAGTTATTTTTTTCCAAACGACGTTTTTGGGCATAACGCGCAGGATATCTCAAAAACTTATGAATATTTTTTTATAAAAATTTCAAAACATATGTTTCACGTTTGTCTGTATAAACCGAACCTAAAATTTTCTTTTTATTGTTCAAGAAAATATATTTTTTACGTGATTATACTGATGAAAATTTCAAAATTTTGTATTAGCTAAATACAACTTTTTATTAAAAATATAAAAATGCTTTATTTAGAATGCAAGTTAGAAATGCAAGTTTATTTAGATTCAGGGTAATTATTAGAATCTGAAGTATAAGTAAGTCTCAAAAATTTCATTCTATTTGCAATATTTATTTTGCAATCCTGTGCGTAAGCTGTTGTGCCAATTTTCTACTCTTTAAATGTCTGACTGTTTGGAGCGCACTATAAATGCTAATTCTGCATCTTGCAATTTTTTAAATACATGAAATAAAAGAACATACTTATATCTTTCATCCCAATAAAAATTGTGTTTTAAAATCATATATTAAATGTTGAAAATGGTCTTTTTTTTTCTTTTCTTTTTTTTTTTTTTTTTTTTTTTTTTTTTTCAATTTTGAGAGTCCTGAGACCCTTTAATGCTGTTATCAAATCCAAAATGGCTGACACATTCCAAGTGGTTTTTATTCATAAAAGAATAACATTTGCAAGCATTCTTATTCAGGTAGAAAGAAATAGAATAGCGTGTTTATTATTTCTGTAAAGGCAAAGGATCTATCAGAAAATAGTGTCAACGATGGCATTTTGAACGGATTTTGCGACACAACAGCCAGGAGAAGATCATCGTTAGGAAGAAATTCATTATTATTCATTCATTTTTCATTCATATTCAATATTAATTCATTTCATTCATATTCATTATTTCAAAATGTAATACATTTTTCGAAAAACAGAAAATGCTATTCTATTTCAAAATAGTTCGATAGTTTGTCAGTAAATTTAATGTTTTTACATATAAAAATGATTTCGTGAGTGCGTCCGAAAATTTCGCGTTGTTGAGTGAGGGGGGGGGGGGATATTTTTAACCCTTTGGGGTCGAGTGTCGGTAAATAGTCGCCCAAGCTTTATATACATGATTCTATTTTTATATACTATTCGAACCACTATATTTTAAAAGTACATTTCTTAGCAAATTTTTCGTGCACATGTTGTCAAAGTGGAAGTAAAAATGTATCTTTAAAAAAAAGTGGTGCCAACCGAATAAAATCGTGCAAGAGATGCCTCTACCTGGGAGGAGTACTTCGACCGCAATGGGTTGAAACATCTTTAAGACTCTTCTAGAATTTCCTGCTCAACAAACGCGAAACTTTTTGACGCGTTTTTAAACGTAAAGGCATAAAATTGGCAGGGCTTGCTATTGAACTGTATATATATCTCGCATGTATCTCGCAATGTATACCGTATGTATCTCACAATGTATACTGTATATGAAACAGTATACATTGCGAGAATAACGCAATATTTATATTAATCATTTAAACATTCTTTCACCGGTTGGCTGGCAGATAATAATTGACGATTTTCAAAGGTTTCAAGAGGTTAAACACATACATACGCACGCGCGTCAGAGAAAAAAAAAATATATATTGTAAAGTAGTGCAGTGACGCAACCCTAAAAATATTGTTTTTGACAAAAGGATTCGAATAGATACAGAACTCCATAATCTCTCTCCCGAAGCTGCAGAAATCCCTCAGCTGTTTGACTGTAATTTCTGAAGGATTCGTTACATTTATGAAAAAAACCATCAAAAACAACGTTCGATTCTCGCAGGGGTGATTGTGTTCAGGAAATATACCTGAATTCAGGTATTTATTTCATTTTTCATACCGGAATTCTAGTTTTTCTGATAGTTAAATTAATAAAATAAGACTAAAATATCAATTTCATATGATTTTTAAACATAATTAAAGGTAATATTTTTCATAAGGAAATGATTTAGATCTCTGCAATTAATTACATGTTCTCTCTCCATGCAAAATCTTTTTCAGGATAAAATTTCAGGTATTATTTCATGAACTCGCAATCACCCCTGAGAATGAATAACAATGTGTGGAATCTGTCAGATTCAAGCGAGTTTAGATGTGAGAATTAAAATTTAATAATATATTAACCCTTTAAGAGTTTAACTTTTTTGACAGAAAAAACTAAAAATACGGACAATACACCATTTTTACCGTACTAAAATATTTGCCTTACATAATCGAAATATCTCCGCCATTAAATAAAGCGAATATAGCAGTTTAAAATTAGTGGTGTCAAAAAGCTTTTAGAAACGAAAAGACCAAACTCTTCTTGCGCGTATGGGCAAACCTTTAACGCGTTAAGGCTACTGTCCCTGCCGGCGAAGACACTCACGAGCTAATGCTAATCCTATGGGGAGCGATTTATCTAATATCTCGTTTGCATTTCGACATTTTTAAATATTTTTTTTGCATTGGATAGCAGAGGTCCGTCTCTACATCGCACCTTTTTTACTTTTTCGATTTTGGTCGCAGATATTTTTATAAAGTTACTTTCACTTTCAAAACCGGTTCTGAAAATGAAAGTGTCATTCTAAAAAATATCTGAAACAAAAATCGAAAAAGTAAAAAAGGTGCGATGTAGAGACGGATCTCGGCTATTCAAAAAAAAAAATAAATAAATAAATAAAAAAATAAATAAATAAAATAAAATAAAAATGTCAAAATGAAAACGAGATTAGAAAAATCCTTCCCCGTAGGATTATCATTAGCTCGTGAGGGCCTTCGCCAGCAGTGACAGGAGCCTTAAGAGGCTACTTCAGTCAAACGAAAAGACCCGTTCCCCAATGCTAATCCTATGGAAAAAATTTATAAAGATATCTCGGTCGCATTTCAATATTTTTAAATGATTTCTTTTGCATTGAATAGTTGAGATCGATCTGTACAAAGACCGTTGTTTACTTTTTCGATTTGGTTTACAGTTATTTCTTAAGACGACGCTTTAATTTTCGGAACCGGTTTCAAAAGTAAAAGCATCCTCATAAAAAATACGTGCAATCAAAATCGAAAAAGTAAAAAACGGCCTGCATACAGATCGATCTCAACTATTCAATGCAAAAGAAATCATTTAAAAATATTGAAATGCGGCCGAGATATCTTTATAAATTTCTTCCATAGGATTAGCATTAGCGAATGCGTCTTTTCGTTTGACTGAAGCAGCCTCTTAAGGCAAGCTATTCTCAAATCTAAACTAGCCTATTTATGCCCTTTCACGAATGAAATACGGTGTTCTTATTCAGACATTATCGAACAGCATTTTCCATTTTTCGATAAAACCAACTGGCGGATCAGAAAATGCTGGCATTTTGAACCGGACTTCCTGACACAACATTCCAAGAAAGATCTTCATGGGACTGCAATCGCTTATAGCTCAAGAAGACATTTGTCCGAAAATGAAAAAAAAATTGAATTCAATTCGAAATCTTTTCAATTGTTATGCCTACCACTTTCATGCTTTTACAATTATAATATGAACTCTTGAATATGTCAGAAAGCTTCGCATTGTTCAGCGAAGAAAGTAAATTTTTTTGAGAATCGCCTTCCTAAGAGATGCAAAATTTTTGAACATATCTGTATAAATAAGTATAAAAACAATTTAGATATGAATATTTAATAGGTAATGCTAGATAAAATGTCTTTTTGTAGTTGGGTAAACTTATTAGCTCGCGTGACGGTGATGCGTGGTTAGTCACTGTTACATTTGCTGGGCATTTTGTGCGGAATAAGAGCAAAGTCGCATCACTTAACATTTTTGTTCTTATTATTCTTGGAGCAAGGTTACATATAAATGGCGTTTAAATTCTAGAAAAGAGGAATGAACACTTGCTCTACATTACTAGATTTCGAAATTGTGACTTTTGATGGAAATCATCTGATTGCAAAAAGTGTATTATAGTAAAAGGGGACAAGTATGACTTCAATAGTTCTGTGAATCGATGTTGGAAAGAAATTGTCCCATAATTACTGTGAGCGGTCTCTGAGGCCGCTTGATCGAAAGATGAATAATAGGCTCGATTAACTCGTAGGATACTGTTCATCTTGTACTAAACTTTATGTACAGGACTTTTGGAATTAAAATTCCCCTATTCAGAAGTCTCTAGCGATAGTACTCGAGTTCCAAACAAAACAAATTTCACTAGTATTTACAGTTAACCCTTAACTGCTGTGACAGAAGTTGTTGCATAATTACTGTGAGCGATCTCTGAAACCGCTTGATCGAACATGAATAAAAGGCTCCATTAACTCATAGGACTCTTTATGTACAGGACTTTTAAAATTAAAATTCATTATTTGTTTTTTACTTTTTCTTATGTAATACAATGGCAGTGATCTTTAATTGTATTGAGGGTAGCACTGTATCTGATTTTATAATAGTGGGACGAACTGTATTTAATCTATTTCAACATTATTACGCTATTTTTTTTAACTACATGGCTGTATAAGTAGTATTGTATATAAACTTATAATATGTCTGGCAACATGTGCAAATCATTTCTTAGCGCTTTTAAAACTTGTTGTGGCTTTGCTAACTTCGGCGGATCTTCAGGAGATAAATGCTTTCTTTAATCCATTTTATTTTTTATCTTTTGTTATTTTTGGCTTCTTTTTTCTGGATTTACTGTGTATGGTAGCCCAAATTTTGCATTTTTAAACTTGTTACGGCTCATGCAAGGATGAAACCATACATATTATTTGTGGAACTTAAGGTAATTTGGGCCTGAGGACTCTGCGGTCATTCACAAATATTTCCATTTTTCCAATATTTTGATATACAGTGTTTACTGTATTTTCAATTCTTTGTCTAGCTTGATATGATACGCTTTTTTTTTTAAATTATAAAAGATAAAACTTAATTTTTAATTTGCATATTCGTAATTGTAGATGATCATTTGTACTGGTTTATAATGGTTTAATACTCACACATATACATAGATACAATAGCGCCCAAAAGTATTTTGACAAAGATAATAATTGACTTAAATAAAAGCAATAATAAAATACAAAAATCAATCATTTATTTTATTTATCCATATTCAATGTTTTACAGAATTTTAACAAATGAACTAGGGTAAATGTTGGGTAAACATAATTGTGCTCAAACTTTTTGTGAAAATGCCAACAATCTGAGTAGCAAAAAACTTATATATGACCCGCAAGAATTTTTCTAGTGTGACCCCGACCAGCAAAAAGAAAATTAGATTCATTCCGAGAAGAAAAAACAAAATTCGGAATAACCCGATGCGAACTTTGACTCTATTTAACGATCTCGAGCAGGGTTGTAGTGGAGGGTATACGGGGGTATACGCCGTATACCCTCTGGATTTATTTAAGGAGCACCGTATGCCCTCTGTTTCTCAAGATAGCCATAGTATATACACTCTAGGGTATACGCTCTGCCTTGAGCGTATACCCTCTGCTTTGAGCGTATACCCTCTGTGTTTTTTACGACTACACCACTGATTCCCGAGGTGTCCACTATTCAGAAGTTTTACTATATTTGACTATTACAGATTTGTTAATTCTTCTATGAAAAATATAAAAAATGGTATTAGAGTCACAAATGATATATTTTTTTCATAATGACATTAAAACATGATTTACTTTTCTTTCATTGCGGGTTCGGGTCGGGTGCGGGTTGAAATATCTCGGGTCGGATAACGGGTTGCGGGTTACCAAAAATTATTTTTGCGGGTTTGGGGTCGGGTTGCGGGTAGGGGGATTTTTTGTTGGGTCGGGTTTCGGGTTGACTTCAAATGGAATTTGCGAGTTCGGGTCGGGTACAACCCGATCCGTGCAGGACTCTAGTCCATTTACTAAAACTTTGTAAAACATTGATATGGTTAAATCAAATAAATGATTGATTTTTGTATTTTATTTCTACTTTTATTTAAGTCAATTATTAATTTTGTTAAAATACTTTTGAGCGCTCCTAATTATTAAAATTTTTGTAAAGCATTTAATGTTATTTATTGTATAAAATGCAACTTATGTAACATGAAATATATAAGTGAAACATCAGGTCCAATTCATAAACGTATCAATCAACATCGTTCAGACTCTAATAAATACAAAGCAAAAAATATACAGTCTACAGCTGAAGTTCAACATTTTCATAAACATCAATTTAAAAATACGACAATTGAAATCCTCCAAATTCTAAAAAATAAATCAGAACGGCTTTATATGGAGTCGTCATACATGAAATATTACAACACAATTTATCCTTATGGACTTAATAGTGAAATATTTAATAGACCTGTCAAAGTCTTCACATCTATAAATAACACTATTGATTATTCTCCAATTTATCCTACTCTTAACCATAATTTAAATTGTAAAACAACACTAAACAAACGTGGAAAGGGTTCATCATCAGTTGTAGTTTCCAAAAAATATATCACTAAACAAATTAATGATCTTCAAAGTAAATGTTTAAAGCATTATAACTTGTTATTAATTCGAAAATACATATTTGCTATTAAAAAGAAACAGATTGTATAACATTTAAATGTATTGTATTTCTAAGTAAATCTTTCTCTAAACATTTCTCTGACATTTACTTTGATCTCATTATGACTAGGGTTAATCTTTTAAATATTAATTTACAAAAAAAAAAAAAAACCCATAAAATTCAAAACACGAATACTCAAATGATAACAACTTTTTCAAATCATATATTTAATAAAATTAATATGAATTCTATAATTAATGATAAAAACTGTTATTTTCCTATTAATAATCTTCACATATCAAAAACCTTTAAATATCCGAATACAATTGGTAGAAAGATTTTTAACTACAATACATTTTCAAAAAATACATCTGCTGCAAGTATTTTTCCGTATAAATGCAATGACCCCAATCTAAAAAAAATATATAAACAATGATCATGGACATATTATCACTGGAAATCTTAATATTGTTAATGATTTTAAATTGAAAAAACTAATGGGTTATGGTACTAAATATAGACTTCCATCTAAATTTACTGTTAAATCTATTATCAAACAGTTTACATATGATATAGATATTTTTATATATAAAATTTCAATCTATTACAATAAACCTATTGAATATTTTAATCGATGGAAAATATTAGGAATTGAAAAATTAACTATGGCTTTAAAAAATAATATTTCTGATTTGGTTTCTATTAATACAAAGCATTTTTTCCAACAAATTACTAAATTACAAAAAAACTACGTTATTACATATGTAGACAAATCTCCTAATAATTATGTTATTAAGAAGTTATGCATTTAAGAAGTGAAACTTATCACTCACAATCTTCCAACATCAAGAAATAGAAATCCTTTTAAAAACATTTCTGATTTGTGGAACAAATAAATCTTTTGAAACAAGATAAAGTAAAGTATCTACAACTCATTGTAAACTGTATTACTGCTAATCGATGCACTAAATTAATTTTATAACACGTTTTTTTAAAGGTACTTAAAAGTACCGTCGCAGCATCAAGGGTAAAAGCATTGATGTAGAACATACATGCATCTTTTAGATGTAGCATTTGTTTTACAACGAGCTGCATAAGATACAAGAATACAGAAAACTCTCAAAATTCCAAAAAATCTTAAAATAAATTGCAGAAGCGTTTCTTCTTATAAAAGAAACTCTAATGAAAATTCAATGTAACCTCGTAGTTTATGTTTCTAGAGAACCGTTATCGCCAGAAAATTTTAATTAGGGATACCAATCAGAAACGTCAGTAGCCAATAGGTTTCCGAAATTAACAGAAATTATTTTTCCGAAATTTACGAGCATCGGAGGGGATCTTTTACCTTACAAATTATTCATTAAGGCTGTTCTCAAATCCAAAAGGGCAACTTCCTGACATAAGTTTTAATTTACTTTTGTTCTAAAATGCATGAAACTAGCTGGTGTTGTTGTTCAGAAACTATGTCATCGAGCTGTTTTTTCCATTATTTTGCAAACGCAATAGATCTTTCAGAAAATAATTTCAAAGTCGACCTTTTGAACCGAATTTCTGCGGGGAAGTAGAAAAATCACTCAAGAGCGGGCGAAAAACGGATTTGTCACGTGATCGATATCGCTTATAACTCAATGGGCAATTGATTGATCAAGAAATGGAAAAAAAAGTTCGATTCCAAATCGCTTCCATGGTCAGGCTTTCCAATTTTATATCTTTCTGTTAAAAAATGAATTTGTAAATGTGTCAGAACGTTTTGCGCTTGTTCAGCGGAGCAGTTAAGAACAGCCTTAAATGAAAAAAGAATCCTTGTTTATGAGGTTTCTGATTGGTTCTTTTCCTAGCATTTTTCGAGAGAAAGGGGTGATTTCGAAAATCGTGAGACTAAAAATTTGCTTTGATGTACGTTTTCTTTTCTGCTGAATTACGAATTTTTTAACAATTTTCAGAAACTCTTTTAAATGACTTGTTATATGCGAATGTTGTCTGAGAACGCAGTTTTTTCCCCGGAAATTCGGTTCAAAATGATAACTTTGACAGCCATTTCTGAAAAAATATTCTGCCTTTACTAGGGGTGATTCGGTTCCGAATTTTCCTAAAATTTAAGGTATTCGGTTCAGAAAATTTTTAAAAATTGGTCATCCGTCCGAAAATTCGGGCATAAAAAAATATCGCGAATTTCGACAAATGGTCGCCGAAAAAAAGATCGATTTCGTGAATCGTTCGGAGAAAAAATCGCAAATTTGGTCAAAGGATCGCAGAAAAACGCTAATTTCATCAAAGGTTCGCGGAAAAAACGGATGTTCTTCAAAGGATCGCAAAAAGGCGCGAATTTCTTCTAAAAATAGCTCAAAAAACTAAATTTCGTCAAAAAATTGCGAAAAAAACACATTTCGTCAAATGATCGCGAAAAAAAAAAACGCAAATTTCTGCAAAGGGGCACGGAAAAAACGCGAATTTCAGGAAAGAATCACGAAAGAACACGAATTTCTTCAAAGAATAACTCAAAAAACTCGAATTTCGTAAAACGATTGCGAAAAAAAGTGGAATTTCATAACAAGATTGCGAAAAAAACTGGAATTTCCTCAAAGGATCGCGAAAAAAGAACCCGCAAACTTTTTTAAATATCGCAGACAAAAAAAGCGAATTTCGGCAAAGGATCTCTTTCAGAAAATTGGCTGTGAATTTCAGATTTTTTTTTTTTTTTTTTTTCTTTTGCTCAGAATCACCCCTGGCTTTTACTGGAAAACGGAAAAGAAAGAATTAAGTAAGTTAACGAACAAAAATGAATGACATGAAATACAGATGAACAAAAATGATCACCAATTTGTTTATAGAAATTTGAATCACTTACATCTTATGAGATTCCTAATTTGATTGTGATTTAAACTGATCATATGTTCATTAAATAATTTTAAATTCCGTCACTTTGAAGTGCAAGTTTATTGAATGAAATTTAATATTTAAATAATAAAATATGACTTTAAGGTGCTACAGAATCGATGGCAAAATATGAAATCTATAATGAGACACAAAAGGATATAACGACAAAATAATGACGATAAAGGTTTTTCAACATTCTTTCAATCCTTTATGTATTGAATTATGAATTCATGAAAATTTTACCCTTTACAATTTTATCTTCTAAAGCCTTTTCGTGAATTGTTTAAATTACATTAGAAGATTTACATAATCATTTAATAAATTTTAGAAGGATTTTAAAACGATTGAAGGATTTAGGAGGAAGGATTAATTAAATTTGAATTTATAGGGATTTTGCGCAGTACCTATTTATAACCCCACTCAAATATTTTATTTTAAATATTTTTCTTTGTATTTTGTAGAATTAGGAAATGTACATATATAATGCTCTTACGATAGAAATATAGAAATATTTCCGAATTGACCCCCCCCCCCCACACACACACACAGTGCCAATAAAGCTGAGAAGATGCAAAGGCAAACGAAATCACCCTTTTAAAAATATTTTTGTGTTGTGTAACCAATAATTCTTTTGGAACAAGATAAAATAATGTATCTATAACTCATTCTACACTGTATTACAACTAATCGATGTATTAAATGAATTTTATTACAAGTTATTTTAATGGTACTTATAAGTACCGTCAGTAGATAAAGGGTTAAAGACTGCTGTAAAGTCCAAACTGATTACTTTCTGACACAGTCAGGAAGTTATTTTCATTGGTAAATGCATGATATTTGCAGGTACTCTTATTCAGATGTCAAGAAATTGAATAGCATTTCCATGTTTCGTAAAAGGGCAAAAGATTTTTCCGAAATAGGTGTCAATGTGTGTGTTCTGAACCAATTTTTGAGTCACAACACTCAACACGAGGCTGTCGTGAGGGAGCAATCAGTTATAAATGAAGATGAACAACATTTATAAGAAAATAAAGCTGATTTTAATTATTTGTACATAAATAGAAATATCTGCAAATTTCATGGAATTCCGTATAATAGTAACTACGTCCAGGACTAAGAAAGTTTCGTATTGTTGAGCAACAATAAGCAAAATTTTGAAAACATCCTTATTATTACATAGTTTTACTTTATATTTACCTATTTAGAGACATTAAAACAAATTTTTAACACACAAAAATCATGTAGATGTCATTTTTATGTGTGAAAAATTTGTTTTAATGTTTGTAAAGGTAAATATAAAGTAAAACTATGTGATTAAATATGACATTTTTATAACTCACTTAAAAACTATCCTTTTCCTTTTTTATGGTGTATAGAATTGAAAAAAGGTGTTGCTTCAATCTTAATTTTATTATTATTTTTATATTAAAAATATTAAATCAAAAATGTGAGAGAAAAACTAATAATTTGAAAGTGGTGGCATTTTGATTGTTAGGAAAAAAGGTTTGTAATAAAATACGCAACGAAAGAAAATAAAGTATTGACATTAACATAAACATTTTGGATTAAAATGGTAAACCTTTGAATAGATAAAGGGAAAATAACTTTTGGTGGCCTTGATCTGATTATATCAGTGTTCTCCGGCAAAATTAATGTGTTTCATATTTCAAGTGCAAAACAACAATTTATGTTTCTCTCTGTGAAACTATTCACTGAAAATATTTTGCCCCAAAACAGAAATTTCTAGGATGGACCATTACATATTAAACATGAATAGTATATTAAAGGGCGAACTACTGGATTCACATTTGGGTCAATTGCTTTACGTTCCAAGATCAGAAGGTTGCAGGCATACAAAAACCCTCTCATGTGTAAATCCTTGAATATTCAGATACTCGATTCCGCAGAGGAGTACATAGCTTAAAGATTAATGCAATTAATTTGTTGCTCACTCATAAATAAAATGAAATTCAAGAAATTTGTAACATTCTTTCACTGTGATATTAACATCCATTTACTATTAATATTTAATTTCACCTAATTTCGGATGGATAAATTAGGTTAATGTCGCCTAATGACAAAATTCTATTGGTAAAACATTACTGTGACATATATATAAGTATATACCGGGTGTCCCAAAAAGGACTGACTGGTTTTAAAATTCAATAACTTGCAAACGGTGACAGATATTAAAAAAATTCTTGCAGGAGGGTTATGCATAAGGTCAAAAGTTTTATTACAGTGATTTTCAATTTTAGTTCGATTTACAAACAATAGATGGCGCTGTAAGCAATAGTTGCTAAATACAGGCTCGATTTTTGGTCCTTTATCTTGTTCCATGCAGAAAAAGGAGATGGAAATGTATTATCCGGGCCACGAAGTACCAAAAATCGAGCCTGAATTTAGCGACTATTGCTTACAGCGCCATCTATTGTTTGTAATTCGAACTAAAATTGAAAATCACTGTAATAAAACTTTTGACCTTATGCATAACCCTCCTGCAAGAATTTTTTAAATATCTGTCACCGTTTGCAAGTTATTGAATTTTAAAATCAGTCAGTCCTTTTTGGGACACTCGGTATATATATATAACATTTACAATTTGTGCAACTGTTTTCTTATTTAGATTCATTATTTCATGAATATTTGTTAAAGAGGTTCTCAAATTCAAACTATTAAGGGGTCTCCGGAATCTTGAAATTGGAAAAAAAAAAAAAAAAAAAAAAAAAAAAAAAAAGACTTTTCATTTTAATATTTTGAACATTTAATATTTTGAAATGTATATGATTTTAAAACACAATTTTTATTGATATGAAAGATATAAGTATGTTCTTTCATCTCATGTAGTTAAAAAATTGCAAGATGCAGAATTGGCATTTATAGGGGGCTCCAAACTGTCAGACATTTGACGAGCAGAAAATTGGTATAACAGCTTATGCGTAGGATTACAAAATAAATTTTGCAACTAGAATGTTAATTTTGGTGCCTACTTATACTTAAGATTGTAATAATTAACTTGAACCTAAATACATTTGTATTTATAGTATTTTTATATTTTTAATAAAAAGTTGTATTTAGCAAAATTTTGAAAATTTCAATAGTATAATCACCTAAAATATATATATATATATATATTTATTTATTTATTTTTTTTTTTGAACAATAAAAAGAAAATTCTAGGTTCAGTTTATACAGACTAACATGAAACATATGTTTTGAAAACTTCGTGAAAAAATATTCAGAAGTTTTTGAGATATCGTGCGCGTTATGCCCAAAAACGTCGATAGGAGAAAAATGACTTCAAAGTTTCGGAAACGCCGCTTGAGCTATTGGGCGGGTATAATTATAAAGCCATAATTTCTGTTTTAATGGGAATTTCAAGGAAACAATTTTATCAAAATGCTCAGAAAATATAGGAGTCTAAAATAGTCTTAACATCTAAAATAATTACAATTTCGAAAATTCTGAAGCTTTAAGACTCCTGAGACCCCTTAACTTTCTGACATATTCACGAATTCCTTTTTACTTTTATATGCACAAAATTTGCAGATATTCTTGTTCAGAAAATGAGAAATCGAATACCGTTTTTAATTTTCTTATAAAGGTAGAGGATCTCAGAAAATGGTGTCAAAGCTCGCTTTTAAATCAATTTTTGTCCGCGACAGTTGAAGAAAGGTTGTCACGAGGGTGTAATCTATGGTAACTCATGATTTAATGCATTTTCGAAAAATAAAACGTGCTATTCAATTACAAATAATTTTGACAATCATGTCTCAACGAACTCTTTGAAGTTACTGGTGCCAAAAAAACGGAGAAGTTAGGTTATCAGCTATAACTTCGAAAGCACATACTGATTTTTTTTAAAAAAACTAGCTATAAAATAAATTATTCTATAATTGAAGATACCTTTATTGAAATTAGAGAATAAAGCTTATCAGTGTTTGAGAGATAAAAAACAATTAGTATATGAAGGCACGAGTGAAAAAAGGTGTTATGTAACAAAATATATTTCATGAAATTTGAAGGGGAAAAGTTAGCGTACGATTTCATGCTTTTATATATGAAAATGAGCTCGTAAATGTGTGTTCCCGTGACTCCGGGAAGTTTCGCGTTGTTGAGCGGAGGAAAAAAAAAATATTTATAAGATATTTATGAATTTTATTTACATTTGAGAACCGCTTTAAACTACAGAACTGTGTATTATAATCTAAGATATTTGTGAAATCTACCAACCAAATTTTGGTGATAATATACGTCAAAACAAACAATTTTTGAATAAGAAATCCATTTATCCTGTCAGAAATACTTCATAATTTTCCTAATGAAGATATTAAAAGAAATTCAACAGACGTACCTTGCTTTGTGGGAAATGTAATGATATCTTCAGAAGTAATAAATGTGGCTACCAACTAAATGTTCCATATTTCGGAATGTAGTTGACATTACATACTTTGGATTATTATTCTTACTGTGCACTTCAAACACAGGTTCGAGGTGTCTTGCATTTCACAAAGCTTGTATCAAATATGCTAATTATAATATTGTTAAAGCTTTGAACAGTAGAAATTTAGAGTTTGGAGTGCAACATATTCTATTTTTTTTATATATATATAAATGGATTACTACTTTGTTTTTATGCATAATTTGTTTCTATAGGTCAAAATTGGAAAATTTCATTAGCGGCCACTGGCCAGTAGGACTAATTTTTTAAGTGGCCACTTTCTTTAAACTAGCGGCCACTTTTTTATTTCAAAATGCTAAACAGTAAAATTTTTATAAGTATTAATCTAAAACTGAGTAGCCCAAATAAATATGTTAATATAAATATACTGGAACCAAAAAAAGTAGAATCCTTGATAAAATGCAAGAAAATTTTATTATCTCCTTGTAAAAAAGTGGCCGAAAGGAGGCCGCTGACAGACAATTTTTCACTAGCCACTTTTTTTTCATTTACTGGCCCGGTGGCTAGTGCTAATTTTGACCTTTATTTGTTTGCCTTGCCGTTTATTATCACTCCCCTTATTCTGTAGCGTTCTCAAAAATTCTGTCCAAATATGTATTTGATGTTTCAAATTAATATCTGTTATCTATTGTTTCGTAAGTGGTTTGATGCACAATATATATAATATATATCTACTGCAGAACTACAAAGTTCGCTGAAATATTAAGGTATTTAGGTGAACATTTAAAGTTAAAAATTTTCACATTATGAAAAAAGTTCTACCGTTTTAAGGCAAGTAAAAACTATTTATTCGCCATTAGAAATTAATATCAGTTATTTATTGTCTCTTAATTTGATAGATCCATTCTAATGGACATAAATAGTATAAATAAAAAATTCCCAAAACATTAAGTTAATTGTCGGAATATTTAACTTCGAAAATTTTCTCTGGAGGCACAATAGTCACAGAAATAAATACTAAAAAATTGTGTTAAAGAAATTTACAAGGTATAAAACATTTTACCTGGTTTTAATAAGAAATATTAAGGCAATTAATTTCATTTTTAATTAAATGGAATGTGAAAAAATTTATTGTTTGTGTAATTAGTGAGCTATTTTCTGACATTGTGTAATAAAACACGAACACAATTCCTAACTTTTAAAAGAATCGTGAAGGTTTGTTGATGCCGCGCAATTGATGCAAATGAGGATAGCACGACTAATGAAGGGTATCAAGTGTGTCAAAAATTTACGCCATACATTATATCTTATTCTTCAAACATGAAATATTATCATTTACTTTGAAAAAGAGAAGGATTACTTTAATATTTTCCCATCCTTCCTACAATTAATGATTTCCGTCGTGAATTTTATGTCACCGAAATCTCAGGCGCTGTGTGATATTAAATAGTTTATTTTTTAAAATAATTTTTGGCATTCGTTATTTTCTTAAGCAGGCTTGAAATCAAATGCTTTTGCCCTAAAAGTATTAGTTCATCCTCATCTAAAAGTCTCTTTAAAGAAAAGAAAAAAGAAAAATAGTAACATGTAATTTTGACAGAAGGTATAAAGTTAAGTAAAAAAGAGAGTAGAAGAAGTATGTAAATATATATAAAAGAAAGAAACTTAATATAAAGACTTGAGCTTTTCTTATCAGTCTGAAGTGGAAAATAAAATAAAACGAAATTAAAAAAGTATGATAAGTAATGCCGAATGAAAAAGCAAGTAAGGCAAAACAAAAGGCAAATACTAAGTGTTTTTTGTTTTATTCTTTTATGCATTTATTCATTAACTTTTGAAATGGCTTTAAGCTAGATAGAAATTAAAGAACAAATAACAAATTGTGTAGACGATCAAATTAAAGAAGTTTTTGAATGAGAAATTCATATTACTTTTGTGTTTTAATTGGGAAACAGTATCCGTAAACTGATAAATTGATTAATAAATGAATCAGATTAACTCAAAACAGAACAAGAAAATTTTCTTTACCGCGAAAATGTGAAGCAAAAAATTGTATAACATGCAACAAATGTGAAAGGAATCTTTTTCTGTAGCTAGTGTCTGGTTTATTCGTCAAGTTAAATGAACTGTTAAATTACCAAGGTCAATTTCAGTAGAATATTGCATTTTTCTTAAGAGTTCATACCACAATTGAAAAAAAAAAATATTTTTTTTTTAAATGCAATTTTCGGCCCTTCATATATTGGAAAGAAAATTTTAAAATTTTAGCTTTTTTTTTTAGCTGGTAATAAAATAAAACGTGGTTTAAATATACCATTATTAAGTTTTGCAAATAAAATGCATCCGAGTGTGAGAATTGAAACGAAGTAGTAAATATTTGTTGATTAAAATACATGGAAGCGTTCACGCGTGATTGCAAGAAATATATTAATAGAAAAATTAAGCTTTAACAACAGATAACAAATTGTGTAAATGATCAAATTAAAGAATTTTTCGAATAAGTAATGCATATTATTTTTCTGTTTTAATTGAGAAACAGTTGCCTGAAGCTTATAAATTGATTAATAAATGAATCCGATTAACTCGAAAACAGAACTAAAAAAAAATCTTAATCGCGAAAGTGTGAAGCAAAACATTGTATAAAATGCAATAAATATGAAAGGAATATTTTTATGCATCTAGTGTCTGTTTTATTCGCCAAGTTAAACGAACTGTTAAATTATCAAGGAAAATTTTGGAAGAATATTATATTTTTCTTGACAGGTCATGACGCTGTTAAAGATAACAGTAATTTTCGAAGATTACAGTAACTTTCGACACTTCATACCTTGGAAAGCACATACTTTAGAACCAATTTTTTAACCGGTAATACAATAGAATATGCTTTAAATATAACGTAATTAAATATATAAGTTTTGAAAATAAGCCCAGTAGTAGAGTGGTCAGCACATTTGTCTGCCACGCTACAGGTCGCGAGTTCGACTCCCGGTTGAGAAAGGTTCGCTCAACTTTTCATCCTTTCGGAGTAGATAAAATGAGTATCAAGCTTGCTTGAGAACTAAGGCTAACCACCTGATCGGGACATGCTGTATAGCATCTCTGGACCCAGGTTCAAGGATTCCAGGTGAGGGTTGGCCAATGTAGACCCGATCCTTCATGTAGCCGAAGTTTATTATTATTATTTAAGTTTAGAAAATAAAATTTATTACAGTGTGAGAATTAAAAAGAATTTGTAAATATTTGCTAATGAAAAAGATATAGACGATTAGTCTTTTCCCAACCATTAAAAAAATAATTAAAAACTGTCTCTTATACAGTTTTTAATTTTGTAGCAATACCAGTTTCGATAAGTAAAAATTCTGCGATTAAATAATGCGAAAATTACTATTCAAAGATAGAGGTAGACATAATTATAGACTTGACATATCTTATACGCACTGTTAAAAATTTGCAGCATTCTGTCCAGTCATTTGACCGTTTTTGTCGAAAACGGTTACACAACCGTATTTTAACACTGTTCTGACCATATTATTGGCCATTTTAGGGTCAGAATACAGTTAAATTATGGTTATGAAACCGTTTTTTCAAAAAACGGTCGAATGACTGGACAGAATGCTGCAAATTATTAACAGTGCGGCGAGATGGTACGTATACATGATGCTCGTTCTGAAAAGGTTAAAAAGAAGTTAAATAAGAAATGCATATTGTTTCTCAGTTGGAAAACAATATCCGTAAAGAAATAAATTAATTAGTAAATGAATCAGATTGATTCGGAAACAGAAAAGAGGGGGGGGGGGTGAAGTAAAAAATTCTACAACATGCAACAAACGTGAAATATTGCATGCAATAAATGTTTTTCTTTACCTAGTACATTTGGTTTATTAGATAAGGTAAATGCTGTTTAACTATCAAGAACAATTTCAGTGGAATTATATTTTTCTTTAGTCGAAAGTTAAAAGTTTTCTTAAATGTCGCGTTAAAAAGCAAAAATAAAAAAAAAATAAAAAAAATAATAATAATATATATATATATATATATATATATATATATATATAGCACATTATGTTATGAAATGCGTTCGGCAGACCCAGAATCTCGCACCATAATTAAACTAAGAATAAACAACAAACATCTAAGAAATTTCAACAGTTATAACCCCAACAAGAAAAAACAACCAAAAAGCTGTGGCCTCGTCAGCAGTGGGCATTTTATAAAAGCACAGCAATGTTTCAGACTAATTACGATACACAATATACTATTATTCAGTAGTGGCGGTGGGTTTCGGCCAGAGTGTCGCAAAGCATAAATCAAATGCATAAAAACAATTGAAAGCATATCGCGAACACTCCCCCACCGGACACGACGCCACAATAAACAACACATCTCGAAGATGCAGATGATTCAAAACGTATGTGTCATATACACTGAAACAGCAATAAAATTATTTTACCCAAACCCGAGTCACACAGCCACAAAAAACAATAACCAACTTCCAGTGATCCATAATCTGTCCATGCTTGTTCCATGTGTGTTGCCACACAATTGCAGACATTCTTCTAAAACCATCCAAAAAGGGCTTTAAGTAATACAAATCATTAACTGTCAATCATATAGCAATTACTCAAAAATGAAGACTGTCTGTAAAACTAGTATTATATCTATTAATGAAATTAATTTCATTAATGGTTGTTTTTTCTTTTGGTGGGATTTTTGGTTGTTTTTTCTTGGTTTTTTCTTGTTCAGGTTATATCTGTTGAAATTTCTTAGATGTTTGTTGTTTATTCTTAGTTCCATTAATGGTGCGAGATTCTGGGTCTGCCGAATGCCTTTCATACATAATGTGTTATATAGGATTTGTGTGGTTATTTGCAGCTTTAGCGCTTATCACATGGATTTTATTTATTTATTAATTTTTTTTTTAGTTTTATTTTTAACTTTTTTTTGTGTTTATATATATATATATATATATATATATATATATATATATATATAAATATATTTTTATATATTTGATATCTTCGTTGCTCCAACTGTTTTTTCATACCAGTAATTTCGAAAATTTTTAAAGGAAAAAAAATCTTATTAAATTGCAGAAATATAACATTAAATAAGGCGAATGAACTCTTTGAAGTTACTGGTGCCAAAAAATCGGAGAAGCCAGGTTATCAGCTGTATCTTAGAAAGCATACTTTAAAAATATTGTTTTTTTAAACTAGCGATAAAATAAATTATTCTATAATTGAAGATATCTTTATTGAAATTAGAGAATAAGAATTATCAGTGTTTGAAAGCTAAAAAACAATTTGTATATGAAGGCACGAATGAAAAAAGGTGTTATGTAACAAAAATATATTTCGTGAAATTTGAAGTAAAAAAGTTAGCGTTTTGAACCGAACTATCTGAAGTAACAGCACGTAAAAAGAAAAAAAAAAACAATAATGCGATGTCATGAGACAAGATGTGATTCATTTATCGATACTTCAAGATGTGATTCATTTATCGAAAAATGAAAAAAAAATCTTCCAATACAAATGACTTCCACAATTATGTCTGCAAGTGTCAACCTTTTACGTTTAAAAATGAGTTCGTAAATGCATCAGCAAGTTTTGCTTTGTGGAGTGAAAGAAAAATATTTTTTGAGAACAGCCGTAAATGTTTAAAAATGTGTGTTAACATCTTTAAAAAAAATTATAATCTTAATTTTTGAGCTTTATCGTATGATAGATTCATAACACCTATATACATAAAATTAAACAAAAGTTATACCGAAGCATGTGTGCGTGATTACGCAAAATATATTACATTTAATAGAAAAAATCCGCTTTATGATGATACTTTATTTAGACGCTGGAGCATATTTTAAATATACATTTGTTTATATTCCAGGAAAAACTTTCTTTTGAAAATTAGGTTGACGGAATTGCATGTTTTTCCAAAAGAAATTTAGGTTGACTGATAGATAAAATTTGAGAAAATTGCAAGTAAAAATATTAAATATTCCATGAGATTTTCTGAGAGCAATTTTTTTCAGGCCTCACATAGGCCTTTTTTTTTTTTTTAATTTATAAACAGAATTTTTTTTCCAGTTTGAGTTCGAGCCTGCCCGAACTCGCGAGCACGGGTGATTCTGTTCCGAAAATTTAAGGCATTTTTCCGAAAATTTAAGACATTCGGTTCCGAAAATTAAAAAAAAAAGCGGTCATAAATCCGAAAATTCAGACATAAAAAAAAAACAAAACATCGCGAACTTCGACAAATAGTCACCGAAAAAAATCGATTTCGTCAGTCGTTTCCTGAAAAAATCGCCAATTTCGTCAAAGAATCTCGAAAAAAAGCTCAAATTTCGTCAAAGATCGCAAAAGCCCCCACAAATTTCATCAAAGGATCGTGAAAAAGCGAAAATTTCGTCAAAGTGCCGCGGAAAAAACGCATAGTTATAGTGCCGGGAGTCTCCCCCCCCCCCCCCCCTCTGCTGTAACCTTTCAGAAAATTTGCTGTGAATTTCAGAATATTTTTAAAATTCAGAATCATCCCTGCTCGCGAGACTGGTATAAAAATGAAGCCCGATCCTTTTTAGGGACGTTGCTCGGGTTTGAGCTGAGCTTGTCTCATCTCTAGTAGTTTTTAATATGAATTTACCATTTAATGAAAATATTTATGCGAATTTTTTTTCCCAGTCAAAATTAATTTGTGTTTTTTTTTTATATCATTTATTTAAAAAAAATTATACATATTCATATACTTTTCAACATTACGGTTAAATGAGGGTGAAAATCCCATAAAAAAAATCTTTTCTCAACAAAAAATATTTTATTAGTATCATTAACGGGAAACTTTCAAGTTTAATTCTCTAAAAACAGGAAGCAACTAAGGGGAGTTTTGGAAAAAGAAAAGGAAACTACATATTTTGACAGCTGCGCTTATAATTATAAGACTAAAGTAGAATAACCGTATTCGCGAATAATTGTTTCCAGCAAGTATAGCGTATATAAATAACCATTTACTAGAAAATAAATACTGCATGCATACACGTAAATGTAGCATTGGGGAAAAGTACACAATCTCTTTCTAACATTATTCAAAAACAAAATATGATGTTTAAATACCTTCATTACCAAAATTGGAAATTTTTGTTTTAGAAATATCCAGCTTATCATAAGAGCCTGTAATTCTTAATTGTTTTAATTATTTATCACATGAGGTTATAATACTTACTCACGTAATTTCACTATATATGCTTCTTTACCACTGAAAATATTACTTTTACGTATGTAGGGGATAATGAAATTTCACTTGAGATATTACTGAAGGAATTTACTGAATATACTGAAATTCAGGAATTTACTGAAAATTGACTCAGTTCATTCAAAATATTCTGAAGTATCCAGATTCAGTTAAAATTAGCCCTTTAATCCCCCCCATGTTGTCTACTTTTTCATTTTTTAAAACAGTTTTTGATGTTTTTCGTTAATGCTTATTTATTATTTTTTATTTGGTCTATCGCACACTACAGTCCTCTAGTGTTCATTACTAAATGGAGCAATAATTCTTTCATAATTTTCATACAGAATATTTATAAAACTAGTATTATACTAACGATAAACTGTGAAAAAAGTCTGTTTTCACCATTTAAAAGTCACGGTGAACGAAGTGTTGCGAGTCAAAAGGCCATTTGAAAAGTTATAAAAATTATGTGGTTATAACATCAAATGTTGATTAAATTACCAAAACCATCAATATTTACCCAAGAGGCCAATAAATGTGCCTGAAGTTGCCAGTGGTGAAAAAAAAAAAAAATACGAAGTAAAAAAGAGACGAACTACATTGAGAACCAAAAGTTTAAAGCTAATCTAAGAGAGAGAGAGAGGGGGAGGAGGGGGGGGGGGGGGAAACAGAGAAATTCCGCTGAAGATTAGATGTAATTGTTTCATATCAAATTATAAGTATGAAAGTAAGATTGTACATACGCATTCGTACATTTGCTGTACATGTTTTCTATACATTATCCGTTATATATCTTTCTGCTTGTCTAGATAACTCTCTACCTGAATTGTCGAGACCGTATCTGCAGTACAGCCTCCAATATAAAGCCAATATTTCTACAATACTATAGTAGTTGATTTGAAGAATTTTCGATTCATATAATATTGGTGCGATACTGGGTCACAATATAATGTATATTGGTTTTGCTAAAGGGTTATCTTATCTTGTGTCAATACCTTAGTGCCGCCCGTGTTTTAAAAAGATAATTTATTTTTGTGTGTGCGTGCGTATCTCTGTGTATTATTTGTAATTTTTTTAGAGACTGTGACGGTGTTTTCCTCTTTCATAACTAGATTTCGCTAGAAATGTTGTTACGGAATGCTGAAACTTTTCATGTTTCAATAGCTTTTAGTGTTAAGCATTTTAAATTATATAAAATTGCTGTAACTAATCATCTCTTTAATTTTCTTAGTGAATGGCCAGTTTCCTCCATTGGAAGTAACTGGAAGTGGTGACGGCCTGAACGAAAACTCAACATATTCAAGACTACCTCTAATTGACGACAATGGTGATATTTCTACAGCTGTTACTGGCGTTCATGCAATTAAAAATCTAGAAGAAACTGTAGATAATTTCACGGACACTACTCTGTTTTCTACCGACAGTACTGCTGAAGAAACTACAGTACCATTCTTAGTGAATGATAGTTTTACAGATACTACTATGACACAGAATTTGCAAACTACAATTTTTACCACAGCACTACCGACTACTGACCAAGAAGCTACTAATACTCTCGTTGATTCCACAACAACTTCTCTTTTAACAATGAGTTCTACTACAGAAACAACTACAACTGTAGATACTACTACAGCGGAAGAAGAAAGCGCTACAACGGAAAGTATCACATCTTCCACAACTGTTAAAACGACAAAGAAACCTATCAAAACTGATACCGCTACAGAGACGTCAGAAGTAGAACACAAGACTAAATTGGATACTACGGTTGCAAAAATTCCTCCAACATCAGCGCCTGCCTCGACTGTATCAATGGCTGAAGACGCAGGTAAATGTTTAAATTTACAATTATATTTTATTATTGTTATTATTATTATTTTTGTATTTCTTGATTTTAGAAACTAGTTTGAAAGCGTTTTAAATTATACGAATGCCTTTTTTTACTATAATTCCGCAAATTTCTGCCTTTTCTTTTTTTTTTCGTTTTTATCAATCCACAATTTTCACGGAGTCGTATCGGGCGAAAAAAAGTAAAAAAATAAATAGAAAATCGGTGTGCTTCGCGATGTAAGTTGTCGGTACAGAAAAAATCCAATATGTAAAATTAGAGATGCGAATACTTTTGTGTCCGACTCATTTAAATTTTCATTTCCAATATTCATGCTAATTATATATATATATATATGCATATAATATTATATTTTTTAATTAACTTCTCAGCTTAGTGTGGGACATGACCATAGAGTTGTCGGACCTCAATCATAATAGCATTAATGTCGAGTTACAACTTTCGAAAAAAAGTATGGCAGCCGATCCAGAACCATGGACAGAAAACGCCACCTAGTAGACAACGTTCATTGGCTGACTCTCAGTGATCGAGTAGATGATTGGTAGAAGTAGAACCTAGTAGAACTCAGACTTAGACAAAATGTAAAACTGTCTGCGAATGCAAGTTGTGTCCGTCATTTAAAAATTTTCTACAAATAAACGCCGCGCCCCTCCCGAATCCTATATCGCCGCTAAGAGCAAAAATGAAAAGTTATATGCGAGTGGAGTGCCACTAAGCAACACCACTAAAAGAAAAATATTAATTTTCAAGTATTATTAAAACTCAGTCAAGAAATGTTGTATTGAATGGTATGCTTAATACAAACAACTATTGAAAAATATATATATAAATAAAAATATTTATTAAAATGTGAAATATTTTAATCATTAACTTATATAAAGATATCAATGTATGATTGCTCAATAAAACTGTTATTATATTAATCTATAAAATAACTGAAATACAAATAAATGAATATTATAATTAAAAAAGTTATTAGTCCATGAATGGAAGAGATAAACTCTTACTCATCAGTTTATCTACTGTTTTTGAGACAAACCATTCCTTAATATTCTGACTTTAAAAACTTTTTTTTTTCCCAAGTTGAAAAATAGTTTGCAGACCTTCTCAAGAGTCTGCGACGAGCATCGCACCAATTCTCCGCCCGGGGTCTTGATTTCTTTTAATAAAGAAATTTGTAAAAAAAGCATCAAAACTGTCTGCAAACTTTGAAAATTTTCTGCGAACGGTGTTCGCGTGTTCGTCTATATTATCTGACTCTGGTAGAACTATGCTACACCAGGGGCCCTATTTTAAAAAAATTTCAAGGTCGATTTTCTCTCTTCAAAGCCTTATTTCAAAGAAGATTCTTCTCATCTATGTTCATGGCGTGGGACAATGTTAAACTATACGTCACTTCAATACATTCATTATCTTAAATATATTTACACCAATTTATTTTGTCCTATTTAACTGTCTAACACATTTTCTTTTATAATAACCCCCACCCCTACTTTTTTCCCTTTTTAACTCTTTCCAACAAAGTTGAAAAGTGTGTATGAGTTGGGTTTGTCTGTCCGTATTCTAACTCTTGTAAATATACACAGATTGCCATGTACTTGATATACGTTACTAAGGTTTACCATGGGATGTTCGGTATTGAAAATGAAGTGTATAGCATTTATACTTCATTACAGGGCCTTTCAAAAGTATGCCGTTACATTAAGGTCTATCAGGGAAAAATCATTTGTGGTGTATTTCAGTGATGTTATACTATTTTAAACACTATGAAATTTATATACCTTATTGGGGTGCATTAGAATATGGTTACTATAGAATATGTTAGTGTACCACTTATAGTACGTGTATAGCGGAATTCAAAAGTATTCCATTATATTATAGACTATGAAGAAAAATCGTTTGCGGCGTATTATAAAAATGTTTCTCTGTTACAAACATAATGAAATTTATATTAATCTATGAGGTGAACTAAAACATGCTTTCTGTAGAATATGGGGTACAAAGTATTTATCATTCATTTACAGGGCCACACAAAAGAGTTATATAATGGTTACTGTTTGCAGCGTATTTTAATTACGTTGCACTATTTCAAACATGTGAAATTGATATACAGGGTGATCTTTTTTAAAGTGACAGTGTTTGGAGTGCCCTGTAGCGCGATCTAATAACCGAAAAGGCACCAAACTTGGTATTTAGACTAGATTATCTGCAGTAGAATATGATGTGCATTGCATTTGATGTTTATTTCATTTACAAGGACACAAACGATTTCGGATACAATGCTGTATACGAAGTATTGTCTATTAGGGGTGATTGCTGAAAATTTATTTTCAGTTATAGTTTGCGTTTGCATGCTACATGGTATGCATAGATTCTGTAGACCATATACAGGGGCTACACAAAAGAATTCATAAAGTTACTGAGGAAGAGCGTGATCTGCTGAAAGTTTTTTTTTTTAATTATTGAGTTACGCATTTTCAAGGTTAACTATATTTTAAAAGTAAGTAAAGTTAGCAAAATATAAATTAAATAACAGAGAAAGGAATGGAAAGAACTATACATGGGCGCCTATTGATGATAATTTCTAAAAGTGCGATTTTAGTATTTTTAAGCGTAATTTTGCCGGAATTAAATTTCATTTATTAAAAATGAATGTCATGTATTAAAATATGCTGCTAATATAGAGGGCTGTACAAAAGAATTCAAGTACGTTTCCATTAATTGGTACAAATTGCTAACGGTGAATTTTCAACTGGGTTATACGTTTTCTTACTATACTAAATTTTAGCATACTATGTAGGATACATGCAAATCTATAGATCATATACAGAGCTGCACAAACCAATTTGAGTACTTTTCCGCTATGGGCAGTAATTGTTTAAATCTGGGTTTCAAATGTGTTAAATGTTTTTTTGGTATCTTCCTTATCTTTTTAAAAGGCAAAGTTTTGTGAAAGTATTCTGGAAGTGTTGGAAAGTGTTTCTTAATCTATGCTTGTCGCATGATTTTTCTTTCTTGTTAATATTTCAATAATTCATAATCTTATTTCTGATGTATTATAAGTAAGTTTATTTAAACATAAATTAAATCGATTATAAATTAAAATTATTCTATTACCCCCTTCCCCCTGATGTATTTACTTTTATTATTTTTATTTAATATTCAGACCTATCATATAACTTGTAAGTTTAATCCATTTTAGTTAAATTTACTACATTCAAGTTTATTCCAATTATATTCTCATTTAACTTTCAAGATGGTAGCAATGTAAGTTATCTTATTAAGTTATTTCTGGTTCATCTTTTCTTAACATTCACCCATTTGGTTTGATTCCCAATCAATCAATCGTCATATGTCATTCCTCAGTTATTTTAAAATTTGTAAAATTGGTTTGGCAACAAACTGCCGTTTCACAAATCATGCTTGTGTGTCTCCTGTTATGCACATGTTTCTTGTATTCTATTCACAAATTTACTTAAATTACACATTATATTTATTTCTAGTTTTAATACATAATTTCTGTTTTTACATGCATAATAGCCAAAAGCTTTTAAATTTTAAACTTATTAGAGCTCGTGCAAAGAAGAAATCATACATGTAAGAATCGTTTTCAAATGGGAAAGCATCCCCATAAAAAAACCTGCAAACAAAATCGAAAAAAGTAAAAAACTGCCTTTGCAGAGATCGACCTCAGCTATACAACGTAAAAATAAAATAAAATAAAAATAAAAAATATGGAAATGCAAACGAGATAGTAAAAAAAAATTTTTCCCCAAAGTATTAATATTAGCAAGCGGGTGTTTTCACGTGATCCCCTTAAAGTTAACACCGATACCGCAACTGAAAGCACATGTCTAATTCCAAATCTACTGAAACTAAAATTATGAAAAAAATAGAGGTAGTAGACGTTAATATAAACCTTGCAGGAATATTAAAACGATTACCCTAGGTCACATAGTTTTTGAGTAATTAGAATTTTTCTGTTATACACAAATCTCGATTTACGTGCATTCAGAAAAATTGTTGAGCATCGCTGAATATACCTATCGTTGCAGAAGAATAAAAGCATTGTTGATAATGATTTTCGAGAAAAATCATCGGTAATTGGCCGAGATATTAACCCTTAAAGGTACGGTCAGTTTGGACATACACAAGGACAGGGGATGCGTACTCTATGCCTAGTTAACAACTTTTAAGGATATATATGTGTAATGTAATGTCCAGTAACAGTATAAAAGCAATAAACGTCAAATTGTTAAAAACATACTAATTTAACGGATCTTGGGACCCTAAAAAGTGGGAAAAATGAAAAAAAGACCATTTTCAACATTTTATGTCTTAAAATGTATATGATTTTAAAACACAATTTTAATTGGGATGAAAGATGTAAGTAAAGTATGTTCTTTCGTTTCATGTATTTAAAAAATTGCAAGATACAGAATTAGTATTTATAGGGGGCTCGAAACTGTTAGACATTTGTCGAACAAAAAATTGGCATAACAGTTTACGCGTAGGATTACAAAATAAATATTGCAACTAGAATGAAAATTTTGGTGCTTACTTATACTTCAGATTGTAATAATTCCCTGAACTTCAATAAATTTGTATTTAAAGCATTTTTATATTTTTAATGCAAATTTGCATTTAGCTAATACAAAATTTTGAAAATTTCAACAGTAAAATCACCTGAAAAATATTTTTTTGAACAATAAAAAGGAAATTTTAGTTTCAGTTTATACAGACTAACATGAAATATATGTTTGGAAAATTTCATGAAAAAATATTCAGAAGTTTTTCAGGTATCCTGCGCGTTATGCCCAAAAAACGCCATTTGGTAAATAATTACTTTAAACTTTCGGAAACGCCGCTTCAGCTATTGAGCGGGTATAATTCTAAAAGCCAAAACTTCTGTTCTAATGGGGATTTCAAGGAAACAATTATATCAAAATATTCAGAAAAGATAGCAGTTTAACATCTAAAAAAATTAAAATTTCTTAAATTTTGAAGCTTTAAGACTCCTGCGACCACTTAATCCTTTCCGGCACGGAGTAATTCTATTTATAAACTTATGAAATAATGAACTGACACCAGAATTTATAAACGAATTTATTAGAAAATGCGAACTTGCTTATTTTCACGTACATGATAAAAGGAAAATTTTAATTAAATATTCTTGGTGCCGTTTGTCTGTTTTGGAATTAAAATTAGGTGTCCGTTTTTTAAGGACATCGCCCTCGAAAGATTCAATTAGAATGAATCGCAAAAATACTGTGGGATTCGCGATAGTTTGCATTGATTGTATCTCGCAGTACGCCTCGAGTGACTTTAAAAGTTAATTAAACACCTATCTGGAAAAACGCTGCACTGACCAAGGCGGCGTTGCAATTTTGAGACCTCAATTCGAAGCGCGCTTAGCACAATGCGAAATTTAAACTTTGAACAAAGGTTTTGTTTTAGCTACACTGTAGAAATAAAGGTTATTACTACGCTGAATTTAGTTTCATGAAATGCCAAATGAAGTTTAACTATGTACTGCTTTTATTGTCAATACCGAATTCAGTTCATCATAAACAGATTAGGATAATATTAAAAAAAGAGTTATACGAATAGCTATATTTGATATTATTTAGGTTCCATATCTCTTTGAACTTTCATGGTATACCCGATTATACTTCTCTAATATATACAGTTATACCCAACCCTACGTTGTATAGTTTTTTTTATAAAGTCTTAGTATTCTTTTAGCAACTTTTTTTTTTTTTATATAATACAATTACAAATTCATATATTTATTGTACGGAACCCTCTGTGCGCGAGTAATGCTCGCACTTGACCGTTTATTTTAGTAATGAGATAGCCGGTCTAGCAACTAATACATTATATTTTACAACTTTTCAATCCCCCCCCCCCCCCTCCAAATTTAGTGTTGAATTTTTGTTCTCCAACTTTAGTGAAAACTTTTGTTTCTTCTGTCCCCGATCTTCCATCATCATTATGTTAAATTGAATGGGGTCAACTCTTTCAACACACAAGATTTTTCAGTTAATATATATAATATATTTCAGATTCTCGTTGAATTCCACAACTCATTTATTTTTTACGAAATTCAGCAAAATCATGAAATTATATTATAATGAAATTAATAGGGGCAAAGAAAACAATATTAGCCAAAAAATAAATGTGAAACATCTTACGTTCCTCAGAAACATGATGTCTACCAATCATAAAAATAAAATCTTGCAAATTTCGCCAATCTGTAGCAAAAAATATCGCAAATTGCACCAATCTATCGTGAATATTTTTGCGAATTTTGGCAATTGGTCGCGGCAAAAATCCCTAAATTTCGTCAATCGGACGCAGAAAAATTGTGAATCTTGTGGATAGACCGCTGAAAAAAATCACCAAATTCGTTGCTTGTCCGCGAAAACAATGGCTAATTTCGTATGTCGGAAAAAATCGCGTATTGTCATAAAATATGTCTTAACAAGACTTTTTTAGGAGCCAAAAAATGTTGGCATTCTATTATTATGCATCTGCCTCTATACTGGTGCAAAACTACTTTTAAAAAAATTCTAAATTTATGTTTTCTTCAATAACATTATTTGCACCCATAGTTCTAACATATTTTGCATGCAATTAGAACACAGGGGAAACAAATTTTTCCTTTGGGTTAAAGTTTTTTTTTTTCTTGTCTAAATACAACTCGTAAGTCAGACTAAAAATATATAAAATTCCATTTTTAAGATACCGGAGATTAAAAAATAGATTTCTTGAATTACACAACAAAGTTTATTTATTATTTGTGCTATAAATTAGTATATAGATCTAATCTAGATATATGATTGATGCAAAATATGAATGTACACACATTAAGTATAGACTGAAATAGGGGACGATATACTATATCTAAAACATTACACAGAGAGATAAAGCGATGCAATAGTAGAATGTTATCTCTTATTACCCAGCCAGTAAGGGGGGGGGGGGGAAACGAGAAATTGAATAAGTAATAATAATTTAAAGGAAAACACTGCATTTTTAATTAAAAAATATTTTAAAATATGTATTTAGGGGGATGATGCCCCTGTTTCATTATTACCCAAACTTCCAATAAAAATTTAATATCTGTTGTACCCTCATATTGGAACTTAGTTTTAGTTTAAAATATTCAAAAAGTATTTATTCAAAGCATTACAGCGTTCAGAGTAACTACATTTTTTTCTCGCTTATCCATATCATGTTCACCGGCGGTTTTATTTTTATGTTATTTGATTGATAGCGTTATACTCACCAGTTGAAGCACGCATACTTAATTCTACAGGCAGATCGCTGAGCGTTGACCTACTTTACTTTATTGAAACATGAATTAAGTGTCGGAAAATATTATCCATGAGATGACTTCTGGTTTTGATTTTAGATTCTGTATAGTTTTCACAAAATACTTTTAAGAGGAAGGTTTCTTTTTATTTCTTTTAATGCTGTTTTTAAATAAATGCAGTAAAGCACCGTTATTAGATAACTGATTTTCAAATTCGAAATTTTCATGCGTTTTGTTTTATAAAAAAGTTTTTGTTGTATAAAAAGACAAATAATAATATTATCCATAGTATGAGATATTCGTAACATGGAGATGTCGAATAGAAAAGTGATAAATTAGGCTGAATCTTTTTCTAATTTCCGTTAGGTTTCAGCATTTAAAAAGAAAAGTTAAACTGTTAAACATACGACCTAATATGACAGATTACTTGATAATTTTATTATTATGAATTGTGATGTAAGTACTAGGTCATGAAAATATTTCTTTTTCTTCAATAGCATGATATCTTGTACAAATCATTCTTGTACAATCGTACAAGTCAATTCAGATTACAATTGTATTATTTTAGAAAGTTCTCTAAGTGTGGTAGATACCCAACATGAATTTATTTCAGTTCCAATGTTATTAATATATCCTATCATTGTATTTATGCTACAAAACATAAACCTGATATTTTGTTATTTAAAAACGAAAGCCTTGTTTAGAACATTAAAACTGGATAATGATTTTTACATTAAAAATTATATAAAAGATATACGTAAAAAAATTATTTCATCTTATTGCCTAGTATACACACGGGGCACCTGAAAAGTATGTGCCAGCGTCCCAAAAGTAATAGTCGGGGCCTGAAGAAAAGCATTATCAGGTAAACAAATTTTAAGATACGACTCTTTTAAGGCTTTATAAAAGGAGCCCTTCTTCAGTGAAAAATATATAGAGAGGAAGGTCCAGATAGACGCATCATTGAAATACTTTCAGTGTCGGCGTCTTTTCTTGTGGTCACGCGGCAGGGTTGTTTGGTTTAAATCAGTTTGATTTAAATCAAATGATTTTTTTAAAAAAATCTTCAATTTAAATCATGATTTAAATCAAATGACTTTTTTTTTTTAATCTGATTTAAATCAGTTGTTTTTAGCATTAATATTTACAGGTTAAATAAGAATCAAATTCATCATTTATGTTATATAAAAAGCCATAATTCATTTCGTATTAAAAATTACCTTTTAATAACATTAAATAAAACTTTTATAAGTTCAAAATACTATTATTTTATGAAAGTAAATGCAATTGTATTAAAAATATTGATAAATGCTCTCTCATTTTTAAATTGTTTTCTTTTTTAAATGATCAGTTCATTTTTGCAAGTTAAATGCTTAAGCTACAGTTAAATCTATCTAAAATAATTTATTTAATATAATAGTTCTTTCAGTGTGCAGAGTTACTCTCTCAGAAGGAGATTACACACAATTCACAAGTTTGTTTTATGCTTAGTTGCTTAGACCTGCAAATTACTGTATCCCATATGTTGGTGATTCAAATATTGATCAAATAATATGATCAATACTTGGACTACAACATAATAAATATTTCAACTATTTGTCTAACACAGAATTATAGAATTCCAATTTCATCTTTCTTCTATAACTGAAAATACTTTAATAGCTGTGACTAATCCTCTCTTCCTAGAATTCATTGCTTACTTCAATTGAAAATATAAGGAATATTACTGTACCTTATTCATGGGTCTGTCCAGGATTTATGTGACTTGTTTTTGTGAAGTTTTTTTATTGAAAAATCCAATCACAATTTTGTGAATTTGAAAAAATCATTATATATAGGTTCTTGTTCATGTTTTTAACAAGATTGTTTATTTATATTACAAAAAAAAAAAAAAAAAAAAAAAAAAAAAAAAAAAAAAAAGAGTAGGGTAACTCCGGGAGAGTCGCCGCATACGGGATAGATGCCGCACCCCTTGTATTTCTTGTAATTATCGATAGATGGTCGTCAGACACACAGTATAGGTGCGCAATGAGATTATTTTAACCAGTGTATAGTGTGAATCCCATTTCGATGTTTACCTGTAGAAGTAGAATCCTTAATTTGACGTAAGTGCATGATTTCACTGTCCAAACTTTTAAACACGTTTTGTTTAAATACTTTTCACACACTAATTACTAAATGTATGCATGATTTCGAAGTCAAAACTAAGTATAGCGTTTATATAGAGTACTGTGTGTATGGTTACGCCATTCCCCTTAGCGATGGCAGGTAACTGTGATGGCCGTCGTCTGCACCATGCAAAATGGGATACATGCCACACTGCTATTCCGGTATACATGCCGCAGATTCTTTTGTACGGGATTATTAAGTGTTATTAAATTTTCCTTTTCTTTTTGCACAGACTAACCATGTTAGGCATGTTATCAAGTTTACTAAAACTAAAAGAGAAAAAGAAAAAGTAAGAAGGGCAAGAAAGATGCAAGTCAAGATGATAATAATGAAAAATTGGATTACGCGTAACGCAGACGTTCTTTGCAAACTACTGCAAAAAAGGGAAGTGTAATTAGCTTCGTTGCATCATGTGTTTAAATGTAGTTACATAAAGACTATACTTTTTCGACACTTTTTCTGTAGATTGTAGTCGAAAAAACAGGTCTCTTAACCCATTCGGTTCCATAGGTACATATAAGCACCTTCATAAAAAGCTTACAAAATTTGTTTCTGACACCAGTAAAAAAGAAAAGTAATATTTGATTTGTTTAATTAGAGCATTTTCATGATTATTTAAGTAAAGGTAAATTCTTTTAAAAAAAGTGGTACCAACCGAATAAAATTTGTGTAAAAGCAAACCGGTCTCGAAAGGGTTAACAAATTATGTAAAAACAATTGTACTTTTTTTCTTTTCCCTTTCTAATACATTGATGTTACGCTGTAGCTGAAATAACAATTAAAATTTTATGTAAAAAAAAAAAAATAAGTCGATAATTTTAATAGTGAAAGTAGGCAACAATTATTAATTTGAATCTACTAATACGTTTCATTGTACTCATTTAGTTTCATTTTGTTATTACATCGTTAATTATAGTCCAGATATGAATATTTTTTTGAATATTTTTATTTATAATTTCATTTTGTTCATATTACAAGCGCGGCATAACTACCGCACAAGTGCGGCGTCTCAGCCTGAATGTACGGGTGACGCGCCGCAGTGTAATGTTTTAGAAAAAAATTGCTAAAAATATTAATAATTTGTTTTGAATATTTTTGTCCTAGTACACGCGTTGTATATTTAACATTAAATAGCACAGCATGATTTTTTTATTTTATGTCCACCATGGGACTTTATATACAACTTCAAAAAAAAATGTGCGGCATAAATCCCGGAATTACCCTATGTAATAGGTACTTTGTTGACTTCAACTGTTTTGCGACAGGTTAAGTTTCATTTTAAAATAATTTGCGAAAGTTTAAGTCTGGCGACAGAAAAGTTTAAGGGAAGGTCTGTTTTGAAGACAAAGAATTTTGTGAAGGGCCCTGTTTTAAGATGAAAATTTATGTGAAGGGTCCTGTCTAAATATTTAAAAAATTGTGAAAGGGCCTTTAAAGGACTCAAATTTTTCCTAAACAAATCCCTGTTATTTCTAAGCTAAGCAGTCATTCCTACTGTCCAGTAAGCGTGATTGATTGTTGAAATTATCAATGACTGGGGATATAACACTGACAATTGATAGTTTTAGGCTTTCTGTTATGTGATTATTTTTCATCTAGTAATTTTTTTGTCAATCTTTAGATTAGTATAGTATAGTCTGAATCAAAAGTTGAAACAATAATGTCATTTATTAATACTAGGGTACAGTTACAGAAAGCTTTTGGTTTTGTTGATACATAAGAAAAATGGTTTGCAGAAAAAAGTTCCAATGTGGCTTTATTTTACAGAAAAACATACTATTTTTGGAAAAGTTATAATAGCAATATGCAAATAGTGTAGTGATAAAATGATGAGGATTATGACAAGAATGTAAAACACAAAGAAACTTGCAGTCTATGTGATAAAGATAACATTCGTGAATCTGAATCAGCAATGGAATACACATACATATACATTTTAAATTCTTTGTTACATTTATTATGTGTTTATATGTTATATATATTATAGGAGTAATACATTAATGAAAAATAAATAACTTTAACTAGAAATTTATACACAGAATATGCATAGATATATGTACAACAATTTAAATTTAATAGTAGAATAATAAAAGTTTCAAGTGAATCTTCTTTAATGGCTTTACGAAGGAACTGCTGGACTTCCTGTAGGAGCGAGACGTTTACTTCAATTTCGACGTAATCTTCTATCTCATTTTCATTGTTGAATCTACCGTCCTTTTATTAAAAACCACATTTTATTGCTTTAGAATGAGAGAAAGCACTTTTGCTTTCTAAACGCAGCCTAAGTAGCAATAGGTTCCTATGTATAATAACACATTTTCTTCTTCACTGTCTCATGAGGACGTCATGTGTTCTGTTGTGTGTTTACTTTCTGAAGGAAAATAAAATCATAACAAGTGGGTAAGTGTGATCGCAGATCGCACAGAGGATTTCGTTTAATATCTCTTTTAAAACACTTTATCCTTAAATTAATAAATCAAAATTGTTAATTTATAATTATTAAATCCTTACACAAATGGCTCCATCATTACACTTAACTTTGAAATAATTAGAAAAATATTGTTAAATCAAATTAAAAATATTCAAGGAAAAATATTTAAATAAAATTAAAAAATCCAAATATTTTTTAATTCAGCAATTTCAAAAATTTAGCACAGGTATAAATAAAATATAAAAGTTTTAGAAGCAAAAACTTGTTTTAAACATATTTAAAATGCTCAAATAATTCAGAGAAAATCCATATTAATTGTTAGGCTTTCCAAACACACACTAAATGGCGCCAAAAAAGGATGTTAATATTTATTAAATATCGAAAAAAAAAATAAATTCCTGAATAATTCTTCTAATGATAAGATGAAAAAATTGCCCTATTACTTCAAAAAATGGCCAGTAGATGGCAATAGCAAACAAAAATATTGGTTCTAGATTGAAATTCTAGATTTTCTCTGTCTGAAAAACAAAGATACAGTAAACTCTCTGTAAGGCGGACTCTGTGTAGGACGGAAATCTGTCTAACTCGGAAAGATTTTCAAGTCCCTGCGAATCCATAGACATAGAGTAAAATTTGTCTAAGACGGAATATTGTGTATTGCGGAAAATTTCCTCGGTCCCGATCGACTCCGCCTTAGACAGAGTTTACTGTATTTTAAAAATTACCGCTGCGTCAAGAAATAGAATAAGCAAAAAAAGGGAATTCCCTTTTAATTAAATCCATTTGAAAAAAAAAAAAAAATGGGCAGTAGCAAACAAAAGTATTGGTTCTAGATTGAAATTCTAGATTTTCTCCGTCTGAAAAATAAAGATATTTTAAAAATTACCGCTGCGCCAAGAAATAGAATAAGCCAAAAAAGGGAATTTTCTTTTAATTAAATCCATTTGAAAAAAGAGTGAAATAATAAAAAAAAACAAAATTTTAAAGGTCCGCCTGGGAGATTCCAACTCACAATCTGCTGGGTGGACGACGAATGCTTTACTACTACAGTATGGACAGCCCGTGAAATATGCTGATATTAAGATTATCGTTTGAAATCGAAAAAGAATGAGCTCATTTAATTAAAATAACATAAGACTTTTCAAAATTTTGTGATTTTGGGTATAACAGGGGGTATGAAAAAAAAAAACTGTAACTTAAATAGTTTCTGAGTACGAGGCTGTGACTGACAGAGAAGCGAGACTATAAGAGTTTCCTGAGATGAACGAAACCCTGAAAAATGAACAAAATAGCACCCTTTTTGCAGTGGCGATTTAACGCCAACAAAAAAGCAACCTCTTCTTGAGGTGTTTAAAAGTTTTCGTCGGTCAGCTCCCAGCAAAGAGAAAATTTGTGACTCCTGTCTCAGTATTTCATATGTACCGAGCCAAGTTCGACTCACATAAACGCGGCATATGGCGATGCTTTTTTTTTCGGCTTCTTTAATGTGGGGATTCTTTTGTCGCATTGCATGAAAATGCGACGAATAGCGGAGGAGGATGCCTGACATTTTTATCACCTCCACATTTCTTTTTTTGATTTTGTGCGCCTTTGCTTTCAATCGTTTGAAGATCAATAAAAAGGTTCACAACTAATCACAGAGCCTTTAGAAAAGAAAGTTCAGAAAAATAATTTATGACCCTCGTCGCAGAATTTTATCTATATGAAGGATCCAGAAAAAGGTACAAGTAAACACCTCTATTTATTCTCCTGAAAATTATTCAATTGTAATTATCCAATACTGGGAAGATACAATCCATTGGGAATAACATCTACTATAACATTACAAGTCTTTTAAGAAAAATGCTTCGGAATGAACATTATTCAACATTTTGACACTATAATGTTAAATTAGCTTTTGTACTTTATATTTCCTAAAATTATTATTTGATGACTTTGAAAGATTTTGCGATACTGTGGGGAAAGAAAGTTGCTAACACGTGGTGCAGGAAATGCGTTAACTAATTAAGAACTAGATTCTGCTAGTAGTGATTGCAGCCCGCCTTGGGTGTTACCCCTCAGAGCGTGGCACCCGATGTTTATTTGCAAATATATATATATAATCTTATAAGATTTTGGAAAAGAATTCTGACGTAAAATGAAATTTCTAGCGCACTACAAAACAGAGTCAATTTTTTCAGAGCCAAAATATTGCGGGAAAAACGCAAAATTCGTCAAAGGACCGTGGAAAAATGCATAATTAGTGCTCGGAGGAGATTTCCCCTTCTCCCCTCTGCTCTAACGTTTCAGACGATTTTATATGAATTTCAGAATTTTTTTTTCTCAGAATCACCCGTCACGTGTGGTCAGAAAAGTTTATTTCAGCAATTTAGCGAACGGAGGAATGGGAAGAGAACTTTTTGACGAAGCAATCGCTTTGATTTTGGAGACCTTATTTGGCTAGTTAATTTCAATTGATGAAAAATATAAATACGTATTTTAAACGATGTTAGCTATAACATTTACCTTAAAAAATTATTTTGCTGTTATTAGAAAAGAAATTGCTTTTAGAAAGAAAAAGATTCAGTATAAACAAATGTGGTTTAAAAATTCTGGGACGCCTAATAGCTTTATAAAATTCTTAATTTCATTTATATGCTATTTCGAAGGATATTTCTGAATAGATTGACTAAAGTATAGAGTATAAAAATATAATACAATATTTCTTTTCTTCGTTATTTTATTTTTTTCTTATATTATTACTTTGTTAATATAAAGTTGTTAAGAGTTCTCAAAAAAAAAAAAAAAAAAAAAAAAAAAAATGTAAAATTTTTATTTATAATAACGAAGAATTGCTATTGAAAGAATATGACGGGTGTATATGTGGAGGAGGTGGGGCTGACACCATTTACATCCGCCCCGGATGTCATCCATTCTAGCTGTTACTGATTAGTCAATTTATCGTAGGATGACAATAGTTATTTTTTTTATCAATAGACGCTTTCAGTGTGACGTCAGTCATGACGTTTTGCATGGAAACTGACTCCAAACAAACGGTTGCTATGCTTCATTTCTGATTAAATATAAATCGTAGAAAATGTTACCACTGCATATAAAGTATTAAAACATATATCTGTGAGATATAGCTGTAAAATATAGCTATAATACATAATAAATATAGAAAATACAGCATAGCAACGGTTTGTTTGGAGTCAGTATCCAAGCGCAGCGTCATATCTGACGTCACGACTGAAAGCGTCTATACTGTTATTTGGTACAGAATTAATAAGGGGTGTTTGTAGTTTTCAGGGTTGTCCAAAGAGAGAAAAGAGAAAGGAATTATCAAAAACTTACTTCCATCAGATTCGACCTTATACCATAATTAAAAATAAAATTAATTTTTAAACTAAATGAAGAGTCCAATGCAGTAAAGGTTAATATGAAATTAAATTCATCCTTCCAAGTCATCAAAATTTTCAAAATGTAACGAAAATATCGATTTTTAATTCGTTGTATTAACAGTATATGTATCCTTATTTACATCAGAGCGTAATTTCAGAGCCACACTCCTATGTAAAGAACATGTATAGCTGTGAACTATCTGACCTATACTGACCTTATTTGTTTTTTTCTTTTGTTGTTATCAAAATGGCTTTGTCAAAGGTTTATAAATTTTCTCTAAAATTTGTTCCATTAAAATATTATATCACACGTCGCAACATATTAAAGAATTGTGTGTATCATGTATCATATTTTGAAATTTCTCTTCCTATCTCTCTTTCTTTTTTAAGGGGACAGTTGAACATTTTCAACATTTTTTTTTTTTTTTTTTTTTTTTAATATGGTTCAAATGGTGAACTCATTGCATTCGAATGTTCAACTAAAAGTCCTTACTACTAAAAGTCTGATTCCAGGCGCAGATTTATCACATACATAATAAAGAACATGTACAAAAAAATTCAAATCGCTATCTCAAGTACAAAAAAAAAAAGCCTTAGCACTTTTAAAAAATGTATGTGAAGAAAATATGAACATGGAGAAAAGGTCGTTTAAAGTTTTTATTTGCGTGGGGAATTGCGCTGGGTGTATTAACAAAATTTACAATATCTCGCGATATAATTGCCGTATGGGTAAAAATGAGGGGTCAAAATATTCACAATCAAACAGGCTTTCATTTATTATTTAAAAACGAAAATCGAATTTTTGATCAGTTTTGAGGTAAACCGTCCTGTTTAACACACAGAAGCGTAGTTGTATCCATACTGTAAACAAAAAAAAAAAAAAAAAAAAAAAAAAAAAAAAGACAGATGATTATTAATCTAAGAAAACATAATATAAACACGAACGGAAATATACAATAACCTCTTAGACTTACTAACGGTTCCGAAAAGCATTCTTAATCTTCAGAAACCAGTATATTTTCGAGATTTAAAAAATTCATTTATAAAAAAGTTTTTTGCTGCCACTTATTTTCAGAAATGTCTCCAAGTAGTTTTTAGAGTGTATTAATCAGTTTTCTCAACGCGGCATACAGGATTTTCGAATGCAATCAATACTCAATTAAACATTTTCATGTTCCGACAAGCATGATAAATGAATAGCCTTAAAATTAACATTAAAATTAATATAATTTCGTTACTCTTGCATGTACACTGGTGGACAAAACTTAAGAACCAAGAAGAAATGTGCACGTAAATGAGAATCTACGTGAGATTGTGGATCAAGAAGCAAACAATAGTATTAACAGAATGTTACACAGGATTTAATATAAAACCAGAGGTTCTTTTTTCTGAAACGTGAATACTGTCCGAAAACATGACTGTACAAAGAAAGCAAAATACTCACAATTAACAACCGTCAATGCCATATCAATAAGGGATGTCGCCACTGTGTAATGCGGGAGAACTTTCAACACGGCGTGGCATACTCAGAACAACACGATTAGCTGTTGAGGCAAATTGCCCAATTCCTCCTTCACTGCACGGATGAGGATTTCTTTTTTTGTGGGAAGAAATTCGTCTCTCCAAGGAATCCCATATATTTTCAATGTAATTCAGGTCAGGGGAACGTGCTGGACAGTAAATGCGATGGATATCTTCGTCCTCAAGACAATTTTGTACAGACTGTGTGCGATGACAAGGTGCGTTATCGTCCATAAAACGAAACTTTTCGCCGACTGCACCTCGAAAAAGTCGAACATGTGGAAGCAGGACGTCTTCAATGTACTGTCTACCGGTCATATACTCTTGGTCAAGCACATAGAGATCCGTGCGGCCATGGAACATGATGCCTGCCCACACCATGATAATTGAATTCGCATATCGATATCTTTCTAGAATTTGTTCGCGACAGTAAACATTATCAACCTCGCGCCATATCAGTTTACGTCTAAAATCAGACTATAAACTGAATCTACTCTCATCTGAGAAGAGCACGGTAGACCAGTCGTCATCAGTCTAATTATGATGCATACTGCACCACTGTAAACAGGCGCTACGTTGGCGTCACGAGAGTGGGACACACACAACAGGTCTTCGGGCGTATATTCCACCCTTTTTCAAACATATTACAACAGTTTTCCGCGATATTTTAGTTTTTGTGGCAGCACAAAGTTGATTTGCTAATTGATAAGCTGTGCTGTGTCGGTCCCTTTTTGCCGAAATAACAATATAGCGATAATCTTGGGGTGTCGTACTACTAAGACGACCTCCTCCCGTGCGCCTAGTACATATTCCACTCTTTTGGAATGCCGCCCATAGCCTAGAAACAATACTGTATGCGATGTTAAATTCACGGGCATCATCTCTCATTTTGTGTCCTTCTTCCAAATTTCCGATTATTCTACCACTAGTAATATCATATAAATGATGCCTTTTAGCCGGAATAACAATATAGCGATCTTGGTGGGACATCATACTGCTAGGACGACACCCTCCCATGCGCCTAGGTCATATTCCACTCTTTTGGAATGCCGTCCATAGCATAGAAACAATACTGTGCGCTGCGCGATGTTAAATTCACGGGGAACGTCTCTCATTTTGCGTCCTTCTTCCAACTTTCGGATTATTCTACCACGAGTAATATCATCTAAATGATGCCTCGAAGACACGTTCAAGATTTTAATGTTCAAGCTTCATTCCACCTCCTTCAATTATTACATCTATTGACAACTCACAGCACCCGCCGATTGCCTAAATTCTCTTATCTCTGCTGTCACGTGATCGACAAAAAACGGAAGTACAAAATTTGCATAAGTTTCACAAAACAGAGCACATCCCGCATTCATGAAAATTTGCACGTGCTGCTGCGGATCTCTTTCTAAACTGTAATCGTTGAAAATAACAGTGGCCCTTAAGTTTTGTCCACCAGTGTATATATTCAATTACACAGCGGAAAATGTTTTGAGAATAAATAGCTTCCCAAAAGGGAAAATTGATTATTAAACTATAACAACTTGTCTGAGATTCCTAATGATAAAGAACACTTTTTGGAATCGTGGGTAGATTTAGAAACATTTCTCTTTTTTTGCAGCGCATAGTTTCTTGCTTTTTCGCGTATAGTTATAGATGTTATTTTTTCTATGAAACTAAGGTCATAATCAAAATCCCATAATTAATTAAATTATCATAATACTAATGACAACATGCAAAAAATGAAGAAAAGAAAATAGCAGTAAGCATTCATTTTAAAACGTTGGTAATAGAAATTTGACTTTTAAAAGTGTTAGCTGTTAACGAAATTGCTTATTATATCGTCTAATAATACCATTTTGAATTTGTATCTGCACTGTGATGATTATTTTGTAACGTTTTCGAAAATTCCTTTAATTCAGCTACGTTTCCGTAAATATCGAAAAGCTATAAGTTTTGACTTTTAGGTAGATTTCGTATGAAATACTACCTATTGGGATCGTTCCTATGTTGGAATTTCAGAAAATTTTTTCCAGATCTACACCGATCATGACCCCTAGAACCCAAAACCACCCTCAGTAAAAAACTTTATCTATCTATCTATCTATCTATATATATATAACACTTTCTTCTGGACACGATAACTTCCGAAATTCTGCACCAATCTCTTCCAAACTGATACATAAAATCAAAGGGCATAAAATCTCGGTCAAGTTCGTTAATGGGCAAAATCGGACCAAGGGGATGGGAATAGGGAGGGGTTTTGTGAAAAACGAAAACCCCCCATAACTTCTTAATTTTTGTACATATCAAATCAGTTTAAAGTTTTTATTACTTCTAAAAATAGGGCCAAAATTTTATGGCGAAACAGCACCAAAAACTGGCGTTATGAAGCAATTAAAATAATAAAACTTTGTAAAAAATCACCATAAAATTAAAACAAAACACAGGACGCGTTTCGAGCTAAAAACATAACAGCTCGTCATCAGCTACAGCATACACGTGTCCGTAAACGAACAAGTTCAAAAATGAACTGATGATAAAGAATGTTGCGAAGAATGCGACAGATGGCGCTACCTGATAGAGGGATATGCAAAAGGGAAATGTGTTGAAAAAAGATAGAAGAGAAAATGAAATGGAAAAAATGGAAATAAAAGAAAAAATAAAAATAAAAGAAGTAAATTAAAAATATAAATAAAAAATAAATAAATAAATAAAGAACTATAAAAGAACAAGAAAAAAAATCCAAATTATTATTATTATTATTATTATTATTTTTTTTTTTTTTACAAAATAAAAAGGAAAGAAACAAGAGAAAAGGGAAAAGAATTACAAAATTAATTTCCACGCTGGAGATAGGAAAGGAGATGATGGGAGATCATTAACAAGATTAGCAGAATTTTTAGAAATAAAATATGCTTCATGAAAATCCAAGTGAGAGGGAGAGGCAGGGGAAGAAATAATTTTGGCCATGGAGAAATTGAAACGAAATTGATTCGACGAAATTGTTTCAATTTCTCCATGGCCAAAATTATTTCTTCCCCTGCCTCTCCCTCTCACTTGGATTTTCATGAAGCATATTTTATTTCTAAAAATTCTGCTAATCTTGTTAATGATCTCCCATCATCTCCTTTCCTATCTCCAGCGTGGAAATTAATTTTGTAATTCTTTTCCCTTTTCTCTTGTTTCTTTCCTTTTTATTTTGTAAAAAAAAAAAAAAAAAAAATAATAATAATAATAATAATTTGGATTTTTTTTCTTGTTCTTTTATAGTTCTTTCTTTCTTTATTTTTTTTTATTTATATTTTTAATTTACTTCTTTTATTTTTATTTTTTCTTTTATTTCCATTTTTTCCATTTCATTTTCTCTTCTATCTTTTTTCAACACATTTCCCTTTTGCATATCCCTCTATCAGGTAGCGCCATCTGTCGCATTCTTCGCAACATTCTTTATCTTCAGTTCATTTTTGAACTTGTTCGTTTACGGACACGTGTATGCTGTAGCTGATGACGAGCTGTTATGTTTTTAGCTCGAAACGCGTCCTGTGTTTTGTTTTAATTTTATGGTGATTTTTTACAAAGTTTTATTATTTTAATTCCAAAATTTTATGTATCACAGATTTTTGATAAAGTTATAAATGGGCTCAAAGGGCGCAAAAAATAGGGTTTTGGGGAGAAAAAAATTCATAACTTCGTCAATTCTAAAGATATCAATTCCAATTAATTTTATTATAAATCTCCTTAATATTATCTACAACTTTTATATTCACAAGTTTTTGATAGGACCAATTTGTACAGCAAAAAAAAATTAAAAACGAAAACAAAAAGGGGGTTTGAAGAAGTAAAAAATCCATAACTCCGTCAATTTAAAAGATATAAAATCCCCATGAATTTATCATATATCTTCTTAATATTGTCTACAACATCTATATAGACAAGTTTTGGATAGGACGAATTCTTATAGCAAAAACAAATTAAAAATACATAGCGGTTGAAGAAAAAAATCATCTAAGTAAGGGTGTATTCAAAACCAAACTGCGTATTTTCTGACTCATTTTACAGTTCATTTTTGCTCTCAAAGGCTTCCAATTGGTACGTTTTCTTACTCAGAAACTATATAATGTACCGCAATGGTTGATTTTTGATAGAGGCAGAATATATTTTTAAAAATGCTGTTAAAGTGGGCATTTTGAACCGAATTTCCCGAAGCGGATTGTGTTGGAAAAATCATTGCATTAGGGATGCACTCAAATCCAAACTGCTTATTTTCTGACTCATTTTTAAATTCATTTTTTCTCTCAAACGCATTTAATTTGTAGATTCGCTTATTCAGAAACTATATAATGTACCGTTTTGAACCGAATTTTCCGAAGCAATTGTGTTATCACTTTCTTCTGGACACGATAACTTCCGCAATTCTGCACAAATCTCTTCCAAACTGATACATAAAATCAAGGGACATAAAATCTCGGTCAAGTTCGTTAATAGGCGGATGGAAATAGGGAGGGGTTTTGTGAAAACCGAAAAAACCCCATAACTTCTTAATTTTTGTACATATCAAATCAGTTTAAAGTTTTTATTACTTCAAAAAATAGCGCCAAAAATTCATGCATCACAGATTTTTGATAAAATTTAAAATAGGCTCAAGGGGCGCAAAAAATAGGGTTTTTGGGAGAAAAAAAATCCTTACTTCGTCAATTCTCAAGATATCAAATCCAATAATTTTATTATACACCTCCTTAATATTATCTACACTTTTATATTCACAAGTTTTTAATAGAACCAATTGGTACAAAAAAAAAAAAAAAAAAAAAAAAAAAAAAAAATTAAAAACGAAAACAGAAAAGGAGGGTTGAAGAAGAAAAATTTTCATAACTCCATCAATTCACAAGATATAAAATCTCCACGAATTTATCATATATCTTCTTAGTATTGTCTTCAACATTTATATAGACAATTTTTTGATACGGCCAATTCTTACAGCAAAAACAAATTAAAAATACACAGCGGTTGAAGAAAAAAATCATCTTATTAAGGGTGCATTCAAATCCAAACTGTCTTACTCATTTTTAAATTCATTTTTGCTCTCAAACGCATCCAATTGCTAGATTCTCTTATTCAGAAACTATATAATGTACAGTAATGATCGATTTTTTGATAGATGCAGAATATATTTCAAAAAATGATGTCAAAGTGGGCATTTTGAACAGAATTTCCCGAAGCGATTGTGTTAGAAACGAAAAATATTGCCGTACTGAGAAAATAATTGTTTATTAATCAAGTTTTAATTAATTGAAAGAAAAATAAAAACACAGGTCGCTTATAAATATTTTCAAATATCACGTCAGCATGTTTCATATATATATATATTTTTAAATTAAAAATGAATCTGAAAATTTGCCAGAAAATTTCGAGTTGTTGAGTATGGAAAAACATTTTTTTAATATCGCCTTAACATGATTCTGATAAAACCAGCTATTTTATAAAAAGGAAATAAAAACTCGTCAAAAGCAGACAGATAAAACTGTTAAAGTGGAATTATCTCTAATCCTGATTTAGTTTTTGTTGGTGAAATTAGTATACTTAACTTCGAAATCTACCTCTGCCTGTAAGCCGGGTCGGCAGGGATTTTTTCTTATCGTGTTTTTCTCTTATCGTTTCTGAAGACAAGAGAAAAGTTTCCGGAATCATACATAACTCTCAAGTCTTATGAGGTTACAGTAAATTTTCTTATTCGTCTCATCTATAGCGGGGAGCGTTTCTGCATTTTTTTTGCAGCGAAAGAAATGACAATATTCTCATTAAGGCTGTTTTAAATCCAAACTTACTTTTTTTTCTGACACACTCACGAAGTCTTTTATTCGTAAATGCTATATATATATATATGTATACGCGACAGAAGGCGGTTCTTTTTTCGGCTTCTTTGATACAATTATTCTTTTGTTGCACTCGGGAGAATGCGACTAATATCAGAGGAGCGTCCCTGGCATGTTTATCACCTCCCCTAGGGAAAATTTCTTTTGATTTTTTTGAGCGCTTTGAAGAGCATTATAGGCGGTCAGAACTGAACATACAGCCTTTGGAAAAGAAAGCCCAGACAATTCATTTATAACGTTCATTGCAAAATTTAATCTGTGCGGAGCCAAGATGTTGTTCAGTTGGAAAAAGTTTCGCATTCTCTACTCGAGAGAGGAAAATGTTTTCACCCTGAAAGCTGAAACATCTGAGAGAAACGGCAAATTACGTGGAAGACATCTATCTACCTTTAGCAGCTGTCACTGATCAATATTACTCAATGAATAATGGATTCAAGACTATGAAGACTATAGACATTCTCTTACAAATGAGGAACATTTTCCCTTTGAGAGGAGATGTAAATTTTTACTTCAAAATATAGAATTTTTTAAATACCCAAGGTTACAATAATCTTGAACTACATCCTTTAAATTGAATGAGTAGTTGAGAACGTGTGATTTATTCTTTTCAAATTTTGAAAACACTAAATGCACACGAACTCGGTTATAACGAAGACCAAGGAATAGGAATCAGAAGATATCAGTGGTATTACAGAACTCTTGCAGTAACCAAGTTTAGGATTTTATATTTTTTTTTAGGATTTAAGAAACAATGTAAAAATCCAGTTAAATTGTTAAAAATTACAGAGATTACTCTTAACCCCTTGAGGGGTGGTGGGATATATTATACCCCACCTAAATTTAAACAAGGTTCGCACAGGAAACGTTTAATTAAATTTTATTTTTATAACTTTGGCGGAAAAATGTTGTAAAATTGTTTAAGATCCCTGTGTGAATTCAACATTACAGGAACACAATCGCTTGCCCCTCAAGGGGTTTAATGGCAGTTTTGCCTTTCTTAATTAGCCGTAAGTACAAAATTATATTAGTAACTTTTCATTTATTTTACTTTTTAACTTGTAAATACAAAAATTTTAAAGTAATTGGAGAAATCACGCTTATGTTTTACGTATTGATAAGCCTTTTTTCCTTGCAGCTTTAACATAATGTATTTCTTTTTCGAATTAATTCAATGAACTCAAGAAGGGGGATAATGATGAATAATTAATTAATGAAAGGAAAATTATGTGGCATATTTGTTGGTTTCATTGAAAAGCGGTCGGAGAAAGCGAATCATTGAATAACTGATACATTTCAGTTATATATTACATCTATGTAGATCAACCTATTTCATTAAAAGTGCAAAACACCTATGAAAAACAAGATATTTTGTTTAGACGAAATGAAGAAAATCGGTCTTATTTAGGCGAATTTGCAAAATTCTTGCAAAATCCGAGCTTTTGCAATACATTTCTATATTACATTTCTCCTCTATCTACACCGCATCCCAAAAGTTTAGACAATCAATAAAATTTGCATTAACATAAAAAGTAATAAGGTACAATTAAAATTCGTGAGACAGGTAATAAATAAAAGCAGTTTTGCTGATATACACAGATAAATTATGATCAAAGGTTTGGAATTATAAAATATACATTAAATTACATAAAAATATGCTGTCAAGTATAGACAAATTTTTTTTTTTTTTTTTTTTTTGGTTTTACATTTATAAAAGTAACAAAAAACTACTTTTAATATTTAATTGTATTGCCACGACACTTTATAACATCAAATACACGTTGTTCCACAGAATTAATTAAACATTCTATTACAGAAGGCAGTATTACATACCATGCTTTGTTAATTGCAATTTTAAAGTCATTTACACATGTATATTGCTTTCCATTTTCATATATTTTTCGAGATAAAATCCCCCATATGTTCACCATGGGATTCAAATCTGGACTAAATACTGGCCAGTCTAATAGTGTGATATGGTTTTACCTAAACCATATTTTCGATTATATGGAGGTATGGATGAATACCCTATCTTGTTGGAACACACAGTCCAATCCTGCTAGCAAATCCAAATTATGTGAGCATAGAATGTTATTAAAAAGGGCTTCAGTTGATAATTTATCTGTGTGTGAAATTGCATCAATTTCCAGAATTTCAAAAACTACTGTACACAGAAGAATTAAAGCTTCAACAAATTTTGTTTACAGGAGAATGAAAGCAAAACCTTGCTTAAAGCAGATACATGAAGATGCATGTCTTAAGTGGGCTAGAAAGCATATGTCATACCGTGTAAAATGGATTTCTGTCACCTTCAGTGATGAAAAGAAATGGAATTTACACGGCCCTGATGGTCATAAATCTTACTGGCATGACCTAAGGAAAAAAACCCAAGAACTGTATCAGCAGGCAACAAAGCGGGGGATCCGTAATGACCTGGAGAAGGTGTTCTTTCAACGACCAACATTTCTAGGACTTATGGACTGAAAAATGAAATCAGAGGATTATCAGGATAGTTTAAGTACCAATTTACTGCCAATTATGGATTTGCCAGCAGGACCGGACTGTGTTTTCCAACAAGATGGGGCATCCATTCATACCTCCACATCATCGAAAATATGGTTTAGGTAAAACAATATCACACTATTAGACTGGCCAGCACTTAGTCCAGATTTGAATCCAATGGAGGACATATGGGAAATTGTATCTCTCAAAATATATGAAAATGCAAAGCAATATACATGTGTAAATGACTTAAAAATTGCAAATGACAAACCTTGGTATGAAATACCTCCTTCTGTAATGCAATGTTTAATTAATTCTACGGAACAACGTGTATTTGATGTTATAAAGTGTCGTGGCAATACAATTAAATATTAAAAGTAAGTTTTTTGTTACTTTTATAAATGTAAATAAAAAAAAAATACATTTGTCTATACTTTTGGGACAGCATATTTTTATATAATTTAATGTATATTTTATAATTTCAAACCTTTGATCATAATTTATATGCGTATATCAGCAAAACTGCTTTTATTTATTACCTATCTCACGAATTTTAATTGTACATTATTGATTTTTATGTTAATGCAAATTTTATTGATTGTCTAAACTTTTGGGATGCGGTGTATACACGGGTTCGTATTAAATCCAAAGTCGTTATAAATGAATTCAGCCGTACCTTTATTCACAGCAAGATTTTAACGCATAAATAATAATAATAAAAAACCCTATTATATATTTGAGAAATATTTTTTCCAAACGAAAAACATTTCCGCTTTACGAAAATACATAGAAAAGGAAAATAACATTTTAATTATTTGGTAATAAATTAAAAAAAAATTAATATTTATGGTTATAGATTTGAGGTGGTTTTCAAGTTTTAATTCTCTGCACTCGTAAAAGGTTATTTTCTATCCCAGAAGTATTAATTTGAATAAAATCCAAATGAATGTCGTTGCCAAGTTTGCGTCTCAATCCTCTTGTGAAAATTAGCCCAAGAAAGAAAAATAGCTTTATTAATTCGTCGGAAAAGCCGGAAAGACTGTCTATTGAATCTCACCATCAATGTTTATCTTCTCATGTTTTGTTCTCAGGTGCAAACTTTACAGACATTCGATAATGGAAAATTGAAATTACGATCAAAAATAATGTTCAAACTAAAGGATAGCATGGGAATAAATTAACAGAATTACGTGTAGAATTTCTAATTAAAACAATAACAACTTTTCTAATTAAAACAAGTTTCCCCAAGAATTTAATTTATTCATTAAAAATAACGATTCTTGAAAATCTTAAATTGCAAATAAAAACTAATGAAAAGGATTATCTTTTCGGCTTTTTGCTGATGTTGAAGTGTCATTTCAACACATTTCCTGTCTAAACTAAGACTAAATAAAGAAGAAATTTATTTCTGGTTTTAAACATTTGGCAAATGAAGTAATGAATATATATATATACTTTTAATTATCAGTTTCATTGTGCATTGATAGATATAGCTATTTATCAAATAAATGATCGATAATAATTTTTCTCCGAACTATTATGACTGTAGTTTTTTAAATAAATTGCCAAAACATTAACAACTTTACTAATTAAAACAAGTTTCCCAAAGAAATTTAGTCATTAAAAATAACGATTCATTAAAACCTTAAATTGCAAATAAAAACGCATGAAAATGATTATCTTTTCTGCTTTTTGCTGATGTTGATGTTAGTTTCAGCATATTTCCTGTCTAAACTAACACTAAATAAAGAAAAAAATTATTTCTGATTTTAAACATTTGGCAAATAAAGTAATGAATGAAAACTGATAATGAATATACGTTTAAATCAGATTGACTGTATACTGATGGAGACAGCTATTTATCAAATAAATTAATGATAATATTTCTCCGAACTATTATGACAGTAGTTTTTTAAATAAATTGTCAATACATTAACAACCTTTCTAATTAAAACAAGTTTCCCCAAGAATTTAATTTATTCATTAAAAATAACGATTCTTGAAAATCTTAAATTGCAAATAAAAACTAATGAAAAGGGTTATCTTTTTTGTTTTTGCTGATGTTGATGCGTTGTTTCAACACTCTTCCTGTCTAAACTAACACCAAATAAAGAAGAATAAATTTATTTCTGATTTTAAACATTTAGCAAATAACGCAATGAATTATCAGATTGATCGTATATTGATTAATATAGCTATCTATCAAATAAATTAATGATAATAATATTTCTCCGAGCTATTATGACACTAGTTTTTTTAATATATAAATTGACAATACATTAAATTGATCGACCAATATGTTTAAGCAAAAGCAATTTTAGCGAAATTACTTCTAGAACGTCTAAATGAAGAATTGACAGCATTTCTAATTAAAACGAGTTCTCCCTGGCATTTAAATAATTTCTTAAATCATGATTCTAGAAAAAAAGTACTTTTTTTCTTTTCTGCTCATTTTGATGCGCCATTTCAACGTATTTCCTGTATAAACTGACAATAAATAATGAAGCATAGATTTATTTCTGATACATTTTTCGAATAAATGAATATATACAGGGAGAGGCAAAATGAATGGGACAAAATACATTAGCAATCCTATTCATTTTGCATCACCCTGTATATATTATAAAACAAACACGCACACACACACACACACACACAGAGACACACACACACACACACACATATATATATATATATAACCATTAATTAAACATAACCTACCACCATCAAAAACCGTAATATTATGAATTAAAGCTGTAAGTATAAAAAAAAGTGCCAAATAATTTATTATAAGAATTATTATGGAAGAAAAAAGAAGAAAGTGGACACCGACAAATAATGGAAAAGCTATTGAATTACGTTATCAAGGGCACAGAATTCAATGATATAAGCAATATGGTAGTTTTCTGTGAGAAAAATAAGCTAAAGCTAAAATTATTTTTCCCTGTGCCCAAACAACCATTATAATCAAGTGAATAGATTAAAAATGAAAACAGAATAAAAACAAATAATACGAAATGGAAAAACCAATAAAACCTGTTTAAATATTTATAGGATATAAAATAGAAATAATACACAACATACCGATTAATATTTCAGTATTTTTCAATATATCCACATGCACATGGCTCCCAAAATATCGTAAAGATTAAGGTGAATAAAACTGTTAAGAAATCACAGTAATTGATACCAAAGGATGCAGTTAATACATTTTGAAAACCCATGAAAAATAAAATTAATATAATATAAAATAAAAATAATTAGAAAGTAATTACATTATTTAAAATAACAAAAATGCACTATTAAATTAATTAATTATATATATATATATATAACCATTAATTAAACATAACCCACCACCATCAAATATTATGAATTAAAGCTGTAAGTATAAAAAAAATAAATAATAAAATAAATAAATAAATAAATAAATAAATAAAAAATATTTATTATAAGAATTATTATGGAAGAAAAAGAAAAAAGTGGACACCGACAAAAAATGGAAAAGCTTATATATTGAATTACGATATATATATATATATATATATAGTCTGTTGTCACTGGCGAGTGAATTTCCTTACAGGGCGATTGAATTTTTAGGCACTCTTTAAAAAAACATACCAAAAATATTTTTATATTTATATCTGTCAGCCATATTTTTCAACTCTCCGCATTATCGAGATGTAAATATGACACTAAGTTCTATTCTAGACTAAACTTGCTACTGTTGCATATATATTTTTAAAAATTTTATTTAAAAAAAAATAATAATGAAATACGACTGGTAAATAATGGGCTGACGATTTTCTGAAAATTCCCCACCTCTGTGTATATATATATATACCCGCGTCCCAAAAGTTTATACAATCAATAAAATTTGCATTAACATAAAAATCAATAATGTACAATTAAAATTCGTGAGATAGGTAATAAATAAAAGCAGTTTTGCTGATATACGCATATAAATTATGATCAAAGGTTTGAAATTATAAAATATACATTAAATTATATAAAAATGTGCTGTCACAAAAGTATAGACACCTGTGATTTTTTATTTTTTTTATTTTACATTTATAAAAGTAACTAAAAACTTACTTTTAATATTTCATTGTATTGCCACGACACTTTATAACATCAAATACACGTTGTTCCATAGAATCAACTAAGCATTGCATTACAGAAGGAGGTATTTCATACCAAGATTTGTCATTTGCAATTTTTAAGTCATGTATATTGCTTGTATATGTATATTATTGTATATGCTCATGTATATTATTACACATGTATATTGCTTTCCATTTTCATATATTTTGAGAGATACAATCTCCCATATGTTCTCCATTGGATTAAAATCTGGACTAATTGCTGGCCAGTCTAATAGTGTGATATTGTTTTACCTAAACCATATTTTCGATGATGTGGAGGTATGAATGGATGCCTCATCTTGTTGGAAAACACAGTCCGGTCCTGCTGGCAAATCCATAATTGGCAGTAAATTGGTACTTAAAATATCCTGATAATCCTCTGATTTCATTTTTCTGTCCATAAATCCTAGAAATGTTTGGCCGTTGAAAGAACACCTTCTCCAGGTCATTACGGATCCTCCGCTTTGTTGCCTGCTGATACAGTTCTTGGTTTTTTTTTTCTTAGGTCATGCCAGTAAGATTTATGACCATCAGGGCCGTGTAAATTCCATTTATTTTCATCACTGAAGATGACAGAAATCCATTTTACACAGTATGACATATGCTTTCTAGCCCACTTAAGACGTGCATCTTCATGTCTCTGCTTTAAGCAAGGTTTTGCTTTCATTCTCCTGTAAACAATATTTGTTGAAGCTTTAATTCTTCTGTGTATAGTACTTTTTGAAATTCTGGAAATTGATGCAATTTCACGCACTGATAAATTATCAACTGAAGCCCTTTTTAATAACATTCTATCCTCATGTAATTTGGATTTGCTAGCAGGATCGGACTGTGTGTTCCATTAAGATAGGGCATCCATCCATACCTCCACATAATCGAAAATATGGTTTAGGTAAAACAATATCACACTATTAGGCTGTCCAGTATTTAGTCCAGATTTGAATCCCATGGTGAACATATGGGGGATTTTATCTCGAAAAATATATGAAAATGGAAAGCAATATACATGTGTAAATGACAAATTGCAATTGACAAAGCATGGTATGTAATACCGCCTTCTGTAATACAATGTTTAATTAATACTATGGAACAACGTGTATTTGATGTTATAAAGTGTCGTGGCAATACAATTAAATATTAAAAGTAAGCTTTTTGTTACTTTTATAAATATAAAACCAAAAAATATTACATGTGTCTATACTTTTGTGTTACTTTTATAAAAGTAAAAAAAAAAAAAAGTTACATTTGTCTATACTTTTGGGACAGCATATTTTTATATAATTTAATGTATATTTTATAATTTCAAACCTTTGATCATAATTTATCTGTGTATATCAGCAAAACTGCTTTTATTTATTACCTGTCTCACAAATTTTAATTGTACCTTATTATTTTTTATGTTAATGCAAATTTTATTTATTGTCTAAACTTTTGGTGTATATATATATATATATATATATATATAACCATTATATAATATTGCAATTCATCATCTTTTTTTTAAATAAAAATTAATAAATCGAGTATCAATACATGACACAGATGAATATTATATATATTATTATGAATATTATACATAATAAATCGGGATCAACTATTATTAATTTAACTAATCATTAATGTATTTCTTAAAAACCTATATTCCAATCACCAATATTTGAAGTATTAAAAACTTAAAATATTCAAAATGGGCGAAAGGAAAATCAACCGGAAGGCGAATGCATAAAAAGAACAAATAAACAAAGATATATGTAGGAAATCATAAAATTTTGAAATATTTTGTAAAGCTATTTGTAACTAAAACATTATAACCAATGAAAAAAGACCAGAAATAATGGATCATTGTCACAGGGCTCCCAAATGGTCCGTCAACTGAATACCAATATTTTTTTTTGAAAAATTTTCTTTTTAGATTTTTCTTACAAACCACCCCGAAATCACCTTTGAAAGTTAATTCTAGTGCAAACCTACCATAAAATTTTCTGTTAAAATTTATTGGTATTCAATTGGCGGACCATTTGGGAGCCTTGTTGTCAGCATTAACAAGTCCTTTGCACGAAATGTATGATCTCAAAATAGAAAATTCATTAATTCAAAAAGAAACACTACAAAATGAACTTAAAACGAGAGAACAATTATGAATAAAATTGGAACTAATGATTCGTAACTCGTTTTCTTAAAAAGGCAATAGTTTTTCAAGGGCAATATTATACGAAATCATTAATGAAAAGCGGTTAATTTCTGAGGTAGAAATAATAAGCTACAGCTTAAATGCATATACATATATATGTATGTGTGTGAATTATTTATATAATTAATTTGTAATTTAATGAGAATTATAATTTTCAATCTGTAGATTTTTAAAAAATACATGGTAATATATCACATTGATCGACCGATATAGTTAAGGAAAACCGTCGGGGCGGGAAAACATTATAAATATTTCTAATTAAAACATGTTTTTTTTTAAAATAATTTCTTGATTAAACTTAACCATTCTTGAAAAGATTTCTGTTTTAGGCAGGTTACCGTCTTAGCAGGTAAACTCTCTTTTTTATGAACTTATTATCGGAGGCACCATTCAAATTTTTCGTTTAATATTAAGGATTATCTTGTCAGATACATATTTCATTGACATTTTACTGTATTTAGGAAGGTTATCTGTGAATAATTCTTCCCACTAAATTTCCATCCTCGATATCATTTAAAATTTTGTTCTTATTTTTTTTTAAACGAAAAAAACAAAAAAAAAACAATAATAATAAACCGTAGTCGAAAAGGAAAAGAAAGGAATTTGTAATTTTCCCTCATAGATTGAATTACAAAATCTGCTATTGGAAAAAAAATGGTAATATAAAGAAAAATAATAATAAAATGCTATAAAAAAATTACACAAACATCGCGATAAATTGGAGTTTTTTTTTTTTTTTTTTTTTTTTTTTTTTTTTTTTTTTTTAAGTCAGTTTTTACTTCTCTTACAATGTACATTGTAAAGCCTTGTGAAAAAAAGTAAACACCCCCTGCTAACTCTGCAACTAATTATAATAGAAGAAACTTACTGGTACCAATTGATTGGACAACTTGGCGTCTACTTTTTAATGATGCAAATAAGAAATTGCTTAGGTGGCAATCTACATATCAAAACAAACCAAAACTTTGTTGTTTTTTTTCAATAGCAAGACCCAATTTTGACACTATAAACAAATTCTACACCCTTCAATTAGCCTAAATATAAATTTTCATGAAATTCGTACGATTAGTTTACGATGAATTAATTATTTTAAAACGGAATTATTTTAGGGGTTGTATCAATATTTAAGTTCAGTACTCGAAGGTCGCTGAAAAGCTACAGATTGAAATGTTTGGGCTGACACTAGTCGTAAAATATTAAGCGAGTGAAATGGTCATATTGGCAAGAAATAATACATTAATATTAGTGACATAGTCATTCTATAGCATTTCAACAATCGAATACCGAACTGCAATTTGGATACAGCCCATAAAATATGCTCATTAAAAATATATATATATATATTATGAAACTAATCCTACGAATTTCATGACATTTTGTATTTAGAATAATTCAAATGTGTCGAATTTATTTATGGTGTCAAACTCGGGTATTGCTATTGATAAAAACAAAGTTTGGGTTCGTTTTGACATGTAGATGGCTCCCTAAGCAAATTTTAAGTACATCATTTAAAAGTAGACTGTATTTCCAATCGTTTGGTACCTGTAACTTTCTTCTACAATAATTTGTTGCAGAGTTAGCAGAGAGGGTGTTTACTATTTTAAACGCGACTGTATGTTTAAAAAGAGAGAATGACCAGCTAAATGAAGTTTAAAAATCAGATTATTGTTTAGTGAAAATTCATAATTTGTTTTTAGATGCATACATTTATACATACACATTGTTTGATTAGTTTTGAGCATTTAATAAATTTTTGATTATTTAAATTCAAACCTAGGAAGGTGGGGTTGTGGGTAAAAATCCAGATTGAAATTGTTGCCCTATAAACAGAAAAGAATTTGTTTTAAAGGATTACGAGGCTAAAAGAAAGAAACCGATTGACTTTGATTGGGCCCATGATTTTCCCTACATAAACTACGTTTGTACGAAATTTGTCAGGAGATTTTGTCGAAATTTGTCGCTTGTCTGCGAGAAAATGTTGGTGGTCCGCAGAAAAAATCTGGCTATTGTTTGGATTTTTTATGTTTTATTTGTAACACAGTGCGCCTTAAATATTACTAAATAACCACAGCAGGTTTTACTTTTAAACATGAAAGTTTATTCTGAAGAACACAAAAGACGACACGGAACACAAAACAACAAATACAGAATCCGAACTACAACTAAAATTGTTCTACAGTTTCGGGACAGGATGCGACAGGATGCGCACGCATCTCAAACGATTATGATTACATATCGACTGACATATTTCGATTGTACTTCCAACATCCTCCCTCAATCTAAATATGCCCAACATAAAAATCATAACACTTAACATACAATATAATATATATATATTATACATACAACATAAAAAAAAAATTAACCGAACATTATTTTTCTGAATTTTTCAAACAATACTTTACTTAGAGGCTTAGTTAATAAATCAGCAACCTGTTCTGTAGATGGAATGTAATTAATTGAAACAGTTCTATCTCTTACTTTTTCTTGCACAAAATGATACTTAACATTTATGTGCTTTAATCTTTTAGGTTGTTCACATGACTTGCTGATACGAATAGCTGACTGATTATCCTCATAGAGAGGTATAACAAAATTTCCACAACCATTTAAATTTAATTCAATCAATAAATTTCGAACCCAGCAAGCTTCACTTACACATAGGCTCAAGGCAATGTACTCCGCCTCTGTAGACGATAAAGCTACACAAGTTTGTTGTTTAGAACACCATGAAATTGTACAATTATAAATTTGAAAACAATACCCTGTTGTAGATTTCTTGTTAATAGTATCACCCCCCCAATCAGCGTCAACAAAACCTTTAACTAATTCAGCATTTACATTTTTTCTATACACTAACTTCAAGTCAACTGTACCTTTAATATAATGTAACACTCTTTTTAAGAACAACAACAACTTTTCACTTGCATAGTTTTGATATCTACTCAAAATACTGATAGAATTACATAAATCAGGTCTGCTTCCTAGCATTGCATACATGATACAACCAATTAATTTTCTACATTTATTTTCCACATTTACATTTTCTGATTTTTCATTAATTAAACATTCATAATTAAAGTTAGTGTCCATAGGAGTAGAGATACTTTTACATTCAAACATATCAAATCTTTTCAACACATTTTCTAAATAGTTACTCTGATCTAATGTTAAAATACCTTCATTTACATTCTGAGAAATAGATATACCCAAATAGTAAGAAATAGGACCAAAATCTTTCATTTTAAAATTTCTTTTCATTTCACATTTAAAATCATTTATTTGCTTGCTATCAGAACCTGTGATAATCAAATCATCAACATATATCAATACATAAAGTTTACAATCATTCGAAAATTTGAAATACAAACATTGATCATTTTCAGATTTTACAAAATTTTGAGAAGACATAAATTTCTGAAATTTTTCATACCAATATTTTGGTGCTCTTTTTAACCCGTATATAGCCTTTTTAAGCTTACATACTTTCCCATCAGGTAAATTACAATTATCAGGTAAATACATAAAAACATCCTCTTTGATTTCCCCATGTAAGAAAGCACTGCATACATCCATTTGATATACAACCCAATCAAAATTTACACTAATTGCTAACAACATTCTTAAAGTATTTAACTTAGCTACAGGAGAATATACATCTTCAAATATTAACCCTTTTTGTTGATAACCCCTAGCAACCAATCTGCATTTAAATAATGAAATCTTACCTTTATTGTCCCGCTTAATTTTAAAAACCCACTTACTGTCTATTATATTACAGTCATTTGGTTTGTCAACAATGTCCCAAGTGTCATTTTCAGAGAGGGCTTTCAGTTCAGCATTTATGGCCTCTTGCCACTTTTTCGATGAACTTGAGTTCATAGCTTCTTCATAAGTGATAGGTTCTTCCACATCGGTTATACTTATATAGCTTGTTTCAAAGTCCTCAAATCTCGATGGTTTCCTCAGGTTATCTCTTGCTCGAAGGTGCATTTTGGTATTACTTAATTGGGGAGCAGGTGAATCTGTACTGCAGTTGTCATCATCATCTTGTTGTTGATTATTAGCCAAGTTATCCGAATCCATGTCAGTATCCTTATCTTCATCAAATTCTGAACTTTGATGTTGCACAGGATCAATTAAATCCAAAACAAAATTTTCATTCTTTACTGTATAGGAAGGTTTCTCATTTGGATTAATTATTATATCTCTATGTAATGTCACTGTGTTTGTTTTTGAGAAGTAGACTCTGAATCCTTTAGTATTTTCACCATATCCAACAAAAATTCCTTTTTCACTCTTAACATCTAATTTTCTACGTTTTTCTTTTGGGATGTGAACCCATACTTCAGATCCAAATGTAAACTTTAAATTTCTAATGTCAAAAGTCTTGTTTTTCCACAATTCATAGGGTGTTTTTCCTTTCAGTGTGCTAGTACCTGTTCTGTTAATTATGTATACAGCTGTATTCGCAGCTTCTGCCCAGAACTTCTTATCTAGATTTTTTGCTACCAACATAGTTCTTGCAGCTTCCATGATGGTTCTCATTTCTCGTTCAGCTCGGCCATTTTGCTGTGGATTATATGGGACAGAAGTTTCATGCTCTATGCCATGATGAATCAAAAGTTCTTTAATTTTATCATTCCGGAATTCTTTGCCATTGTCAGATCTTATTACTCGGATATTTTTATTCATCTGGTTTTTGCACATCAATATGAACTCTAACAATTTATCATACACTTGATACTTATTTTCAAGAAAATAAAGTTTCCTAAAGTGAGAGTAATCATCTTTTAACACTAACATGTAACGAGACTTTCCAATTGATGCTACTTCTATTGGACCACATAAATCTGCATGAATTATATTACAAATTTCAGTAGATTTCGATTTACTTTCTTGAAAGGGACTACGTTGTTGCTTTCCTTGAATGCATGCCTCACAGAATGGAATATCAGAAGAATTTTCCCAGGTAATTTCATTTTCTGTAAGCAGCTTCTTGACATGATCAAAATGTTGATGAGCTAACTTTTCATGCCACCATAAGAGACTTTTCTTTTTACTTTTAACACTACTGTCAGCAACACAACATTTATTTAGATTTTCAAACTCACTGGTATTTTCGTCTATGGTCACTCTGCTTTTATCTAAGCGAAATATCATTTTAAAAAGTTTATCTTCACGTTTAGCTATAGCAACTATTTCTTTAGATTTTTGATGAATAAATTTAGCACATTCTGAGTTGGATGACATACATAAACCTTTATCTAGAGCTTTACCTTGAGAAAATAAGTTTACTTTTAATTGAGGGACATGCAATACATTTTGAAGTTCAGTTTTAATATATTTTTCACCATTATATGACTGAACATAAATAGTTCCTATTCCAATAGCTGTTATAGAGGTTCCATCACCTATTTTTATCTGTTTAGCCTCTTTCAATTTCAAATAATTTCCAAATAGACTTACATCATTACACATATGTTCTGAAGCTCCACTGTCTAAATAGAATTCTACATCTGATTCAGAATTTATAATTCCCATAAGTGCAAAACTTTTGCCATTTTCACCATTAGACTTCATATTTTTATTTTTACGAAAATAACAATCTTTAAATACATGCCCTTTCTTATTACAAAAATTACAAACAATATTTCTGTTCTTAGGAACATTATTACCATACCTACATTGAAATTTCTTGTGACCTAATTTTCCGCAAGAAAAACACTTGATATTACTTTGATTTTTAGCTGTAAGAGCAACAGTTTCTTCTTTCGTTTTTAATCTTTCTTCCTCAACTAACAAACGAGCAGTTAAGTTACTTAAAGTTCGCTGTTCATCTGCTACGGATTCCCAGGCTGAAGAGAAGTGCTTATATTGTTCGGGCAGAGCCATAATTATTTTTGTAATGATCATTTTTTCAGGAATCACTTCGTTATGTTGCTTAATTTCGGCAACCATATTCTGAACTTTAGATAAAAAATTCATCACGTTGTCATCAAACTTCAAATTGAAAAACTGTTGTTGTAACAAATGAATACTTACATTTGATTTTCTTTCATAAATAGTGTGTAACTTGTCCCACATTTCTTTTGCTGTAACACATGAAATTATATGCGATATTGGTCCGGCTTCCATACGTGAAACCAAAATTTCTTGCGCTTTTGCATCTTTGACAATGAAATCAGAATGTCCAGCATCAGTTGCTTCCGGTTTTACTTTTAATCCCGTTACTATATCATATAGTTCCTTAGCTATAAGCGTGACCTTAACTTGGAATTTCCATACATTCCAATTACTTTCATTCAGTTTAATAAACTGTCCCTGCTGTGTTTCGGTTCCGGCCATTTCAAAACAACATTCGGAAAACTAACTTTACAAAAATTTCAATTAATATTTACTTCGCAATATTTCTAATAATAGCCTTGGGTCTGGGCCCATAACCTGTAACACAGTGCGCCTTAAATATTACTAAATAACCACAGCAGGTTTTACTTTTAAACATGAAAGTTTATTCTGAAGAACACAAAAGACGACACGGAACACAAAACAACAAATACAGAATCCGAACTACAACTAAAATTGTTCTACAGTTTCGGGACAGGATGCGCACGCATCTCAAACGATTATGATTACATATCGACTGACATATTTCGATTGTACTTCCAACAATTGAAATTGTTGCCCTATAAACAGAAAAGAATTTGTTTTAAAGGATTACGAGGCTAAAAGAAAGAAACCGATTGACTTTGATTGGGCCCATGATTTTCCCTACATAAACTACGTTTGTACGAAATTTGTCAGGAGATTTTGTCGAAATTTGTCGCTTGTCTGCGAGAAAATGTTGGTGGTCCGCAGAAAAAATCTGGCTATTGTTTGGATTTTTTATGTTTTATTAATAACTGTACTGTATAAATAATAAAACTAATAATAATAAAACATGGTAATACCTTAAGAAAATCTTATATTTATGAAAATTTAGGTGTTTAGTTTTGACAATTTAAATCGTAGCAGGCATTGATAAGTATGTTAATAGATATTACTTGTTTGTTATGGACAATTTTTAATTTTTGGTTCTCCATAAAATATTACTATTATCATTATTGACTGAAAAAGCAATGGAAATTCTGATTGTATCAAAGAATTAAAACTCGGCACCGGTCTCGACGTGAAATATAAACGGCTTTTCGAGTTATAGTAAGATCGGCGATGCCGGAAACACATAATCTTATTTTAAACAAACAGAACAAGCACCACACTAAAAATGTCTGATACTTATATAAGCTTCAATGATTTCGTAATAATGAAATTTACTTTAATAATTTTGTTACCATTATAGCCTTTGACTATACTGTTATGATTAAATTAGCTCTGTCTTCGATTAAATAAGGCGAAGATTAATATTAAAAATTTCTGGTATTTCGCGTGCCCCAGTCTGACACACCTCATTTATAGTTTGCTATACTGAATGAATGCATTTCATATTAATAAAATGGAAACTGCGATCATTATTGTACAAATGTAGTATTATATTGTACAAAAATCTTATTAGCGGTCCACCTAATTTAAAATTATGAATTTAGTGGTCTGTGAGATCCCGAAGGCTTTGATGTTTGATTACCACTATTTACGAATTGAAGTATTAATTTGTTAATAAATAACACGAAGATTATTATTCGGAAATAGTAAATAAAAAATTGAAAGGATTGGCAAAGACTTCTACTACCCCTGTATAACTTCTTTGAATTATTGAAAATAGATACAGTAAACTCTGTCTAAGGCGGAATCGATCGGGACTCAGAAAATTTTCCGTGGTAGACAATATTCCGGCTTATGCAAAAAAGTCTCCCCCCCCCCCCCCAAAAAAAAAAAAAAAAAAATCCTCGAGTTTGATGATTTTTTATTCATTTTTCTGACTCGAAAATCGGTTGAAAACTGAAATTCGGAAAGATCTTTTGTCTTTATGGATAAATGAGAAACGCTATTCAATTTCTTAGTACTGCTGTAATACATGCGAATTGGAAGTTTACACACACACGCACAAAAAAACTAACAACCCTCCCCCCCCCCCCCCAATAAACTTCGAGAATGAGACAGAACGCTATAACTTTGAATTTGAGTACATCCTTAAAGTATAATGTATTGCACTTTCGAAAATATATATTTTGATAAATGCTCATTCTACTAGAAATATTAAGTTTTAAATATAATTTTGCATATAAAAAAATGGCACATAAGTTCCTTAAAATTTAAAGAGTTCCTCGTCCTTTTTATTTAACTTTTTCAAAGTGTTAGGAAATTTAACTAACATGCTCGACATTGAGTATTTGACTTATCCGTTTTAAAGTTTAATAAACAAAATGCCTCTAATTTTTAAATTATCTTTTTTTTTTTGCCGTATGCAAAATTTTGGTTTCGGTGGGACCTTAAAATCCTTTCCATTTCCGCGTTAGACAGATTAAGCCTTATGCAGCAAGAATTAATGTTATTTTCTATAGGTTCGCCGGGACTTGAAAAATTTTCCGCGGTAGACAGATTTCCGGCTTGCACAGAGTCCGCCTTAGACAGAATTTACTGTATTTTCATTCAACATTTTCTGCATGATTCACCGTGAGTAGTGTCGCCATCTGCAGTCAGTTGCATAAAATATTTCTGAGCTTGCATAGCTAAAAGGACTTTTTGGTTTACATAATAACATGAAGATGGCAGCACTTCCGAGAAAGTTACATTAAAGACTGAACAATGTAATTAATAAAGTTTAAATTAATTTTTTCAGAAACAAATGCTATAATGCAAAATCTTGTCCTTAAAGTTGTTCTTTACATAAAACATTATAGCAAAAAATAAAATGGAAATTGCATTTTAAAATTTGTAGGAAAAATAATTCAAAGATGCAATTTTTTTTTTTCGTACATTAAATTATTATTACTATTTTTATTATTTGCATTAACTTAATAAATACTAAAAAGTAAATTTTAAATTCAGATTAAAGGCATTTATAAAGATTAAAGGAAATTATGGCACGTTTTAAAAAGCATTTTATACTTTTCTCTTTTGGAATTCCTTGCGTTTTTGATCATCACATATTTTTCCAAGCTTATAATTTTTACACTGTAACAGTGTTCTCGTTCTGAACGGGCATAAAGTAATTTGAAGCCGAAGTTGGTAATTTCAATTCCAGTCAGGGGTCAGGGATCGTAAAGGGGACAGAGTTATAAAAAATTCAGGGTTATCCATTCCAGAAAGTGGACATTCATAATCCTTCGTCGTGGGAAAACAATATTTGAGGCGACATATTATTTCATTGCCATTTCTCCCCCTCCATAATTTTAAATACATGTTTTAAAATTCTTTTTTTATTTTTTTCATTAGGTAAACGTTGCTTATTTATGGATACAGGTCTTAAGTGTGATGTAGAAGTAATTTGCTATGGGGATGGAGAAATTGATTGCACCGATGATGAAGGCAAATATCTTTTAATACATTTCTATTTTAAGTTAATGAGTAAAATTTGTTATGTTATTATTAATTTATTATGCTATTATTAATTTATTGTTATCATTATTATTACTAAAAAATTGAATGCTTGCTCCTGACTTTTCTGCTTACTATTTTGCTATCAAATATAACACTTAATTGCCTGCAAGATATTGCATGATTGCTATGAACTGAATTAACCCTAATTATAATTTAATAACTTTCGTCAATTAATTTTCTTTCACTACAGAAATGGATGCTGATGAAACAGATTTTGTTGAAGATATACCTTCACCACTCGATGATTCCGATTACATATCAGAGGGGGACACAAGTGAAACTGTTCCCTGGAGTAGGAGTGATTATAACACCCACAGAATGGATTTGTTTAAAATGTTTCCTCGAATTCCAACAAATAATGAAGACTCTTCAGAAAAAGACACGACCACGACATCAACGCCGTCCTTTAATTTTACTATGCCAGCGAATGAGGAATTGCTTACAGAAGAAAATGCTAAAATGGATGATACCACTAACGTTAATGATGCTGAAAACGTACAAGGTAAGATAGTAAAATGACGTACGTCTCTTCTGCTTTAATTCTTTATTTACGCAATTTCGTTGGTTATTAATGTATAATTTAAAATTTAGCGGGGAAACAAATTAAAATTAATTAATTGTGAAAGACATTAAACGATATAACGAATATATAAATATATAAACAATCAACACACGAATTTCTGTACCCTTGATGATATATATTTTTCATACAATAAATAACTTTCCAAATTAATGAAACACTTATACTTATTTATTAGAAAGATAGTAGTGCTGCGACATAAATAGATTTATTTCAATGCGCAACCTTGGCAGATCGTAATCTCATGATAATCTATGAGTAACGAAAAGGCTAAAAACGGAAAAAAGCGTTTTTAGTGCCGGAAAGCACTGAAAACTCATGAAATCCAAAGTATCATAACTCGGTCATTAAAGATTTTTTAAAATGTTTTTCTTAGATGCATGGCAATAAATAAATAAATAAATAAATAAAATAAAATAAAATAAAAAATTCTAACTATAAGTTACAAGAAAAGAAATCCGTATAAAAAGTTATATTTCGTATTTAATATGTATAACAGCCGCTTAAAATTCCAAATAATATTGTTCTTGTTTGTTATTTGACATTATTAGGTTCGCTCAACAGATTAATGAGGATCGTGATAAAACTATACATGATAGAAATAAATTGGTCATTTTTGTAATAATCATCCGAAAAATGTATAGAATCAGTATAAAGTTTTTGCAAACTTAAATGTTGAAGGCACGTATCTTATACAGAAAACAAACGAATAACTTAATTACTACAATAAATTAGTAAATCCACTAATATAATAAAAATTTCTTCTAGATTCTGAAGTTATCGAAGAACTGGATGGGTTTCTGCCTCCTACGGAATCCACAGAGGCCCTGAAATTATATGATGACGTAAAAATATCTTCCTCTACTGATAATTCATCAAACACAGATTTTTCTGAAGATTTAGATGGCACGCTCCTGGGAAATGGTGAAATAATGACCACAAGCTTCCCTAATGCTTCTGAAATACAAATACCGTCCAAAATTAACGAAACAATTATTTACGAGGAAGGTACTGACAATGAAACTTCGACTGAATTTACTGCAACAAACACAGACTTGACAACACCTGATGCTTTGGATAAGATATTGTTAGAAAACGTAACAGAAAAAGACAATAAGGACCAAGATGTAAGTTTTCAGATAATCTTTCTTATAAAAAATAACTGCTCAATGATTTTTTCTTTTTCTTTTGCATGTTACTTTTCCATAATTTGACATTTGAAGTCCGCCGAAGGGGAGAATGCTTTGGGGCCTATAGCTACAATGGCTGCCGCCTCGAATGATCCTTATTATACAGAAGTCACAACAATTTTTTTTTTCCATTACATATATTATATAACTACAAAGGGACATTTCACAATTACATCCATGTCTTACCCAGGGACTCGAACCCGGGCCCTCGGGATGACAGCAGCCTCCGCTTACTGACCACGCCACTGGTCGACCTTTTCCATAATACGAGGACAAATATGATCAAAATATGAGTCCACTGTGTACAAAATGCAACTCCCATTGTCATGACGTGGCATGGAAGTGGAAGATGATAGACGATCCGCATTCATTTCATTGATACGTGGATATATTCAATTTTGTAATGAGCTGAATTGCTAAAAAATCAACCACAGTATCTCTACAGTGGCATCACAAAGTGAACGTCATTTGAGAGTCATACTATGAGGACAGTAGCACCAACTTTTGAAAAATATTGGGTGTGCTCAAAATTTTTTGAGTAAAATAACACATACAACCCCCCCCCCCCCCCCCTAGTATATTGGGGCACTTTCAAAATCTTCACTTTTAAGTTCCTGAATAATAATTTTTATTTTAGTACATATTCTTGTGCTTTTTTTAAATTTCATATACTGGGGAACATCCCATTGCATGACTGTATAACAATATTAAGGGGTCTGGTCCTCAGCTTTGGATTTCTTCTCCATAATGTCATCATTTTTTGACATCATTTTGACACATTCACATTCACTTTGACATCATTTTTTGAAATATATTCTGCCTCTATCAAAAAGTCGATCATTACTGTACATTATATAGTTTCTGAATAAGAGAATCTAGCAATTGGATGCGTTTGAGAGCAAAAATGAATTTAAAAATGAGTAAGAAAATAGACAGTTTGGATTTGAATGCACCCTTAATAAGATGATTTTTTTCTTCAACCGCTATGTATTTTTAATTTGTTTTTGCTTTAAGAATTGGCCCTATCGAAAACTTGTCTATATAAATGTTGAAGACAATATTAGGAAGATATATGATAAATTCATAGAGATTTTATATCTTGTGAATTGACGGAGTTATGAAAATTTTCTTCTTCAACCCCCCTTTTTGTTTTCGTTTTATTTATTTATTTTTTTTTTTTTGCGGTACGAATTGGTCCTATCAAAAACTTGTGAATATAAAAGTTGTAGATAATATTAAGGAGATGTATAATAAAATTATTGGATTTGATATCGTGAGAATTGACGAAGTAAGGAATTTTTTTCTCCCAAAAACCCTATATTTTGCGCCCCTTGAGCCTATTTTAAATTTTATCAAAAATCTGTGATGCATGCATTTTTGGCGCTATTTTTAGAAGTAATAAAAACTTTAAACTCTGATTTGATATGGACAAAAATTAAGAAGTTATGAGATTTTTTCGGTTTTCACAAAACCCCTCCCTATTTCCATCCCCTTTGTCCGCTTTTGCCCATTAACGAACTTGAGCGAGATTTTATGTCCCTTGATTTTATGTATCAGTTTGGAAGAGATTTGTGCAGAATTGCGGAAGTTATCGTGTCCAGAAGAAAGTGATAACACAATTGCTTCGAGAAATTCCGTTCAAAACGGTACATTATATAGTTTCTGAATAAGCGAATCTACCAATTAAATGCGTTTGAGAGCAAAAATGAATTTAAAAATGAGTCAGAAAATAAGCAGTTTGGATTTGAGTGCATCCTTAATGAAATGATTTTTCCAACACAATCCGCTTCGGGAAATTCGGTTCAAAATGCCCACTTTAACAGCATTTTTTTAAAAAATATATTCTACCTCTATAAAAAAATCGACCATTACGGTACATTATATAGTTTCTGAGTAAGAAAACCTACCAATTGGAAGCCTTTGAGAGCAAAAATGAATTGTAAAATGAGTCAGAAAATACGCAATTTTGATTTGAATACACCCTTACTTAGATGATTTTTTTTCATCAACCGCTATGTATTTTTAATATGTTTTTGCTGTAAGAATTGGTCCTATCGAAAACTTGTCTATATAGATGTTGTAGACAATATTAAGAAGATATATGATAAATGCATGGGGATTTTATATCTTTTGAATTGACGGAGTTATGGATTTTTTACTTCTTCAAACCCCCTTTTTGTTTTCGTTTTTAATTTTTTTTTTTTTTTGCCTTACGAATTGGTCCTATCAAAAACTTGTGAATATAAAAGCTGTAGATAATATTAAGGAGATTTATAATAAAATTAATTGGAATTGATATCTTGAGAATTAACGAAGTTATGAATTTTTTTTCTCCCAAAAACTCTATTTTTGCGCCCCTTGAGCCCATTTTTAACTTTATCAAAAATCTGTGATACATAAAATTTTGGCCCTATTTTTAGAAGTAATAAAAACTTTAAACTGATTTCATATGTACAAAAATGAAGAAGTTATGGGGGGTTTTTTGTTTTCACAAAACCCCTCCCTATTTCCATCCCCTTGGTCCGATTTAGATATAAATTTTTTTACTGAGGGTGGTTTTGGGTTCTAGGGGGCATGATCGGTGTAGATCTGCAAAAATTTTTCAGAAATTCCAACATAGGAACGATCCCAATAGGTAGTATTTCATACGAAATCTACCTAAAAGTTTTCGCTGCTGACCATTCTTTCTTTATTTTGAATCATTAAGGCATTCGTCTATAAGTTTAAAATTTTTAATTTCACCAGATTCCTGAAAGTCAAAAGATTGTGAGAATGCCCCATGTGTGTGATTGTGATGGACGGAGGAGAGAATGACTAAAGATGATAATTGAAAGTAAAATTAGGTTTTTTCTTAGTAAAATATAAATTTATAATAATTTGATTATAATTTAATAAAAAAAAAATTTAAATTATATTCTTATAAGTTCTTTCTTATAAATAACATATCTTATAAATAACATAAAAATTGCTAATTATTGAACGTTTTAAAAAAATAAATGAAAGAAAAGCATACATTTTAGTCGCCTAAGTGGTATATCGATTTAAGACTTTAAAATAAATATGCAAGAAATTTGTTTTTGTGAAAAATTTAATTCTCCATCCGCTGAAAGGGCTTTCAATATTCCCGTAAGTCTAACTGATGCCCGTACTATTTTTCAAACAAAATTATTAGGAGAACACTAATAAAAAGGAATTTTATTTCAGCGATTAAATAAATGAACAACGAAATAAATTTATGAAAATTGGGTGGGCGGAGAGATCAAATTATTGGATGAGTTCATGGGGTTTGCACCACTGCATGACAATGCAAAATTAAAGAAATGCCACTTTTAGCCAACATTGTAACTAAGGTCTGTATCCTATAAAAGATCTCTAGTTGTGAATGCGACCACTGTCACGTCACTTTAACTACTTGAGCTATTCCGATTACCGTCGCAGAAAACAGTGTTCATTGACATTAGAAATTAACTCAGTTCTTATACACTGGAAAATATGGTAATTTCTTTTTTTGCCTGATGTGAGCATTAACATGTTTCCATTTCAAATAATGAAATCTTGATATCATTACTTCGAAATATAAAAATTTGTGTAAATATATTTCCAGTTAATATTTACAACATGAATGAATTAATTGTTATTAAGACAGTTCTGGAAAAGGGAAAAAAAGGTCAACAACGCAAAACATTTTGACACATTTTATGACATCTTTTTGAACATTAAAGAATGATACTTGCAGGCATAATTATTGAAGTGATTTGTAATCAAACATATTTTTTTCCTGTAAATTAATTACATCTTGAGTTATGAGCAAGTATTGTCTCAAGACTGCAACTATTTTTTTTCTGTCCTGCACTGTCATGTCTGGAAATTCTTTTCAAAATGCCATTTTGGACAGCACTTTCTGAAAAATCTTCTTGCTTTACCATAAAAAAAAAAAAAAAAAACAGTTCGATTACACAGTTTCTTAATAAAACCAACTCCAATTTGATACATTTGAGAACGGAAATGAATCAAAAAATGTGTCAGAAAGTAACCAGTATGGATTTGAGAACAGCTTTAAACACTACTCAGAATAATCAAGTACCTAAACAGGTCAGATTTTATTTACCTCCTAAAATTTATAAACTCTTTTTACATTTTCAGGTAATTGCACGAGCCAAAAGAGACAACAGTGCTAATAGTTCAAATGGTTATTACATATCAAACTATAAAGTATCAGAACTGGAAAGTTCTAAGAAAAAACTAAAAGTGAAATCATGCAAGCTAAGTGGAAACCTTATGTGCATTCCTCGTCCAACCAAGTCATCATGTTCTGGAAAAACTCTCTGTCAAGGTATAATAATCTATAGTTACTATAAACAAAATGACGTTATAACATAATGGAAATTAACATCTACATTGACACTGTGGGTGTAACTATATTAAAAATTTAGTTTAATTTTTTTATATATTATTCTATAAATTAAGCAATTGTATAAAAATAAAGGTGCTATTTCCTGTACCAATTTTATTTATTTTGAGAGCAGGCAGATTGTAACAAAGTGCCAAAAATTATGGGAATCCTAAGTTCATACACAGTCTTAAATCTGTATGCCATTGTTCATCCAGTACCTAACTACAAAATTGCAATTTTTTTAAGTGCTAAAGGAGAATTTTTAATGTAATAATTAATGATTTAAAAATTTTAGTTAAGGTATTAATAGAAAATAAATTTTAACCATTTTAGTTAATCATAAATATCGGAAAAGATCAGAAAATAATCTCATTATTTGAAGAGCTCAGTTGAAAAATAAAGTAATTAACAAAAAGTTTCCCGGTATTCAATATTCTAGTTTAAAAAAAAAAAAAAATGAAAAATTTGCAACCAAGTCCATTATGATTGCTTTCTTTATAACAGCTTATTTGTTAAGACAGAACCTTCATTTAACCCCTTGAAGGGTGGTGGGATATATTATATCCCATCTAATTTTAATCAAGATTCACACCAGAAGCTTTAATTAAATTTTACTTTTATAACTTTGATGGGAAAAAGTTATAAAATTGCTTTTTCTTATTTTGAACTATTTTTTTTTAAATTTTATTTCTGGTGTGAATTCAACATTACAGAAACACAATTACTTGCCCCTGAAAATTATGTGCAAAAGTAATATTTTTTGTCTGGTACATTTTATTTTATTAAACATCGAACTTTAATTAGAAAAATCCAGTGTAATTATAAAAAACATTTATCTTTGTTTATGATGACATCTATTGGGTAATATTTAAACATTGGACTTTTAAAAAGATGTCAAGATGCAATTAAACAATTTTACATGAAAATCATAAAATATTAAAAAATGTCAGGTGGGATAGGATTCTGAGAAATTTAAGCCTCAAACATTTTACGTTCTCAAACCTCAAACTCTTAGAGTTTGTTTCTGTTCTTTTTTGAAATATCAGCTTATGTTATGAGCATCTGAATTTCATATGAAAATATTTAAAATGCCTGACATTAAAATAAAATTTTCATGAGATTCTTTTTGAGAACATAATATTTTGGTTTATCCATATCTAAAATACTTTTAGATACTTTCAGCATAGTGAAGATGTATTACTGGGAGTAAGACAACATCAGTATCTGAGGACATAGCATAGTGAAAAAATCCTTTTATTTTTCCTATGAAGGAAGAGAAAATCTGAAAGCAAACAATTCATAGTGAAATTTGGCGTGAAGATTTATTACCCCATTTGATATAAATTCATCACATATTTGTAATTAACTTTAAAAAATCTGTCTTTTGTTGTCTTTGGACTCAATGATCTACATTCATTGTTAGTTTATAAATGACCAAATTATAAGTATTATCACCATATAGGGTGGAAAAGTTTTTCACATTTTCTTCTTTGGCTCACTTTTGTGCCTGATTCATATAGTATGACTACAGTAACAGACGTATTCCAAACCATGTGGAAAATGGTATAATTCCACAATATTAATGAAGAAAACATTAGTTAGATTAGATTTAAAGTATCATGGATTACTATATAATTTCTTGCAGGGGAATATTATATAGTTTCCAGCTAAAACTTTCAAAAAATCCATTTTTAAGTCTAAAAAAATTCTATTTATCTTTCTGTTTCCAACTTTGGCTTTCTCGAGGCTCAATTATCAAAAAGGAAAGGGAAAAAATAACAACAGCAACAAAAGAAGCACTACTAGAGACGTTTGTGTCATTTGTCAGAGTCGATATCTCTTCCAAAGCTTTTAAATACGTTTTTCTAAAAATGGTGCAGTTTGTGGGAAAGCTAGTAATTAATCTGTCGACTTCAAATATGAACTGAAGCTACATGAGATATTCTTATCATGTGAACCCTTAAATGTGTCTTTATAATTTTTATTTTTTGAAAAATGTGGCTTCAAAGAAAATCTGATTCATTATTTTTTCCCCTCAAAAATATCACTTTAAAAATAATAATTTTTCATATTTTAACATTCGATTTGAATCTCTATCACTTTAAAAATTAAATAATAATAATAATAATAATAATAATAATAATAATAATAATTTTTCATATTTTAACATTCGATTTGAAAGCTTTAAACCTTTGTTTACTTGTTTTAGAGGAACGGTTACCAAGCAGCAGCATGTGGATTACAATTAATTTTTTTGTTCTGAATTTCCTAATAATCAGATTATGTCTTAGCTATCTAATCTAATGATGATTTCTCTCATTTCCGTTTAAAAATAAGTCGTCCATCTTAATTTTCAAAAACCTGCAATAATTTAATGATCATTACACTGGCATCACACTTAAAATTGGCATCTCAATAACATATTATCCCCTATCATCATGGGTGGTAACCATGGGAGTACCGTACCTGATAGCCAAGATGAATTAATATTTTCCACCTTATTTTGATGTAGAAATGTTTATTTATTTGAAAAAAAAAATAGCATGTAGCAAAATAGTATTTGGTTAGATTTCAGGAATAAAATACATTTTATTGCCAAACTTTGTTGTTAATTTTGAAATTCATTCTAATACTTTCAATAAGTTACTGGTTGTGTGCATTTTACTGTTTATTCTGATGTATGCTATTCAATTTACAGTGCCTCCTCAAGCAATAGAAACTGTCGAAAAACCGGCTACACAAAAGGGCCTCGAAAAGTGGACCATTGCAGTGATAGTCATTTGTGCCATAACCGCAACATTTACTATTGCATTATTGATTTATTTGGTTTTTACATCGTAAGTATATATTCTATCTATCTAATCCTATCTAACAGCTATAAAATAATGAGTACTAATCACAAATTCTTTTAAAAAGACGGTTTTGAGTGAAAAATAAGAAAATAAGATATTTATATTTTAGAACTATACATTGCATTGCATGCACATTTGAAAGCTATTGATGATTTATCAAATGAACACATGGCCGCCGTGAGAACAAAATTCGAGGAGGGACAGGATTTTGGAATATATGCATAGTCAATTGCAAAGGCCGGGTTTTTTATAATGAAGAATACAGATATGAAATAAACTAAATGAAGAATTTTTTATCAGATCATCCCTTACAAGACAATTTTTAAACATATTAATTACAGGCATAGCATCACAGTGTTTCTTTCAGACCAGTTGTTCAGGAGGAGGGGAGTTTACATAAATTAAATCTTGTGTTGAAAAATGTACCGTAATTTCCGGCCTATAATCCGCAGCGGCGTATAATCCGCAGCCGCAATTTTTAGCCCTTATAAAAATATTTCAGCAGATAATCCGCATCGGCGTATAATCCGCGGATTATACGCCGGACTATACGACAATTACTCATTGCTTTCAACATTCCAAAGTACTACTAATAAACCACCTCCCTATTTATTTAGTTGCTCTATTTAAATGATAATTGTAATAAAATAATTGAAAATAATTATAATAAAATAATTACAAGTTATAAAATACAAATATTTTTTTTCATTGAATCTTATATCTAAAACTTTGAATGTCTTGTGAATACAGATAATTCTGTTATAATTGCTGTTTTTAAATCATCTTCCGCATTTTTAATAACGTCCTGTTTAAATTCTGCAGTATTAAATAACAGGTTTTCTCTTAGACATTATTATAACTTTCAACGTGATATACCATCAAATACGTTTTGGTTTTTAATATACATTACAAGGACATAATTGTATCTTATTATTCTATCCATAGAGGGCAGCAGTAAAACCGCGAAATTACGATACGATAATGATTCATTCGATTATTGTGTGGTGGATTCCCATTGGCTGCATCGTAATATCAATCATTGTAATTAGTAAAACTGCCGTAATTTTGGGCGGAGCTATTTCATAAATGATTGAGGTTGCAATTTTTGAAAGGGATGAGTTGACAAATGCTTTGTTCTTCATAAAAACATGTTGCCAAAAGGCTAAAAAAAATAAAATCATAATCGGAAGCCACTCCCACTAGCACGTTCACGTCAGATGTGAACCAATCACAAGCAACTCCACGAACGGTCGATAGGAGACAATCGTTTGATAACTGTTTACATTTTTATTTTATGACTGCCGGTAGAAACTGGATGTCTGCCCTGAGCTTCTGCTTAAAAAAGTTTTCAGCAGATAGTCCGCAGATAGGTAGATAATCCGCACTTAAAATTTTTGAGGTTTTTTCACAGATAATCCGCGGATTATAGGCCGGAAATTACGGTACTTTCTTTGGTTTAGTATAGATCACAGAAGATTCGCCTGGGCTAGCACTGTCTCTCCCAGGAAGGTGAATGGAAGAAACATTGACATGAAAAAGGTTGCAAGAAGTTTGCCTGTTCCTACCTCTGGGGCTACGAATATGATATTAATACATAAAGCAATACAGAAATGTAGCAAATAAGATATATTAAAAACAACATACAAATATGAGCTTCTACTGACATTTTATTACATAAACTTGAAAAAAATAAAATAAAAAAAAATAAATTGTCGCTCCCTCTCCCTGATGGAGAATTCTTAGTTCTTTTTTTACTTAGGGTTTCATTTTTTTTTTCATTACTTGAAAACAATTAAATTGTTCTTTCTAAAATCACCAGAGATAAATAATTTAGTTAATTAAATTAAAAAATTCAGGGGGATTCCTTCCTCCTGTTGCTGGAGCCATTGTCCAAATACCCTAATCATGTCATTTTGTGCACGTTTTCTTTTTCCTTGATATGTTTTGATCGACTATATTTTTAAAAATACATTTAATTGGGATATAATCAAATAGCATTTATTAACACTCTTCCTTCTATTTTTTTAAAACTGGCTACACCTTAAAAATAAATTTTATAAATAGATGCAGATTATCTACCATCATATATTGTAAGGGAACTATAGTAGCCATCATGGTATATTCAGGGGTGTGTGAATCTTCTGTGTTTGGATGGACTTCTGTTTTTTAAAATTTGTAACCCCCCCCCCCCCCTTCCTTCCCAACACACACACACATCTCCGCCAAAGGAAATTTCTGCATACCCCCTTGTTTCTCTTGGTTAACACCCAAATTAAAAAAAAAAATTAAATATGCTATTTTTGAAAAATCCCTGCCCTTTTTCTTATTTTGAATAATAATAAAAGTAACAATAAATTAATCAATCATCTAAGTCATAGTTCACAATGAAATAGAATTTTAATCTTTTTTATTTGCTTCACTGATTATCATTTGGTTTAGAGTACTGAAGTATTTTTTTTCTGTCTTTTTGCCGCAGGGAGTCTTGAAAATAGATAATTTAGAGAAAGCAAAAATACAGCATAATTTAAGAAGGGAGGGTTTGTAGATATGGTAGAAAGGCAATGCAAAACCTTTCCTCTTTTTTAATTTTTTTTTTATTTTAGAAGAGAAGAAAATGTGTGGCAATCATGCTGTTTTTTTTTTATATATATCCATTCTCTTTCCCTTGTATGCTTTGCAAAAATAGTGACTTCAGACATGAGATTCTTCCGCGGATCCGCACTTTTCAACTTTTTTGTCATTTTTTAATTTATGTTTTTTTTTTTCGATTTTCTGATTTTCTTAAAAATTTTCGCTTTTTTGCCATTTTTTCTATTTTTAATTTCTCATTTTTCAAGAATTTATTTCGTGCAGACATCCGTTTTTTATTCGTTTAAATAAAAAAAAAGAATCATTAAATGATTTTAATCCGCATCAAAATATGCCTATATTTCAACACTTCAACTATGAGAAGTCATTTATCGCGCGCGGTGGTTATCTTATTTCATCGCGATCGCGGAACCAGGGAGGATTCTGATCCGAAAAGTCCGAAGAATTACGGCATAATATTTCCGAAAATTAAAAAAAAAATCAGTCATAAATCTGAAAATTAGGACATAAAATATAATCGCGAATTTCGACAAATGGTCGCCAAAAAATAATCAATTTCATCAATCGTTCAAACAAAATTCGCCAATTTCGTCAAGGGATCGTTAAAAAACGGCAATTTTCGCCAAAAGATCGAAAAAAAGGCAATTTTCGTCAAAAGATCACGAAAAATGGCAATTTTTTTTTCAAATGATCAATAAAAAATGACAATTTTGTAAAAAAATTGCGAAAAAAAAACGGCAATTTCCGTCAAAAGATCGCGAAAAAGGGCAATTTCCATCAAAAGATCGCGAAAAGAACGGCAATTTTTTTTTCAAATGATCAATAAAAAAACGACAATTTCGTCAAAAGATCTCGAAAAAATAGCAATTTTTGTCAAATGATCCCTAAAAAATGACAATTTTGTCAAAAGAAAGCGAAAAAACAGCAATTTTCGTCAAAAGATCTCTAAAAATGGCAATGTTGTCCAAAATCTCTAAAAAACTGGCAAATTTCGCCAAAAGATCGCGAAAAATGGCAATTTTTGTCAAATGATCGCGAAATAACGGCAATTTCCGCAAAAGGTCGCGAAAAAACGGCAAATTTCGTGAAAAGATCTCTAAAAAACGGCAATTTCGTGAAAAATCTAAAAAAACCCGGCAAATTTCGTCAAAAGATCGCGAAAAAATGGCATATTTTGTCTAAAGATCGCGAAAAGACGCAAATTTCACATTAATGTTCTATATCTTGGTAAAATAAACTTTTAAGTAAATAATTTCTGCTTAATGCGTGTTAATAATTTCTTTTTCATTTACGCAAAGCTAAATTATATGAAAATTATAGATATTAATAGCAATTATATTTGTTGCGATTGAAATTCATACTGTCATTGTTCAAACATCATTCGTGCAGTTTTCAGCTTTTTTGCTTTTTGGTCAATCTCATCCCTGTGACTTAGATAATACATTAAAAACATAATCTTGTCTCAAAAACTTTTCTCAAAACAAACAAAACTTCCTGTAGATTTTAAATTATATATTACCTATTACCTTTATGTCTCGGTTATAAGCCTATGGTTTGAAATTTATTACATAAAATCCAATTGTTAGTAAATCATATATGTAAGTATATAAACACCATAAAAACTTTTAAATCACAAAAATAACATTTTGGATAACATTACTGAAAATGATCCTTCCCCAGGAGTGAAAAGAGCCACATTTAATGAAATAATAATAATAACAATAAAATAAAAATAAAACTTGTGAAAAAGATGGAGAAGGGGGAGAGAGACCCTTTCTGCAACATTTTTTTTTTCTTTTTCACTTTACAGGTTTTGTCTTTTTTTTCTTCTTCCATCATTCTGTGTTTATTTTCTCCCTACATGTGGCTGCTTTAGCCACTTGATAAAAAATCATTTTATGCAATTCAATCCAAAACGATTATATCATGATTTATAAATATGTATGATACTTTTATACAAAGTACATCTAATTATTTTTATTGATGCCAGTTTTGTTGGTGATTTTTTTACTTCATAACATTGTTATGCCTAGTTTACTGACGTTTTCAATAATTTATCTCAATTTTTATAAACATTTTTAAATTTATTTTTGCAGCTACAAAAAGCTGAAAGTGCAACCTCAAAATGGAGTTACTACCCTGAATTATATTAACAGTACCCAGCCTTAAATGAACTGATGAGGAAGGGGTACCCATGGACACTACCATGGATTTTATTGTGATAATCTTTGTCATGAGTCATTTTTCTTGTAAATATTCACAATAAAATTCTTATGAGCATAATGATATGTACATTCATGTTTTATAATTAAATAGCTTTATACCCCTAAAGGAAAGTGTTTTTAAAAAATGTAAAAAAAAAAAAAATAAAAAAGCTTTATTGGCAGATTTAAATTATTTATTATTGAGTTTTTTTGGTGGCTCAACTATTTACATTAGAAATTGCAGTTGCACATTCCTTATGTATAATCAGCATATAGTATTTTGCTACTTTAAATTATACCCACTGCTTTTAAGATCCATCATTCAAATATAAAATGTTAAAAGAAAGAATATGTTTTGGCTGTATTATATGTATCTTGTATATGTATAGTCACCCATAAACAGAAACTGTCATGATCTGTTTTTTTAAAAATACATGATTAGAAGCTTATGATGATGGGGAATATGGCTACAAATTACATACAAAACTTATTTGAAACTTTACAAATGAATAATTTTAATAGAATCTCAAGGATTTTTTGTCATTGAATTTTATAAGTTGTATATCATACTTCAGGACTAAATTATTATTATTATTATAACCAAGATATTGTTATGCTTATGTTAATATGCAAAGATGGCATAATTTGTATACAATGAGCAGATTTATTATGACCAAATTTTTTAAATCTGTTTTCAAAAGGAAAAAAAATGAGACGAAGAGTGAGAGAGAAGCAGATTGTTTCTCTTGACTGAAGTTACTTGCAAACAAAAAGACTTAGATGCATTCTTATGATTGAAATTTTCTTAACTATCAACCAGGACTAATAATGTATATTAGAATTATTCTTGAGGAAGTTAATTCTTCCAAAACGACTGATTTTTTTTATTATTTTTCACAAAATTTTCCCTGTGAATATGAAATATAATATTTTTGAATAAAAAATGTGTTATTTGATCTCTGTGAATTTTAAACATAACATAAATTCAGTAAAAATTTAAAAAACAAAACAATGCAAAGTTATCTTAAAAAGTCCAACAGAAAAATTGATAACATTAAAAGATGGGGGTGGAGGAGAGAAAAAAAGGAAAGACAGAGGGACAAAAATGAAAATTGTTTATCTCCTGTTTCGTCTGTATCCTCTCTCCTAGTTAAAAACACTTAGATATAGTATTATTTGTGTACGATCTTTAAATTAAGACAACTGTCCCTGACTAATTCATATCAGAGCTATTTTTTAAGAAAATTATTCTTTCAAAATAATTGTTTTTAATTTATATGATAATGATTGTGTGTTTTGATATATATTGTTTATTTTTCATGAAGCTTCTTCTATAGATATGAAACATTAAGTAAAAAAGAAGAAAGCTTGTGAATAGTTTTGATGTGTTATTGTTTTAAAAATCGCACTAGATTTTATTGTATATTCTTGTATAATGTAATTTTGTAACATAATAAAGCATGTTGCAAGACAGATATAATGTGCAATTTTTGTTGAAATAATCTTTATCAAAATTTTAGAAAAAATTATAATGATCATATACCTATATACAATACATATATATATATATATAAGTAAATGGGCACTTTTAATATTCCACTAAAAAATAAACTTAATTGTTTCATTTAAAGCTGAATATCTTAGACTATTGCATGCTGAAAGGCTATACGAAAATAACATATGTGATCTTTATATGATTCTTGATAACTGTCTGATGGGGTTTTTCAAAGAATGTTATGAATTTGTCACCTTTTTGAAGAGTTTATTTGATTATTTTGCTCAGCCCTTATATCAGCAAGGCAAAAATACTAAAACTGTGAAAGACTAGATATGTCACTGATATATTTAAATCTACCTGCAAAATTTTTAAATTGAGTGTATAATCTTTCTTACTCTATCTGAAGTAAGGCTTTATTGTCTTAATATTATACATATTATCCCATATAACAACACACATTATTAGTAAAATGCAAACAAGCTGTTCAAATATTTATGTCAATAATTTCATTCTCTCCGTGTTCTACTTCTGCAACATAGGTTAAATGTGTAATTTAATTAGAACACACAAATGATTTACTTGAACTATGAAACAATGGCTGATTTTGTTAGTCTGATATTTCAATAACCTTGTTGAACAAAGTAAAATTTAAAAAAATTGCAATTATTTTAAAACAAAAAAGGCTTTTTGTGAACTTTTTGCTATGTACTTTCAGCATTTAACAGTAACTGAGAAAATTTGGCTAACATTTTTTTAAAAAAATAAAATATTGTGTTCAGACACTTTTAATCATATAATGTATTTACCATAGTGCTGCACTAAAAATAAAAATTTTTTATTGTCAAAGTAGGAAATTTTATTCCTTCTATTTTTTACTTTCGACTTATCTTTATTTCTCGTAATTAATCATAATCAAATGTACATTGTTTTATAGTTTATAGTAAAGACTCTTTACTTTTTAATTTTAGCATTGGGAACAAAAATATTATTTCACAATGTGTACAAATGCAGTCAGATTTATTTGGTAAATTAGCTGATGAAGAAAATAACAAAGATGTGTTGAGTATTTAAAAAAAAAAGAATGTTTGAAAGAGAAAATTTTAATTCTTTCAAGTAACAGTAATTACAATTAACTTTAAAAGAGAACATATGTATTTTATGATCAAACAAACAGAAAATCATCCTTTTTCTTTTTAACTAGTCAAAATAACTTACTTATTTTCTGTTTCAATTTGGTAGGTCAGTTTCATTTGTATTTTATTTTAGGTCTAATTCATTACTTTTTTTCATCCTTATTTTCAAAAGAATCAAAATTTTTCATCATCATACATTGTTTATGGAAATATAAATAAAGAATAGTATGGGCTTATGAGTTTTATCTTTGAAAAAAGTCTTAACAAAATGTGAATCAGACTAACTCATGTTAGGTTAAATTACATTAAGTAACAGTTGTTTATGAACGTATTTCATCAATTAAAATGCATTATCAAATGTTATTATTTAAATGTAAATTTTCTGTAAAATCTGTTCAGAAACAGTGACAGATTTATTAATGTAAAGTAAAATAAGTAGAATGAAACCCAATGAACATTAATAAAAAATAAAAATAGACATTTTCAGAAAGTTCTTTGTTTGCTGATGCATTACAAACAGCAAAACAAATCTATATATTAACTGCTTAACTACAGTTGTATACATAAACTTTATAATTCATATAAATTTACATTTGTGTGCTGGCTTTATTTCTCAAAGAGAAAGGTGATAGGAGAAATTTTAGTTATGGTATTTTATAATAAAAATTATACACTGAATTGCATTAGCTAATTTTACTGTTCAATGAATTTTAAAATAATTTGTTCACTTTAATTTTTGATGAATTGAGGATGTTCATAATTATTATGCTCATTGTTCATTTATATAACAGATATCCAAATTTATTAACGCTATAACGTTTGAATGAGGGACATATCATGTGTTCAATATTCATCTGTGTATAAAAAAATATTCAACTGCATTATGTTTGCAATTGTGCAAAAGATTCAATGAACATAATTTTGTACAGCATATCTGTTGTATGCTATATTAGATTACAAAAGAGTTTGTTTCAGTATTCTTTTAACGGTTTTGACTGAAGTTATCAGTTATACTTTGTTTAATGAATCTGTAAGTATTAAAATTTCATTTCTAACCAAAACAGAGATGTGTATGTTTTCTTTTGTAAAGATATTTTTAAGAATATGTAATAAAATTTGTATATGCATGACTTTTCTTACTTATTTAATCAAAAACCATACAAAAGAAATTGTTTAAGTAACAGCCATTCAAGATTAGGTTATTTATTCATTTAGGGTTTCTTGCTCAGTATTGGGTTATTTACTGGGGATTGAACAGAGGGTCTCAACTCAGAAAAGGGAGCTGAATTACTAAAGTCAGTGTATTCAAATAATTTTTTTTATCAAAAAAGAAAGTGATAATGAGCTGTAAATATGGAGGATTTTTTATTGAATGAAGATATTCTTAACGTTTTGTTTTATATGAATATACATATATTTATCATCTCATTCTAATTAAATATCTTTGGGGATAATTTTCTTGTATGTTAATAAAATCTCTAAAATTCTTGGACCAATCCATTTTAAAAGATCAGCACAGTATAAATTTTCATACTTCTAGAAAAAGCAACAAGTAAATATAGGTTCATGCACAATGAGCAAACTAAATCAGACTGCAGCAAGCCTGACCAAATGCTGCACAATGGTCTTCAATCAACATAGAAATAAACAAATTATTATAAAGATAAAATATGCCATAAAATCCTCACTGTAAGATCTCCCTCCATAAACCCTTTTTTGTGTATATAAAACATCCAGGGAAGAAATCTCCCCCCCCCCCCTTTTCGCAAATTTCTACATTTGCTTTTAAATAATTTTAATGAAATCCCTTACCCCTCATATGAAATGTCTGTCTCTATTCTCTGTCTCTGCCCCCAGCACAAAAAGTAAAAAATATATGCTCTATTTGTTCATCTCTAGTAATAATAAATTAATAATCAGCCATTTAAACTACACTTATATCCCGAAAATGTCTGATCCCCCCCCCTTCCTTTGCCACCACCAGTAAAAAAATCTTTAAAACTCTATTTATTAAAAAAAAAAAAAAATCTGCCCTATATGTTGTTATCTAGAAACAATAAGTAAATATATCATCTAAATTACAAATCCCCTCCCACCAAAATTTATGTTTCCCTCTCATCCCTTCCAGTATACAAGGCTTAAAACTTAAAAAAAAACTATTTTTTTTTATCCTTAGTAACAAAAAATAGACAATCTACCACCTAACATTTCTCTCTACACCCAAAATGTCTGACCCCTGCATACAAATTTTAAAATCTCTAAACCTCTATTTAAAAAAAAATCTTGTGCTGTATTTGCTTCTCTCAAATAGCAATAAATGAATAGTCAGCCATGTAATTCTAACCTTTCCCCAAAAACTTCGACTTCCCCCTCTGCCCCTCCACATTTCAAATAATTAAAATCTCTAATAGTAATTACAAAAATTTGCCTTATTTCTTGTTTGTAAGGTAAAACCTTAGATACTGCTCTTATCCACTATATTTATGAGGATACTTTCACTTTCGAAAAAAGTAAAATTACTCAAAAAAAAAAAAAAAAAAAAAACTGTAAAAGCGGTTTTTGTAGAAATGGTCCCATGTATAGTCAACCTATTAATATATATATATATATATATATACATACATATAAAATCCTTTAAAAATATTAAAATGAAGGTAATATGTTTTAAAATGTGTCCCACAGAATTAACAGTGAGCGGGTGTTTCCGCGTAATTGAAGTACCCTTTTAAAAGAAAGGATTTTTGTTCATGCGATATACATGATTTTCCAAATCTTTTCAATGCAAAAATCTTAACGGTGATAATTTTTTGCAGTATATTTGATTGCAAAACTGTTCATTAGCAGCTTAATAAATAAAAAAAAAAAAAGCATTTTAACAAATTACAGCGACCATTTGGAAAATGATTTTTTCAAAGGCTAAAATTTAAGACGGAGGCTAAAATTGCACGGAGTTGATCATACATTACGTACACCATAAATTAAACATTAATAGTGTTATTACACGTAAAAATTGTAAGCAACAAAAATCGCCTGCGACTCGTCAGATTTCCTGAAACTTACGTATTATCCAAGCATTTCATTGTCTGTTCGGGAAAAGGCTTTTCCATCTGCTGAAATCTCATGACCAATTTTAAATGAAATTTCATTCTTAAACTTCTAAACATCCCACAATATTACTTTTTACACCGTCGTATAGAGAAAAAAATGTACTTTTAAATGCAATTTGTTTGAAAGCTATATCTCAATTTGTTTCTGAGTTATTAATTTTTTTTGTAGTTTTTATTACTTTTTGTCATAGTGGCAACAGAAGTAGCCATCTCTGTGGAAAGTAAAGGGAAAATAGATTACTGTATAGACCAATCAGAAAATGAATAAAATGCGGATTCAACCAATAAAACGCCTCAAATATGTTTTTGATTTCCTACCCTGAAAGAGAACAATAACCATTTTTCCAAATGGTTAATAATAAAAGAAACATCTAATTTTCTAAATTCTTTATACCATTCACTGTTGACGACAACGCTCAACACAATCTAGATGATTTTACAAAGATTTTAGAATTTAACGAACAAGGAAGCGAGGATTTGGGTTGTTTTTCCTTGGAAAGTATCCCTGAAGATATTTGATTAATTGGCTAACAACATCAAACATAGAGCCTTTTTCCTGTACCCTGCAACATTTGAAGCCTTTTTCTCTTGCAGCAGGATGTGTCCTTATAGATTGAGAATTTTAGCAGTAATATAAGACTGTTGAACAGGAGGAAACAACGAAGTTAGTGCAATAGGTACCAGAGAAGGAGTTGATGATATTGTAGAAAAAATGCATTTGAGTGATGTTAAAGAAGGTTATCCTCCAATTAAGGGACTACTTCAGTCACACGAAGACGCTTGTATGGCAATGTTAATCCTATGGGAGCATTCTTAAAAAAAAACTCGATTGCATTTCAATATTTTAAAATAATTTTGGATAGCTAAGGATCTCTTTTTCATTTTGTTTTAACTTTTTCGAATTTGGTTGATTTTTTTATGAGGATATTTTCATTTTTGGAACCAATTTCGAAAGTTTAAATATATTAAAAAAAAACCTTAACAAAAATTGAAAATGCAGAAAACTGCCGTCGTAGAGATCTACCTCAGCTATCCAATGCAAAAAAGAAAAAATAATAATAAAGATATTGAAATGCAAGCGAGTTATTTTAAAAGAACGCTCCCATGGGATTAACATTAGCGTGCCAGTGTCTTCGTGTGACTATTGGAGGATAACCTTCTTTCATATCCCTTAAATGCATTTTTTTACGATATCAACTCCTTCTCTAGTTGCAATAATTTCATTGTTTCATCTTGTTCAACAGTCTTAATGCTAAAATGCTCAATCCATGTTGTCCCATCATGCTACCAGGTAAAGGGCTTCAAATGCTGCAGGATAGAGGAAAAATGCTCTATGCTGTATTAATTAGATAATTAGTCAAATATCATATTATGATTGCATTGCAAAGGAGGAAATACCTTCATAATGGACTTTCTAAGAGAAAACAAACCAGATCCTCACTTTGGTGCTCGAAAAATTCTAAAAACATTGTAAAATCACCTTGATTGTGCTGCACATATTCAAATCAGCAAACTTCGGCACCTAACTCCTTATTTCGTAGAAAGTGAGTACACTACCTTGCACTAAACTGAAAAAACCACTACAAAACTGAAGGAATGAAAAACAAAAATAATAGTAGCTAATTGTCTCGAGATTATTCTTTTCAATTTTGGATCGATGAAAGACAATTCTTTAATGTTACTGTATCACTATTCTTAAAAGATTTCAGCTTGTAAAGTTGGGAGGAGGGGGGATACTATACTTTTTTTCTTGGAGGAGGAACAACTGGTATATCTTGATCTTGTAAAGTAATATGATACGATTCATCAGGAAATAAACCTGTACCAGAAAAAACCGCTTTATTACTACATTACTTATCAAATTCCTCTTATCCAAAATATGACATTTTACCTCATCAATCTTCTGAACTAATTTTCATTCAGAGCAAGTTCTTAATCCCAATTTCATATCAGTCTGAATTGCCCATCCACAACATAAAACTCAAATGGGACATTTTTTAATTTACTAGAAGAATTTATGGCAATAGTTCCCTTTTGGTGCCAATTTAAAATTTCCATAAGTTGACAATGGGGTCATTCTGTGTCAACTGGCCTTAGAGACTCCTGCTCAACCCGCTTCAATTTTTATATGATACAAGACGTACATATACATCAAAGATGGATATCTGCAATTCCTCAGAGTTAGAAGTAGTATAGTTGGGTCATCAGGGGTGCTTCTGCAAAGTTCACATTCACAGGATAATGATCAAATCACCAACTTTGTCATCTTATTGCTCATGATACAAGAAACCTTACTTATTGAAAATATGTGATCTAGTACATCTTTGTGCTAAAAACATTATTCCAGTATTCAGATCGGAATATTAGTATATAAATCAGAAATCAATACATTCATCATTTCTTGGCTTCAAAGTAGGCCATACAGCTTGTCACGATGAATTTAACACTTACTTCAATAATCTATAATAGCTATACGTGACAATCTATAACTACAGAACAAATTGCTTTAAAAGTGTGTCTGAAGTTGTTTCTCTCCTGCTTAAATATTCATAATTCATCTTTGAAATCCCTTTAAAAAATTTCATAAATTCAACCCCATTTTCAGAAGCCAATATCCCAATAGGGAAACTTCTGATTTGATTACTGTTTGTACCACTGACTGGCAAAACACACCTTAATTGACAAGAAAAATTTTGTTTCATTTTGGGGATATGCCCTATATTTAGTATAAGGTATATAAAGCAAGGTTTAAAAAATTTACTTTGTGTGAGATACTTCTATGTTTGTCGTAGAAATTAATTCTAAAAATGTCTCTGGACGATTAAGAAAACACTACAGTAGGAAAATAATAACACAAAAGTATATGAAAGATGAGGGTCATTCCTTGTCAATTGACCTAGAGGGCCCTAGCCGGGTGTCCTCGAAAATATCGAAAAAATTAACATTTCAGAGCTTCTAATACAGTTATTTTTACATGTAAAACATCATTTCATGCTAAATAGATGATGTTCTAAACTTTTGTAATTAACATTATCTTGCTATCGGTCATATGTTTCAAGACAGGATAGACTTTTCATAGCTATCCACTAAAGGGCGCTGCTGCCACTCTCATACGATAGCGCACTGTCATTTTAATATAGGTAGACACTTGTTCCACAGTTCTGGCTCTACCCGTTCAAGATATATTTGAGCATACTGGGACATTACTTTCCACACGGTCAGGACCGTCTAGGCCACCTGACACTGAATGACCCATTTATTTCATATACTTTTGTGATATTCTTTTCCTACTGCAGTGTTCTTAGTCTTCCAGAGAACTTTTAAAAATCATTTTCTATGGTGGATATAGTTGCAAATCTCACACAAAGTAGTTTTTTGAATCTTGCTTTATTTACCATAAACGGAAGTGGCCTAAAATGATACAAAAGATTTCTTGTCAATTAAGGTGCATTCTTTCCAGTGGTAGCAATGATAATCAAATCAGAAGTATCTCTTTTGAGATATGGGTTTCTGAAAATAGGTTTGAATTTATGAAATATTTTTTTAAATGGTTTAAAAGATGAATTAATGAATAAATATTTAATGAAGATAGAAACAACTTCAACAGCTGTATGACATCTTCACAGGTAATTAATTCGTAAAGTGACGCACTTTAAAAGTAATTTGTTCAGTATTTACAGCTTGTTACAGCTTGTACAGCTTGTGTTTACAGTGAGGGTAAAATTTTATTGCAACAGGCCGTTATGGCCTAATTTGAAGCCAAGTAATGACGAATGTATTGGTTTCTGAGCTTTAATACTGCAATTATGTTATTAACACAAAAAGTTGTACTAGATCATATATTTTCAATAAGTAAGGTTTCTTGTATTATGAGCAGTAAGATGACAAATTTGGCGATTTGATCGTTTTTCTGCGACAGTGAAATAGTGAGCTTTACAGAAGGACACATGGTGACCCAACTATACTATTTCTGACTCTGACAGTTTGCAGCCGTTCATCTTAGACCTACATGTATTTTTTTTTTTTTTTTTTTTTTTTGCCATTGCATCAAAATCGAAGGAGGTCGTGCATGAACTGTATCCAAATTTAGGCCACTTGACATAGAATGGCCTAATGTTATATTAATTCTGTTAAATTTTGGCTTAACCTTAATGTTATTTGAAATATGCAATGGCAAAAGTGTGCCAATATCTAGTTTAAAATCAACATTAAAATACTTATTATTCATATAAAATGTAATATTTTTAAACCAGCTTTGACTTACCTTTTCAATACCGAATGTTGCTGGAAAAGCAATGTCACTTCTATGAGCGTCCGGCACACCCAAAGGTCCTGGGGGTCTTGGAGGTGTGATTTCTGAACTACGCGACTTAATCCTTGAGTACACGAGTTACTGTCGCAGCGACCATGACTTCCAGTGGTGTTTGGGGCGCAAGGAGAGTGACGCGCGATGGGTGGTGCTCTTCCTTGACTGACAGCAGGTGTAATGTCGGAACCACGCTGACTCACACCAGTGCCGTCTGACATCTACGCAATTTGGGCTCCCCGGAATAAATTTTCCGGGCAGTTTGTCGTAAGTCATGTTAATTTTACCAATTTAATACTTTTAGAAATACATTCTACAAAAAAAAAAAAATTAATTAAATAGTCTCTAATATTGTCCTCACTCAGTTCATTTTAACATATTTTATAGTAATCGTAGTCTCACATGTCACATCCCTGAACGGTTGAAGTGGCCCACATTCAGGAACAGTTTTAAAGGGGTCTCATTCAGGAACAGTTTGAAGAGTTCGAGTTCACATTCAGGAACAGTTTGAAGAGGCTCACATTAAGGAACATTTTGAAGAGAGTTCAGAAGAAAAATTGAGTCTCTTTCAGAAATTTTTATTACGGAGTTCATGAAGGTCAGTTCATGAAGATCATTTTGCACTTCATGAACGTTCATTGAACTCTGAGGACGTCTAATGGCAAAATGCTTCTTTTGTTTACACTTTACACAGTTTTCTATATGCCGGACACTCACGGGGCTTTTTTTTTCGACCACATTTCTTGCACTCATACTCCAATAGCTGTTTCGATTGATACTTTGTCCAATTCTTTTACACCCTATATACCTTATTCTCATCTCTAATATGACGAAGCTGTTCTCTACTTGATTCTGCACACGAACAGTTTCAATTGCTTTCTCCAGTTCCAGCGTCAATTTCCGAAGCAGACGTTCTTTTAATCCGGTGGTTATTTTGAACCACTTAATTTTAATCCATAAATGCCACACTGGCACCAGAGTTTTAGAATGAAAATTTTCCTTTTAGTAATAACGTGAAGAAAATCTTTTACTTATTTTCAAATAACTTTGTAAATTCTGGTATCATTCAATCATTTCAACATTTTGCAAATAGAAGTACTTTGCCAATCAAAGGGTTAAGCCGATTTCACGGATTCCAAGAATTATCAAATCACGTGTCAGGCCATTTTCTTGATCGGAAACTCATGAGTCAATGCCAATGTTTTTAACTTTGTCACATAACGTTCAGTGAATGGTTTGTTCTTCAAGTTGAAAACACGAACAAAAAAATTACACTTTTCATACATAACGTTCTGGCGAGGCAAGCAATCTTTGTGAAATTTCTTGAGAACTTCTGCTTATTTTCCGAAACTTCTAATCCAAACGTATTAAAATTTTCGAGTCCTTCACTACCTAGCAGATTCAACAAGACATCTTTACATTTTCAGCATGACCCATGTTTTTCAGTAGCAAGGAGGTAATTATCCAGTTCTAAGTGCCATTTCTTCCACTTTTGTTTCCCACTTCCGAATAAAATTTCTTTGGGCCAGGTGGTCTATATTCAACCATGCTGCTCGCAGTTCGAAATAAAATGCATTTCTCACCTTCGATATATTATATATCGTATCAGTCACTGACATCATGTTTGTTACTGCACCTGCTGGTGAATTGTATCATTAAAAGATCAAATTCATTAGAACTTAGTTTATTAAAACTATTCAAATGAATCACATATGATACGACGACACCAGTCAGTCACAAGTGCGTCTCTAGTTTACCTCTTTTAGTACTGTTATGAACTATCTTGTAACAGCGTAACTAAACGAAATACTTGTGTCGTAAAAAGTACGACGGGCACTCGCTCGTGAGAAAAAATTTACTGCGTTTGCTGAAAAGTTAATATTAGAAGTTTCATATTTTACATCTTCATAATTCTTAAATTTCTTCAACGAACAATTTTTTATTTGGTATCGAAAATAAAATTTATCGAAGAATCCAGATATGGTGTCAAAATTGTATGTTCGTTATTGCACTCTTTTTTAGTCCACATGCTGATGAATTTTCCTAGACCCACGATCACCACTCGCACAGACTTCGAAATAATGTTCTTTTATTTTGATATGCTGCCACCACCAATATATATATATACGTGATATCGGGCACGTTGTGAGAAGGATTATCAAAAAGAATTCTAAACTTATTCAATTAAAATTAACAAACAATTTATTTACAAATAAATAAAACATTGTTTACATTTAAAAGCTCGGATATATAATATCCGGCCCGCTACTAAGTTACATATAGCAAGTACTTTCTGCGCACTGGGTTAACTTATTAAAATACTCTATTTCCCACTCACACTATGGTATCTCATGAATTTTTATCGGAGGATCACAATTGATCTCCCCGTTGCGCCGGCTATCTCCGCAAGAGACTCGAACTCTTTCCCGAAAACTCCACTCAGGAAACACCAACCCACTATGTTGAGGTCTACACAAGAACTGCTTTCTCTCTCTCTCAGCGATGCCTTCCAAACCCAGCCTACGGGATTCTTCTCCTGTGAACAGGGGCCCCTTCACTTATCTATAAACTTCTCCCTCAGATGGCCTTCATTACTTACGAGATAGGGAATTTCTTTGTTTGCATTATCTGTGGTATGCGTTTTTGAATATCAAGGGAAGCTGGAATGAATTGATACAATGAACTTGTTCATACAATCCTATCTAACTAAAAACCGTTCGGATCAACTTCAAAAAAAGGAAAAATATTACTTAAAAACTTGTACTCAGAAAGCGATACATATGAAATATAATAAACATGTAAAAAGATAATATCAGGTAATAGTAATCTTAATTAGTTATCTGCTCATTAGCGTCAGAAACCTGACATTCGTATTGAAAATTTCAATATGGAGACGACAATTTTGCTTACTTTTTAAACATACATATATTGATATAATTCTCAATCGAATGACTATTTCGGTTTTTTCTGAATCCAGTTGGAGAATAAAATGTACAGAAAATCGTCGGCTTCTAGTATCAAGCAGAATCAATAGAATCAAGCTGCTTTAATTTAGAAATGACAAAATTAATATTTCAATTCCTTTACGTTGTAACTTTAATGATGCGAGTGATTTTTTCTTTTACGTAACAGTCTTATTTAAAAGTAATGTTTGGGCTGAAAAGCACTATTTTGCATTTTAAGGGTATGCTAACTTTTTTCTGCTCAAAAATGTGAATCTTTCTGACACATTCATGAGCTCATTTTTATCCGTAAAAGCATGGAATTCATTCAATGATATCCTACCTGGATTTTTCGATAAATTTTACTTTCGGATACCAAATAAAAAGTCGTTCGATGAAGAAGTTTAAGAATTAGCCTGAACTTCTTTCTTTACATATGAAACAAATTCAAAAAAAATTGTACAATCTTTTTTTTTTTTTCCCCTTGTAAGAAGAGTGCAGCTTGACTTATAAACTATTGTTTCAGGAGAAAGACATTTTCGTGGCTATCGCTTTCCGATAATCGGCTAAAAACATGATCTTTACTATTTCCTGAAAAATCCATTGTTTTTTTTTTTTTTTTTTTTTTGCTATACGAAACTCTATTCGAATTGAAATGCACGCAAATTTAATGTTTGGAAATAACTTAATATATTTGACAGAAATTAGCCAGTTTTGATTTGATAATAACATTAATAATTTTAAATATTTTTAGAAAATATGATTCCGCTTTGGGTGAATTCTTGTTATTTTAACAGTTTATATCATAAGAATTAACATAATATCATAGCAATTTTCTTAACAATTTCAATCTAAGCTATTCGAATAACTAAACTCGGCATTATAAGGCCATAGAAAATTGAAATATCATAGTATTTAACCATTTAAAAGGCAAATTACATTTGTTGCTATAATGTTGAATGATTGAATTTCATCATAATTTAAGAACAAATTGATTTAAAAGGGATTAAAAGCCTTTCGTCAAGTGCATTATGAAAGCTAAATTTTAATCAAAAATTAAAGTAGAAATTTGGCATTTAGATATTAAAATTAATTAGTATAAATATTTCCCACTGCCTTAAAAAATATTAAATACATAATAATTCCATTTGCATTCCTTGTTTCGACATTCAACTTTTTAAAACAAACTTATTTTACTTATAAAATATTCCAACATGTTGATCACAAATAAAGAATATACGATACATATGGCGTCTATTCAAAGAAAACATAATCAACAATAAATTAGTATAATTAGGCTGTGATGGATTAACAATAATCTTACCCTCAAGGCCGATGACGGTTCATATATCAGTCAAGACTCACAAATACCTAGCGTACGTACAGTTAGAAAAAACTGATATTGAACTAATGTAAAAAGGATTATGTGATCACAACTGTCTTTTGAATAAAATTTTCTTAAGATTTACACCAAAGGCATTACAAAAATGCAGTGATGTTCAAATGTCACTGAACCGTGAATGTTGAGTAAATTAATCGGTAACAAGATAAACTTTCAAGCATGTATTTCTCATGTAAGTTCTACAAGTTTAACATTACTATTTCTTGTAGGTAAATCCTGGCAACACAGTCACGGTTAGATGATATTGTGATCATATTTGGATTATAAAAAAAAATATAATTGAAAAAAAAAAAAACTATGCATACATGGTACAACCAACTAATTCTACCGCGTGTAAAAATTTATTCGTGTAAAAATATCACTTGTACCAATCGATTAGTAATTGCATATATTAAATAATGGTATACTTAAATTTTGCTTTAGGGCTTGTCTTTAAAAAAAAAAATAAAAGAATTCGATACTAACGCCTAAGTTTCACAGTATATTATTTGGATTCTTCGGAAAATTTTGCATTAGTATGAGAAGCAGGAAGTCATTCTTTACAGAGTGTAGGAATTATGAAGGGTTAAAGTTTGGTTGGAACTCCTAATGTTAACAAATGTAAGTATAAATAAGAGTAATAAGTCTTAAGGGTGTTCTCAAATCCAAAAGGGCAACTTCCTGACATAAATTTTAATTTATTTTTGTTCGAAAATGCACGAAACGAGCTGGTGTTGTTGTTCAGAAACTATGTCATTGAGCTGTTTCTTCCATTTTTTTGCAAACGCAATAGATCTTTCTGAAAATAATGTAAAAGTGGGCGTTTTGAACCGAATTTCCGCGCGAAGGAAGAAAGAGACTCGGGCGAAAAACTTGTTTGTCACATGGTCAAAATTCCTTATAACTCAATAAGTAATTGATGGATCAAAAACTGGAAAAAACAGTTCAATTCAAATCGCTTCCATGGCCAGGCTTTTCAATTTTATATCTTTCCGTTAAAAAATGAATTTGTAAATGTGTCAAAACGTTTTGTGCATGTTGAGCAGAGCAGTTAAGAAAAGCCTTAATTAAGTCTACTAATAATCATACCGCAATAATATATATTCCAAATGGAAAAGTCAAAACATATATAAAAATATTTATTTGCTTAAAAGACGTTACTAAAAACACATTAAAAACATATATTGACATGTTTCAATTCCTTCACTGAGTCGTCATCAGAATTTATAACACAATGCATATGAAAACCGGAAAAAATCATCGAATACAAGTTAACGTATAACGCCTCCTACATTTTCGATATCGCACTTGTCCCTTCTATATCCCGATTCCGCAAACTGTCCAACCAATCAATCCATATATTCGGGATGAGAAAAGATAACGTATTGTTATAGAAAGCTACTCACCGGGTCCATAGAACAGGCCAAACCAAAAAAAACAACGTATCGTTACAAACCCCTGAACCTCTTAAATAAATCTCAATAGTAGAAGGAAAAAGACAGTTCTGCTTCTCCAGGAGGAGGGAGGATGAGTGACAGGTGGGCGGAGTCAAGTGATTGACAGGTGAGGGGAGATAAGAAAGTGATGGACAGGTGGGAGGAGTCGAGACAGACTGGCGCCCGCGGGTCATGCTATAGTAGAGGGGTTAAAACAAAGAAGAGAGAATGAAAAGTATACTGTAAGAGAGGGATTAAACAAAGGATAATGTTAATGATTCAATTAAAGTATAATGAATTAATAAAAGTCTACTGTAAGAAAGGAATTAAACAAAGGAAAATGTTAATGAGGATGATTAATGAAGGAAAGTCTGTTGTAAGAGGAAGGTAGAACAAAGGAATGATTAGGAATGATTAGAAAAGATCGCATGCAATTAAAAAAATACTTACCACGGAGCAGCGCAGAGACACGTCCTACCTGTATGACATCCACCGGGCTAATGAACGAAGAAGCGTGCAACAACCGGCTTCATCCAGATAAGGAGCTTGCTTCTGATTGGTCGAGAGTCGAACCTAGGGGGCAGCACCATCGCTTTCTCCCGAGGGCATGAACACGAGCGCCCTCTCTTGAGAGGATGATTCACTTACCTGTGATGTCGTCATCCTATTTGAACTGACTTAAAGAAGTGAATACAATTTTTATGAGTTTAACGAAATAAGTTTTTGTCATTTGCTAATTTTCGAATCATTATTTTTTTATTTAGGCCTTGCAAATAAAGCTTTAATAATTAATTCATTTTTAATTAGTCATTGCTAATAAAACTTTTTGAGAGAATCACCTGACTTGTGTTAGGAGCAGACGGTGGAGGAGGGTTCCATAATTTTCAAAACATGTTTTTCATTTAGTCATTGTAATAAAGTTTTAAATAAATTAGTTAATTTTCATTTAGTTATTTGTTAATTTCCGAAACAAGTTTTTTTTTCAGTAAGTTATTTGGTAATAAAACTTTTTAATAAATTAGTTAATTTTTCTTTCAGTCATTTGTTAATTTCCGAAACAAATGATAAAGTTTCAAAATAATAATAAAGTTTTTTCTCAAATAAAGCTTTTAATAAACAACTTTACATTTATTTTCATTTAATTATTATTTAAAAGAATATAAATTATTTTTACTAATCAAAGAACGCGAATTAGTTTTTAACAATAATGTTTTTGTTTAATTATTGTCAAGGATGATTGTTAACTGAAATATATGCTGAATGCGAAAACAGTTTTTTTTTTTTTTTTTTTTTTTTTTGAACTAAGAAAAGAACTTTTTTAAATTAATGAACAACTGTTTTTGGAAAAAGGAGAAATATTGTGCTTTGCAACACTGAAAAAGAGTTGAAAATTAATGACTTCACCTAATTTAAAGCATATTTAACATAAGATGAAGACCTAAGTGCTGTGGAAAGGCTTAAAAATAACATACTTTTGAATCGACCGATTTATGTTGGATTTACAATCTTAGAATTGCCTAAACTTCTAATGTATAAATTTCACTATGATTTTATTAAAAAGAGTATAAAGATGATGTAAAGCTAATTTTCAACGACACGAACTCATTGTGTTACCATATACACACTAAGAATGTTTCAGATGATATGGAACATCATGCAAGCTTATTCGATTTCTCTGAGTATCCAAAGAATCATATACACAAATTCCATTACGGTTTTGTAAAGAAAACATACCTTTAGAATTACAGGTTTTGAACCCATACACTGCAACACACTCCCTTTCAAGAAAATAGATTGTATCAGTACATCCCGGAATTTTTTTTTTTTCCTGGACAGGTGAAATACTTGATCATTATCAAATCTCGCTCGGAGAGGACACATTATTGCAACCCGTTGTTTCATCATATGAATATGCTTTCTATATTAGTTTTTTTAACTACTTATTTTGAGATATATATATTTTATTTATAAGAATGCAAGTTAGTTTTAATCTTTTAACTAAGACATTTTCAGTGACTAAGGAAGTAAAGTTTTGTTTTTTAGAAAAAGTGGTATGATCTTTATATTTTTTTTATTAGTTACTAATGAAAGATAATATATATATATATTCAAGTTAACAGAAATTTAGGTGATTGCTATGTATTGCTTTAGGCAAAAAGAAAAAAAATAGTTTTCAGACATTTCCTATCACCATGTTTCTTATCTCAACAAAGATGTTCAATTAAGAATAGAAGATAAATCTTTTTTATTTTTAGTTTAAAATAAAAAGAGTATGTTTCGATTCAAATATAAATCTTTTTTCCTTTTTATACAATAAAAATCAAGATTCCAATTAACAGAAATTATTTTTTTAATTTTCTGGAGACTGTATTAAGTTTTCTTTATAATGAGTTTTTACTAAAATTGATGAAATAAACAGATATTTTCTGCTAAAAGAAAAGAATGCTATTATTGCTTTTTCTCAGCTTTTAACCTGTTCAGAACCAGCATTTTTTTTTTCATGAATTTTATTCGTTTGGCACTACTTTTATTAATTATTTCAATTAACTTTGTAAATCACACAAATCACGTAATTAAATACAATCAATTTTACTTCTATTTTTTTTACTGTTATCAAATTCAAACGTTTTAAGTACTTTCGTGGGTGCATATGCGCTCATGGCTCCGAATGGATTAAAGAAAGATCGCTTCAAACATAACAAAGATTTGTTTTAAACGTTCATTAACCGTTTCAGTTGTATGAACAAATGTCTCTCATTAAATTAAACTAATGTTATCATAAATTAAATTGTATTTATTTTTCAAGTTTTCAAAAGAATAACGCTTGATTTTCTTAAAAAGGTTGAAACACAAATAGATATTTTTAAGTTGTTCTTTAATCCAAAGACAACTTTTTAACGAAAGTTTTCATTCATTTGTTTACAAACTAACAGATGTTGTTATTAAAATACTTTGAAATAGAAAGACATTTATTTGAAAACAGGATAAACCTTTTAGATAATACTCTGAAAGTAGATGTCTTTAACTAAATTATCAAACATATGAGTGAGAGAAATCTGATTGCTACGTGACAAAAATCGCTTTTAACAATGAATTTTGAGTCAGTTTTAATTTAGAAAAAAGTAAATGGCTAACTTCAATGACATATTTTTAGTTTTGTTGTTAGAAATAATATGTTAAACAAATCACATTGCTTGAAAATATATTTTTCGAGTTTATTTTTCAACAATTGTTTTTTTAAATGAAATCACAGATAAAACTAATGAAAGCAAAACTTGTGAAACACAAGTTGAATATCGAGAATGATAGAACATGTTTCGAATTAAGTAATGTAGAATGTGAAATTTTAAGTTCAGTTTAATAAAGCAAATAAATAAATTGAAAGACACATTTTGAAAGGATTGTTATAAGTTTGTTAAAACTTTTTTGTTTTAAGAAACACTAGACACACCCCAGGTAGCACAGCAATATCGGCCAATATCGGGAACAGCGATTTCGCAATATCGGCCAATATCGGTATACCGATATTGGCCGATATTGCATGGCAAACTTTTTTTCCAATATTGGCCTATATTGGCACCCAATACCGACCGATATCGGGACCCAATACCGACCGATATCGGCGAACGCCGGACCGGCCAATATCGGGACCCAATACCGGCCGATATCGGCGGACGCCGGACTGGCCAATATCGGTGAGCGCCGGACCGGCCAATATTGGGGAACGCCGGACCGGCCGATATTGGTTAAAACTGGATTCGACACTATAAAATAGCAAAGCTTTCTTTTTTCAATATAGAGAGATATTGATTACCTGTATTGACATAGTATTGGTAATAAATATCTCTTTATATTAGTGAAAAAAAGTTTGCCACTTTATATTGATGAATCCAGGTTTGAAAACATGCATATAAATATATATTTTTAAACTATTTCAAATATTTTTTTTTTTTTTTTTTGCTATGATAGAAATATATATTTATATATTGTTTATATGGAAAATCATAGCTAAGTTCACTGCCATGATAATGTAAAAAATATTTAAAAGGCAAATTTTTCATGATTATGTTGAAAGTGATTGCTCTGAAATAACCCAAAAATTTTGGGGACTTTTTTTTCTTTTATTAAAAGGTAGCTTTTTACGAAAATTCAAATACCATTAATAAAATAATTTATTCAAATATTTTATACATTCTGATGTTTTTTTTAATTTTTTCTTTTCATGCTCAGTATTGTACGTAAAAATATTGTGCAAAATTAATAATTATACTTCTCTCATTATAAGTGTCATATGCAAAATTATATCTATAATACCAATTTATGAAAATGGTAAAGTTGAAAAGTGTTATATTGTATTATTTGAATAAAATAACTTTTATTACCATATAAGCAATTTTGATAATTTTTTTCCATATAATCAATAAAAATATTCAACATATTAAAATAAAAAAAAATATTTAACTGAAATGATTTATTCTTTTCTGCCTTTACCATAAATATAGATGTTCAAATTTGTTTAACTGTATTGATGTATAAACTTTGCAAGGAAAAAAAAAAAAACTAGTAAAAGTTAGTCAAAAACTATGTTAAGGGGACACAGTACCCTTTATACTTTTTCAATAATACCGTAATATCTGTAGTGACATTATATTTAATACTATAAAGAAAATTAAATTTCATATAATTTAAAAAAAAAAGAAAAATCTTGCTTATTTCTATTTAACTATAATTTAAATTAAAAAAAATTTTTTTTTTTAATCCCAACTGATTTTTTAAATATCAATATTTTTCGTTTCAAATTTTTTCCCCCACATTCCTTAGATTATACTACATAAAACTGTACCATGGATTTTTAGATGTATGGGATATTACATTTAATATAAATCATTTTCTCTTTTGTATAATAAAAAATCAATGAAATTCAACAAACTCATCATTGAAATTACAGAAATTTCTGAAGCAAAAAATATTCATATTTAAAAAAGTAGTAGAGATTTTTAAAAAGTTAAAAATTATTCAAAAATTTTTAATTTTAATTAAATAGGCATTTCTGTAAGATTAAATATATATATATATATTTCCATTATAGTATTAAACATAATGCCACCACAGATATTACAATACTATAGAAAACTAAAAAATAGTTTAAAAGGTACTGTGTCCTCTTAAGTTACATATGCAAAATTCTACCTGATTGGTTGTTTTTTCAAACTTAACCAGGGATGTAGTGAAGGGTATACGTCGTATACCCTCTGGATTTTTTTAAAGAACACCGTATACCCTCTGTTTCTCAAGAAAGCTATAGTATATATGCACGAGGGAATACTCTCTGCTTAGAACGTATACCCACTGTTTTTTTTTTACGACTACACCACTGAACTTAACTTTTATTTATTATTCCAACCCAATTAACTCAGAAGAAAATTTATATTTTATCTGTATGGCCATCATCCTGAATCAGAGACTTACCGATTCTATAGTGTTGGAAGATGAATACTCTCTTTCTTATGTTCACTCTACATTCTGGTGGTTTCTCTTTTTTTTTTCTTACCAATGTTCAACGTTCTACAATGAAACATTAACTTTTTGAAAAACTCATAAGTAAATGCTACTTTCCTCATTAAAAATTCATATGTAAAATTATGTCCGTAATACCAATTTGTGGTTATAGTGAGGTTGAAAAATTGAATATTTAAAAAAATCAATTTATCATAAGCAGATTTCCATATTTTATTTTCACATAATCAATAAACACTCAACCATTATAAAAAAAAATAATAAAAATAACGTAGCTGAAATGATTTTTTTTTTAATGTCTTCACAATAAACGTTAACATAGTATTTATATGCAGTAGAAGATCTTTATAATGCAAACCAAAACATGCAACATTTTGCGTTATATAGGTCATTTCACACAACATTAAAACTTACCTTGTAAATATGGCAAACAATCGTAGTATACAAAACAATCGTAGTAGATATTTATATTGCATTCCTTAGGACCAAAAGTTGTGCAGGTTAAAAAATTTTTGCATAATATTGATTATTTCACATATTGTTGAATCGCCTATAAAATTATCGAAACATGCTGGGACAAAATCAACACATTGCTTAATCCCAAAATTTTTACATTTAATAACAGCAATATTTTCCTTAAAAAAAAATCTGAATTAAGGAGATAAATATGAAATAATGTTTGAAATTTAATCCTCTAAAAGGTGCAATATTTTTGCAATACGGATTACAGGTGTTTCTTAAGTACAAAATACATTGCTTACATCTCAAAAGCTGTGCATAATATAGGATTATAAAGATCTTCTACTGTATAAATGAAATGTTACCCCCTCTCTCCACCACACCTCAAAAAAAAAAAAAAAAAAAAAAAAATGGTACTTTTTGGTTAGCCGGGCGCCAGTGTTATATTTACATACACATATCTGTGTGTGCGTGTGTACATATATATGTATGTAAATATAACACTGGTGCCCGGCTAACCGAAAAATGCAAGCAAAATGTGGTTGAAAAAAAGTAATCCACCTGTTGTTTTTTTTATTTATTTAACCAACTTTATTTTAGTTACTCCTACATTAAAAATTAGTAAAACATTAATTTATATTTTATCTTTATACTCCCTTCATTCTGAATGAGAGTCTGACTATACTACTGGGGGATAAACACTTCGATGGGATTTTTTTATTAAATAAACACAATTGCCAGCAAATACTGAGGCAAATATTTATATTATAAGTTTTAATGGCAGTATAAAATTGAAAGTGCAACTGAAATGACCATTTAAAAAAATATGTTACAAACAATGTCAAACTAAGCGAGAAAATCTATTCTGGAACTAAAATTTTTAATAGTAAGTTTATTATTTCTATTTGTAATGTATTCATATGAAGTAAAAATAAAATCTTTCTATTTTTAATGTACATACATATATTCAAAAAATTTATATTATTTTATATTTTCAAAGAAAATTTAGCAACAAAAAAGCTCTTATTTGTAAAAAGAAAAAAAAAATCTATTTTTACAGAAAAATGTTTTTTTCCCCCCCAACACTTGAATCTTTCTAAAAATTATACATCCCTACAAAAAGTAGACTAACATGACATTAAGGCTATCTAAATTCCATTTCAGAATTTACAATACCTACTTAAGTTTATGTAAGCAGAACGAAATTGTGACTGATAGAAGGTAGAAATTTTTTAAAATATATTTCAGGTCATTCCCCAGCCCTCAAAAAAATTAATAGATAAAAAATACTTTGAAAATATCAGAAATTATAGAAAGGACAAAATAGCTAATTTTCTTTATATGTTTTCTCTTTTGAGTCAGTTAGGGGGGGGGGGGGGAGATATAAAATACATTTTAGAAATTCAAATTGATAGATTCTCTCAATTGCACATAAGTAAGGCATTTGAAATAATTAGAAATCTAAAAACTTAGCATTTAAATATCATCATAATTTATATTTCGTTAAAAATTCTAATTTTAGATAGATTTTATATGAGTCAATTTTTATCAACTGTTTTTCTCTAAGATAAAATTTACAAGGTGATTTTAAAAGTTTGTAAATTTATTTTATAAATTGCATTTTATTGAAATATCTTAAACATTGGATACTAGTTTTAAAAATGATATTACAAAAATTAGAAGTCAATTCTTAGAATTTAAATAAAAACTTACCACGTATAACAAATAAAATTTATTAATCACAAAAAAGAATTAAATGTTTTTTTTATTTACAAACTATTATTAATCATATTTATTATTTAACAAAAATTTTTTCGACAAATCATCTATTTCTTGTTAGTCATCTTCTTCTCATTTGAAAAGTGTTTCTATCCCTGTCGTCAAATTCTGCAAGCATCTTTCCAGTGCAGCTAGAGATAGCAGTGGTTTCTGTTCCTTCAAACTTCATTTCCACACTATCTAGAAATGTACAATGAACAAAATCACAATCAGACCAAGTACATTTTTGCTATAACAATTTATAATTTGCTATAGCTTTTTTTTTTCTTTTTATTTCACAAACAAATTTTAAATGGGAGATTTGAATTTATTCACCAAAATTTCAGCTTGAAAATGAAATATTTTTACTTCATTATATTAATACAATAGACTCCCTCAAATCTGCACAGCTTGGGACCAGAATTTGAGCGGATTTTTGGTCATTGCTTTCTCTGTTTATATTTTTTAAACAGTAATTTGAAGGTAATAATGCAATCGAAATTATAATGAATGCTTACTTATAGTAAAATATTAAAATAATTAAGTAAAATAATAAATTGAAATAATATAAATTAAGATAATTTAAAAAATAATTATATTATTAAAAGTAAACGTCAAGTAAATAATAATGCATAATTAAATATACATAATAAAGATTATAATACATTTTTCTTGAATTATTCAACCAAACTTGCCTCACAAAGGTACCCTACTAATGCATATAAAAATCACAAAATAAAAAAGTTTTATTTCAGGTTTAGCCAGACTTAATAACCAAAAAAGCTTGATTAATACATAAATATATTTGGTAAGAAGATTGCAATTACCAGTGATATCAGCAATATCTAGAATTTTTCAGAAATAAATTTACACTATTTCCTTCATGAACAAGGAAGAGTTCAGTCACATTAACAAGTGTTACATATTAAAATACACATGGAATTATATAAAAATATAAAAGTCTGTAATTTTGTCCCTACATCTGAACTGAAAGTTCTAATGTTTATATATTCGATGATGTGCGGATTTGAAGAAGTCTACTGTACCTAATAGTTAGTGCTAAAATCACACAGTACTCACACAACTTTATTGTTTAATAGTTTTATAAATCGGAAAACAAAATTGCAAACCAACTACTTAACTTACAAACTGAAAACTTACTTAAAATTTCACTTCAGTTTTTCTTTCCTCTTACAAAATTTGAACATAATATTCAAAAGGGCATTTTCGAATTAAAGTGAATTTTCAAAACTAAAATTCCTTATGAAAATAATAAAAGTAAAAATAGTTTCTAAAAAAGTACTTTTATAAGCATTCAATGTTTATCTTTAGAATCACACCTAATTTCACAACTACAATTTATGTCTTAAAAAAAAAAAAAAAAAAAAAAAAAAAATCTGTTACAATGCATTAATTTTACAAAGACCCCAACTATTGAAAAATCACTGATTTGATGTATTACTTGATAAATAGCATGAATATGTGAATTTATTTAAAATATGTATAATATTTGTTCTACTTATCTTTTAAAATATAGTAACAGGGGAAAATATTATTTAAACTGTTATACAGGATTTCTAAACTATTTTTTATAACATATAATCATAAATTAATTACTATATGTACTCACGTGTAAATAAACACCAAAATTTTAAAGGAATGAAAGTAATTCCATTTTATTATCAGTATTTTGGAATAGTTTTCATCAGGGCTGTCTGCCCACCTATCCGCCCAAAAAAACCTGGGTGGGCTTTAAAAAAAAAAACCCACATAATAAAACCCACATAAACGTGGGTTTTATTGGTTTATACGAGTTTTTTGCTGCACAGTATCATTTATTTTCAATTACTACTTATTTGTTATGATCCTGTTATACATGTAAGATAAAAATTTAATTAAATTTAGGTTTTCAGACATCTTTGTATAAAAAGATAAAAATGATTTGAAGGAACCGCAAAACCCAAACCTCAGCAAATTAAAATTATCCAAAAGGAAAAACGACTATTTTTTATCATTCATCATCTAATTATGTAAAAATGAAAATTTGTCCGTCTGTAATTCTATACAAATCATAAGTAAAATTGAAATATTAAATACAGCCACAACTGCAAAAATACATAATACATTATGAACACATTTTCTATGTACTATTAAAAAAATGAATTATAACCTATACACTATAGTCATTTTTCCTATGTAGTCATAAAAAATTAAAAATGCAAGTTCTTTGGATTATATTAATTTGATGAGGGTTGGGTCTTGCAGTTCTTTCAAATCATTTTTAATTTTTATGCAAAGATGTCTGAAAATCTAAATTTAATTCAAATTTTATCTTACATATATAATAGAATCATAACAAGTAAGTAATTAAACATAGTTGGCATTGTTCAAAGAAACCTGCAGCAAAAAACTACAAAAACCCGAAAAACCCACACGGGTTGGGCTTAAAAAAGTTTTTTTTCCAGCCCTATTTGATTGCAGAATTCATATTAATCTTCCTTGATTAAAATTAAATTAAGACCAAGATTACTACTGTTATATCTATTATTAAATATTGTTATTCAAATGGATGGACATGTTATATCTCTCAAATTTTGGGGTTGACTAATGAGAGTATATACGGTAATAAATTATAAACAATGATTTTTTTTTAAAGAAATATTAAAATTAAATAAAATAAATTATCATTAATAATTAAAAATAATCAATAAAAATTAGGAAACTTAAAAAATAAAAAGATTTTTTCTATTCATATATATATATTTTTTATTGTTCAAATATTTCATTGTTGCAGTTTCACAGCCACTAAACATATTTTGACGTAAATGGCTTGGTGCATATTAACTGCATTGTTTTTGTAATTCATACATAGTTGTAATAACAAAGATTATTTGGAGATTTATCACCTGCGGCTAGGTAGAACAAAAATGCCTTAGAATCAACTTATAATGAAGTTCTAAAAATATTAAAATGGCATATTGTCATTGGAAATACACAAGCATAATTTTAATCATTCTAGAATATCAAGAAAAGAGTGAAAAATCAATTACAAAATTCTTTCTTTACATATAAAAACAAAGTTAAATAAAAGAGTGTAAAAATACAACATTGACTGCAATATAGAGACCCATGCTGTGTGTGTTAAACTCAATCTTGCACCATTTTTGAGGGCATCTCCAGCACACAGCACAGAGGCAGAAGCCCCTCTGTCCCTATGGGCCCACACAAGCCAGGAAATATATGCATGATTGATTAAAAAACTGACATGTTTCAATATAATTCAGTAGACTCCTTCAAATCCGCACAGCTTGGGACCAGATGTTGTGCAGATTTCTGGCCATTGCTTTGTTTACATTTTTTAAACAGTAATTTTAATGCAATCAAAATTATAATGAATGATTGTGATATTGTAAAATATTAAAATAATTAAGTAAAGTAATGAACTAAAAGGATAAAAAGTAAGATAATTTAAAAACTGATTAAAATATTAAAAGCAAAGTTCAAGTAAATAATTAATAATGCATATTTGAATATGCACAAAAAAAATTAGATCATTTTCCTTCAATTATTCAATTTGAGGGAGTCTACTGTATTTCAAACTTTATTTTTACACAAAAAGCATCTTATACACTTTTAATTCTTCAATACTAGTCGACAAATTTTTTCTCCTTGTAAATATTACTTAATCACTAAAATTGGAGGTTGAAAAAATAGATCATTTTTAAAATGCACGGTTTAGCATTATACAGAATCTTGCCCAAGAAGAATTTAACAGGTAGAAACTGCTTATTCATAAAACTTAAATTGGTACTTTTCGGTTAGCCAGGTGCCAGTGATATATATGCATATTTATATACATGCATATATGTAAATATATATATATATATACCTATATTATATATATACACACATAAATATATGTATATATACGTATATTTAACACTGGTGCCCGCCTAACCAAACAGTACCCTTAAATTTTTGGGAAATTTGCATTTATTAATGGTTTCTTAATAGACATCAGATAAATAATAGTGCTTTAACATAGCCATTATAAAATTCATGACAAGAATTCCATAGCATGTGTGATGTGCCAGAAAACTTGGAAAGTTAGCTTGGGCGATAAATGCTTAGGATGTTGTTGTTGCAATCTTTTGGCGCTTGGTAAGATAATTTGGTAAATTTAAAAATAAAATATTACAAATAATATAAATATAATATTAATAAAATGTAATTAAAATAAAAATTTGGTAAGAAGCTAAAACAGATTTGACAGTACAGATGTCATATTCGCCCAGGGTTCGCAAAGCTGGGCCCAGTTCGAAAAAACCCGGTGGGTTTTTTCAGAATGGGCCCACTTGAAAAAGCCCACTGAAAAACCCATAAAGTGGGTTTTTTCAATTTTCAGATATAATTTAAAAATTTAAACAACATATACATTTAATGAATTTAAGTCATTTCAGTTAATTTTGAAAAAATATTAATATATAAAAGCCATTACACATCTGAAGTAAAATAAAAATGTATTTCAGCACAGTGAAATACTTTACTAACATAGAACCTAGTAGGCAACATACATAGTACATAATTATAGGTATGTCTTTATATAAAAAATTCAAATCAACTATATTCATGGAAATAAAAAATATGTATTTTTATTTTCTTCTATCTTTACAAGAAGAAAGTATTGGATTCGTGAAAAATTTAGACTTCCAGTTCATGATGGATTTATACGTTTTAAAAAGGTCCTGAAGACAATTTGATAGTTTTTAGAAAATGACTGTCTGTATGTGAAAAAAATTTTGTGGGTGCTCTATCTCAAGAACTAATGCACAGAATTTCACAAAACTTTAGATTGAGTTAGACCTTGATGTAAACTGGTGCTGATTAGTTTTTGGTGTATACTGCCCAACAGGTGGCGCTACTATGCTGCATTTATCTCAATTTTTGCAATAGCTTTATCTCAAGAACTAATGCACAGATTTTCATAAAACTTCAGATTCAGTTACAAGTTAAGTTGTTGCTTATCGAGTTTTGGTGCATATCGCCCAACAGGTAGTGCTGCTATGCTGCATTTTTCGTGATTTCAGCAAAAACTCTTATCTCAAGAACTAATGTGCGGACTTGAACAAAAATTTAGATTCAGTTAAACCTTGATATAAACTGGTGCTGATTAGTTTTTAGTATTCGTATTATCGCCCAAGCGGCGCTGTTGTGCTGCATTTATCTCTCTTTTTGCAATAGCTTTATCTCAAGAACTAATAATGCATGGATTTTCATCAAACTTTAGATTCAGTAAGATGTTGACATAAATTGTTACTGATCAGGTTTTGTTGTAAATTACACAACAGGTGATACTCATATCTCCTTGTTATATGCATCCAATTCAACAAATCTATATTTTACAACCCTCATGATGGGCATAAATTGTCATTTAATTTTGGCATTGTGATAGTGAATTTTCAATTATTAACATGTATGAGATAGAAGAAACTTTTGGGATTGGCACATCCGACTAGTTTACCCCTTTTTTTCTCTGTACTTAATATATTTTAAATTTTAATATTCTATTCATTATTTGATTTAAAGAAAATTAACAATTTTATATCTTCTATTATATTTAAAACTAATTTGTGAAAAACACTGATATTTAATTAATTTAAATTCATATAATTTATACAATTTATAAGTTGTAAAATAGCATTACAATTATATTGTATATAAGGGAACAATGTATTTTTTATGTATAGTGTATATAATATATAGAAAATATAGTATACAATAATGTAATTATGCATGTATTATACTTTTGAAAAAACCCGAAAAAACCCAGGTGGGTTGGGTTTTTTCAGAAAAACCCGGGTTTTTGCGAACCCTGTATTCGCCCCATATTGGCGCGATTTTTTTCGGTTGCCAATTTGGCGAAAACATCAACAGCATAAACAACATAATCCAGGTTACCACATCAAGCAAAATAACGACACTTTCGTGCAGGTTAAGTACCTGTTGCCTATATGATATTGGCGACAGAAAAAAATCGCGCCAATATGGGGCGAATATGACATCTGTGCGCTTTTGACAACATTGCTTACTTTTTTGCCAGTCGCGCCAAGTGGCACAAGATAGGGAACTCTTCCCAAATGATTAAATTTCTGTATATGACTTAATTAAGAACACATTATGCAAATTAAACAAAATAAGGAGTTTAAAGATTTTTAACTGTATTGGTGGTAGGAAGAAGCATTATACAGAATCTTGAAATCTTAAGCCCCCCCTTCCCTCCTCACCAGATAATTTATCAGTAGAAATCTTTTAAAAAAATCTCAAATGATTAAACTTAAATAAGAGGAATCAGCTTTAACAATGTATCAAATTTTTATTTTTGGATGGAGTAAAAAATAAACCAATAAATAAATAAATAACAAAGTGATATAAAAAGAATAAATAACCTTTGATTGTAATTGTTTGATGACTGATTTTGAGTCTTTTAACGATTTTTATATTTTGAAAATTATGTTCAAAGTAGCAAATATGACATAAAAAAAATTCTATACTCTCCCTTCCCCTCCCCCTTATAAGGGAAGAAGAAAAAAAAAATTCTCGCATTTTTAAATTAGGATATCTGAACTGTTTATTCCAAATTCTCATAAAAAGGACCTCAAGGTTATATAAATTGCTCACAACTTTAATTGTACTTGTGCCATTTAAGTAAGTAAATCGTTTCAGTTACGTACAAAAATCACGTTTTAATATAAATAATTACTTCAAGAATAAAGTAAACGGACAATTTAATTAATATATAAACAACGAAAAAGTGTTTTGGTGTTACTTACACGGTTAAATAATATACTGACTCAACCACTAGCAAAAACTCATATGCATTTGTTTACAATCATTAGTGACGAAAATCTTTAAGCATAATATACATTCCGACAACGACAAGTATATACATTTACAAGTATAAATATGATATGAACAGAAAATACACACTACACAAGAATATGGATAACTAATCAAGTAATAATACCAATGTGAACAAAAAACAGTATTTCAAAAATAAGTTTGAATATATGAAATGAGTCTGATTATATGTATTCAATAAACAAACATTATATGAAATATAAAGAGCACTTACCCGTTTCACATAAAGATGTAACTTTCGGATTTCAAGAATGACACACCTCATTTTTCCATACTACCATCAACATATAAATATTCTCGTTTTTTTTCTATAAAATGGGACAACAAATCTGCAACAGCATACCAGAAAGACGGCGGCCATGTTGGGTAATTGTCTGGTACCTGATTGGTTGGTTGGCTGGCACATCCTTGTGTCGATGTCGACCGATGTTGCCCGACATTGGCCAATGTGAGTTTTTCTACATGGATTTACAGAACTTAAAATGTTATTATAATTGTTTCCTGTTTTCTACCTTCCCACAAAAAGTGCAATTTGTGAATAAAAAATTAAAATATTCATGATTCCAGAAGTTTTAATGTTACAAATCCAACATCGGACAACATCGATCAATATTGGCCAATGTCGGTAAACATGACCGGTCTTTGCCGATGCACCCCAAGATTGGCCGATATTGGGCAGTATCGGGCCAATATTGCTGTGCTACCTGGGACATTACACTTAGAAGACAAAATAATTATACATACCTTTTGTTGATTGAAGCAAGCAGAATCATTGAAAATAGCATGAAACTGAAAAGTCGACGGTAACTTTAGTTAATTTTATGCCGTAAAAGGTACGATAAAGTACCGCAGAGCACTAAGCTAAATGTCCGGTAAACGAGAGCTAAAGAACATACGACCTTCATCCACCAGATCCAAGACACAACTGATGTGCGCGGGGTCTAACACCTGCAGATGAAGGTCACTGATTAGAGATCAAGGTCACTGATAACAGATCACGTGACCGCTAACAACCAATCAGAAGCGAGCTTTCAGGTATGACGACATCTTGTGGCAATACCTGTAGACAATCTGGCGCCAGTTGATTGACAGGAGGCGTGGTGGAATGTCAGGAATGCAGACAGAGTGGCGCCTACCTTCTGCATCATAGTATTTTAGGAAAAATATATATTACGTTGATGTAAAAGACATTATTTTTTTAAACTAACTGTTAATATTTTTGAAATAACATACTTTTCTCATACAAGCGAAAAAAGAATGTTTCAGAACATGTCTCTGATCATGATTAAACATAACTTTAAGCATAGTTAACCATCTCAGAGTATGATTAAACAAATTCGAACATAACTTTGGGCATATTTAAACAATCCGAACTATATTTGAACATATCCGAACATGTTCATTCATAACTTTAACAGTTTTTAATCTTTCAGAATTTAAGAAACATATTTAAAACTATTTTATTTTTAAAAATTTTTGTAAAAATTTTAATTTATAATTTCTTTTTAAGGTTTTAACTTTTTTTTGTTAAACATTTTTAACGTTTTTTTTGTTAAAAATTTTTTAAACTTTTTTGTTAAAATTTGTTTTAACTTTTTTGTTAAAACTTTTTTTAACTTTTTTGTCAAAACTTTTTGTTGTTAAACATTTTTTTAAAATTTTGTTAAAACTTTTTTTTTTACTTTTGTTAAAAAAATTTTTTTACAAACTTTTTTTTTTAAATTTTGTTAAAACTTTTTTTTACTTTTGTTAAAACTTTTTTTTTATAAAACTTTTTTTATAAAACATTTTTTTTTCTTAAAACTTTTTTTTTCTTAAAACTTTTTTTTTCTTAAAACGTTTTTTTTGTTAAACTTTTTTTTTAACTTTTTTTACTTTTGTTAAAACTTTTTTACTTTGTTAAAACATTTTGTTTTACTTTTGTTAAAAAAAATTCTGTTAAAACTTTTTTTATATATTTTTTGTAAAACTTTTTTGTTAAATTTTTTTAAATTTTGTTAAACTTTTTTTTTATATTTGTTAAAACTTTGTAAAACTTTTTATCATCTTTGTAAACTTTCTATAATTTTTAAAACTAATAAATTTTATACATACATATGTGTATATATATATATATATATATATATATATATATATAAATATACATATATATACATATACATATATGCATATACATATACATACATACGTATGTTTTATATATATATATACATACATCATATATATATACACACATATATATATATACATATATATATATATATATATATATATATATATATATATATATATGTATATATATATATATATATATTTTACACAAGAACCCATACATAAACATTTAACTTTCATATATTTAGAGACACGTAGTCGTGGATGTATGCTTTTACTTAAACATTTATATAGATAAATACTACCCTTAAATTTACGTTCATGCAAAAAAACATTATTTTTCTTAAACTGTAAATATTTTTGAAATAACATACTTTTCTCATGCAAGCGAAAAAGAATGTTTCAGAGCATGTCTCTGGCCATGGTTAAACATAAATTTAAGCATAGTTAACCATCTCAGAATATGATTAAACATGTTCGAACATAACTTTGGTCATGGTTAAACATATCCTGAAGAAAGTGCGAGCTACCGAACAAAATTCATTAAGAAAGACAAACTCATGAATTTAGTAATCACAAGCCAGTTCTATCTTTTAAAAAGCAACTGGTTAACTTAATTTGGAAGAACTGTTATAAGTTTTTTTTAAAACACTTTGTTAGAAACTGACGAATGAGTTTAAAAAATTTTTGGAAATAATAGAGTATGATAATACTCTTAGAGTACATATACTACTTAGAGTATAATAATACATTTGATGTCAGAACATGTTTTGAATGAAATCGTGAATTCATAGTATGCTGAAAACGCGAACTTTGAAATTTATAGTTAGGTTAAATGAAGAAAAGTAAAGCAAATTACTAAATTGAAAGACACATTTTGAAAGGATCGTTATAAGTTTGTTAAAACTGTTGTTGTATTAAACACTATATTAGACAAAAAAATTTACATACCTTTTGGAAAGAAGTTTCCCTAAGCTTTTGATGATTCGAACAAACAGACTCATTGAAAAGTAGCAAGAAGCTTAAATTCGACGGTGATTTTACTCAGCAGGATGCCGAAAACAGTAGGGATAGATGCCTCAGAGCTTAAAGCCAAATGTCCGGTAAACGGGAGCTACGAAACAGACGACCTTCACCTACGAAATCCAAGACACGAATGATGTGTGCGGGGTCTACACCCGTAGATGAAGGTTACTGATAAGAGATCAAGTGACCGCTATCAACCAATCAGAAGTGAGCTTGTAGGTGTGACGTCATCGACTGTGCTGCCCTCCCCCATCGCAAACGAGGATGATGACATCGTACGGCAATACCTGTAGACAACCTGACGCCATTTAATTGACAGGAGGCGTGGTGGAATGTCAGGAATGCAGACAGAGTGGCGCCACCATCTGCAAGAAACGATCATGTCGAAGCATGCAGCGACTGACTGGCACCAGATGATTGACAGGTGGGCGGGGGAATGCAAGGAATGCAGACACAATGGCGCCCTCCTCCACCGCCTACTCCTTTCACATGTCAGGTGATCTTCGCATCCAATCACATACAAGTATTAGATGGTAGAGGGTGCTCGTGTTGTCTTCAAGTACGACGTCATCACTTGTTTTGTGCTTTGTCATCAACCATTTCCCCTTCAGTTGATGTCCTGAGCAGGTGCTTCACAGTAAGTAACACCATTTAAATTTTAAGTTTTTTTGTTAGTAATATTTTTATGTATAAAAAATAACAAAAAAAGACATTTTGTTTAAAATAACAAGTGTCTTTCATCACTTTTTCGAATATCAAGTTTAACTTTATCGAATAACACGCTACTTAAATTATCACAATTAGAAATATCCACTTAACAAGTTGTTGAACAAGTTTATTGTTACGACGATTTTAGTCATGCTTTAGCATGATCTGAGCATGATTAGTCATGCTTAAATAATCTTTTTCTGTTTAAAAAAAATTAGATTTAAAAATCTAAGTAAAAATTTTTCTCCGATAAATATTTTACATAAATAGATTTTTAAATCTAATTTTTTTAAACAGAAAAAGATTATTTAAGCATGACTAATCATGCTTAGATCATGCTAAAAGATGACTAAATTCGTCGGAACAATAAACTTGTTCAACAACTTGTTAAGTGGATATTTCTAATTGTGATAATTTAAGTAGTGTGTTATTCGATAAAGTTAAACTTGATATTCGAAAAAGAGATGAAAGACACTTGTTATTTTAAACAAAATGTCTTTTTTTGTTATTTTTTATACATAAAAATATTACTAACAAAAAAACTTAAAATTTAAATGGTGTTACTTACTGTGAAGCACCTGCTCAGGGCATCAACTGAAGGGGAAATGGTTGATGACAAAGCACAAAACAAGTGATGACGTCGTACTTGAAGACAACACGAGCACCCTCTACTATCTAATACTTGTATGTGATTGGATGCGAAGATCACCTGACATGTGAAAGGAGTAGGCGGTGGAGGAGGGCGCCATTGTGTCTGCATTCCTTGCATTCCCCCGCCCACCTGTCAATCATCTGGCGCCAGTCAGTCGCTGCATGCTTCGACAGGATCGTTTCTTGCAGATGGTGGGGCCACTCTGTCTGCATTCCTGACATTCCACCACGCCTCCTGTCAATCAAATGGCGCCAGGTTGTCTACAGGTATTGCCGTACGATGTCATCATCCTCGTTTGCGATGGGGGAGGGCAGCACAGTCGATGACGTCACACCTACAAGCTCGCTTCTGATTGGTTGATAGCGATTACGTGATCTCTTATCAGTAACCTTCATCTACGGGTGTAGACCCCGCACACATCATTCGTGTCATGATTTCGTAGGTGAAGGTCGTCTGTTTCGTAGCTCCCGTTTAACGGACATTTGGCTTTAAGCTCTGCGGCATCTATCCCTACTATTTTCGGCATCCTGTTGAGTAAAATCACCGTCGAATTTATGCTTCTTGCTACTTTTCAATGAGTCTGCTTGTTCGAATCATCAAAAGCTTAGGGAAACTTCTTTCCAAAAGGTATGTAAATTTTTTTGTCTAATATAGTGTTTAATACAACAACAGTTTTAACAAACTTATAACGATCCTTTCAAAATGTGTCTTTCAATTTAGTAATTTGCTTTACTTTTCTTCATTTAACCTAACTATAAATTTCAAAGTTCGCGTTTTCAGCATACTATGAATTCACGATTTCATTCAAAACATGTTCTGACATCAAATGTATTATTATACTCTAAGTAGTATATGTACTCTAAGAGTATTATCATACTCTATTATTTCCAAAAATTTGTTAAACTCATTCGTCAGTTTCTAACAAAGTGTTTTAAAAAAAACTTATAACAGTTCTTCCAAATTAAGTTAATCAGTTGCTTTTTAAAAGTTGGAACTGGCTTGTGATTACTAAATTCATGAGTTTGTCTTTCTTAATGAATTTTGTTCGGTAGCTCGCACTTTCTTCAGGATATGTTTAACCATGACCAAAGTTATGTTCGAACATGTTTAACCATGTTCGGATATGCTCAAAGATAGTTCGAGTATATTTAATCATGCTCAAAGTTAGTTGGGATATATTTAACAATCTTCGGATATGCTCAAAGTTTGTTCAAACATGTTTGACCATGTTTGGATAGGTTCAAATATTGTCAGGATATATGTTTAACCGTGTCTAAAGTTAAGTAAAAGCATACATCCACGACTAGGTGTCTCTAAATATATGAAAGTTAAATGTTTATGTATGGGTTCTTGTGTAATATATATATATATATATATATACATATATATATATATATATATATATATGTATATATATATATGATGTATGTATATGTATATGCATATATGTATATGTATATATATATATATATATATATATATATATATATATATATATATATATATATATATATATATATATATATATATACATATATATACACATATGTATGTATAAAATTTATTAGTTTTAAAAATTATAGAAAGTTTGCAAAGATGATAAAAAGTTTTACAAAGTTTTAACAAATATAAAAAAAAGTTTAACAAAATTTAAAAAAATTTAACAAAAAAGTTTTACAAAAAATATATAAAAAAAGTTTTAACAGAAATTTTTTTAACAAAAGTAAAACAAAATGTTTTAACAAAGTAAAAAAGTTTTAACAAAAGTAAAGAAAGTTAAAAAAAAGTTTTAACAAAAAAAAAGTTTTAAGAAAAAAAAATGTTTTATAAAAAAAGTTTTATAAAAAAAAGTTTTAACAAAAGTAAAAAAAAGTTTTAACAAAATTTAAAAAAAAAAGTTTGTAAAAAAATTTTTTTAAACAAAAGTAACAAAAAAATTTAACAAAATTAAAAAAAAAATGTTTAACAACAAAAAGTTAAAAAAAGTTAAAAAAAGTTTTGACAAAAAAAGTTAAAAAAAGTTTTAACAAAAAAGTTAAAACAAGTTTTAACAAAAAAGTTTAAAAAATTTTTAACAAAAAAAAACGTTAAAAATGTTTTAACAAAAAAAAAGTTAAAACCTTAAAAAGAAATTATAAATTAAAATTTGTACAAAAATTTTTAAAAATAAAATAGTTTTAAATATGTTTTTTAAATTCTGAAAGCTTAAAAACTGTCAAAGTTATGAATGAACATGTTCGGATATGTTCAAATATAGTTCGGATTGTTTAAACATGCCCAAAGTTATGTTCGAATTTGTTTAATCATACTCTGAGATGGTTAACTATGCTTAAAGTTATGTTTAATCATGATCAGAGACATGTTCTGAAACATTCTTTTTTCGCTTGTATGAGAAAAGTATGTTATTTCAAAAATATTAACAGTTAGTTAAAAAAAATAATGTCTTTTACATCAACGTAATATATATTTTTCCTAAAATACTATGATGCAGAAGGTAGGCGCCACTCTGTCTGTATTCCTGACATTCCACCACGCCTCCTGTCAATCAACTGGCGCCAGATTGACTACAGGTATTGCCACAAGATGTCGTCATACCTGAAAGCTCGCTTCTGATTGGTTGTTAGCGGTCACGTGATCTGTTATCAGTGACCTTGATCACTAATCAGTGACCTTCATCTGCAGGTGATAGACCCCGCGCACATCAGTTGTGTCTTGGATCTGGTGGATGAAGGTCGTATGTTCTTTAGCTCTCGTTTACCGGACATTTAGCTTAGTGCTCTGCGGTACTTTATCGTACCTTTTACGGCATAAAATTAACTAAAATTACCGTCGACGTTTCAGTTTCATGCTATTTTCAATGATTCTGCTTGCTTCAATCAACAAAAGGTATGTATAATTATTTTGTCTTTTAAGTGTAGTGTGTGTCTAGTGTTTCTTAAAACAAAAAAGTTTTAACAAACTTATAACAATCCTTTCAAAATGTGTCTTTCAATTTATTTATTTGCTTTATTAAACTGAACTTAAAATTTCACATTCTACATTACTTAATTCGAAACATGTTCTATCATTCTCGATATTCAACTTGTGTTTCACAAGTTTTGCTTTCATTAGTTTTATCTGTGATTTCATTTAAAAAAACAATTGTTGAAAAAATAAATTCGAAAAATATATTTTCAAACAATGTGATTTGTTTAACATATTATTTCTAACAACAAAACTAAAAATATGTCATTGAAGTTAGCCATTTACTTTTTTCTAAATTAAAACTGACTCAAAATTCATTGTTAAAAGCGATTTTTGTCACGTAGCAATCAGATTTCTCTCACTCATATGTTTGATAATTTAGTTAAAGACATCTACTTTCAGAGTATTATCTAAAAGGTTTATTCTGTTTTCAAATAAATGTCTTTCTATTTCAAAGTATTTTAATAACAACATCTGTTAGTTTGTAAACAAATGAATGAAAATTTCGTTAAAAAGTTGTCTTTGGATTAAAGAACAACTTAAAAATATCTATTTGTGTTTCAACCTTTTTAAGAAAATCAAGCGTTATTCTTTTGAAAACTTGAAAAATAAATACAATTTAATTTATGATAACATTAGTTTAATTTAATGAGAGACATTTATTCATACAACTGAAACGGTTAATGAACGTTTAAAACAAATCTTTGTTATGTTTGAAACAATCTTTCTTTAATCCATTCGGAACCATGAGCGCATATGCACCCACGAAAGTACTTAAAACGTTTGAATTTGATAACAGTAAAAAAAATAGAAGTAAAATTGATTGTATTTAATTACGTGATTTTTGTGATTTACAAAGTTAATTGAAATAATTAATAAAAGTAGTGCCAAACGAATAAAATTCATGAAAAAAAAATGCTGGTTCTGAACAGGTTAAAAGCTGAGAAAAACAATAATAGCATTCTTTTCTTTTAGCAGAAAATATCTGTTTATTTCATCAATTTTAGTAAAAACTCATTATAAAAAAAACTTAATACAGTCTCCAGAAAATTAAAAAATAATTTCTGTTAATTGGAATCTTGATTTTTATTGTATAAAAAGGAAAAAAGATTTATATTTGAATCGAAACATACTCTTTTTATTTTAAACTAAAAATAAAAAAGATTTATCTTCTATTCTTAATTGAACATCTTTGTTGAGATATGAAACATGGTGATAGGAAATGTCTGAAAACTATTGTTTTTCTTTTTGCCTAAAGCAATACATAGTTTTCATAGTTGAACGCTATGAGAGATTGCATCCCACAGGAGATGCTAAAAGATAAAACACCCCTTCTAAAACTCGCCAGAGGGGTGAACGTTTCAAAAGTTGCTTGATAATAAACATTATCTACAATTGTTATTTCAACTAACGTGTGAAACTATGGACTGGCTTCCCATTCGTTTAAAGCTTCGCTAGTTTCAGCAAATCAAAGGGTCTAAAAGTGATGTCATTGAGAACAAAATAATATCACAACATTGTAAAACTTCATTCGGAAATCATTTGTGGACTGTTATTTTCTATATTTTGCTAGCGTGTTTTCAAGACCGGGAATTCAATGAAGATTTTCAATTTTGAAGAAGTAAGTTTTTGTTTTGACATGTTGGAAAATTTTGTTTAAAAAAAAAATTCCACTACTAAAAGTTAATACTTAAAAGCTTCTTTAAATAGTTATTTTACTAGTTAAAAACATTTATCTAATTGCCTACATTGTTATTTGTTAAAATATATTATCATTAACCTTTTTTGGTATAAGATTCAAAATATCAAAAGAACTTGTTCGTTCTATTTGAAAAGAGTTCAGTAGCTCGCGCATTTAAAATTATTTCTCCAAATTAGTGGATAAGATTAAACTTAAGAAAATTCATAGCTTTCACATCAATTTACTGTTAACTTGAAAAAATATATTCCTTCATTAGTAACTAATAATAAAATAAAATAAATAAATAAAGTACAAACCACTTTTTCGAAAAATAAAATAAAACTTTGCGTTATCTATCATTTGAATATCTTAGTTAAAAGCAGTAAAATACTAATTGATACAATACCGGCAAGAAACATCATTGATGCGCAACCGTATGGTTACACACAGAATAACCTTTCACTATATATAGAAACCACTTGTCTCGTAGGAGACGTGAGAGAAAACTAGCGATTACAACTACTTCGCATTCTTTTAGATAAAACACTTAAGAAAATTCAAAAGCTTTCACCTAAATTTCTGTTAACTTGAATATATATATATATTATCTTTCATTAGTAACTAATAAAAAAAATATAAAGATCATACCACTTTTTCTAAAAAACAAAACGTTACTTCCTTAGTCACTGAAAATGTCTTAGTTAAAAGATTAAAACTAACTTGCATTCTTATAAATAAAATATATATATCTCAAAATAAGTAATTAAAAAAACTAATATAGAAAGCATATTCATATGATGAAACAACGGGTTGCAATAATGTGTCCTCTCCGAGCGAGATTTGATAATGATCAAGTATTTCACCTGTCCAGGAAAAAAAAAAAATTCCGGGATGTACTGATACAATCTATTTTCTTGAAAGGGAGTGTGTTGCAGTGTATGGGTTCAAAACCTGTAATTCTAAAGGTATGTTTTCTTTACAAAACCGTAATGGAATTTGTGTATATGATTCTTTGGATACTCAGAGAAATCGAATAAGCTTGCATGATGTTCCATATCATCTGAAACATTCTTAGTGTGTATATGGTAACACAATGAGTTCGTGTCGTTGAAAATTAGCTTTACATCATCTTTATACTCTTTTTAATAAAATCATAGTGAAATTTATACATTAGAAGTTTAGGCAATTCTAAGATTGTAAATCCAACATAAATCGGTCGATTCAAAAGTATGTTATTTTTAAGACTTTCACAGCACTTAGGTCTTCATCTTATGTTAAATATGCTTTAAACTAGGTGAAGTCATTAATTTTCAACTCTTTTTCAGTGTTGCAAAGCACAATATTTCTCCTTTTTCCAAAAACAGTTGTTCATTAATTTAAAAAAGTTCTTTTCTTAGTTCAAAAAAAAAAAAAAAAAAAAAAACCGTTTTCGCATTCAGCATATATTTCAGTTAACAATCATCCTTGACAATAATTAAACAAAAACATTATTGTTAAAAACTAATTCGCTTTCTTTGATTAGTAAAAATAATTTATATTCTTTTAAATAATAATTAAATGAAAATAAATGTAAAGTTGTTTATTAAAAGCTTTATTTGAGAAAAAACTTTATTATTATTCCGAAACTTTATCATTTGTTTCGGAAATTAACAAATGACTGAAAGAAAAATTAACTAATTTATTAAAAAGTTTTATTACCAAATAACTTACTGAAAAAAAAACTTGTTTCGGAAATTAACAAATAACTAAATGAAAATTAACTAATTTATTTAAAACTTTATTACAATGACTAAATGAAAAACATGTTTTGAAAATTATGGAACCCTTCTCCACCGTCTGCTCCTAACACAAGTCAGGTGATTCTCTCAAAAAGTTTTATTAGCAATGACTAATTAAAAATGAATTAATTATTAAAGCTTTATTTGCAAGGCCTAAATAAAAAAATAATGATTCGAAAATTAGCAAATGACAAAAACTTATTTCGTTAAACTCATAAAAAATGTATTCACTTCTTTAAGTCAGTTCAAATAGGATGACGACATCACAGGTAAGTGAATCATCCTCTCAAGAGAGGGCGCTCGTGTTCATGCCCTCGGGGGAAAGCGATGGTGCTGCCCCCTAGGTTCGACTCTCGACCAATCAGAAGCAAGCTCCTTATCTGGATGAAGCCGGTTGTTGCACGCTTCTTCGTTCATTAGCCCGGTGGATGTCATACAGGTAGGACGTGTCTCTTAGCTGCTCCGTGGTAAGTATTTTTTTAATTGCATGCGATCTTTTCTAATCATTCCTAATCATTCCTTTGTTCTACCTTCCTCTTACAACAGACTTTCCTTCATTAATCATCCTCATTAACATTTTCCTTTGTTTAATTCCTCTCTTACAGTAGCCTTTTATTAATTCATTATACTTTAATTGATTCATTAACATTATCCTTTGTTTAATCCCTCTCTTACAGTACACTTTTCATTCTCTCTTCTTTGTTTTAACCCCTCTACTATAGCATGACCCGCGGGCGCCAGTCTGTCTCGACTCCTCCCACCTGTCCATCACTTTCTTATCTCCCCTCACCTGTCAATCACTCGACTCCGCCCACCTGTCACTCATCCTCCCTCCTCACTCCTCCTGGTGAAGCAGAACTGTCTTTTTCCTTCTACTCTCAATTTTTAGATGTTGAGTTAAAGAGAGGAGGGAGTGAATTAATTCATTCAGTTACCGGAAACCTATTACGGATTTAAACATACCTGCTGCGCACCCGAATATCTTATAAATTATCCACCTTCAGGTTCCTAATTAACTGTACTTTCAGAATTTCTTCCGCTATAAATCTTGGTGATGAATTAGAGAAAATTAAACGTATAACCATTGATAATGAGTATCAGGTAAAGTTAATTAACAAATTAATTCAGAGCTCCTTTGATGAAATGTACACGGATACTTCTAAAAATAAAACTGTTAATGAAATTAGTATAAAAAGGGTGGTGGCAAATTATTTCCCGGGTTTCTTTGAGTATATAAAAATCCTTTAACACTAGAACCGCCACAGCGGTCATTTTAACCGGTAAAAAGTGAAAATATTTCGATTCGAACCAGAATTTTTCTTTCTAAAATAAGTTAAATATGTACCACGGATAAATAAGTTGAATAAGTAAGTTAAATAATTTTAAATAAAAATTCTGGTGTAAAATACATTTATAACACTTGAGTAAAATTTCCGGCGGTTCTAGTGTTAAGGCTGTTCTGAATTACTCTGCTCAACAAGCGCAAAACGTTTTTACATATTTACAAATTCATTTTTTAACGAAAAGGTATAAAATTGGAAGGCTTGACTATGGAAGCGATTTGGAATCAAACTGTGTTTTCCATTTTTTGATAAATAAATTACCTATTGAGTTATAAGCGATTTTGATCATATGACAGGACGTTTTCATCCCTTCGCTGACTAGTTTTTTCTGCTTTCGCGCGGAAATTCAGTTAAAAACGCCCACTTTGACAATATTTCCCAAAAAGTCTATTGCGTTTGCAAAAAAAACAGAACAAAACAGCTCGATTACATAGTTTCTGAACAACAACACCTGCCAGTTTCATGCATTTCTAAACAAAATAAATTTAAACTTATGCCATAAAGTTGCCCTTTTGGTTTATGTTTGATCGCGAAGCCACACCCCAAAGTTAGAGAAGCTTTTAAACACCAAAATCGATCTTATTAGTAGGAATGACCTCTCAGGAGTTTATATGATTCCATTTATTAGGGAGAGGGTTGTCAGAAATCATTATACTATAGGTATGACCCAGTAAAAATTCAATATCAGATGTAAAAAAACATATGGAGGATATAAAATATAACAGGGGTAATGCTGCTTTATCCCGGCTAAATCAAATATAAAGCATTAACATGCTTTTTAATGAGGGTAGATTGATTTACAGGTCTAATTTTTATTTACAGCTACAGTAAACTCTGTCTAAGGCGAAATCGATCGGGACTGAGATCGAACGGATTTTCCGTGGTAGACAATATTCCGGCTTATGCAAAAAAGTCCCCCCCCCCCCCCCCCCGCAAAAATAAATAAATAAATAAATAAATAAAAAATTGAAAAAAAAAAACCCTCGAAGATGATGATTTTTCATTGATCTTCCTGACTCGAAAATCGCTTGAAAACTGAAATTCGGAAAGATCTTTTGTCTTTATAGATAAATGAGAAACGCTATTCAGTTTCTTAGTACTGCTGTAATACATGCGAATTGAAAATTTACACACACACACATACAAAAAAAAAAAAAAAAAAAAAAAAAAAAAAAAAAAAAAAAAAAAAACCACCACCAACAACAAAAACCAATAAACTTTGAGAATGAGACCGAACGCTATATAACTTTGAATTTGAGTACAATTTTAAAGTATAATATATATATCACAGTCGTGGAAAAAAAAAAAAGTAAACACCACCTACTAACTCCTCAACAAATTATCGTAGAAGAAAGTTACTGGTACCGAACGATTGGAAATAAAGTCTACTTTTAAATGATGTATATAAAATTTGCTTAGGGGGCCATCTACATATTAAAACGAACCATAATTTTGTTTTTTTCAATAGCAGTACCCAATTCTGGCAGCATAAATGAACTCTACACCCTTCAATTAGCCTAACAACGAATTTTTATGCAATTCGTACCATAAGTTTCCGAGAAATTAATTATTTTAAAACGAGCTTATTTTAAGGGCTGTATCCAAATTGAAGTTCCGTACTTGATTGCTCACCGAGAGAGCGCCTTCCTTGATCAAGGCACCTTAAGCGCCACTCAAGGAGTCAATGAAGCATGTTAGATTACAGTACAGCAGAATAAGTTTCAAAATGTCTACTCACTTCCATCATAGACTTCCCCTTAAACCATCATTTTGCCGTTTTTTAAGCATAACTTGAAAACTACTTGGAATAAAAATGTGAAATTTTTGAATTTCCATAAAGCAGGACTTAATAAATCTAAATCCATCAAAAAAATTGTAGGTTGCAATTCATAATTTTTTTGAATATTAATTTCATAATTCATATCATAAAATTATAAAAATTGCAAATTCAGCTTATTTATGTTTGGGTATATTAGTATTATTACTACAAAAAAAAATTAGCACATTAGGAGCATAATTTCGGGAGATATAAATAAAAATATGAAAATGTAATTTAACATTAGAAGCACTAAATTTTGAATGTTTATAATTCAAAAACTTATCATTCAAATGACTTGGAATTTGGTGTCTAGGCATAGTTTGAACGGAAGATTTGAAATATCTCGTTAAAATTGGGCATTGCCATTGAAAAAAATGAAGTTTGGATTCGTTTTAATATGTAGATGACCACTAAGAAAATTTTATATACATCATTTAAAAGTAGACTTTATTTCCAATCGTTCGGTACCAGTAACTTTCTTCTACGATGATTTGCTGAGGAGTTAGTAGGGGGTGTTTACTTTTTTTTTTTCCACGACTGTACTTTTGAAATACATGTTTTGATAAATGTTCATTCTACTAGAAATATTAACTTTAAAATGCAATTTTGTATTTGAAAAAATGACATTAGCATAAATTCCATAAAATTTAAACAAGTTCTGCTCTTTTGAAATAACTTTTTCAAAGTTTTACGGAATTTAACTAACAGGTCGACATTGAGTATTTGACTTATCAGTTTTAAAGTTTAATAAACAAAATGCCTTTCATTTTTAAATTATCCCTTTTTCCGCCTATGCAAAATTTTGGTTTCGGTGGGACCTTAAAATCTTTTCCGTTTCCGCGTTAGACAGATTCCGTCTTATGCAGCATGAAATAATGTAATTTTCTATGGGTTCGCCGGGACTTGAGAAATTTTCCGCGGTAGACAGATTTCCGTCTTATACAGAGTCCGCCTTAGACAGAATTTACTGTATTTATAAGGGAATCCATTGAGATTTATTTAAGAGGTTCAGGGGTTTATAACGATACGTTATCTTTTCGAATCCCGAATATATGGATTATCTGTAGGATCTAATTCACCCAGATAACCTTATTGATCATAGCATCTGGTCTGATAACAAAATTAATCTATAGTGTAAGGTCATTGTGCCTAAATGAGACGCGATTCCCCATAGTTTTGTCGCATCTAGGGTAGAATTGGCATTTTATTAAAAAAATATATATTTTATTAAGCAGAAAATTTTTTAACGTGCTTTTAGTTCAAAACTACCTTGTTTTGTAGAAATGGAATCTTTATCTATACTTTATACCCACAACATTCTATTGTCGCATTTAGGTCATTTTTGACGCATTTATGGCAGTTAAAACCTCAATGAGACGTCTAAAGTCCTAAATGTGTCAATGCGTTTTATACATGCAAATTCACCTAATAATATTCATTTAACAATTCACTGCTGTTACAGGAATTTTCACATAACAACTGTAAATCATCTGCGAGACCGCTCGATCAAAAGATGATTAAAAGACTGTTTCCGCGCTAAACTTTTTGTACAGGATTAATTCTAATTAGCACATTCGCTGCATCTAAAAATGATATTTCCATCCTCAGAAGCCGGATTGCAAAACATTGTTTTAATGGTTAAAATGTTCCTTATATTTTACTAGTACAACCAGAAATACAAAAAAACATTATTTTCATGTTTAGTGCGGTTCATGCTTCGCTAACGTACCTAAACAACTTCTCCGTTCAACTTCCAAAGCCACACTAAAAACGGAGTATATAACTTATCATAGTCGACCGGCGCACAATCCCAAATCGCGATCAAGTGGCCAAAAATCATTTCTGGCTTTCCTGGTGGTTGTATATCCTTCATTTTTAATTTTATACCATTCTAAATTACATTACATAGCGAATATAAACTAAATGTAATTGGGGTTCTAGGGGAGGGGATTGGGGGGGGGGTGCAATAGAGGGGCCAAGTTTTATTAAATTTAAATTTCTTTTTTTACGGGATTTTTTTTACAGGAATGAGAATTTTTCACTTTTGACTATGGGGAATATTTTCCCTTTTTCAAAACAAATCATCTAATTCAATAGATGATGAAAATGGGAAATTTTACCCCCCCCCCCTGTCCCTCCCTCCCTGAAAATGTACAGGTTACAATCATTGATTTTTCTATTTTTTATGTTATTGCACATTAACAATAAAGAGTATAAGAATCAATCAGCTGAATTTTTCCACTCCCCCCCCCCAACACACACACACACACACACACACACACACACGTGAAATCTCCCTTTTTTCCATTTGTCTCTATACCAAGGAAATTTTAAAAATATCATTGCTATTTTTTAAGTTTTCAACATCTATTTACTATGAATTAATAATAAAATCATTAAATTCATTAATTAGATTACTTTCAAAATTTTCGCCCTCCCACTCCCCTTTCTTTTGTTTCTCTCTATTACACAGAGAATAATACCTTTGAAATTCCAATAAATATGAAGAATCTGCCTTTGTTACTTTATTTTGGTAATATTAAATAAATAATTACCTCACTAATTTTCTAGTATATTTGAAATTTCCGCTTCTCCCCACCCCCCATTGTCCTCTCCGGTATAAAATTCTATCACCCCTAACAGTTTTAAAATTTTTACAAAAAAAAAAAAAAAAATCAAAACTATGTTTTAATCTAAAACAATTTTATATCTTTTTATTGAAAAATAAAATAAAATCTGTTCTTTAAATAAACCTTCAGAAAAGTGGATTTACACATTTCAAGTAACTGCAACATTTCATCCCAAGGGTTGAGTGAATTTTTCCTATATTTTTTAATTTGTTAAAGTATTAAAGTATTCATTAAAATTTAAATGTGCATATAAATTAATACAATTAAATTAACATTCATATAATAAACTGAAAAAAAATAAACGCAATAAAAAAATTTACAATAGATTTATGTGACGATACGTGAAAATTAAAGTAAAACTTAATAATACTACTTAATAATAAAATTTATTTGTAAGTAGGTAAAATATACTTTTCAAATAATCAGGAAATTACTTACAACAAAAATAACTGAAACCATACAAAATGCCTTAGGCATAATAATTTTTGTTAATTAATTGCTAAGCTTTGCAAAGGGCTTTATTTTCTGTTACTATTATTTAAAGATAATCGAAAACATAAATTTAAATGACACTCTGAGATAAATACTTAGCTGTGACTACAACAAAACGATAGTTTGGCAGTATTGTTTTGACATGTTGCCCTTGCCATATCTCAGCTTGTAGTCAAATCTCCATCCTGAAATTTCTTGTGCAGAACACTACCATACAATACTCTTATAAATAAAAATTTCAGATTTTTATCTTGTGCCCCACCAGAGATATAAAAGCCTGAAAAGTGCGATTTTTGTCATTTTTGAAAATTTTGGGATTTTTTTAGCGAAGAGAAAGCAAGTCTCAGATCTGGAACTCGGCGTGTGAGTACAAGTACTTTCGGCCTATTTGTAAAAAAAAAATATGTCAAGTTGACAGTTTTCCTTGCTAGAAAAATTTCCTCCTGTAAACGGACAAATTTTGGAAAAAAAACTGAAACTTTATGCTTAAATTTTACCAATAAGCAATTAGTTTCGGAAACTACTCCATTACCAAATTTTTAGCCCAATGTATTCTGTACAAATTGCTTTAATCTGAACTTGAATTGGATAAATAAACGATGAATTATTTACAATTCCGTAAACCCTTCTTGTGAGAAAATTGCTGCAGACGATGAAACAAAGATGGCCGCCATGCACAAACAAAAATTAATAAAATTAAAATAATAGTCAGTTTGAACTTCCATAATGTTAGGGTTGTTGTACAAAAAATTTCAGATTTTTTAAAATGGTCAAGCAACGAATAAATGATTTTCTGGACCACTTGAAATGGATTGACCCGAATAAAAGGTAAAAATAGATTTAAAATATCAGATTTAAGAACCGTGTGAATAAAAATTGGGGACTTTAACTGCATCGTACCTTAATTGGATTCGGCGTATAAGCTACCGAATGTTATAATGTTTGTGAAATTAACTTACTTTATCACATTAAAATAAACATAATTTAAGGGATTTCAATCTATATAAGGTTTTTCAGATTTTAACCGTATAAAAGTATTGCGAATGCAAATCCCGTAATCATGCGTCTGTATTCCCTGTCTCGAAATACTTAATATTTATTACGCCGTTTTTTTTAATTAAAATTTTTAAAGACGCTTATTTTTCTATTTTGATGATTTTAAACACGTATTTAACCCTCCAGCCGCGGGAAACGCTATTTTCGCGTTCCAATGGGCTACTTTTTAAAAATTCAAATTGCTTGATTCCCACCACTTTTTTAAAAGCGTATAATTCGGCTTATTCTCGCATTACTTAATCTGTAATTAAATTTCAAAAACGTGGTGGGAATCAAACAATCTTAATTTTAAAAATGTAAACCACTGAAAAAGTCACCCGCGGCTGGAGGTTTAAGTAACCAGTTAAAGAAAAGTATTATTTGAGCAGGGTTCGTACACATTTCTTTAAATAAAAATCAAGTACTTTTAAGGACTTTCAAGGACCAAAACCAAAAAAAAATTAAGGACCTTCAAATTAAATAAACTAATAAATTATAACATGCATTTTTTAATAAAGAGTTTCTTTCATTTTTGTAAAGTTTTAAATATTCAAATGGACAGGAAGGGGGGGGGGGATTTCACCATGTGGCAGTAGAAATTAAAAAAAATTAAAATAACATACAGCAGAAGAAAAAACTAGTCAGATGTGCCAATCCCAAAACTTTCTTCTATCTCATACATGTTAATACTACAAAATTCATTATCAGAGTGCCAAAATTAAATGGTCTATGCCCTCATGAGGATTCTAAAGATATGAAATTCCGTGCATTAGTTCTTGAGATACGACTATTGTTAAAACCGTGCAAATCCTGCAAAATATAGCATAGCAGCACCACCTGTAGGGTTATTTATACCAAAACCTAATCAGCAACAACTTATGTAAACATCTAACTGAATCTGAAGTTTGATGAAAATCCGTGCATTAGTTCTTGCGATATAGCTATTGCAGAAATCGTGAAAAATGCAGCATCGCAGCGCTAACTGTTGGGAGATTAACACCAAACCATAATCACACCTATAATTATCAAGGTATACCTGAATCTGAAGTTTGATGAAAATTCGTGCTTTATTTCTTGAGATATAGCTACGGCGTAAATCATGAAAAACGCAGCATAGCAGCACCACCTGTTGGGCGATTTACATCAAAACTAATCAACACTAATTTATATCGAGGATTAACTGAATATAAATTTTTATTAAATTTTGTGCATTAGTTCTTGAGGTACACCACCGACAAATTTTGTGTCACAGACTCATTTTGTAAAAACATGTTTTTCCATGATATCTGACCCCTAAAACCTGTAAATCGGTCGAAAAATTTCCCGAATCCAATACTTTCTTATTGTAAAGATAAATAAAGAGGAGAAACATAATTTTTTCTTATTATTGAGGGGGGGGGGGTAGTTTAACAGACTTTTAATTAACTTACAGTTTAAAGGACTATAAATTTTGTATGCTTGGTAAGGAAGGTGGAGGGCGGGGAAACGTCAATTTCGGTGGAGGCGGGGAGTAAAACTGTATGATCGATTATTTATTGTTACAATAAATTAACTAATGGAGCAGAAAAAGTTTTAAAAAAAGCAATGATTTTTAAGATTTTAAAATTAAGTTGAGGGGGCAAAGGGACAAGCATATTTTTAAAAATTTTTTAGGGAGGGAAGGAGTTTATTAGATGACTTATTTATTTACCTTACTAAAAATTTACAAGAAAAAAAACTAAGAGTTTTAAAGACTTAAAATTCCATGTGTTATTTAAGTGTGTGGGGGGAAGGGGGGGGGTGCAAAAGGAAAATTCCAATTTCGGGTGGGAAGAGAAATTTTGATTGATTATTTATTGTGGCAATAAAATGACAAAGCAAAAAAAAAAAAATTAATTAAACAGTTTCGAAGAGTTTTTAAACTTTGAGTACTGTGGGGGAGCAAAGAAAAACGGAGGAAGAAAAATTTTGAGGGTGAAATCCAAGTGAAATTTTAATGAAATGTGATGATATGAATTGTTACAGAAATTTAGCACAGATTATTTATTCAGTATAAAGTAAGAAATAGAGTACAGGGATGAAAGTGCACTAAAGTCATTTTGTAGCAGTTTTGTAGCAGCAAAAATCAAATTTTGGAGCAGTAAAATCTATTTATGTAGCAGCAAAAATCTGATTTTGTAGGAGTAAAATCCATTTTTGTTGCAGCAAAAATTAATTTTGTAGCCATAAAAACTGTTTTTGGAGCAAATTGAAATTCTAATGTTAATAAAAAAGAAATTTGCGTATTTTCGCGACCTTTTGATGAAATTTGCGTATTTCTCGCGATCTTTTGGCGAAATTCGCGTATTTTTCGCGATCTTTTGACAAAATTCGCGTATTTTTTTCTATCCTTTGTTGAAATCAGTGTGCTGTTCGCTATTTTTTGACGAAATTAGCGTGTTTTTTTTTATCTTTTGACAAAACTTGCGTTTTTTTGTGACCTTTTGATGAAATTTGAGGGTTTTTTCGAGATCTTTTAACGAAATTTGCGTTTTTTCCCAATCTTTTGACCCCATTTTGTTCGTTTTTAGAAGTAATTGGTTATTCTTTGACAAAATTAACGGGGTGTTTTTTTTCGCTATGAGAAAATTCGCATGTTTTTCGCGATCTTTGCTTATTTTTATTATTTATATTATACGAAATTTGCTTATTTTTGGCAATCTTTTGACGAAATTTGCATGCTTTTGGCAATCTTTTGACAAAATTCGCGTATTTTTCGCGATCTTTTAACGAAATTCGCGTTTTTTCACAATCTTTTGACCCCGTTTTGTTCGTTTTTTGACGAAGTCAGCTATCCTTTGACAAAATGCACGTTTTTTTCGCGATATTTTGACGCAATTCGTGTGTTTTTGCGAATTTTTGATGAAATTTGCGGGTTTTTTTCGCCATCTTTTAATAAAAATAGCGTTTTTACGATCTTTTGATCGTTTTTTGACGAAATTAGCGATCCTTTGAAAAAATTCGCGATCTTTCGACAAAATTTGCGCCTTTTTCGCGATCTTTTGACGAAATCGTAGGTTTTCTGCGACCTTTTGATGAAATTTGCGGGTTTTTTTCGCCATCTTTTAACAAAATTATCGTTTTTACGATCTTTTCACCGCGTTTTGTTCGTTTTTGACGAAATTAGCGATCCTTTGACAAAATTCACGTTTTTTTCGTGATCATTTGACAAACATCGCGTGCTTTTCGAGATCTTTTGACCGCGTTTTTTTGCTTTTTTTGACGCAATTAGCGGTCTACAAAAAGGTTAAAAATGGACTTGCACTAAGTACGTTTTTGCGCAGGTTTGGCGTAAAATGAAAAAAAAAATAGCGGTTTCGTATAAGCTTGGCGCAGTAAAGCGATTTTGGCTTAGTCTGGCGCAATTGGCGCAGGTCTTACAACCCTGAGAGTAGAAAAAGGTTAAAAAAAATGAAGTTTTTAACTTTGATATTACGAAGGGGGAAGTGAAATTTCAGAAGAAGGGGAGGCAAGGCGGGATTAAGATTTTTTTTTAAATCAGAAATTAAAAGAAATGCAGAAGAGTTTCACCTTTGATTAAGAATTAATATGAGAGTAAAATTAAGCATTTTTAAGGACTTTTTTCAGATTTTGCATGAGTATAAGTACTTTTAAGCACCAAAAATTTCCTTTGAAAAATGTAAGCACTTTTAAGGACTTTCAAGGACCATACGAACCCTGTTTGAGGATTATTCCGGAATTAATAATTTATTAATTCAACACAGCTTAATTAAACACGTTATCTGCTCTAAACATAATTTTAATACAATATATGAAAAGTACCATATAACCTTACTAAATCTCCTATAGGTCTCACCGCATTTAGAGCATTCGCTTCGTCGCAAATAAGTATCTGAAGTCACCAAAATTCGTAGAATATTTTATAACTCTAATTTGAAAACTGGTCGCCTATTCTTAAGGGGATTCTTCAATCACTTGAAAACACCCACTCCGTAATGTTAAACCAATGGGGAGGTTGTTTTCGAAATTCTCGTTTAAATTTGAATATTTTTTAAACGATTTTTTTTTTTTTTTTTTTTTTTTTTTTTCATAGGATACCTGAGCTCAATCTTTAATATGGCTCTTTTTTACTTTTTCGATTTTGGCTGTAGATTTTTTTTAAAAAAGGTACTTTCAGTTTCGAAACCAATTCAGCTATCCTAACTTTAATAAACGCCTGTAATTTCAATGCTGGAAATTTTTTAATTAGAGTTGATATGTTTTACTAATAGTTAAACAATGTCTCATATAATATATATATATTTTTTTTAGAAAAAGTAATAGAAAAAAAAGTCGAAAAAAAAAACGAAGTCGGGAAAATAAACCGGAACACAACTGTTTAACACGTTCACGCCGGCGCGGTGGGTCACACTCACTGTCTCAGAGCTGGCAAGTCTCCGGCCTTTTGGATACCAGTATTTTAATACAGAAAATGTTGTTTTATTTAATTAGAGCAATTGGGCGATTTAAAGGAAAAATATTTTCTCTAAAATAACAGTGGAGTGCAAAAAGCCGGAGACTTGATACTCTGAGACAATCGAGTGTGACCCACCGCGCCGGTGTGAACGTGTTAAAATCATCTTTACCAATGCGTCAACTCACAAAATAAAAGCGGCAAATCCTTGACAATAAAATAATTTGGACTTTTTTGTAAAAATACATCAAAAAGTTTAAATAACAAACATAAATTTAAAAAGATAGTAAGACGAATAAATATAATTATGACCCAAATTTCCATAATATAACACTATGCTGTGAAATGTGTTTAATAACAGAAGACTTAAATTTTGGCAGTGATGTTTTAAAAGAAAGATTTTCAAAATTGCATAAATTAAGTAGAAGGCGTTTTTATTTGATAATTAAGAATTTATTTTGCTACGATAATACACTTTTAGATATTGTGACTAAGATAAAAGGATAATACACATTGTTGCAAAAGGAAATGAAGGTAGTGACGAAAGGCATTTTCAGAGGAAATGAAATAGGTAAGTCCCTTTATTTGTTCCAATGTCTAATAAATATATTTGAGGTAAACCAGTAAAATCGATATCTGCTTCCTTTTTATTTATTTGTTAATTTGAACCTAGATTTAAAATTCCAAATTTAAGAATTTGACGTTTTTAACCCTTTAATGCGCATGGTTGCATATTTGCAAACAGCAATGTTTCGAATTTAGTAAATATTTTAATTAGGATATTCCAAATTCAAATCAGAAAATTAAAATAGCAATATTTGCTTTATTTAATAACAGGCATTCCATATTTAAATAAAGCGAAATTTATCATTGAAATTTTCTGGTGTAAATTCAAATTGTCTGAACTACGGAACTTCTTGAAAGTATTCTACCATGGGAATTAGAGGGTTAAACTGAATAACACCACTATTTTTATTTTTTTTTATTTTAAGTGTTTTTGTTTAAATATACAATTTTATAAAAAATACCAAAAGCCGCTCGGGTTTTCTTCATAGTTTTGCTTTTAAGAAGAGTTTTATAAAGAAAGATTTGGGATATTACAAGACGTTTTTATTTGGTAATCAAGAATTTATCTTACATGTATAATACATTTTCAACACCGTGACTAGGGTATTTGGACATTACCCAATCACCGAAACGGCTTCGATTTAATCACTGAATTCGGCGATTAAATAAGGCCAAAATGTCTGTGAAATTACCCAACTCTAGGTTTTTTTGGATAGATTTTTCTTTAAAAATATAATATCATACAAAATTGAGAGTGTACGCTGCCGAAGACAGTGGCACTCCCAACACAAAATCTCCCCCGAAGAAAAATCTCTTAATTCAATGCTTATTCTAGGTATATTTTAGGCAAGGTTATTAGACATACAGGTTGGCTCGTAAATTTTCCTCCAATCGGCAGAATCTGCCCCTGCTACGTCACAAGTATCCAAGAAACGAAACTAGAGTGGAAATTTGCCTTAGCTCTATGGCTCTTGCAGTTAACTGCTATACAATTCTAATTGAATAAAAAATAATAATACTTTTTTTTTCGCGTGTAAAGAAATAAGAGACCTTAGTTTGTAAAATTATATGGAAAAAATTATTAATTTTTAAAAACGTTACAGTGACGCAGGAGGAAAAAATGAATAAAACAATTTTGAAAGAAAAAAAAATATAGCTTCACTAATACTTCTTATTCTTTTCTCTCTCTCTTTTATTTTATTATTTTATTAGTATATATATATACAGGGTGATTCTGAATTCATCATCAATATTTGGTGGGCAGGTAGGGAATAGGAAAAGAACACTATTTCACATAGAAAAGTATGGACGCAGACGTCATGTAGTAGGGCAATATGAATCCGGTTAAATGATGGAAAGAAAACATAACAAGAAAGTGGTAAGAGAAAAAAACATTTATTTGTGCATCTTTTGTACAGACTTACAAGAGGTGCTCGAAATTCTGACCATTTGCTAGAGTACATGCCTCACAACGACGTTGCATGGACAACCGAACTTTCTGGAATATGCCTGGCGTTTCCCGGATGTTTGCGGCGGCAACCGATATGCGTGCTACAAGGTCCATAGCACTGGCAACAGGGGTCTCGTACACCATGTTTTTCATGGCACCCCATACAAAGAAGTCTATTGGAGATAAATCCGGTGACCGTGGTGGCCAACAAACCGGTCCACCGCGACCAATCCATTGAGCTCCAAATTTTCTGGTCAGGTAACAACGCACATCATTTGCGAAATGTGCTGGAGCGCCGTCATGCTGGAACCACATTCGCCGGAGAATAACAGCAGGAACCTCGTTCATAAGACCCGGTAACACAGTCTGAAGAAATATGAGGTAGTTTGCGCAATCTAAACGGGATGGTAGTAAATACGGTCCCAGCAAACAGTCGCCGACGATCCCAGTCCACACATTGACGGCAAAGCGTTGTTGCACAGCTCTAACTCTCGTACCATGTGGATTCTGATTAGCCCACACATGCGAATTGTGTGTGTTGAAGACACCTTCACGAGTGAAGGACGCTTCATCTGTGAAAAGAACATACGTTGGGAAACTGGGATCAACGGCTGTTCTCTGCATGAACCACTGACAAAAAGTAACACGCTTGGGATAGTCCTCTGCTTCCAGTAACTGCACTCTTTGCAAATGAAAAGGATGTAAACGTTCCTCGTTTAGTATCCGCCACACTGTTGATTGTGAAACTCCAAACTGGCGAGCAATACCTCGTGTGCTAGAACTTGGCTGTTCTTCGATAGACTGTAGGACATCTTCCTCGACTGAAACTGTCCGTGTTGATCGGCGGCTGCCTCGATCAACATTAATACCAGCAAGTGATCCAGTTTCGCACAGTTGTCGATGAACACGTGAAAACATTTGATGCTGTGGCACGCGCCGGTTGGGGTAGCGCTCTGCATACATTTGCCTAGCTCTAAGACAGCTTTCTCCTGCGGCACCGTAAGTTAGATGCATATCTGCAAGTTCTTGTAACGTATACCGGTTCATGTTACTTCTGCGAAGTCACCTTGTCGAATGACGACTGGCTGCACACGGCAGACAGCTATGCGCGTTCATGGGAGATGCGGACACAAAGCGCCCTCTACACCGTCATGCGTTCGTTTGTGCCTATGCTTTCCTATGTGAAATAGTGTTCTTTTCCTATTCCCTACCTGCCCACCAAATATTGATGATGAATTCAGAATCACCCTGTATATATATATATATTAAATATGAATTGCATGTTTCCAAATTTTTGTTTTAGATTATTTATTAAATTATTAAAATAGTGGGTTGCAACTTTAATTCATTTAATTAAAATGTATGTTTTAATTTAAATTTCTATAAATTAGAAAAGAACAAAGCAGTAACTTCTCAGAATTAAGTTTATAAAACCTTATAAATTTTTAAATATTTTAAAATTGTGAATAAATAAATAAAAATATATACAACATATGAAATTATTATTCTTTAAAAAAATATTTATGGAAAATACACAGTACAATTTTACAGGGTTCTTTAAAACCAAGAATTGGCTCTTTCCAAAGGTTGATACAAATGAGGGGGGAGGGGAGAAATTAGCTCTCTCAATAACTAATGACACATTCTTTTTTTTTGTTGTTGTTAAAAATATAATATATTAATATTAATAATAAAAAAAAACATCATATTTACAATATTTCAAGTATTCACATATTATTTACAACATAAAGCATTTCATTTTCTATAATAAAGACAGCTACACAATAGTTTTTCTTATTTTATTTGCTATACAATCTCTATTGTGAAATTTTAATTTTCTGTTCGCTTAGAATCATTTTAGAATTTATATTACAAAGCAAAAACATGCCCGTGAATTATATTTACATCATATTGGCAGTGGCAACACCTGGCCAATAAGTTTCACTTTTACTAACATATATATAGATATATATAACTTCTATACATAGCAGCATTTTTAATTTTTACACTGCCGAATCGGAACAAAAAGTTTTTTGAAACAGAATTTGTTTGAAAACTATATTTCAATTTCTTCTTTTATTTTTATTCATTTATTTTTATTTTTTAGTGTATATTTTTATTTTTTGTGTGGTTTTTAGAATAATTTTTAAGAATGATTTTTATTAAAATCTATGTTCATCATGTGCAGCCCGATTACCAACTTTAATCCTTTTGCACTTAAAACACTATAAATAGTTCAGGATTTATTTCCGATTAATATACCATAACGAAATTAAAACTTCAACAATAAATAAAATAATACAAATAAAACACAAATTTAGCAGACATGCAATCGAACTACGCGTTTAAATCACCGAAACAATCAAAATCAAAATGGCTGCTGTAAGTAGTAAAATTTTTTTGTGATTTCTTCAGCTATTAACTGCGGACATGCATTTAATAAGATATCGCTTTTAATAAATTTCAAAACTTATTTGAATACATTGCAGATATTTTTAATATAAAAATGCTTTTTGGTGTGTCAGTGGACAATCTAAATGTGTATATATATATATATATATATTAGGGTGATCCTTAAAAAAATAACTTTTAAATTTTCAATGGGGCACCCTCCTATTTTGTTCTATGTATAAAATAAAGACTTCCACAAAAATTTCAAAATTTTAAAACATTTTTTAAGGGTCGCTACCAAGGTTGGAATATTTAAAAAAAAAAAAAGACTTTTTTTTGTAATTTAATAATATATTATTAATACAAATCCATAGTCATTACCAAATTGAATCATAGTATGATATTAGGCTTTAAAGACTGTCATTTCTTTCAAGTTTCAACATATTTACACAGTCTATAGTCAAAACACAAACAGGAGTATTTCATGTCAACACTCTATTTCATCTCAACTTGGCAGCATTGTGAAAGGCAGAGAATCTAACATCCCGCCTCGAAAAATTGTTCTCCGTTATTTTTTAATCTTAATAGCTAAAATGTGTAAAAATTTATAAAATAATGTTTATAAATTATAGAATTTTATTATTTGATATCCATAAAATGCCGTACTAAATGGACATAATCGTATCAGAAACCGAGCAAACAGAGCCCAAATCTTAAAAAAAGAGTTTTCGGCAAGCGTTCTTTTGACTGTTCACTGGGTTTTCAAAATTTTAGAAGGAGTTTCAGGATCTGAAAATGTAGGCATCCCCAATATCTTTTCAAATAATGAGAAAAGATAATGTATCTCATTATCTTTTCAGGAAAACGTATTGACCAGTTACTTGTTGTTCCAAAACTTCAATCAAGAACAAGTGAGGCAATACTTTCTGCTGATATCGATGTATGTATGATATGTCTTGGGGAGTACCGAGCAAGTGAAATGTATAAGCTTTGATTTAAACTTTGTTAATACCGGATTATCAAGAGAAGCTTGTCCTCTACTGGAACAGAATATGACCAAAGAAATTATTTGGATTGCCATCATCACATCCTTGAAATACTGATTTTGTTCTTTATCTTTTGTATGAAGTTTATTATATTCCTCCATGAGTGCTATCCCACTTTCGGCTACATCATTAACAACTTTGATCGAAGTCGCTAGTGCTTTACATGTCTTGTAAGAGTCATTTTCATTCCAATAAGTCTATTTCAAAAAAAGTGTGAAGGTAAATCTATAATTTAAAAAAAAACCACAGAGTGCTGCTTGTTAGAAAATCTTGCAAGTCATTTTGGAGAATGACATCAGGATCAGCACGTATACGTTTCAAGGGTTCATAATTTTCTTCATTTTTAAAAGCATGCACCATTTTTCTTTTACTTTCAAAAAAGACATTATCATCGAAAAATGAAAAAGTAACTAGTTCTTCTGTGAAGTACAAAAATGTACTAGGAACTTCTTCAAACCACAGAAAGAAATGATTTCATTTTACGTTTTCGTCTTTTTTCAAGTTCTTCAGGAGCAATAAATCATTGGGCCTGATACCAGCTGTGAATGTAGATTTTCACCACAAACGAGCAAACTTGATGAACTCCAGATTCTTCCTGCTTAGAGAGTTTAAACTGATTTCTAAATAAATAAATCTTGAGCGAGTATATGGCCTTCACCATCCATGGAACCCGATAATATCCACCTGGAGCTCTAACGTAAACGCCTCTTTCGGGTACTCTTCCTAAGAAAATGATGGCAAGCTCTATCAGTTCCTTTTCCTTGAAATCGTCCCTTTGTTGAAAAATCATTAAAAGGATTTTGAGCAAATTCTGTAATTTCTGACGCATTATGTGTTATTTTTTTTCATTGATTAAATTGTCAGTTATGGGAGTCTGAAATATGCCATAATCGATAGACATCCAAGAAATTTTAAATTGTTTCAATAACAGTATGTCTGTTCCGCTTGAAACTCAGAGAGACTTAACAACAACTTCCTCAAGCATAATTTCAAGGATGTGATTATGGCAAGCCAAATCATTTCTTTGTTCATATTCTGATCCAGAAGAGCACAAGCGTCTCCTGATAATCGGGTATTAACAAAAGTTATATCGAAAGTCATACATTTTACTTGCTTGTAATCCCCACAACTCCAATGTTTCGTTAACAGCAGAAGCTATTGCCTCGCCTGTTCCTGATTGAAGTTTTGGAGCAGCTAGGTTAATGGTCAGTACCTTTACCTGAAACAATAATGGGTAATCTGTTTATAATTTCAGGTCTTCTAAAATTTTGCAATCCCAGTGAACAGTCAAAGGAACTCTTGCCGAAAACTCTTTTTTTAAGTTTTGTACTCTGCTTTTGATACGAATATGGCCATTTAGTACGACATTTTACGAATATAAAAAAAATCAAATCCTATAATTTATAAACATTATCTTATAAATTCCTACGCATTTTAGCTATTTAAGATTAAAAAATAACGGAGAACTATTTTTGAAGGCGGAATGTCAGATTCTCTACCTTTCACAATGCTACCAAGTTGAGGTGAAATGGAGTGTCGACATGAAATACTCCTGTCTGTGTTTTGAAAATAGACTGTGTAAATATGTTGAAACTTGAAACAAATGACATTCCTTACAGCCTAATATCATACCATGACTCAATTTGGCAATGACTATGGATTTGTATTAATAATTTATTATCAGATTACAAAATATGTCAATTAAAAATTTTTTTTTAAATATTCAAACCTTGGTAGCGACCCTTAAAAAATGTTTTAAAATTTTGAAATTTTTGTGGAAGTCTTTATTTTATACATGGAACAAAATAGGAGGGTGCCCCACAGAAATTTTAAAAGTTAATTTTTTAAGGACCACCCTAATATATATATATATATATATATATATTAAATGTAAAAAATCTATTTAGAGTTTTCAATTTAAAAAATGATTTTTACCTATGGACTAATCTGGTAAGCCCGAGTTGGATACCTTAGTATTTTTAAATATGAACTTGTTAATAATAATTTTTATAAATATAAACGTGTTTTTGAATAAAAGGAATGCCTAGATTAAGTTTGGGCAAATTCATTGTATCTTATTAAAAACGAAAAACATTTCAATCGGATGATTTTTTAGGAAGCTATAAATTAAAATTTGTCACGTAAGTTTAATTTTCGCATCCTCAAACTTTGAACCCTTCTAACTCTATGACGATTTAAGAAAAAGTTTATAAACTACATGCTTTACCTAGTTACTTTATTCCAGTAAAATAAACTGACAAATGTGGGTGTTAGCATTTCAAAACATATATATATATATATATATACAGGGTATCCGGTCTCAACGGTGTCCAATGGCTAATTCCTAAACCGTTAGTCATAGACATATAGTTCCAATTACAAAAATGTTTTAAATCAGGTAAAGAAATATTTTAAAAGCGATTTGGATCAATAAAAACATTTCTTAAAAAATTACGAAATTTAAATTTTTATACGGTCCCCCGGTCCTATAAGTTATATTTAGTAAAATTTTCCTTTTACACTGACAAGTAATACAAACAAAGTCCCGTTATTCTACGATTAAAATTGACCGAGTAATAGCTGTTTAAAGTTGGAGCATATTATTTGCTGCAAATTGGGGGTCATTCACAAATTTAGTCGAAATTATAATTTCGTCAGATATATTAAAAAAATGGTTGAGAGTAAATTTAACATTGCAATATAAATTTGAAATCTTTAATCCTTCTGACATATTAATGCAAAATATACAATTTGTAATAAACTTTTAAGAAGAAAGAAAAAACAGAATTTTTGTTAAATAAAATGACGCTAAATCAACAGCCTCAATTCTTTACAAAATGATACGTATTTAAAAATATTATTAGATTTCCGCTAGCCTGCAAAAGGTGGGTTATGTCATGTTTTTTAGCTTTTGATAATTGATTCTTATGTATTCTGTATCGCTGAATCCGAAGTTGACCTCCTTTTTTAACCATCACATCAGGATTTTTCGCTGATTGCAAATTTCAAAGTTAAAAATTTCAAAGTTAAAATTGAACCTCCTTCCCCATCTCATCGGACCATTCAGCTGTTTAGCTATACGAATCCCAGGATAAGCAAAAGCATTGAATAAATTATTGAATAAAATAAAATAAGTTTTACATATGTTTTATAGTATGAGATTTTCGCTATATTTTAACTTACACATTTACGATTTGCAAAAATATTCTAACGTGATAGTTAAATATGAAGGTCATTTTCAGATTCAGTGAAAAAGTACGTAAAAATCAATTATCAAAAGTTAAAAAACACAGCCATCTCCTCTACTTTATAGTATCCGATTTTGTTATTCTTTAACTTTGACAATTTATGATTTACGAAATATCCTGACAGGATGGTTAAAAATTAAGGTAATTTTCGTTTTCAGTGCTAAAAAATACATAAAAGTTAAAAAACTCAACAATCGCAGTCTTGTATTATCTAATCTAAAACTTTTTATTAAACTTCTTGGCGGTAATCTATCCGAAATTTTTTGTGTTATCCTGTAAAATAAGTATAAATGGTAACCAACGAAAATCATAATAATATTAGATTGTTATCGGATTTGCGCCAGTATGTAAAATCTAATCTCGATCGGATATTTGAAAGTGAGTTAAAGTTCGATTACAAATTTTGAACTGGGAAAACATACGTATCATAGTTGAAGTAACATAAAAACTTATAAAAATAACATAATTTTTGTTAAAAGAAATCATAAAAGAAACAATCTCAAATCCTGACAAAAAAAAACATGTTATTTTAGACAATCTGAAACTTAATAAATGTTAACTTAATCGTAATACTTGTAGGATTTTTTTCAAAGCGCAGATACACATGAAATAAGATCTTCGAATACTTTAAGCACTTAGTATGTGACCCCTCAAAGCCAAGCTGAATTCATTTGTTTTCAGAGCAGAAAAGTGGCATAAGTCATGCATTTTTAAAGTTTCATAACTCGCTCAATTTTAGGGTTATATGAATGGGATTTTTTTTGTATTACTTGTCAGTGTAAAAGGAAAATTTTACTAAATATAACTTATAGGACTGGGGGACCGTATAAAAATTTAAATTTCGTAATTTTTTAAGAAATGCTTTTATTGACCCAAATCACTTTTAAAATATTTCTTTACCTGATTTAAAACATTTTTGTAATTGGAACTATATCTCTACGACTAACGGTTTAGGAATTAGCCATAGGACACCGTTGAGACCGGACACCCTGTATATACATACATATAAAATCCTTTAAAAATATTAAAATGAAGGTGATATGTTTTAAAATATTCACACAGAATTAACAGTGAGTGGGTGTTTTCGCGTAAATGAAGTAGCCTTTTAAAAGAAAGGATTTTTGTTCATGCGATATATATGTTTTTTCAAATCTTTTCAATGCAAAAATCTTAACGGTGATAATTTTCTGCAGTATATTTGATTGCAAAATTGTTCATTAGCAACTTAATAAATAAATAAAAAAAAAAAAAAAAAAAAAAAAAAAAAAAATTTAACAAATTACAACGACTATTTGGAAAATGATTTTTTCAAAGGCTAAAATTTTAGACATAAAAAATCGCACGGAGTTGATCATACATTACGTACGCCATGAATTAAACACTAATAGTGTTATTACACGTAAAAATCGCCTGCGACTGCTCAGATTTGCTGAAACTTACGTATTATCCACCTGAAACTTACGTATTATCCAAGCATTTCATTGGCTATTCGGGAAAAGGCTTTTCCATCGTAGAAATCTGACGACCCATTTTAAATGAAATTTCATTCTTAAACTTCTAAACATCCCACAATATTACTTTTTACATCGTCGTATAGAGAAAGAAAAATGTACTTTTAAATGCAATTTGAAAGCTGTATCTCAATTTGTTTCTGAGTAATTAATTTTTTTTGTAGTTTTTATTACTTTATTGTCATAGTGGTAACAGAAGTATCCATTTCTGTTAAAAGTAAAGGAAAAATACAGATTACTGTATAGACCAATCAGAAAACGAATAAAATGCGGGATTCAACTAATAAAATGCTTCAGATATGTTTTTGATTTCTTACCCTGACCGAGGACAGTAACCATTTTTCCAAATGGTTAAAAAAAAAAAATACATAAATTAAAACAATTACATTGGAATATGTTATAATTGGTAGCCCTTGTTGTGGACTATTATATTGCAACGGGATTTCCATATAGTAGGGCTTTTTGCAAAACTGTAAGTGGAATTCTGTTCCATTCTTCCACCACAAATTTCCGGAGTCCACTCAACGTAGTTGATCGGTGTTTCGAAAAGAGCTTGTTTTAATACTCCAAAGGGGAAATCCATTGGTCAAACATCTGGGGGCTAGGTTGGAATACGATTAAACGGTATACACTTGAACCTTAGTTTCTCTTGTCAATTTTTCGAGAAATACGACTGTACTTTAGGACGTATGGCTGCTCGATTTATCCTGGTGGAACTCAACATTTTTAACGTCAGTAGGATACACTTTTGGAATTTCCTCTTTAAAAATAGGAATTTGGACATTGTTTTGATAATAAGTAGAGTTAATTTTGACATTTTTCTAAACTTTTCTGATCTTTAATTTTCCGTTGTAAAAGATTCAGCAATCATCATAAATCCTTTAGAGAAACACATTTACACAATAACGTAATCAGCACGAAATTATGCTATGGTCTAACTGAATATAAAGTTTGATTAAATTTCGTGAATTAGTTCTCGAGATAGAGCGCCCACAAAATTTGTGCACATACACATAGACTCATGGACAGACATTTCCTAAAAACAGTTAATTCATGTTCTTACCTTCTAAAACTCAAAAAAATCCGTCGAAAACTGCAAGTCGAAATTTTTCAGGAATCCAATATTTTCTTCTTGTAGAGAAAGGAATAAAATAAACAAAAAAGTAAAATCATACGTTAAGCATAGATTATGAAACACTTTCCAACACTTCCTAAATGCTTTAACAAAACTACGTTATTTAGGGATATACGGTAAATAAGATAACTAAGTAAACATTTTAAAATACGCACAAAATATTTGAAAAACAGATTTGTGCAGTTACCGTCCATAGCCAAATATGTATCCCAGTTCTTTTGAACTGCCCTGTATTTGATCTGTACGTTGATATATATACTATATAATAGGAAAATTTAGTTTAACAAGAAAATAACAGGTTGAAATTTCTCTTTCAGCAATTTATACTAATAGATGAAAACATACTTGAATACTTTTGTATAACCCTTATTACACGCCAGTATTTAGCTAAAACTTAATTCAAACTAAAACACACTTAAAACTACTGAAATCACATTTCCAGAAATTATCATTTATAGACGGCCATGTATCCAATTCTTTGCGTGACCCTGCATATCATTTTATCTATATTCTACAAACATTTCTTAGTAAACTAAATGCAGTTCAACGTAAAAATGTCATTTAGAAACCACTTTTAAGCAATTTCCCCTCATACCCAGTAACACTTATGAATTCTTTTGTGTAGCCCTGTATATGAATTATATTATTTATACAAACCATATAGTATGCATAAGTGTAGTAAAACATAAAAGCGCATATCATCATTAAAAATGCATTTACTGCAATCATCTCTAATGTGCAGTACTTCGGATTCAATATAGTATCTGAAATCTTCTGTGTTTCCCTGTAAATGCTATGCACTTCGTATTATACATGAAATAAATTATAGTAAACCTCAGCAACGTATAACAATTTCATTATACATGAAATAATTTAACATAATTAAAATACGCCGCAAACAATTCCTTCCAATCCTATATCATTATGCAACGGAATTCTTTTCTATGGCCCTGTAAATGAATAATAACTATTCTTTACACCGCATATTCTGAAGAATGCATATTTTAGTGCACTTCATTAGTACACATCAATTTTATTATGTTTGAAAGCGTGTAACACCATTAAAAACCCCTTTAAACGATTTTTTCCCATAGGCAGTAATGTAACGGGAAACTTTTGACTGTCCCTGTAAATGAACTAAACATGCTACAAACTTCATTTGAAATAGAAAACGTGCTATGGTAAGCGTCAATAACATCCAAAAATTTCAGCGCAATCTGAGTATATTTACGGGAGTTAGAGCGCGGACAGGCGGCCAGACAAACCGAAGTCATAAACACTTTTCAACTTTGTTGGAAAATGTTAAAAAGTAATTGTAAAATAAAGTTTCTGAAACGAAATTCCCCTCCAAATTCCTTAAAATATATCCCCTATAAAGCCGACGATTCTTTGTAATGGTTTACATTTATTATTGAAATATTAATTCTGTGCAAATTTTAAAGGCAATTTAATGTTGTTTTAAAATTTTTGTCTGGAACTTAGGAAATATTATTCTCTCTAATTTTAGAAATATTTCATGTTTTTTCACAAGTTAACTATTTATGCTTTATATTCTAAGCTAAATAGCTCATTACAGTTTAAATTTATGACATAAATTTATTCAGTCACATTGATGACTGTTGAAAAATAGAAAAAAAATCAGTTAAAATGACAAATTTTGAGATAAAAAAAAGAGCGTGACATTCAAAAATGCAAACAATAGTACATGAATAACATTGACATTCTCAATAATAAAAGACGGCCTTCTCAGTTTCGTCTGAAAGTCATTTGTAAAATGCATTTAATAACGATGAAATAGAAGCAACAGTTTCTGAAGAAGAATGGTGAAGTCTTGCAAGCAGAATTCTATCATTCTGTTTGGAGGTAAAAATATTTATATTTTTCTAATTCCATATAAACATATATTTTTAATTTTAAAGATATGTTTTCAGATTTAAATTTAGGAGCACATTGAAAATTGTAATATTTATTTTGCTTTTAGAAAATTTTCTAGATCTCGAAATGTTTAGAACCATATATATGTTTATAATATGTTATAGTTTTATGTTTAGAACCATAGCTTAGATCAGCCATACTCAACATGCGGCCCGACGGCCTTTTTTATGCGGATCGATATCGAGACACATAATCATTAATCCATACATAAAGAATAATTGAAATGTGCATTAAAATTATTTGAAACCTACACTGTTGTTTTATATATTTTCTTGGAAAGACAAAATCTTTTCTGTTATTTATAATTAATTTAACTCTTCACTGCACGACGTGCCACATCTGGCACATACCTAAAAACACTGTAATTCTTATTATGTGCCATGAATTTGGCCAATAGGATATCTATCTCTGATCAAAAACTGTCCAATGAATGGAATAACACTTATTTTTTCCATGTCAGATGGCTGCATTTGGCAAAAAATTAGAATTTATTCTTCGGAAACAAAAAAAGTTTCGATCAAGCTATTAAGGTAAAATTTACTTTCACTATTTTTACTGAATACTTAAAAATATTAATATAAAAAAGTTGCTGAGTGTTAAGCAGATAAAATTAATTTAAGCTAATTTAGTTGTAAAATATAGCAATACAATAATTTAAAACCCTAATTGTGTGTATAGGGTACACGCCATAAAATATCAAATTTTAGCTGAAAATTTGAAATTTAATTTTTTTTACTATTTTTCCCATTACTAGACCGATATATAGATTTCAAATAATTTTTTTCATAAAAATAGAAAAAATCGTGCAGTGAAGGGTTAACATTAAATTAACTTATCTTAATGCCGTTTTCTTAGTCAAAAATGTTTTGATAATTTGTGTTACAGTGGTGTATTTCTTAATATTCGCCACTAATTGAACATTATTCCAAATTAATAAATTTGCACTATATATTTCTACAATTAAGAAAATAATAATAAAAAGTTTTTCAATTGAGCAAAATACTGTATTAGAAAAAATTCCCTGATTTTTAATTTTTTAATTTAGAAATTGTGAATTATTACATTATTACGTTTTATTCTTATTATATAGTTAGTACCGCTGTTCATCGCGAAATAAAATTGGCACCAAACGTTTTTTACTCTACTTTTTCCAAACAACAAACTTCGTGGCATATTTCTAAAGCATTTCCAATAGACCATGAAGTTTATGCATGGAAATAATGGTGTTAAAATTTTTGGTAACATTTCTTCTGTGACAAACATTCAAACCTACTAATAATATTAACTTTGCAGTATTGCTTCGTTATACTATTTATGCTATCTTACTATTTTTATTACTCTTTTTTTTACCCCTTGGGTCATTCCATATCAGTTCAGGCAGGCATGTAACCCACCATCACAGATTTTGATGAAACTGCGTGTGTTTGTTCCTATTATTAAGATATGATCACCAGTATTTTTTTTTACTTATTGGTCGAATAGTTTCTGACAAAAAAAATGTCAAAATTTTGAAAAAGTACCGTCACTTGGCATTCTTGACTGCTCGATTTTCAAATGAAACATGACATAAATATTATCATATTTCAATATCTACTCTACAAATCATCTTCAAATAGTTTATGCATAATATTTAGGGTACGCAGTTTATGGGAAAAAAATACTGTTACGATTATAACATTTTAAGTGTGTCTAAAAAAAATGTTTAAACTTTGAAGTCATGAATTTTTTATGAAAAATAATACATTAACTAAAAAAGCATTATCAACAAAAGGCGGTATTTTTATTAAATTAAGTTTTTGTCGGGGATATACTTAAAGGTGTCCTTTACCTGATTCTGAAATAAAAATAGTGGTATTTTGGGTTTTTTTAGTAGTATTTCCTATTTAAAAATATTTTGAGGCGTATTTCAAATCAAATCAAGCAGAGTCACTCCATGTAAGTTCGCCTAAGACATTTAATTCACTGTCACAAATTTCAATGAAACGGTATGTTTATAGCTCATTTTAAGACGTAATCACCTTTAATTTCCTTCATCATAAGTAAAATATTTTTTAAGATAAAAAAATATCTAAATTTTGAAATTTTTTAAAAATGTTTTTAATGACAGACCTATTTTCAAAGACTGCATAAAAAAAAGTCATTTCAATATAAAATCACTAAATAAGTTTCAAATAAGGTATATGCGACAGATAATGTAGGCAGATTATTATTTATTGTTGTTTGTCATGTTTAAACACTAAGAGTGTGTTTAATCTTGTGAATTTTTAAAATCAAGAATTTTGTGAAAAATATTGTGTTAATCAAAAGTTTATTATTAACCGAAGGCAGGCTGTTATTACTTTTTTTAATTGTACGTAAAAATATCTTTTCAATAGTTATAAAATAAAAATAGTGAAAATATGAGCAATTTTAACAAAATTTTCATAAAATGTGAATGTTTAATGATAAATATTGAAGCTTTTCATGCTAAGATATACTATAACGACTACGATATCGTGTATTGCTACTCTTGCTTAAATATAATACATACAATAATAAAATAATAAATATTACTTACAGCAATAAAAATTAAATTAAATAGTACCAGTTCCTTTACCAACACTTCACTGCTCAACAGCCGACTTAAAATCAACAGCCCATTCTTATTGAAAAATACTTTCAACTGTTCAAATAATAAATAAACAACATTTAAAAATCTTAATACCAACTTATTATCTTAAGACGATAATAATAACTAAACAACATAATGAATTTATAAATCAGCTTTTAATTGAAAATTCATGAAATGGTCGCTTTAAATATTGTTGTTCATCGAGTCAATCAAAATAAATTATGAAAAAAAAAAATAGTGAACCTAATATGCTGACTGCAATGACACTTCTAACAAAACAAATTAATTCATTACCATCTGAAATCAAACCCGAAAGATCAAAAAGAAAAAAATCAGCTGTAGTGTGAATGTGACATACTCAGTTGTTGTTGAGGCAGGAATGCCTTTGTGACATTTTCACCTGTACTTCAATAAAATATAAACATGTACGCTTTTTTCATTCATCCAAATTAAGTAAAACAGTAATAAAATTTTGTTGTCATCACACCAGATGTTAAATTTTTTTGTTACATACTATTAGATAAGTTCTTTACTTTTAGATATTAATAACATATCATAAAATTTACCATATGTATTTTCTATAACTGTATAAACAATATATATGCTTTATTAAACATAAATGAATATTTTTTAACTAATTTGTTTGAGAACAGGGATATATATACACACATATATATACATACATATATATGTTGAAAATCCATCTTTCAGCAATATTGTGATGAAATAAATCAAATTACACATCATTAGAAACTAAATAAAGTTACAAAAGTGCAACTCATTAAGTTTTAAATAATTTTTTGATATAGTTATTTGAAAGATATAAATATAATGGATTATGCATTTTTTGCATATATTTAAAGCACAATCTGTCAAAATTTTCTTCAAAAGAGTAAAATTTGGTATTTTTTTTTCAATATTAGCAGCTCAATGCTAAATTTTCAATATTAACAGCCAAATATGTGTTTAAAGATTAAGAGTGTCATTTTGAAAATTTCTATTGGGCGGTGATGAGCTAGTGATTTTTCTCTTTTTTGGAAAGGGATAATTGCTCTCCGCCCTAGAAGTTTTACTAAAAAACAATATTGCTTATTTTTTCCTTAAGAGATGATCATAAAAGATAATTTGAAAAATAAAATAAATGTATAAATAAAAATATTTCCAGGGATGATAGATTGGATAGATTTTACATCTGAAAATATTGATAATTTTAAATACTACTAAAACCAACCAAAATCCCTCTATTTTTATTTCAGATCCGGTTATAATGTAGTATTATGTACAACTTAAAATTAAAAAATTAGCCATAGAAACTCCGCCTCTGATTGATAAAGCTTTTTTTAATAATTTCATTATTTTTTGTAAAATATTTTTGATTTCAAAGGTTATACAATTTTTTAGACACATTTAAGTATTTTTTAACATTACAGCAATATTTTTTTCATAATCTACATACTTTATTTACCTTGCTTAAATTATTTGAAGAAGATTTCTTTATTAGTTATTGAAATATGATTTTATATATAAAATGAGGCCTTTGAAAATTGAACAATCATTAATGGCAACTCGTGGCAATTTTTAAAACTTTGATAATTTTTTCTCATATTTTCACACTTTTTATTTTATAACCATTTAAAAGATATTTTTACGTACAATTAAAAAAAGCAATAACACCCTGCCTTCGGTTACTAATAAATTTTTGAAACACATTATTTTTGACAAAATTCTTGATTTTAAAAATGCACAAGATAAAAGACACTCTTAGTGTTTAAACATGACAAAAAACTAGAAATAATAATCTGCCTACATTATTTGTCACATATACATTATTTGAAACCTATTTAGTGATTTTATATTGAAATGGCTTTTTTTTTTAATGCAGTCTTTGAATATGTCTGTCATTAAAAAGATTTAAAACAATTATTCAAAATTTTGATATTATTTTATCTTAAAAAATATTTTACTTAGGATCAAGAAAATTAAAGGTGATTAAGTCTTAAAATGAGCTATAAGCATATCCAGTTTCACTGAAATTCGTGGCAGTGATTAAATGGCTTAGGGGAACAGACATGGAATGTCTCTGCTTGATTCGATTTGAAATGCACCTCAAAATATTTTTAATTGGAAAATACTACTAAATACACCCAAAATCCCACTATTTTTATTTCAGAATCAAGTAAAGGACACCTTTAAATATATCTCCCACAAAAAATAAATTTAATAAAAATACCGCCTTTTGTTGATAATGCTTTTTTTTTTTTTTTTTTTTGTTAATGCATTATTTTTCATAAAAAATTCACGACTTCAAAGTTTAAACATTTTTTTAGACACACTTAAAATGTTATAAGCGTAACAATATTTTTTTTCATAAACTGCGTACCCTAAATATTATGCATAAATTATTTGAAGATGATTTGTAGAGTAGATATTGAAATATGATTATATATATGACATGCTACATTTGAAAATCGAGCAGTCAAGAATGCCAAGTGACGGCAGTTTTTCAAAATTTTGACAATTTTTTTCTCAGAAACTATTTCACCAAGGAGCAAAAAAAATTACTGCTGATTATATCTTAATAGTAAGAACAAACACACACAGTTTCATTAAAATCTGTGATGGTGGGTTACATATTGATATTTTACTGCCCTTTTTAAGTGTGTCGCGGTCCACCTAATGTCTTAGTGGCTTAGATTCTGCGGTCCAATAAAATGAAAATTAACTTATAAGTTCCTTTGGTTAAATATTTTATAACACACTGGGCATAAAATAAGAAAATACTGTTTCGTTCAACAAAAAGTTCAGCTGCATTTAAGCAATCACAACATAGCATTAACTTTCCGTTTTGTGGGCACAGTGATATGTAATTAAAAATATGGTGTTATGTACATGAATGGTTATTAATAAAGAAAAACAATCAAGCAGCTTTAAACGAGAATGTAAACAAAAAACAAATTTGAAAAAGTTATGAATTTACGCAAATGTAAAAATTACGTCCATGAAAGAACCAGGGAAACATTTCGAATAATTTTAAGGAAATGAAACGCATTTTTATATACACAGCAAATCTCCATTTTCATACAGCAGATCTATTACTAAGGGATTTGGTCAGTCAGATCGCTAATTCCCCTCGCCAATCTTGCGACTATGGGAGTGGAATGCATTCTTATTTTTAAAATATCTCGTAAGGAAATGAATATTTTTTACTTCTTTTTTCTGCGTACTCTTCTTAAAGAATGTCTCTTTTAGGTAGATTCCATAAGAAATACTACTTATTGCCGTTACCATAGTGCGACTTTTGAAAAATTCCTTCATAACTTTTCATTATATGACCCCAGGAACCCAATACCACACCCATCTAAAAATTACACACACACACACATATATATATATTTCAATTTCTGCTGTTTATTACTATGTTTTTGGAATCTGTGTTAAGTGTGTTGGGGGGGAACTGTATTTGTTAATGTCATTTTATTCATAATTTCAAAGTTTTTGTTGGTGATCGGTAATGTTTATTTAATGGTTATATATATATATATATAAACTCAATATATTAATTTTTATTTTAAAAAAATGATGAATTTTAATATTATATAATGGTTGTATATATAGTTAAAAAATTCCAAAAGTAATTTCAAACATTACCACAAACTGTAAATTTTAATTGAAGTACAATATTAACTAAACCATACAAAAAAAAAGGGAAAAAGAAACTATATTTTAACATAATGAACTCTCTGTAAAAAACACAACATAACCAACTTAAACTTGAACAAAATCAACCGTAAGAAATAAGACAACTAACTAAACATGGAGACAGATTGCGTGGCTTATGACACGCTAATTCAGGGTTAAAACTGTTTTTTATGCAATCAACATTCCCCAGATTTACCTGTCGAGACCATACAGAAAAAACGAAAGAAACAAGATTAAACAAAATGAAACTGACCGACGAATATCAATCAATTTCAAAAGCGATCTGTCTCCACTACTTTATGTAAACCGTACGCTTCGAGTAAAGGCATCAGTTCACTTCTGTTCTTGGAAGTTCTTACATAATTATGCATCATATTTTTAACCAGACTCACAGGATAACCCTGTTTCACAGCAATGACGTACCATTTAAGCACATCCTCTTTCAAAATGTCTCTATCTGATGTCAACCATTTTAATCGGTTTAAACCATTAATATAAATATTTCTGAATACCGATATGTGGACATTTGAATTGAAATTCAATATTGCAATTATTTTAAAGTTAAAGTTTTCTCTTTTATCATAAACCTATGTAATTAAATTTCCGTTTTCTAATTTTAGATTTACATCGAAATAATTTGTATTACAGCTATTGTGATGACCGGAAAGTTTCAATTCTAAATTTTTTGGATAATCTTTAAAGTCATGGATAGCCTTCATTCCATTTAGCTCATTAATTAAAACATCGTCTATATATCTGAAACTGACTATGTCTTTATGTAATTCACTTTTATTTTCATATATATCTAGATACATGTCGGCCAAAATTGAACTGCAACTATATATATATATATATATAGTTGCTATTAACTATATATTAAATTTTATAGTATATGACAAAAAAAAAAAAAATAAATAAACTGGTGTAACCAGAGAGAACAGTAAAGTTCGATCTAAAAAAGTTACAGAAAAAAATTGTCAAATAGTTTCAGTTTAAAAAAGTAAGTAGTGCGTAGAAAAGTAATGGAATCAGATTATCTGTAAAGCTTATGAAATTACCCAAATTTTTGTTGATAGATGAAAATGTGGACTGAGTTTTACTGGTGCCTTAAAATCAATCAGGGAAGTAAAGGCATGTTTAACTCGTTCTGAATTCCAATCATTCATAACCAGTTTAAAAATCTGGGTTCATAAGAATAGGTTAGGTTGATTTGGAAATGAACGAGAAGAGAACATGAGAGGTATCGAGAAAATGAGAGATCGTTCAGTACGAAGTATGGACCAAATTCCATTCCAGGGGTCACTGATAAGCCTGGAAGATCAAAGTCCAAAATAAGCCCAAAACGCTAAGCATGTACTATTCAACCATATGCTAACTACTTGTCTGGCTTAAGTCCATTGACATAAGGCTCCCTTTTCACAGTAATTACATGAAATAAAAATTATTACGCTACATGTGTTATGTCAGAAATGTTAATAACAACAATTCCTCAACAAGTTGGCTATATTAATGTTATACTTAAAATATTACTTCATGGTTTACATTCTTTCAGCTTTGTGGAGTTTAGCTTGAGTTGATGCAATCATGTCTACAATTCTGGGCATGACAGAAATTTTTTTTGCACATAACTACACATTCTGTTTACTATATCCAGTACTCATTTTGAGTGTATAATATGATTTTGAATGTAAGGCACCAGTAAAGCTCAGTCCACATTTTCAGCTATCAACAAAAATTTGGGTAATTTCATGAGCTTTACACATAATCTGATTCCATTACGTTACTACGCACTACTTACTTTTTTAAACTGAAACTATTTGACAATTTTTTACTGTAACTTTTTTAGATTGAGCTTTACTTTTCTCTCAGGTTCCACCAGTTTTTTATATCATTTCACATCTTTTTCAGATTCTTTCAGGAACATAATCAACCAACTTCAACTAACCAAACAACCGCCCCAATTAACCAACCAGTGATCCCAATTAACCGGCCCAACCAAAAATCCAAAACTAACAAAACTGTCCAAATCAAAAACTAACAGAAACATTGATTCACCAGTGTATTTCAAGAGCTCTGATTACCCCATACTTATTGCTAAACCCCATATTGGGATATTGACCTGTACTTTACTCAGGACTGACCGCCAGACTAGTCCTTAGACTAAGTTTTATACATAGTGTGATCTCTTGAATATTTCTGCTATGTAACTACGCTCCTCTGGTTTAAGGGACTATGCAGTATCTTAGGCCAACCCCTCAAACACACGAAAAGCTAGGATAAGAAACAGTCATAAGAAATGAATTTAAACTGCGAAAAAACTATAAAAAGGAAAAATTTCTGTCATTGGAACATAATGGGAATTTAAAATTAAAAAAAAGTCTGAAAACGACTGAATGCAGAAAAATGATCAAAAGTGGTTGAAAATATTATACAATACACCTGTAAATAATATCAGAAATATCACTAATATTGAATATTTGTAATAATATTTCGGAGGTCAAACTAAAATACCACGATAATGACTAACATATTTACATCTAACTGTAACCATTGATAAAAAAATCAGGAAAACTAAAAGTAGGTGACCTTTGTAAAGTATGCATTAATTAAGGAGATAAATTACATAAACGAGTCTATTGACAATTAGCGTATTTGGTACGGATAAATTATATAATTGACCCTACAGACAATTGGCGCATGTTACCGGGCGTCGTTTAGAGCATAATTAACTGAACCGTAAGCGCACGCACCTATTTTTGTAACTTTAACACACGCGTGGGGTAAATCTCACCTCATTTTGTCTTCCATTATATTTTTGGCTAAATGCGTTTTAAAAAAGTCTACTACTCTATATTGTAAAATGCATCAGTACTACTTCTTTTTAGGGAAAAATCAAGCATTTATATTTATTTTCCGATTTTATAACAGTTTCTGTAAAAATGGCGTTTTTTTCCTTAGAAAATATGCAAAGATTTGTTTTACCTCTTAAAACATCAATTATTTTATAAAATTTACAGTAATTACATTTAATACACTTTCATCAACATATGCAGGTAGCTTTTATTTCATTCTTTCAGTAAAATTATTTTAGTGTGTGTTATCCCGTAACGAATGAACATATAGAAAAAAAAATAACGTTTGTACACGCTCGGGATTATTTAATCCAAAAAGCCATATTTCAACTTTTCTAGCCAACAAACTAAAGACATTCCTTCATACAATCTTTCTCAACCTTGGCCTTGAAAGGTACAAGGAAGGTCAGAAATGTTTCATGACGTAATTTTGAAGTTTTTTCACCTGCATAACCCCTTCTCCCGCAGGTAAACGCAACGTCTCCCTCCAGCCAGACCGTCCACATACATACTACACCATAAAACGGAAGAGCATATAGGAAAATGAGCTTTGCTAAAATGACGATTTTTTTAAGTTTTTTCACTTGCATAACCCCTTCTCCCGCAGGTAAACGCAACGTCTCCCGAAAGCCAGACCGTCCGCATACGTACTCCACCATAAAACTGAAGAGCATATAGAAACATGAGCCTTGCTAAAATGACGTAATTTTAAATTTTTTTCACCAGCATAACCACTTCTCCTCCAGGTAAACATAACGTCTGCCGCCAGCCAGATTATTCGCATACATACTACACCATAAAACGGAAGAGCATATAGAAAAATGAGCCTTGCTAAAATCAAGTGACGAAAACGTTGCTAGCCTTTAGTTAGATTATTACTTTCGGTCCAACAGTATTAATTTTTTTTTAACTCGCGAAATTGAATTTCCTTTGGCGTTATAATGACGTAATTATAGTAAAGTGTTTCAATTTTTAATATTAAAATGCATGTTTTCTTTGGCGCGTGCAATAGGAGTTTACGATTTCCTTGACAATACGCAGGAAAATGCAATAAATACAACCAAATGAACTAGCATTTACTGAAAATTTCTTTCGTATGACTTAAAAATAAATCTTTCGTTTTATGGATGATAATAATAAGGATTAATATCAGGAGTCTCTTTTCAGAATAAAACATCATTGCAAAGTTATGTAAGTTAAACAGAAATTGACGTCATACCTAGCAAACGATTTTTTTTTATTATTATCTTTTCCTAAATTGTTTTTTTTTAAATTAAAACTCCTGTATTAAAATAGATTTTTAAACATTAAAAACATTCAAATGAAGATACTGCGTTATTTTAACACGTGTTTAGTTAAAGTTTTTACATATATATATAGGAAAAAGTTTCATTTTCTGATTAGAATGACGTCGATTTGAAAAATGCAAAAATATAGCGAGAAAATCTGATTTTTATTTAAAACAAAATACGCGTGTTATCACTTTTTTTAAATTATTGTGCCGCGTTTTAGGATGTTACAACAGGAAAGAAAGATTGAAGGAGATATTTCTATATTGTTAAATTATGGAACGCTATGTAAATTTTAAATGGGTGCCATTCCCTTAATATTGAATATTTTTTGACCTGACCTTCGAAAGGCACATCGCTAAATTTGTGCCTCGGAATGTTTTCTGGTTTGGTTTGTAATTGAGTTGTTGCCTTTTCATCATGTTTTAAAACGTAAAAGATGCGGCTGAGCTCTACTATACAGCACGATCGTGCTGTATGATATATATATATATATATGTATATTACCATTAATTAAACATAACCTGCCACCGTCAATTATTATGAATTAAAGCTGATGTATATGTATCTATGCATGTCCTAAATTTTGTCTGCACGATAACAGTCGCAATTATGCACGGATCGTCTTCAAACTCACCAAAAACATTGAGATGGTTAATATCTCGGCGGGGATATCAAATGGGCAAAATCGGCCCAAGGGAGTGGAAATAAAGAAGGGTTTTGTGAAAACAGAAATAAACCAATAACTTTTTAATTATAACACGTATAAAATCAGTTTAAAGTTATTATTATTTATAGAAAAAGGGCCAAAAATTTATGTATGACAGATTTTTGATAAAATTAACAAGTTGGAAATTGCTCGTCAAACGTGGCAAACGAGGTGCGTTCGTACTATAACTAGTTTTAAAATTATTTTTTGCACCCCATATTGTACTGAATGTATAATTTTTTGCACTTCATAACGTGCATAGTCTGATACATCATTAAAATGCACTTCCAATAATTTTTTCGGAACACTTTTGACTGTCCCTGTAATTAAACTATACATCCGATTTTCCTAAAATTTGAAATAGCTCAACAAAATTTTGCAACAATTATATCTTTAAAATTTCAGACCATTCGGAAGGCTGTAATATCATTAAAATCCACTTGCAATAATTTTTCCCATTGGCCGTAATGTAAAGAAAAACTTTTGGCTGTCCCTGTAATTAAACTATACATCCGATTTTCCTAAAATTTGAAATGGCTCGACAAAATTTTGCAACAATTATATCTTTAAAATTTCAGATCATTCGGAAGGCTCTAATACCATTAAAATCCACTTGCAATAATTTTTCCCACTGGCCGTAATGTAAAGAAAAACTTTTGACTGTCCCTGTAATTAAACTATACGTCCGATTTTCCTAAAATTTGAAATGGCTCGACAAAATTTTGCAACAATTATATCTTTAAAATTTCAGATCATTCGGAAGGCTCTAATATCATTAAAATCCACTTGCAATAATTTTTCCCATTGGCCGTAATGTAAAGAAAAACTTTTGACTGTCCCTGTAATTAAACTATACATCCGATTTTCATAAAATTTGAAATGGCTCGACAAAATTTTGCAACAATCACATATTTGAAATTTCAGACTATTCGGTTGGGTAGTTTTTGCTCTGTTACATGCGGACAGACGGACGGACAGACGGACGGACAGACGGACGGACTGAACGACGACTATAGGTGCTACGTATTTATATAATTACGAACGCACCTAAAAATGGGCTCAAGGGATGAAAAAAATTGGGTTTTAGGGAGAAAAAAAATTAATAATTTCGTAAATTCTCAAGATATCAAATCCAATTAAATTTATTATAAATCGTCTTAATATTATCTACAACTTTTATACTGACAGGTTTTTGATAGGACCAACTATTACCGCAAAAAAAATAAAAATAAATTAAAACGAAAGGAAAAAGTGAGGTTGAAGAAAAAAAAATTCATATTTTCGTCAATTCACAAGATATCAAATCCAATTAAATTTATTATAAACCTTCTTAATATTATCTACAACTTTTATATTGACAAGTTTTTGATAGGCTCAAATTGTAAAGCAAATACAAATCAAGAATACATAGCGGTTGAAGAAAAAATTATCGTATTTACATGATTCTGATGAAACCAGCTCTTACAAAAAAATGAAATTAAAATCTCGTCAAAGGCGGCCAGATAAAAATGTTAAACTGAATTTATCTCTAATATTCATTTAGTTTTTGTTGGTGAAATTAGTGCAGTCCTTCCCACTTAATTGGGTCACGGATAATCGAATACCCCGCTCATTCGAATAGAATTCTCCGGAACCGAATTTATTCCTGTTGGTTCTATGTTATTTTCCCCCGCTTAAACCAAATACCTTTTACGAACGTCCCCGCTTAATCGAATAACAACTGTGCGACCGATGTTTGAAAATAGGCGCGGAAAGCGCGTTTCAGCTGGAATCACCTTCCACCTTTTCTCATTTTCGGTTCCTTTACGCTGTAAACAAATTTTTAGTTCTTCCTGCAATGATTTTGGCCGGCAGGTGTATAATAGACAGATCAAATGATTTCCCCACCTTGATCTTCCCACCATCACTTCTTTCTGTTAACAAAGCTTTAATGGCAATGCGCCGTCACTTTGAGACTCAAGATGGTAGTCGTGATATTTTGCATTCGAAAAATAACTCTATATTTACTCCTTTAAAATTCCACTTAAACAAACCACTTTAAACGATTTTTTAAGGCAACATAAGTAACGTAAATTAGAAGTAGCAAAGTTTTGACCAAATTAAAACGAATTGCATTAAGCGTGATTTTGTTTATTTTTAGTGGGGGGAAGAGTTTGAGCCCACTAAGCAGCAAGGTTGTTGGCTCGAATGATAAAATAAAAAGAAGCACAAAAGGCATAGAGAAAAGAGTTAGAACCGATTTATGCTATGCAAAAACTTGAGAGTCGAAGACCGAAATAAAGAAGACTTGCAGAATTCCTGCGAGAACTCAAGGAAGGAATGAAAACATGGACCATGCAGCGCCGAACTATCCCAACACAAGTTATGCTGCGAGCGGTACTTTTGACAAGAAAATAAAATGTGTTCCAAGGAGTCAGAAACGAGGCAGATGCAACATCTGTCATCATCAAAGAGACCGAAACGGGAAAGGAGAGCCGGCGTGATCAGCATCTTGCATAACAACCGCGAGATAAGAACATCATCTCTTCTGTTAGAAGACCAGGGGTGCGTAAGCTTGACACTGGGAATTTCACCATGTGAGATCAGGTATTTGCTTGAACTGTACTGTTGTCGGAGTTGAAGCTAAGTATTCCGTTTCTGATGCTGAATGAGATCTTCAGGAGAAATCCAGTTCAAAAGGACGTCAGAGTCACAAACACTTCTAGCGAGACTGTCGGCTTTTTCATTAAGCGGAATATCACGGTGACCCAGAACCCAGCAAATCCAGATACTTGAGGAATGAGAGGCAATCCTTTGAAGTTTATTAGAGAGCCACAGAATGACTATAGGAGACTTAATGGAGACAGCTTGAAGTGCAGTGAGGACAGATCGACTATCGGAGAGCAGCAGAATGGGACTATCCAAAGAAACCAGCTCGTCTAACGCTGTCCCAATGGCTAAAGCTTCCGCCGTAAAAATGGAATTTACCGTATGAACACTATAGCCGAACTGAGAACCCGCGGAGCACCCAGCAATGGAGGTGGTGGGTGGGATTTCGAAGCATCAGTAGCTATTATCTGCCAATCATCAGTAAAGTTTTGTAGAAAATCCTTGAAAAGGGGCCCAATAATACTGCCATCCAGGTCCTTCTGTTGGAAGGGCAGATCTTCGAGATGGAACTGCACTACATCCTAGTTCCAAGGGATGGGCATCTGGAAAGGAATCAAATGCTCTATTTGACCGTCAATCTGTTCTAGGAGGTCTGCAATACTGGGAATAGTTTCAACAAAGTTGAAGAGATTACTATCATGGAATTCCCAAAACGGGGATTTGCAACCCAACGAGCAGTGTTTAATCCAGAACCTAGATGCCAACAAACTGAGTCTAGCAGCAATCAGGGGAGAGCCAGCATGCTGACGGAGAATTATGTTGGGGACCCATTTTGGGAGACCTAGAGCTGTCCTGATAGCCGTGGTTTGAAGAACTTCGAGCTTTGTGAGGAGAGTATTGCTTGCAGAGAGTAGAGTGGCTGCGCCATACTCTATCAAATGAAAATGTCATCAGCATAGAGCAAATACTTGGCCCCAAGACCATCCAAAACTTCAAAGAAATCGTGAAGAAAAATCGAAAATAAGATGGGACTAAGAACTGCCTCCTGGGGCACCCCTCTAATAATGGTGCGAGCTGAAGAAAACAAGCCTCTCCAGAACACCTTGATACTTCTCGACTGCAGAACGCGGTGAATCCAGCGGAGAATCCGGCCAGTGATGCCGATTTGTGCAGACTTTAATATGAGGCCATCCACATAAACGGAGTCATATGCAGCTGGCAAGTCCAGAGATATGCCTAAAAGAAACTTCTTGTTTTTCTTCGCTTTAACAGAATCCAGGTGAAGCATCTGAAGGGCAGTTTGACTGTCGCGGAAGGGCTGGAAGCCAAGATGCCTGTGAGGAAAAATGTTATTCTCAAGGAGATAATTGGAGATGCGGTTTACTATCATACGTTCACAAATTTTACACATTACGGAAGTTAATGCTATTGGACGGTACGAGGCGACATCCTTGGTCGATTTTCCTGACTTCGGTATAGGGAGAGTAATAGCCGAGGTCCAATCCTGAGGATATCCCCAGAACACCAGATATTATTATATAATTGAAGCAGGATCAACTGGAACTTTTCATTCAACCCTTTAAAGAAGACTGCACTTATTTTATCTGCACCTGGAGAAGAGGACTAGTGCGATGGATGGCATCCGTTAGTTCAGAGATATCGAAGAGCCGATTGAGCTGAGTGTTGCCTGTATCACCATAATCCACGGGGATAGGCTCATGTATAATATCCTTACTGAAATGATCAGCCAGAATTTCTGCCTGAGAACCAGCATCAGAAATCAGAGACCCCCTCCTGAAGAAGGCAAAAATGAGAATCGGGGGAAGCACTGGAGCGATTTTTAATCTTCCGAAAGACTTTATACAAAATATGAGGATCATTCGCATCCTTGGAAGTAGAATCCCAAAAGTGATGCTTGGCATCTCTGATGACCTGACGGAGCTTCGCTGCCACCCTCTTCTACTTCGTCCAGTAATCCATGGACACTAGTTGGCGTGCTTTCCGCAGCAGAAAATTTTTTTGCTTATGTAAGTTGTTACATCTGGCCGACCACCAAGCCGGGAGACCATTGGGCTTCGGGGCATTTGAGGTTTTATGTTTATTTATCAGATTCTGAATTAAAGCGAAAAAGGACTCATAGTCAGAGGTAGAGCCAGAGGCGAGAACAGAGTTTGCTTCCTGGTATATCCGATTCCATCTAAACCGGAACGAATGAGAACGTGGCGGAGGGGAGAGGCTTACAGAGATAGAGATGAGGAAATGATCACTGTCGAACGGGTCTTCTTCTACCCGGAGAGAAGAACAGGCAAACAGGTCCGCTGAGCAGAGAGATAGATCAATGAGAGAACAGACACCGCCAGGAGAAACATGAGTAGGCGAAACCGTATTCATGTGGTAGAAAGGACTATCCGCCAACCACTCGGCGAAACTCTCATTGTCATGCGAGGAGGAGGTAGCACCCAAAAGCTGGTGATGTAAATTGAAATCGCCCAAAATGAATGAAGGGCCTGTGAGGATCCGACGAACCTTAGTCAAATCACTGACCACCGCCTCAGTGTTGGAGTAAATGTTAATGAAATTGAAGGATGAGTTACCGTGAAGCACTTTGACCCCCATAATCTCATTAGTAAGATTGAGAGAGTTGAGATTGATGAAAGAGGAAGACAGCGATGAGCTGACAGCAATGGCAAGACCGCCACCTGGGCGACCGACCCTGTCGGAGCGATAAACAATTTTGCCTGGAATAGTGAGAGTTTTGTCCGGAGTGAGGAAAGTTTCCTGGAAAATCAGCACATTAGCAGAAGTAAAAGGGGGCCCATTGAGCCAGGCTAGTTTGTTCGAAACTGACCGGCAATTCCACTGTATAATATTAAAAATCATGATGAAAAATGCCCAAACAAAAAAGAAACAAGAAAAAGAGAAAACAGATTAAAATAAAGCCCGACCCAGGTGAAGTATAGCATAGGCCACCAGTAACACAATGAATAAAGAACACTACAGACGAGTTGCTGCTCGCAATCGCCAACATCAAAAAACAAAAAAAAGGAAAACAGTCCATAAAAAAAGTACTACCTCCTCTGAGAACCGCTGCCATGATTCAGCTTTCTGCGTCTCTCAGGTGAGAAGTCATTCATTTGGCCATGCAATTTACGAGCATGTTGCTCATATCATTGATAGCTTCAATAACTTTTCCGATTGCTTGGTAAAGAGATCAATTATAATTTTCAGCATGGCATTGGTATGAACTTCAACAATTTTTTGGAACTCTTCCATCTCTGTTTTCTGGACACTTGCTATTTTGGCATAAGACTTGACTTCGGATTTGGGAGAAAATTGCCTGCGAGCGTCTATAATGGACAAAAAGTTTTTACACTTAAATCGTAATAGCTCGACTTCTTTAAGGCGGAACGGGCACTGGTTGAAGTCCGCTCTGTGCTCCGCTCCACAGTTGACACAAGAAAGGGGGGTAGTGCAAGGACCGTCATGATGGATACCACAGGTGGCACACAGATGTTCCGAATTACAACGAGTAATATTATGGTTGAACTTGAAGCATTTTGAGCATTGGCGGGGACGGTCGACAAATTGCTGTATTCGCTGAACTGAGAACCATGTTTTGATTTCATGGGGGAGGGAAGTGCCCGAAGTTGTAAAAAGCACCGGGGATGATTCATTTTTGCTTTCCTTCTTCATGAAACGACGCACTTCTAAAATGTGTAGATTGTTTGACTCCTCTATCTCCCGGGCATTACTGCTAATGTAATATCCATCGGAATATTATACAAGAGGAATCTGTTGGAGATATTTTCCCAAATCACTCAGAAAGAAACCTGAACACCCAGAAATGAAGAAATTTTACAAATGTTTCTGGCACACGACACATTCTTGGTAGAGAAAATCATACTTCCAGCTCGAGTGAATTTCACATTGTCAATTTTCTCAGAATTCTGAACTTTAGACCGTATTTCAATTTGTACATCCCGAGGGTTATGTTTAGGAATTGCTGCTGACTCTGTGCTGGTTAAAAAAATATTAAAGTTCTTGCCTCCACTATCCGCCGCCTTTTTCAACAATTCTTCAATAGGAGCAGAGGAGCGTGCGAAAAAAAATTATTTTCAGTAAATTGGGCCCCGCCATCCTCCGCGTCAGTCATATCCACATTTGCCATCTCATTTCCCGAATTTGACTCAGAGACATTATTTAAGATAAAATTCTGCATTTCAGCGCTCGACATAGAAACATCATTTATTACCGCGTTAATAATTTCTGGCCTCGAGTCAGGAATTACTTTAATAATAGTATTAGACATAACCGTAGGTAGACCTGCTACACTACACAACACAAACAAAACTAGTGAAAAAAACCTAATAACAGACCTAAATTCAATACTAAAATATAACTAAATACGCTTACTCCAGATGAAGAGACAAAAATATCACTAAAAACCCACCAGCAGTATCAAAAACACTGCAGAAATTACGAGAGAAATCCCACTAGCACAACACACCGGCCGCCACGTTGGTAAACGCCCCTCCCCCACTTCAACGCGAAGAGCTCACAACCAACACGACACACTCCTTCAATAATACACCATTAAGCGCGATGTAAACAATATAAACGTATGTACTGACATTAAATTAATACGTATTTACTTATATTAGCATTTGTATTTATTTTAGTTTATGTTATTCCATTAACGATTTAGTATGCTGTTAATTAAATATACCGTAGATGGTATTTTGCCTTTTTATTACGCATTAAATATTACAGTTATGATTTTCCGTTTAATCAATTACCCCGCTTAATCGAACATTATTTCTGGAACCGCCAATATTCGTTTAAACGGGGACAACTGTACTTAACTTCGTAATCTACCTGAGCCTGTAGGCCGGGTTGGCAGGGATTTTTTCTTCAGTTGTCAAAATATTTCTAAAATATATGCTTAATTTTATTTGAAGTGTTGAAATTTTACTCACAGTTCGCACAATTTTAACACACAAAATATTAAATTAAGCATATATTTTAGAAATAGTTTGACAACTAAGAAAAAACAGAGACATCCTTTAAGAAGAGTACACAGAAAGAAGAATGAAAAATATTAATTTCTTGTGGAAAATTTTAAAAATATGAATGTATTTCACTCCCCATAAGTTTAACATTAGCAAGGGAATTCGAGATGTGACTGACGCCCTAAATACAGTAAGTTATTAATCCATTTCCAGTTGCATGGATTTTTCCGATTTTTTTCTGAGACAATTTGTAGATAAAAATGTATGGAGCTTCTTTCTCTCGCACACAGTCTTTCTTTCTTTCTTTCTTTTTTTACCGTCTGTTCAATAAATATTATGTGCTGAGTTGTATATAATCTGAATAATTAAAAAACTCGAAAATTTTATTCATCTATAAATGATAATTATTTCATGGTTGTATCAATGTGATGAAAACATGATTAAAAATGCGCTTGATTAAAAATTTGTTTTGATGGCACTAAATAAATAAATAAATATCTCAATTGATGCTTTAAGTTTATTTTGTAGATTTATTTTAACTTTTAAAAAATATTGCTTAAAATGTTTTAATTTTTTCCCAACATGATTATTGAAAAATTAAATTTTGCAGGCAACTTTTCCTGCAGTCGTCTTCTTCAAGTAATTTTATCTTTACAAGTGTCGGGAGTAGTTTTTCCCTATATTTTGAATCTGAGGAGAAATGACTTTCAACCACCTATACCGTTTATCAGGTATTTATTGCATCTCATATGTTCATGAAATCTTACAAACATTGTAGGAGGTTAACCTTTTATATCGTAGTGCTTCAAATATGTAACATACGAGGGCTGTTCAATAAAGAATGACCATAAATTTTTATTGGCACACTTTATTGCACACAAATTTACTTTTATGTTCAATTATTAGCTTAATGTGTAATGAACACGTGGTTTTTTTTTTGTTGTTGTTGTTAATTTATTTTCAGTAGTACATCAGTGGCAGCTGGTTGCCATGAAATTTCAGATGCTTTCAGTATCGCCTACGGGAACGATGATGGCAACACGCAATGAGCAAGTAGTATGCTCTTGCCTGTTTGAAATTTTTGCTTTCGCCAGAAGAAAGCGTCAGTCGAAGAATATGTTATAGGAGATTTATGGAGAGTCTGCTCTTCCCTGCAGCACTGTTGGGATTGAGATGTTTAAGAAAGAGAAAGACAATAATCTTCAAAGGAAGATAGACCCGGAGTTCCCGTAATTGAGGTTACAGAAGTCAATATAATACCGTCGCTATTATTGTCATAGAAGATTGTTAGATATCAGAACTGCTAAAAATATTGCAGTTATAATGGCGTGCCACCCATACGTTGGTAACAGAAAAGTGAACTTGAGACGTGCTTGTGCGCCTTGAATTCCGAGACTCCTCATACCCGAATAACAGGACGTACGCGTGGAGGTTGTTCGAAATTGAAGGTGATGTTACATGAACATGAGATGAATGCCTTATTAATACGTTTTGATTGACGATTTCTTCAGGCGAACGCAAAATTTCCATCAGGTAAGAGCATACTTGCTCATTGCGTGTTGCCTCCATTGTTCCCATAGGCGATACTGAAAGTATGTGAACTTTCATGGCTGCCACAAACGTACTACTGGAAAAAAATGAACAAAGTAATTACTACGTATTCATTACATATTAAGATAAAATGGAACATAATTTTTTTTGTGTGCAATAAAGTATGCTAATAAAAAAAATATGATCATTCTTTATTGAACAGCCCTCGTACGTACCACACCGTTTTATTAATTTCAAAATAGGATTTTAAAAATAACTGTTTGATCTTATACCGGTTTTCCGGGTTACAGGATAGAGAAGAAAAAAATTTAATGGAAAACTTTAATAGATTTTTTTTTTTTTCTTTACATTTAATATACATTTTTTAGACTGACAACTAAAAACACCAAAAAGCATTTTTATGTGAAAAATATCAATAATATATCCAAATAAAGCTTTGAAATTTATTCAAAAGCGATACTTTCGTATTAGCCGAATGACAAGCGTTAATAGCAAAAAAAAAAAAAAAAAAAAAAAAAAAAAAAAAATTAATTAATTAATTAAAAAAAAATAATAATAACAAAGATTTTGCTATTTACAGCAGACAAGTTTTGAAATTTATTTAAAAGCGATACTTTTGTATTAGCCGAATGGCAAGCGTTAATAGCAAAAGAAAGAAAGAAAAAAGAGATTTCGCTATTTACAGCAGCCATTTTGATTTTCATAATTTCAGTGTTTAAGCACTTAGATTGGTAGCATATCAGTTAATTTTATGTTTCATTTTATTAGTTTAGTATTTCATTTATTTATTGACGAAATTTTAATTTCGTTAAGGCATATCAGCCCGAAACAAAACTATTTATATTAAGTGCTAAATTTTACGTAATTCACTTATTCTTTTTCCTACATAATTTCATGTAAACTGGTTTTTATACATTCGAAGACTTACCTTGTTAACATTTTAAACAGTCTAGTCTGATATTAATTTATTGTTTAAATTCTAAAAACTAATTAGTTTTCGAGGCATAAATCTAAATTTCTCGCACGGCATCGATATTAGACATTGAAGTTGAAGAGAATAAATAGGAATGGTTATAATAATTTGGACACCAGACCTGTCCATATCGAAACCTTATTAAATTAAGAAAAACTAGCAGGAATGACTAAGCTAAGCTCGGTCAAAATTAGCTTTGTGTTTATCTCGATATATTATTCCTACTGAATCATTCTTGCTGTTTTAGATGCAATTAGCTTGACACTGAGACATAGTGACCCAAAATGACCCACTAATCGATTTTTTTCGAACATGCGACCTAACACAATGCTCTTCTCGAGCCTGAAAACGATGAAATATACAGAATTTAGTGAAAATTATTAGTCGTTTTCTAGATAAAATAAGCTTGCCCCACGTTGATTCAAAAACCCACTAACCGAAATTTATCGAACATGTGAGCTATTTCAATGGTCTTTTTGTACTGTGAAACGGTATAACAAAAAAAAAAAAAAAAAATTGTCAAAATTGTTTGAACCTTTTTGAGATGCCGTTAGCTTGACCCCGACACATTATCACCAAAATGACCCACTAATAGAACTTTCTTGAGCATGCGACCCAGCCCAATGGTTTTATCTTGTCCAGAAACGGTGTAGTACAAAGTTTTGTCAAAATATTTTGAGCCGTTTCTTAGATACACTTAGCTTGATCCTGATCCATTAGGACCCAAAATGACCCATTGATTGAATTTTCTTGAGCATGCGACCCAGCCCAATGATTTTATCTTGTCCAGAAACGGTGTAGTACAAAGTTTTGTCAATCTTTTGAGCCGTTTCTTAGATACAGTTAGCTTGATCCTGATCCATTAGGACCCCAAATGACCCATTGATTGAATTTTCTTGAACATGCGACCCTGCTCAATAGTCTTATCATGCCCGGAAGCGGTATCATACAAAATTTTGTCAAAATGTTTTGAAGAGCTTTTTAAATACAATTAGCGTGACCCTGACCCATTGTGACCCAAAATGACCCACTAATTGAATTTTCTTGAACAAACGATCTAGCCCAATAGTCTTCTCGAGCTCGAAAACGATAGAATACAAAATTTAGTCAAAATCGTTTAAGCCGTTTTTTAGATACAATTAGCTGGACCCTGACCCTTTGTGACCCGAAATGACCCACTAATCAAATTTTTTCGAACATGTGACTTAGCCCAATTCTCTTCTCATGCCCAGAAATGGTATAATATAAGATTTGGTCAAAATGTTTTGAGCATGTTTTTAGATTCAATTAGCCCCATTGTGACACAAAATGGCCCACTAATAGAATTTTCTCAAACATGTGACTTAGCCTAATAGTCATCTAATGACCAGAAACGGCCGTATATTAAAAAAAAATTATGAAAATGTCTTGAGCCGTTTTTTAGATATAATTAGCTTGACCCTGACCCATAATGACCAACTAATCGAATTTTCTCGAACACGTGACCCATCTCAATGGTCTTTTCGTGCCCGAAAACGATAAATTACAGAATTTCGTCAAAATCGTAGAACCGTTATCTAGATAAACTTAGCTGGACCCACGGTGACCCCAAAATGGCCCACTAATCGACTTTTCTTGAACACATTACCCATACCAATGGTCTTTTCGTGCCCGAAAATGGGTAGATACAAAATTTAGTCAAAATCAATTGAGCCGTTCTCTAGATATAATTAGTTTGACCCTGACCCATTATGTCCCGAAATGACCCACTAATCGAATTTTCTCGAACACGAGACCCATCCCAATGGTCTTTTCGTGCCCGAAAACAGTAGGATGCAAAATTTCGTCAAAATCGTCAGAGCCGTTATCTAGATAAACTTTGCTTGTCCCACGGTGACCCCAAAATGACCCACTAATCGAATTTTCTCAAACATGTGACTTAGCCCAATGGTCTCTCGTAATCCACAACTGTAGAATATAGATTTTAGTGAAAATCGTTAGAGTCGTTTTTTAGATAAAAATAGCTTGACCTACAGTGACCCAAAATCACCCACTAATCGAATTTTCTCGAACCCCTGACCCATCCCAACGGTGTTTTCGTGCCTGAAAATGGTTAGATACAAAATTTAGTCAAAATCGATTGAGCCGTTCTCTAGATATAATTAGCTTGACCCTGACCCATTATGACCCAAAATGACCCACTAATCGAATTTTCTCGAACACGAGACCCATCCCAATGGTCTTTTCGTGCCCGAAAACGGTAGGATGCAAAATTTAATCAAAATCGCTAGAGCCGTTTTCAAGATAAAATTTACACACACACAAACAATTTTTGCTCGCATTATAGTATAAGATTAAGATTCTTGTATTCATCTACAAAGAAGCAATTTTTTCTAAATTTCGATTTTAGACCAATATTTCGGATCATGTAATATCCAATTGAAATAAACTCTCAATTAACTCTTAATTTAAATTATGTAAAATCTTTTATAAGTGAATAATAAACTAAGATCAATTTTTTGAAAATTAAAATGTATGGAGTTTTCATTAATTTGTTTGAAAATAATTGTCATCCGTGACAATCCAAAACATTGTCATCCGTGCATGCATAAGAATTTTCTGTTATGTGTACATTTTTTGATTCTCAAGAATATATAAACTTCTTCCTAAACTGTAATAAAAGACAAATGTTCCTTATTCTACGTTAATATAATATAACCACGATCGAAAATATACAATAACGTCTTCCGAGCTACCCATGATTCCGAAAAGGGTTCTTTATCATTAGGAATCCCAGAAAAGTTGTTACAGTGTATTAATCAATTTTCTCAAACCGGAAAATCGGTTTTTGGGAAGGTATTTATTCTCAATAAACATTTTCAGCTGCGTAATGTTAAAATTGTCTGCAGTAAAAAACCTTAGAAACCAATATATTTGAAGAATTTAAAGAAGCATTGGTAAAAATATTGTTCCTTTTGCCGCCACTGATTTTCGAAATGTATCCGTGTGCTTCTTATAGAGTATTAATTGGTTTTCTCTATCCAGATTACAGGGCTGCCACGGGCAACTATTTTTTAATTCTATTTCGCAACACTTTTTCAAAACAAAAATCTTTTACATACGCTTTAACAACATTTGTAAGAGAAATATACTACAAAATCTATTTTTTTTAAATAGTGGTGTGAACAGAACATAAAAATAGTCGGCTGTGGCAGCCCTGATATCGCGAAAAAAAGGAATCAGGTATAACCTGAGGTTGCATCGGTAGTACGACTAGTACCACATGGAGTCTACTGTACCACACGGAGCCTGTTCCCAAACCACCTGACGACTCCAGCAGGATACTGATGAAGAAATTAAGGTAACTGAAGTTTACTGTAATGATGAACCTTCAACGTCGAAAGTTTAAATTTAATTGAATTGAAAGTTTGAACTGAAGATTGAATTTATACATTGAATAGTAATAAAATAATATTAATGTTAATGTTAATGTCGTTAATTTATCACGTTTGTCTCTAAAACGTGTTTATTGAACATAGAAATGTTTAAGTGAGAATTGACAGCATCCAAAAAACCTATATTCTGGGTTGAGAAAACCGATTAATGCTCTATAAAAACTAGAAACTTTCCGTAAATCAGTGGCAGCAAAGAAACTTTATCTTTATAAATGCTTCTTTAAATCTCTGAAATATGTTGACTTTTGGCGTTTTTAAAGATAAAGAACGCTTTTTGGAATCGTGCGTAGCTCGGAAGAAATTATTGTATAATTTCGTTCGTGGTTATACTTTATTTTCTTAGATTAGAAAAAAAAAAATTCTTTCTGTATATTTTCTTATGAAATATAAGCATCTTTCAGATAAAACTGTCAAAGATGTTACCTGAAAACTATTTTAGGGACATGGAAATGACAACAAGATCGTGATCATGTGGCAATCTACTGTAATTAATGATTCGTCACATCATTTATTTTACAATAAATAAAATCTGTCTGAGTCATTGGCACTTGAATGAGAATGTTTGACAATTTCACATATGTAGAAATAAAAATCATTTTGCACTATTAGATCTGTTTTCTTATAATTGAAACACAATTGTTTATTTTCAATCACTTATGATTCTCCGAATAGTTTCGAGCCAATATTACTTAAATTTGAAAATATATGTTCGTTCATATTTTTAATATTTCTCAAAAATTATTCAGTGTGTGCTGATTTTTTAACCTTTAAAGTTTCTCATGAATCTAGGAAAAATCTAGAAATAGACTTTAATAACTTTAAAAAATAGCAAATTATGTTAACAAAGACGATGCTTTATATTACAAAGCAGTAGAAATTTCTATAAATGAAAAATGCAACTTACAACTATGATACAGTGCGTGTCAAAAGTTTAAGCACAACAACCATTTTTTGAATAAAACTTTAAATATTCACTTTATTTCAATATCCTATTTATATGCGTTAATAATTGCAATCTTAAAATCATATTCAACAAAATTATGTTTTCAATTCTATTTGAAACCACGGAGTTTACGAATAAAACAAAAATAACCGTGTCAAAAGTTTAAGAACAAAATTTATTTTATGCAAATTTTACAAATTGAGTAAGCAGTTGCATACGCAACCAACTTTTGGGTTTATAAAGAGCATCATGTTATTAATTTTTTGCGTTAATACAAAATGGCAAAGTCGAAAAAATTCTCACACGAGGAGATATTAAAAATCTGAAATATGAGAGCAAAAGGAAAGGTCTGTTTTTGATAATGAATAATTTATCAAGTTTTGGCTCGTGGTTAAGATTCAAAATAAAAATCCCTTTAGGAAGGTGACAGGTGACCAGATTCCGCGAAAACTGGAGTGCTTCAACTGGGAATTATTCTCTTTCTCAAATTAAAAATACCGTTAGAGGATAAATACTGAAGAAAACTATTAATATAACAGTTTAGGAATCAGAGTACATGAGAAACCATAAGATGACTCAATTATCATTGTTAAAACTACGCCATAAAGAATCTCGATTACAGTGGGGCTAAACAGCATATGCCATTTTGAGATAAGTGGTTGAATGCCATATTCAGCAATGAAGAAAAATAGAATTTAGATGGGCCTGATGTGTTTGTATACAATTGGCATGATTTCTGATAATAACCAAGTAGTATATTTAGTAGACAACATATTGGTGTTTCTGTTATCTACTTCGATGTTGAGACGTCCCTAGCATTCATCAGTGGTCATCAAGAACCTAAAAACAATCAAGAGGAGGTACTTGCCAATTGTTTCTTTCATGTTGGGAAATTTTAGATTTAGAAATTAGTTTTATCAACCATAACAGCGTTTTCAACAATACTTTTAACTCAACGTCGCAGTGACTTAAGTCGAACATGGAATCGGTTTGGAACTGGCCAGCACTTAGTCCTGATCTAAATCCAATAGAAAAGTATGAAGTATTCTCACACGTGCATTTTACCAAAATGGTAGGCAGATTGGTAGGCTTCAATTAAAGACTTGAAATTGACAATAACGAATGTTTGTTTTGAAATCAAGCCAGAACGATACAGAACCCGATTTTTTGATGGAATACCCTGTATTTCAGCTAGCCAAATGTAATGGAGCAATAATCGAGCATTAAATTTTTGTTAGTTTACTTCTTTAACAGAGGAATAACTTGTGCTTAAACTTCTGACACGCTCATTTTTGTTCTTTTGTTAAATTTGATGGTTTCAGAGAAAATTTAAATTATAATTGTGTTAAATATAATTTTAAAACCACAATTCGTAGCACATATGAACATGGATTTAAATTAGGGTAAGTAATTAAAATCTATTTGTAAAATTGCTGTTGTGCTTAAACTTTTGACACGCACTGCAATGCAACTAATCTATGAGCTAGAGATCTGCACGGGCCGGCCCGGCTCGCGGGCCTATTTTCATTCACGGCACTCGGGCCGGGCCCGGGCCATACTTTTTTCTGAAGGCTTGGGCCTAACTTTTTCCTGAAGTTTCAGGCCGGGCCGGGCCTAACATTTTTTTCTGCACAGAGCCGGAACTGGTTTCATTCCTAATCTTCCCGACCCAAAATTTTCATTCCTAGTTTTGACCCAGCCCGTATGAAAATCACTATCTCGGTGTGGCCTGGTCCGTTCAAAGGTCAGTAAAATTAGGCTTGGCACATTTAAAAAAAAAAAAATGCATACATTTTTAAATCGCCATTATTCTACAATTAAACATTCAAATTCATTCTTTTTAAAGAATAGTAGATTTACGCTTATTAAAATATATTTAAATTAAAAGATAGTAAAACGTGTGAAAATGTACCTGCCTATGACGGAATCTTGCTTTAAACTGAAAAATGTGTTGATCCATGCAAAATGAAGATACTACTACGTAAGAAAAGGATATATAATACATTTACACTTGCTAAGAAGGGAACTTGTCTATAACGCATTTTTGTTTTCTTTTCTATGCAATTCCCTCTTAGATTTTACTGTATAGCATTTTTCAGATTTTTAACACTTTTTACATGGAATATGGATTAACAATATTAATGATAACAGAAACATTTACATACAAGAAATAGAGATTCATTAAAAAATAAATATCGCACCCTGCGGCACTTCTATAAAAATGAAGATTATAAACATGAAAAGAAAAGTTAAGATAAATATTTTTGGCCTGAACTCCTCGTACGAGACAAATTTTTAACGAAATCGACGTAAAATTCAATGCTTTGTAGAAATTCACTCGGGCCGGCATCTTAACTTTCTTCGGGCCGGGCCGGGCCTGTGCCGAACTTTCAGCTGTTATACCAGGCCGGGCCGAAATTTTAACTTTTTCGTACGGGCCGGGCCGAAATTTTTTCCAGGAGTCGGGCCGGGCCCGGGCCTGTAAATGTCGGCCCGTGCAAACCTCTAGTATGAGCCATTGCTCAAAAGCACATGATAAAACAGCAACGTACAGTCGTGGAAAAAAAAAAGTAATCACCCCTACTAACTCCTCAACAAATTATCATAGAAGAAAATTATTGGTAACAAACGATTGGAAATAATGTCTACTTTTAAATGATGTATATAAAATTTGCTTAGGGGGCCATATACATATTAAAACGAACCCAAACTTCATTTTTTTCAATGGCAATACCCAATTTTAACAAGATATTTCATATCTTCGATTCAAACTATGCCTGGACACCAAATTTCAAGCCATTTGAATGATAAGTTTTTGAATTGTAAAGATTCAAAATTTAGTGTTTCTAATGTTAAATTACATTTTCATATTTTTATTAATATCTCCTGAAATTATACTCCTAATGAGCTAATTTTTTGTGCAGCAGTAATACTAAAATATCCAAACATAAATACGTTGAATTTGCAATTTTTATAATTTTATGATATGAATTATGAATTATGAAGTTAATATTCGAAAAATTTATGAATTGCAACCTACAATTTTTTTGATGGATTTAGATTTATTAAGTCATGCTTTATGGAAATCCGAAATTTCACACCTTTCTTCCAAGTAGTTTTCAAATTATGCTTAAAAAACGGTAAAATGATGGTTTAAGGGGTCGTCTATGATAGAAGTGACCAGATATTTTGAAATTTCTTATCAGGGTGGCGAGTGGTCAGGGAAAAACACAGTCAAAAAAGGTGTTTAATACCAGTATTTTGTTAAGGAAAAATTTTCCTTCTTGAATTCTTTTATATTATTTGAAGTATTTTATAGAAGAAAATACTGGTAGTTTCCACCTTTCTGGACTGTGTTTTTCCCTGACCACTCGCCACCCTGCTTATGCTATCCTGTAATCTAGTACTCTTCAATGACTGCTTGAGTAGCACTTAAGATGTCTTGATCAAGAAGGAGGCTCTCTCGGTCAGCAATCGAGTATCGAACTTCAATTTAAATACAGCCCTACAATAGGTTCGTTTTAAAATAATTAATTTCTTAGAAACTTATCGTACGAATTGCATAAAAATTCGTTTTTAGGCTAAGTGAAGTGTGTAGAGTTCATTTATGCTGTCAGAATTGTGTACTGCTATTGAAAAACACAAAGTTATGGTCCGTTTTAATATGTAGATGGCCCCCTAAGCAAATTTTATGTACTTCATTTCAAAGTAGACTTTATTACCAAACGTGTGATGCCAGTAACTTTCTTCTACGATAATTTTTTGCAGAGATAGTAGGGTTGCTTACTTTTTTTTCCACGACTGTACATTAGTGTAGAAAACTTAAGCAACATCTACAGAATGGTAATTTCTGAACACCTGAGCACTCAAAAAGAAATCCTATGAACAGCAAGTGTAAAAATTAAGTACTACCCTAACAGTACAGTCAGTCGCCGTAAAGCCTCCTTGACGTCACAAATGGTCAGAAGTGTCACAGCACTAAAATGAACTGAAATGTGATATCTTCATTCGTCTCAGTCTTACTCTCATTTTGTCACTCCACTGAAAATTAACCATGACTTTTCACACTAAAGGTACGTGACATTACAATAAAGACACCTTGTGACTCTGATGTGACTGTCATTTGGAGATTCAAAAAGTCACCATGATAGCTGTTTTGCGACGAGTTCCCAAGTGACAGAAAAGGAAATCATACGGTGACTTTTCACAAAGGAACACAGTGGCGATTTCATGGTAGAGTCTTGGTCACCTGAAAGTCACCATACGACTCCATTGGAACATTATTTGATGATTTATTGCAATGCAATGATCACAATGACTTCAAAATTTAGTGCAAAGTATTTTTTTTTTAATCTGAAACAACAGTTTTTTAGAAACACATATTAAAATTATAATAAAAATGAAATTTACGAAAATTGATTTCTATATTAATAAAAAAAGAGTTTAAAAATTGTACCTTCAAATAAAAAAGTCCTATTTTAAACGTTTATGAATGCTTTTTATGATGCGCCAAATCTAGAAGAAACAAAGTCATTAATTAACAACCGAAGCCAGTCAAAAATCTTCTTTTCATGTCTTTGCAAAACTTCTGTGGCTAGCAAGTATTATCGGATGCAGAAAGAGGAGCAAAGCTTAGTAGCTCTGAAGCAGTGTTGCAAGCAACCAACAAAACTCCAATTCACTAGAAAACATTCGGCCATTCGGTCGAAAACTACGCTACATTACTCTATGACTGTTAAATAGTTCCGAGAAACTATATACAGCTTGACAGTTATTTTATTGCAAAATAATCATTATTGTTGATTCGAATACTGCAACTGCTTTCGTTCGTTACGAAGACAAAAAACATATATATACACTTCACAGTCATTTATCTTAAACCAGTTTAATTTGTTGTGCTGATTCATAGCGTTGCATGCAATCGTTTTAGTCGATGAGATTTTTTTTTTGGAATGAAAAGTAAAGCAAGTTTTTAATAAATAGTATCGGAGGATGGGAAGCTTGGAATAATTCCGATTTTATTGCATTTTTAGCGGAGTTAGTGCGGTAGCCATTTTTGACCTGATGGTGATTTCTTTGAATTTGAATTTTTAAAAGGGATATTGGAGTTTCATCTCATGGAGTTTGAGAAATTTTGTCTTTTTATTCTGAAGCTATATATATATATAATTTTTTTTTTGATGGGGGGGGGGGGGGAGGCATGTTTTTTTATTTTTTACCCATTGTCGAATATATTATAGGCCATTGTCGCAAGAACTGCAACCATTTTCGTAAAAATCGAACAAAAGTGTTTAGTATCCAAACTTCTTTTTAATCAGTTTTTCAACAATTTTTTGACCAGAAAAACCTAAAATTATAGCCTGTTTTTAAACACAATTATTCAATTAAATACTTTTATTTCTTACGCTCATCTTATGCTGATACAGCAACTAAATTTTACCAGAACGTGACTTAATTTAGTAAAACTTTTTTGCCTTAAAAAACAAGAAAAAATATTGCAATGAGTTTTATTAATCTGATAAAAGTGTATGGAAATCTAAGTATTCCAATTTGTTGATTTATTGAGGAAAAATGGCGAAATATCTACGTTTAAAACAACTTAAAACTGTGGTTAGCATGACTATGTAAATTAAATTTAAATATTTATTTAAATCTACCGGCTTTAATCTCAGTATGGGCGGAATGAATATTTATTGAAAATTGTCATAATTTTAGAAAATGATGTACAGTCGTGGAAAATAAAAAGTAAACACCCCATACTAACTCCTCAACAAATTATTGTAGAAGAAAGTTACTGGTACCGAACGATTGGAAATAAAGTCTACTTTTAAATGATGCATATAATATTTGCTTAGGGGGCCATCTACATATTAAAACGAACCATAACTTTGTTTTTTTTTCAATAGCAGTACACAATTTTGACAGCATAAATGAACTCTACACCCTTCAATTAGCTTAAAAACAAATTTTTATGCAATTCCTATGATAAGTTTCTGAGAAATTAATTATTTTAAAACTTAAAACGAGCGTATTTTAAGGGCTGTATCCAAATTGAAGTTTGGTACTCGATTGTTAACCGAGAGAGCCTCCTTCTTGATCAAGGCACCTTAAGCGACACTCAAGTAGTCATTAAAGCATGCTACATTACAGGACAGCCTAAGAAATTTCAAAATATCTAGTCACTTCTATCATAGACGGCCTCTTAAACCATTATTTTGCCGTTTTTTAAGCATAATTTGAAAACGACTTGGGAGAAAAATATGAAATTTTGGATTTCCATAAAGCAGAACTTAATAAATCTAAATCCATCAAAAAAATTGTAGGTTGCAATTCATAATTTTTTCGAATATTAATTTCATAATTCATAAATCGTATCATAGATTTATAAAAATTGCAAATTCAACGTATTTATGTTTGGGTATATTAGTATTATTGTTACCCAAAAAATTAGCACATTAGAAGCATAATTTCAGGAGATATACATGAAAATATGAAAAACATTAGAAGTACTCAATTTTAAATGTCTATAATTCAAAAACTTACCATTCAAATGACTTGAAATTTTGTTTCTAGGCATAGTTTGAACCGAAGATTTGAAATATCACGTTAAATTTGGGTATTGCTATTGAAAAAAATGAAGTTTGGATTCGTTTTAATATGTAGATGGCCCCCTAAGCAAATTTTATATACATCATTTAAAAGTAGACTTTATTTACAATTTTTCGGTACCAGTAACTTTCTTCTAGGATAATTTGTTGAGGAGTTAGTAGGGGGTGTTTACTTTTTTTTTTTCCACGACTGTACATTTATGAGTGAAAGTGCGCGTTTTCTTTAGAACATGAGGTCATTTTCATCAGTGTAAATATATCACCCAGGGGCGCGCCGACCCAGTGAGCAAAGTGTGCATCGCACACAGGCGCCAGACTAGTAAAGGTGCCAAATATTTTAGACGAAGCTGAAAATTTTGAAAAACTTTTAACAATTTAAATTTATTAAAGCAGTATTTAAATCGAAAGTACGTCATTTCTGACACATTTATGAGTTCCTTTTTACTTATAAGATATGAAATTTGCAGATGCTCGTCAGCGGCGTAACTTTAGGGGTAAGGGGCGGAGAGAGTCTCAAACCAAAAGGCGCCACGGTGTCGAAAGGTAACGGTCATAAGGCGCCACGAAAGGCTTAAGGGCGCCGTCAAGCGCCTAAAATAAATTCAAAAAAGCTAGAAACATAAAAAATTCGGAAGCGCGACCGCGAATGCTCATTTTGGCATCCCTGCTCTGGATCAGGCCTGTCCAGCTTTTCAAAAAGCAGGGGCGCACTGCAGTTCGTGGCAAACATGGAAGGCTTCATTATTCAAATAACTGAAAATATATAACACTTCTATCTTACTGTAGTATTGGTAGTGATGCACATACTGACGATATAAAAACGGGTAGTATATTTCTATATTGCACAGTAGTAAAGCAACATAAGCCTCCAGGTTATGCATGGTACCCATGTAAAAGTAAATTGCCAAAAAAAGTACAAACCAATCATAGCAATCGGCTACATTATAACAAAAACAGTACTAAATACAGAGCCGAAACTAGCCTTTTTTGCACGCGGGGCAAACATGGATTTTGGCAACCCCCCCCCCCTCTCTTCCGCAAAGTATATTTACAAAAAGAATTTTACTAATTTTCTAATAGCAGACTTAATTTTAAAATTTAAAATATGCAATCATAAAATGTGTAATACTGAACTACATAATCTACAATGGCGAATCCAAGGGGGAGGTCACGGGGGTCATGACCCTCCTCTGAACACCAACAAAAATCATTTTTTAAATGAAATGTACAGTGGAGTCCCGATTATCCGAGTTCCGCTTAACCGAGTTTCCGCTTTAACTGAGTTATTTTCTTCTGATGGACTTGTGGCTTTCATTATTATGAAACAGGCATTATAAATGAAGTGTTAGGTGAAGATGAAAGAGGCATTTTTCCCCCCATTCTGACAAGAAAATCAGAGTTCTAACTTTTTACGGCTGCTCTTTTATCTTCACCTAATACTTCATTTATAATGGCTGTTTCATAATAATGAAAGACATCAGCCCATCAGAAGAAAATGATCCATTCCAAAGGTATAATCCTTCATTGGGCGCCCCTTCGTACTGGCGCCCGGGGCACTTGCCCCCTCTGCCTCACCCCCTTAGTTTCGACCCTGTTTAAATAAAAAAAACAGGATGTAGTTCAAAATGCAATACATTTAAACAAAAAAAAAAAAAAAAAAAAAAAAAAAAAAAGAAATGAAAAACGCTTTCAATTCCAAACAAATTTAATAGTTTAGCCTATCATTGTATGCAACGCATAAAAACTAGCACATGAGCATGTAAGAATATTTCATGTCATTTAAAGTCGGGAAACATGTTTTTGAGAACAACCTCAAAATGAATTAAGTTTTACTGAAATTTTAATTGTATATTTTATAGATTTGCTTCGAACAAAGAATAATCGGTCAAGAGCGAGTTTCACTCGCGTACAGAGAGTTCATACAATAAATTTGTTAATTACTAACTGCAATCTTACAAAATATAGTTGTTAAACGAATACTAAGACTGCAAATAATTTGAAATTATTTTATTAAATATTTTTTAATAATTGCCTTTAATAATTGAATTCAATTGAAATGAAAAACGCTGACTATTTATCATTGTGATCCGTCTTACCAAAAACAAAGACCTTGTACAAAGTTTAATCTTGCCATTGTGCCAAGTGCGCTTCGAAAGGAGGCCGCAAAGTAGCATAGCCACTTTGGCCTGTGCCACATTTTTTAGATAAGCTTTTAATTAATATATCGGCTAATTACCGACAATTGTTTTGGAAAATCATTATCGACAATTCTTAGACGATTTCGCGTCGATAGGTACCTCGAACTCCCCCGCTGAGCGCCCGCTAAACAAAGTTTATGTATAACGGAAAACTGCGATTTTCTGAAAAACTCTATGACCTAGGATAATCGTTATAGTTTTCCTGCAAGATTTAACCCCTTAAGGGTGTATTCGAAAAAATATTTTTCCACCCTCAACAGCTCGAAATTTTCTGAGACATTTTCAGACTCATTTTTAAAAGTAAAACCATGAAACTTGCTGGGGTAATTTTTGAAGAGTTGTATAAGATGCCGTCTGATTTCATTTTTCGCTCAATTAATTAGAATTTGATTTTTAAGCAATTATTTTCTCAGTATGACCATCTTTTTCATCCCCAGATCTCCCGCTTCCGGAAATTTCGGTTCAAAACGCCGATTTTGACAGCATTTTTTACAATATTTTCTGAATTTATCAAAAAATCGAGAAGCACGGCACATTATGTAGTTTCTAAATAAGAGAATTTCTTAGTTTGATGCGTTTGAGAGCAAAAATGAATTTAAAAATGAATCAGAAAATAAGCAGTTTGGATCGGAATACACCCTTAATTCTCGCTCCCGTCATATTCTCGGGCTGTGTCTTTTACTCATATTGTTTGATTCCCACCAGTTTTATAAAATAGTAAAATTGGCTATATTTTAGTATCGTTTTTACTGTCATTAAATAAGGTGAATATTTCTTTTTCATAAAAGTGGTGCCAATAAGCAATTTGAATTATTCAACCGTAATTTAATTCGAGCGTTAAGGGGTTAAATAAATTCCAACTACTACTAATTTTTTCGTAATTTTATTTGCAGTAGATTCGGAAATAGAAGGGGGGACATAATTTTGCCATACATTTTCGACGAATTTCTGAAAATATAATAGTATCTGAGAGTAAAACAAATACAGTGAAATACGTTTAACACGAAAACGCTTAACATGAAAAATCGGTTAACACGAAATGATATAGCGGTCCGGACAGTATGCTATGCAATTTAATACATTTTTTTTTCTTTTAACAAGAAACAAAAATCGTTTAACACGAAAAAAATTCGCTTTCGAGCTAGTTAGTTAGAGTTGAAATTGGTGAATTTTGTGTTAAAACCACTGAATTTTGGGTCAAAATCAGAGAATTTCGTATTTTTTGTAAATTAGCTTATGTTTTATTAGCACAATGGCTGAGAAATCGGTGCGAAAACGAACTGCCATTTCGCTTTAAATGAAGATAAGGCTGCTTAATGCAGTTGAGGAAAAAGAAGAACGAAAAGAGAAATCTACAAAGATTTTTGGAATTGCCAATTCTACTTTATCAACAATAATAAAAAAAATAGTGATCCCATTACGTTAATGTTTGAGCTCAGTATATTTAAGGCAGAGAGAAAACGTATGAGAACTGCAAAGCACGAAGATTTAGAGACAGCTTTGCTTATTTGGTTCAAACAAACTAGATCTCAAAATGCTGAAAAAGACGCTAAAAAAATGATATTTAACCCCCCCCCCCCCCTCCAAAAAAAAAATAAATAAATATATATATATATATATTTTTACTTGCTTTTTATCCTAATGGATGCAACTTACTAGTAGTTTAACAGGAAATCGAAGTAAAATTTAACAACGTCGAAAAAATTTGCGAGTTTTGTTTTTTCTTTACGAATCTTTTAACGCGAAAAAAATTTTCGGTCCCCTCAGTTTCGTGTTAAACTTATTTCACTGTATATTTTTGAGTTCTGTGTTAAGAGCTTGTTCAAACGATACGCCCCCCCCCCCCTTTTCAGGATTTTTAAATGAACCTTAAATTTATATGATTTTATATCTTTAACTCGATTTTGTCTGAAGTATGAACCCGCTCACTGTGTGAAAATGGGAGAGAAGCTGCTAATTGTTCAGATTTGTTATGCAAATTTTTGTCATGATTTTTGGAAAATTACATGGGGTAGTAATGAACAAATAAAAACTTTAAAATGACCTCTACTTACTGATGAAAAAATGAGTTAAGAGGAGAGGAGTGAGTGCTTAGTAAAGTACAAGCCAAAAGCTTTAAAACGATATGTCACATGAAAAAAATAAATTTTCTACCCCCCCTCCCCCGGAAGAACGCCCACTAATAACCTGGGGTTAAACACAGACCTCACCAACCGAAGGCCCGTGAAGAGTTTCACCTTCGGTCAAGCCTTCAAATGAGCTCGAATCTTGCTGCTGCTTAATTAGGAGCTCAGTTAGAAAATTGACGCCCCAAGGGGGAGGGGGGGGGGAATCTGAGTGAGGGAGGTAAAAAGGTTCTAGGGTTTTCCGATAATATATCACATGAGGGTTTAGGAGGTGCAGTGCTGCGTTCGCACTCCAAAATCTTGAAAAAAAAAATCTCGAATCTTGTTCCATATTCCGACACCAGGGGGAGAACTCTATGCTTAACAAAACTGTTTCTGAACGAAACTCTGTTAAACAACCTACCCATAGTCAGTATATATTAGTCATTAGCCAATATATTAGTATATATTAGTCAAGGGGTGGCGGACTTAAGCAAGGATCTAAGATATTTTCTGAAATTACTATTCGAAAATAGTGGTAAGTACACGTTTGAAATTTTTATATTAAAAGTAATATTTATCCCAGGGCTCCGTCAAAAATCCGCATCTAAAACGGTAGAAAACGGTACGGTTTTAAATATTTGATCCCATCCTCCAAATTTTTTTTATCGCCTCCATCTCCCCCCCACCCCCCCACCCCTGAAATTTGATGCCCCCAACTTTTTAAAAGTTTTATTATGTATTATGAACTATCTGAAAGTTCCAAACGGTTCGTCAGTTTTCTTAATTTTAACAAATTCGATTCAAAGTTTTTCTTTTCCTTTTTTAAAATAGAATTTTTTATAAAACAAAAACTTGAAGATCGATTTTTATAAAATTTAGATATTATTAAATAACGTTTAAAGATAGGGCTATATGCATAAAGCTTTAAAAGATCTAAATGGTGTATTTAAAAAAAGTTGACGGCGTTCCAAAGAATCCTATAGCATAAAAATCATTTGTGGTTTCGAAAGACTGGCTTTTAAATTGAGAGTTCGAAAGAAATCATCCGATTAATGTAATAATAATTAATATCTAAAGTTGAAATTGAGCGACCGTGAAGAAATGTAGATATCTGAAATCACCGAAAAATTCAACATCTAGATGCATAAAAATTAAATTGATAAATTTATATTTAAAAAATTTTATATTCTTTCGAAAATGTCCACTATTTGAAGGCGTTGGTTATCTGCAATGAACTCCTGGCGTCCGTGGGAGAGATTTCGAACCTTTCTTTCGAAGGAAATAAAAAGATTTTTCATAAATTCATTTTTCGTGGATTTTTTGACTTCCTGAAACAGTACCGGAATAATTTTTAGAATTTCTGAGAAGGGGAATTTTTTTTTTTTTTTTTTTTTTTTTTGCGTCTGGCTGTGCAATTTTCGAGCTGTTAGCCCAGTAGAATTTAAGATACAGTCCTTTTTAAAAAGGTCCAGTACATTTATCACCCTTGCATCTCTGTAAATCTATTAACCCCTCCCCATCTTTTGGAGTTTTCGAAGAAGTTGTCTACGGTTTGAAAAAAATCTATGCTCTTGTTGAATTATGAATACATTTGCATTTTTAATTTGGGCTTTTTAATTAATTTCTCAACTAATTATTAGAGATTTAAAATTCTGAAACTTACGTGCATGATGCACCAGGAGAGACTTTTGACTATCCTCACAAAAAGTCTGAGCCTCGTATGTGCCGTAGATTCTGCTAGCCATTCCACACAGACACACACACACTCACAGACAGGGCGAAACTTTGTTTTATTAGTATAGATATTTTTAATTTAGAGTTTCGATTTATTGCACGAAAATTGGAAATTCGAAAAATAAAAAAATCTGATAGAGAAAACAAGGGTTAACAGTTTGACAAGATAAAGATACGCTTAGCTTCTTAACAATGTAAACGTCGAAACGAATTTGCATTTTTCATAACAATTGTTATATAGCCAGAATAGGGGCTCTATATTTGCTAATACAAAATCAAATGTTCCGGGACTGGAACACTTTCGAATGCACCCCTAATTATGATCAACGTGCGGTAATTGTTTAAGGCGCATCTTAATTGATGTTACCTTATTTTGAAAGAAATAAAAGTACCATAACGCACTCCAGTGTATTACAAACGTCATAATTTAAGAAAATATTTTTCCACTTTTATGTGTATTTGCCGTATTACGAGCACACCTTTCTTTGTGTCATAGTCCTACCAATGATTAATTCAACAGAGCTATATTTCCAAATTAAAGTTCATTTGAACTGTTTTAAGTATAAATATAAACAAAGATCAGATCTTAAAAATTACGGAAGTGATGCAGGTAAAAGAAGCTTATTTACTTAGGAGGTATGCCATTGTGGGGAGAGGGAGCAAACAGCTGAAGCACCGACCTTTTAGGAATGTCCGTTATTTGCATTGCTGCCAACATTCCTTGTTTTTAATTCAAACAACAATATTTTTAACCAGAAATTAATTTCATAAATGAAATAAAAAAGAACACTGTAGAAACAAGAAACATTTCATTAAATAAATTTTCTGGTTCCAAATTCATTTATTTGATTTGGAGAAAACCGCTGGATGGTTGGTTTGGCAGCTATGCATTTATACTCATAGAAAAAAAAGTATAAAGTTTGTTTTTTCTTTCTTTTTTTTGTTGGGGGGGGAGGGAGGAGGCTAGGAATATGGGGCGCCAACTGAAGTTCTGCACACAGGCGCCGAATACTGCTGGCGCGCCCCTGATATCACCTTTGTAAAATTAGGATATAAGCCTTTATTTATTTTTATATTAAAATTTATTTGAACGTATAGTATTATGTAAATATTTGAAAAGTCGAGTCACATCAATTTTGTTTCTACAGTGTGTAATTATGTGAGAAAGAAATTTGTTGTCGAGCGTAGAAAATGAAAACAAAACATAAAAAGTGATAGGGAAAAAAGTAACTACCGAAGTTCAAACTATGCCAAAAAATTAAAAGAAAAAAGGATACATGTTATAAGCTTCGTTTTGAAATTGCTAAATAAATGTTTTTAAAAAGCATAATTAAAATAGTTTTTATTGCAGCCATGCAGCTGGTTGTATTCCTGAGAATGGTCTTTTTACATTCCTTATGATTCCTGCGAGTTTTCTCGGTGAGTTGAAAATTTTGATTTACTCTTTCTTTTTTTACAAAAGATTGATGTAAAAAAAAATGCTTATATTATTCAAACTTTTTTTAAATCAGTGTACAAAAATATTTTTTAATGGATGCTTCAATTTTGATAAATATTTATCAACAGGCAAAAAACAAAAAAAAAAAGTTACTCAACCCAGATTTTTTTTTTTATATCTAGATTTATGCATAATATCTGAACAGATGCTAAGAAGTTGATAATTCTTTTATTTTCTCTGTGTGTATCTGAATGGATTCGTATTGTTAGCGGATTTTAGGAAGAAAAAGATGGATTAAATTTTAGTTGGATCCGAAATTGAAATATTTGTCTCTAAGTTTGTATCGATAGCGACATTGATACAAATCGATATCGATATCGATTCTCATCGATAACGTCTCTAATTATCGTACAAAATAATCTAACAGCTAATATATTTGTAAATGCTCTGGTAACAGCTAACAGCACGTATTTTTCTTTCTCTTGTGAAAATAACAACCATACTGTTTTATTTTTCTTTATGTAGATACATATTATCATTGTTTTCTAAAAAGTACATAAATTGCGACGATATATCTCCAGTATTTCTAATTTTTGCCTATTGAAATATATATAACTTATATTTTTTTTTACATGAGTGCGCGCGTTTTCATATTTTTTACGGGCAATAGTCACACTATTTCAAACGCAAAAATTTTCACAACAGTAGAAAGAGACATGTTAGAAGAATAATTATGCATGTCAGTAGTAAAAATTGAATTTTAATTTCCATGCAGTTGTGATAACAGAATTTCAGAAAAATCACGTGTGTTGCAACAGTTGCAACAGCGCGCCCTCTGGAAGTTTAATATGTTATAAAAAGTATAGTGCTCAGGCACGAGGAAAATTGGCATGGGTTAAAAAATATATTTCAGGTTGCTCATATATTTTTAAAAGTATGTACAGACGTAAAGAAAGGGAACATCCTACTTTTTAATTGTTAAGTTGTCGTAGGGAGATGCGAGACTGAGAGGTTCCGTTCGACTGGAAATTGTGTCTACTTTCCGAACAGCACAAATTTTGTTATAGACTTCGTCTATTGTATTAATTTCTGTAAACTTCTGTGTGTCTGTCTGTTCGTTTGTACCCGGGAAGGGGCTCCAAAAACGGCGAGTTGCGGATCGCGAGAGGTACCGATCGATGCGGAAAAAATCGGGAATCACGCAATTTCAAGTTTCGAAGAAACCGGTGGGTTGGGGAGACCGGGGCAGAGGGCAGATTTTCCAACTTTTTATAATTTTATTTTTGTATTTTTGATTTTGATATATTATGTTGTCAACAGGATATCATTGTATTCCTTAGACCTTTATCTGCAAACTGGCACAATTATTTTTCCAAAAACTAAATGTAGTTTTTAACAGAAAATGATTAAGTCTGATCATGTTACTTTGGAAAATATGTCCCGTATGCGGGACAAGTTTTCCAGCCCACTAAAAATATACAGGGGCAAATTTTCCAACTATACTTTAAATAATAAAACACAGGTAATAAATCTTGCTTGTTAATTCGTATGTATTTTTTATTGTAAACTAAAAAGGCATAATAATAATGCATAGAGAAACTAAGTGAATATAGGAGACAAATGCCACTTAATGATTTTGCAAAAACTGTCACTTAACAATTTTATAAAGACAGATTTTTTTTAAGCTAAAGTCGTCACCATTGTCTGAATCACAATGAACACAAACAAAAAATGGAACGTCTTCTTTGGTGCAGTCTTCATGCGCTCATTTCTTGCACCGCACCCACTTTTCATTTGCCTCAGATTTGGAGTAAAGGTCGAAGCAATAAATGCAAAGACAATCTTCAACCTCGTCATCACTTGAATGTAAGTTCTTTATATCATTTTTTAGGCTTTGATGTTTTAATGCATTTTACATTTGAAGAGGAAAGCCCAAAGAGCTTCCTGGCCGGAATTGGATTTTGTTTTTCTCACCTCTTTTATCCGATTCCTTTTCCAGTTCCCCTTTTTTAGATAAATCTTTTCATTTTTAGCTGCTTTTAACGGGAGAATCAATCAGTATAGATGACTTCCTTTTTTCTTTCCACGCCGTGTTTACCTCCTATGTGCAGCCTTCTCAAAAGGCCTAACTACTACTTCTTCCTAACTAGTACTTCTCGTGTAAGGAAAGTTTGTTTGGATGTAGAAGGATTCTTCATAAGAAATAGGGAAAGTTTGAGTGGAACTTGAAGGAACAGCTTCGTTGCAAGTGCTACCCTGCGTTGGTGTAGAAGGATTTGATGCTTTCGGTGGTTTTGCTTTAATACAATAAATTTGAACAGTCGATTGTCTGGGAAGTTTGAAGTCTGTTCATGATTTTTGGTGCTTTCAAGATTTGGTACGAGGTACGGACAAGATTTGGACAAGGTACGGTAGGACCTGACCTGTCAGAAAAGTAGGATGGCATAAAATCCGAGACTGTAAATATTTTAGGATTCAGTAGAAAATTCCCGAAAGTTTAAAACACGCCATAATATTGATTGGTGATAACGCCAAGTAGAGCACCTCTAACCAAATTAGACGGGGTGTCGTAAATTGTTATAGGCCTTTTATTTGTGCATACCCAGGCATCATAAGCAGTAATAATTTGTTTTTTGGGGGCCCATACACTGCAATCTAAGATTTGTAGCTTATGGCTACAGTGAGGTGGGAATGGCAACAAAGGCATATTTAACATAAAATGGATTAATTAAATGAACCCATTTTAGAAAATAGTTAACTTTTTTATATATTTGAATTTACCTTGTTTTATCAGGGATCTGTTTAGGAAGAAATTGGGTCCTTTAAAGGACCCTTCACAAAATTTTTCATTTCAAAACAGGACCCTTCACAAAAATTTTCATATCAAAACAGGACACTTCATAAAAATTTTCACTCTGAAAAAGGACCCTTCACAAAATTCTTTGTCTTAAAAATAGGCCTTTTAGAAAATTTTTCAGTTGAAAACTAAACCTTTCACAAATCTAATCATCTAAAAGTGGTCTGGCCTGTCACTTTTACATATATAAAGAATATATATGTATTTTACATACATATATCTTCTTAAAAACATATAAAAAAGAGCCTGAATATAACGATCATTTTTAATTTACAAAATTAGTACTAGATTTTTCACAAATGTAAAAAAGCTGTTCACAATTTCACAAAAACAGGACCCTGAGAGAAAAGTCTGGACAGACCCCTGTTTATATATTGGTAGTTATACTTAAATCACTAATGACAAATGATCAAAAGGGTTCGTTTCAATATATGATTATTTGGCCGATTTTATTACACAGTAAATACATTTTTGATACAATAAGACTAGCTGATTTAGGAAGGTGCACGTTTTCCAACGAGACACATGTTAGAATACATGCCCTGTATGCTGTTGGAAAACCTGTCCCGTCGCCATATTGGAACTTTTACACTACCTTGACGAATAGCGGTGTGAGTTATTTGCAAAACAAACGCATAGTTATGTGAAGAAAGAAATCCTTTTTTAGTACATGCAATGTCGAATCAATAAGTTTAACGCAAGTACGTTTATTTTATGTTTTAATAAAAACCTGAAATTTTAGTCACAGTAAAAAAAAATTACAAAAAAACAGCTCCGTAACTAAGTGACAGCAACTACTAAATTGTAACTTTCGTAGAAGGTGTGTGCAGTGTTGCCACTTCACCCGCTGGTATCATCTAACGGCTCATTCAAAAAATAAAGCTAGTTGGAAAACTTTCCCCCCTATGAAAAATGTACCCCGGTCTCTCCTAATTAGCCGCGATATTAATTAAACTCCGCAATTAAAAATGTCGACCGAAAAAATGTCCCGCCGGAGCGTCTCAGAACCCTTTCCGAAGTGCAGGAGCAGAGAAGATCCGACAGTTCAAAAGGTTCTCCCCCCCCCCCCTCCTCGTCGTTCGAAACGCGTATCGCCGAACTATTTGAAATAAAAATTGATCAAGAAACTTCGAACACATGCCTCCCCCACACACCTCTGTTTTTCGAAGCCCTCATGGACGTAACTTTTGAAAATACGGAAATACCGATTACACCAAATTAAAATCGTACTTTGTTCATCAAAACTCCACGATTCAAAAAATATCAATGTTAACTCTTTCAAAAAAAAAAAAAAAAAGTTCACCGAGACCAGAAAGTGAAAGTTGCCGAAAGCAGCGGTAACACAAACCATAGGTTCGTTTTGTAAGAGGTTTGTTTGATTCGAGGTTCGTTTAGAAGAAGCAACAAGCGTATCAAGGGAAGCTCGATAGTATACATATCAAAATTTGTATAAACTTTCAATTTTTAAATGCTAAAACCCACTTTTGACATCAAATTTGAGTTCCTTATGACAGACCTGTAAGGTGAATAACTTATGAGTAAGAAATGTCGCATTCTACTTATTTTGTGAAAAATACAGCTGCCAATTTTCTATTTTTTTCCCAGCCAAATAAGCATATTCTGAAGTAAAAATTTTATTACCACACAGGAACAAGACGTATTTTATTAAATACATTTATTAGTTTGACTTGAAAAAAAAAATAAAAAGGTTGAAAGCTATGAAATGGGCACTATGGACATGGAAACAATATTGAAGTAGACGCTTCAAAATTCAGAAGGTAGCTGGCATAAGGTGTCACTGGCCAAATTACAATGCAATTCAAGCACTTCATTATATTTCCAAGGAAGCAAAATTGTTCTGTTGAATTTTTGTCTCTAAAGTCGAGAATAATTTATTGAAAACATCGTTGTACAATAGCCATTATTGTAACAGTTATAAATGAAAATATGGGTCCGGAATGAGATACCTTCATAGTCGACAATCTTTCAGTATTTTTCAGGTAAAATAAACATGTTTTGAAATAGAAATTTTATGCGTCTGTCATTCCTGTGTAGTACTTATTTGAATTTATTCATCAAGTAACATTTCTGATTTTAAATAATTTATTGGACGTGAAAAAAAGAGGGAGATTGGTACCCTGTATGTTCCATTAATTGAGTAAATATTGACTCTGGTTTGCATATACAATTTTTTTTGTCTTGATGCCTCTTAAGGGTATTCTCAAATCCAAACGGGCAACTTTCTGACATAAGTTTTAATTTATTTTCGTTCGAAAATAAATGAAACTAGCTGGTGTTGTTGTTCAGAAACTATGTCATTGAGCTGTTTTTCCATTTTTTTGCTACGCAATAGATCTTTCAGAAAATAATGTCAAAGTGGGCGTTTTGAACCGAATTTCCGCGCGAAGTAAGGAAGAGACTTAAGATCGGGCGAAAAACGTGTTTGTCATGTGGTCAAAATTCCTTATAACTCAATGGGAAATTGATGGATCAAAAAATGGAAAACACAGTTCAATTCCAAATCGCTTCCATAGCCAGGCATTCCAATTTTATACCTTTCCGTTGAAAAATGAATTTGTAAATGTGTCAAAACGTTTTGCGCTTGTTGAGCAGAGCAGTTAAGAACAGCCTTAAGAATGAAATAGATATGCACAAGAATAGCCGAACTGTTTTAAAATCACTATTTCAAACAGTAGCAGAAGAAACAAGAGCTCCAAATTCAAAACAAAATTTTCAAAAGAGTTTAAACTTCAACAAGAAACAGCAAAATTTAAAGTTGACTGAAAACAGTAGCATTTTGCTTTTGGCTATTCACAGGCAAAGGAGCCGTCTCTTAATACAATAAACATAACAATGCTGTAATCTTAAATATCTAATTATATTTGCTTATCCAACAAAATTTGGTAATATGCCCAGAAAACGCAAGATGCTATGCTCTGAAAGAATTGTTTAACAGCTACAATCGAGTGCTGAAAAATTTTACATTGCTATGATTCGTTAGAGGCCGAAAAATGTTTTTTATTACATGCACAAAATTTTCACGTTATCAGAGGATATTATTGCACTCTAAAAAATAAATGCGTAAATTTACACATTAAAACATGTATACTGATGATACAAAAACGATCTGTCCATATGTGTAAAGTGGCGTGTAAATTGCCGAATACACACCTTGTGTGTCAGTTTACACGTTAAGCTGCTGAAGTGTTAAAAAAAGTTATCAGATAACTCTGATATACGCAGTTTAATATGTAAATTGCACATGAGTACACATATCTATGTGTGATATTCACAAACGACAGATTTTTGTATACGTAGCTTAACCTTAGTTTGGTAAGCAAACTGTAAACATGTTTCGTACGCCTCCTTGAATTTTGCAGACCAGAAAATTTTTCGGCACCAGTATTATCTTACAAAAAATCTCTTCTTGAAAGAAGGGGAAATTTTGCGCGTTTAACCTAGATTTCTTTTTCTATAAAAAGATACTGGTAGTTCTCCTGGAGAAATAACGGCATCCGTACGAACCATGGTAAACTAAATGTTATGTACAGTCGTGGAAAAAAAAGTAAACACCCCCTACTAACTTCTCAACAAATTATCGTAGAAGAAAGTTACTGGTACCGAACGATTGGAAATAAAGTCTACTTTTAATTGATGTATATAAAATTTGTTTAAGGGGCCATCTACATATTAAAACGAACCATAACTTTGTTTTTTTGAATTGCAGTACACAATTCTGACAGCATAAATGAACTCTACACCCTTCAATTAGCCTATAAACAAATTTTTATGCAATTCGTGCCATAAGATTCCGAGAAATTAATTATTTTAAAACGAGCGTATTTTAAGGGCTGTATCCAAACTGAAGTTCCGAACTCGATTGTTAACCGAGAGAGCCGCCTTCTTGATCAAGGCACGTTTAAGCGTCAATGAAACCTGTTTGATTACAGGATAGCAGAATAAATTTCAAAAATTTACTCACTTCTACCATAGACGGCCTCTTAAACCATCATTTTGCCGTTTTTTAAGCATAATTTGAAAACTACTTGGAAGAAAAATGTGAAATTTGGGATTTCCATAAAGCAGGACTTAATAAATCTAAATCCATCAAACAAATTGTATGTTGAAATTCATAATTTTTTCGAATATTAATTTCATAATTCATAATTCATATAATAAAATTATAAAAATTGCAAATTCAACGTATTTATGTTTGGGTATATTAGTATTATTGCTACACAAAAAATTAGCTCATTAGGAGCACAATTTCAGGAGATATAAAAAAAATATGTAATTTAACTTTAGAAATACTAAATTTTGAATGTCTATAATTCAAAAACTTATCATTCGAATGACTTGAAATTTGGTTTCTCGGCATATTTTGAACCGAAGCTTTGAAATATCTCGTTAAATTTGGGTACTGCATTGAAAAAAATTAAGTTTGAATTCGTTTTAATATGTATATGCCCCCCTAAGCAAATTTTATACACACCATTTAAAAGTAGACTTTATTTCCAATCGTCCGGTATCAGTAACTTTGGTCTACGATAATTTGTTGAGGAGTTAGTAGGGGGTGTTTACTTTTTTTCCCACGACTGTACAATAGATCGCAAGGCAAAACTGCATGAAGAATAAACTCATGTGCTCGATGCGTTTTTTCTCTTTCTAACAGATTTGTTTTAAGACCATAAAACAATGTACCTTTAATTTTCAATAAACAGGGTCGTTTGAAATTATATTTACTGCTTACAATCTCTCTGCTGAAGTTGTTTTGAAGCACTAAAATCGTAAAATCACAATTTATGATATAACCCAGCAAAGAAAGAAACAGTGGGCCATCAGCTGGAAAAAAGATGGCAGCCAGCAGTGCTATCAGCGGTAAAGTGCAAGGGTGCCATTACTTAAACCTGTCGAAAAGTGTCCAAGCTGAATGCAGCTGGCACATCAGTGATGGCCAACAGCAGGCCAGCATTGGTATGCCATCACATTACTTCAATCCGGCACTTTTCCTGCAGTGGTAGCACATATCCCACTGCTATTCCTTTGCTGGCCCAGCACTTTCCCTTACAAAAATTTCTTATAGAATTCTAAAAAAAAAACAAAGTATTATATAATTATGGCTCTTTTTTCTATAAGCTAGTTTCACCAAGAGCTATAGAAACATCTGTAAAAGTGTCTATAACAGAAATATTTGAACTGCATAGGGTCACCCTCCCAAGTACAGACCGCGCTCGATGCTGCTTGGTTTTCGTGATCGGACATTATCAAGTGCTTTCAGCGTAAGCTACGATTGCTCGTAGATTTCAAGCTCTCATTACACTATTACAAGTTTGTTTCTTTTGTGATTTACGTTCCCAATCATTCAACTGGTATAGAAATTATTCTATTGTATAGAAATCCTATGTATTTTATACGCTTTTTTTTTATTATTGATTCTGAACTGCGTAAATTATGAAAACCGAAATCCTTTGTAACCTAGTAAAACCAGATTTAAGGAAAAAAAAGTGCGTTGAAATAAAGAATTTATTTATTTATTCATTTACTTATTTATTTTGTTGGTGGCAGTGGTGCTATATTTTTTACAGTTTAAAAAAAAATTAGCTTCACAGCTTAAATTGTGTTAAGATATTCATTTCAGATTTGTGTTCAAATACTCAATGTCTTCGATATTCGCAGCGCCACCTAGCGTAAGGGTTTCCAGCAATAATACTGCAAAAGTTCGTGCACTTCCATATAGTGGTGGGCCAGGGCATGAGATAAAATGGATGCCCACCAGAATTTTATCTGATGATTTTCAACAGCAAAGTTGACTGAAGCTGTCCAGCAGTGGTCATGCAATGGTAGACCATCAGCCAGCACTTCTCCATCATTGCCAGCACCTATCTTGCTGCTGGCCAGCAATTTCCTCTTTGCGGGGAACTTGTATAATCTGAATTCATATACAGTAAAATTAAATTTTGTAAAATAAGGAAATCGTGACGCCAGTACTATTTTCGTATTTCATCGGAATTTTTTTTCTATCAATTTCAGTCATCACTTTTCAAAGATACATTTACGTCAAGAGAAGAAATTCTCTTAAAATTTCTTATACCTATATTTCAGGCATTATAGTAGCCACCAGTATAGACACTTTTACCACATTTGTTTTACATTAATATATAAAGATTCATGACACTTAATTTTCATTTTAAAAAATCTTTTATCTTTCGTTTTGTACATATTAAAATCGAAAATTATAATTTACATTTCTTTACTTTTCTTAAAAACAAAAGCATATTTTTTTACTTAAAAAGGACATATATTCCGGTATATCGTTAAAACTATGCTATTTATAAATATATACTGCATTGTCCATACTCTTTGGCACTTCTCTGAAAAAACGTTTTCGTCCATTTCTTGGACTTCATCAGTTTCAATTGGCGGCTCGCAGTTTCACTTTCGACCTTTTATCATCTCTCTCTTTCCACTTTTTCCCCCCTTCTCCCTTTTCATTTTCCCCTTCTTTCCAGCATTTTTAGCCAACGGGAGTCAACATTTGCATGCGCCATATCGTTGCATACACTTTTTCTTTCGAGGTTAATCTCGATAGCCTCTCTCATTAGGGTGTTGTGGGGATTATCATATGCAGCTATTTTTTCTATTTTAATTGATTGAGGTATTGAGGTATAAGATTGAGGTATAAAAAATTCTCTATTTAATTCAATCTATAGTAAACAAGAAATACTTATCGGAACGGGATACAATCTAAGGAACTGCAACTTTCCAAAGTGCCACCATAACCATTCAGCTACGATTACGCAAGATAAGTTTTCAAGTATCGATATTTATTTAGTGCACTTAAGTACACATATTTCTGTGTAATAATCTGTTCTTACACATATTTCTGTGTAATATTCTTACAGATAATCCTATGTAAAATCCTGTGTACACATACTTATGTGTAATATTCCGTTCTTACACATATTCCTGCGTAATGTGCGAAATACACAGATATTTCTGTAGCATGCACAATGAGTAAATTTACAACAACACGCCAATTCGGGTTAATCCGTACAATTTTCTACTTTTATACACTTGTTTGAGTTTTTGAAGGGATGAGAAATTACACACTTCCGTTAAGCCGATATACATACATAAATACAGGAAAAGTTTCGCGACAAGAGAGTAAATTTTATGACAAAAGTGTAATTTTACAAATTTACGCATATATCTATGTAAAACTGACTAATTTACGCATATATTTTTTAGAGTGTGGAGGCATAAAGTAGAAACAACAACAAATTCTAAACTTTCTATAAAGAAAATATTAACGCACAGTAACTGGAAAAAATATTTTATGAGATGAAATATTTTTTCCATTTACTACTACAGATTTTTGAAGAAATTAGCTTATAAATCTATTGATAGCTAAAGTAATTAAAAATAGCAAGAGATTGTAGCAGAAATCAGAAGTTTACTTTACATGGAAATAAGCGTTCGTAGCATCTGATTCTTGAAAGCGAGGCAAACGAAAAAGACAGACTGGTGCACTGCGTTACACGTTGGTCTCTTTTCAGAGCGCTTGCGACATGCGGTGCTCTTTTTGTAACGCAGCTTCACGAAAAGAGCATCACATAAATCTAGCTGTCCGAAGAGAGACGAACGCGAAGAAAGAAAAGGTTGGCTAGAAAGATGATATAAATGCTGAAATCTTCATTTCAGAAACACCTTCTTCGTTCAAAAAAAAAAATGGAATTGTTAAAAGATTTTGAGAAAAGTTTATTTTAAAATATTACACCAACGTGATTTATTATGTACTAACGTATAATCACGGGACTGGAAACCACACTAACACAGAGGAGTACAGTGGAGAATCGGTTGGAGTGGCAAGAAGCGTCATTTCATTCATAAAGACTAAAGTCCAAGAACAGGTGTGTTAAGGGTGTATTCGAAAAAATATTTTTCCACCCTCAAGAGCTCGAAATTTTCTGAGACATTTTCAGATTCATTTTTAAAAGTAAAAACATGAAACTTGCCGAGGTGATTTTTGAAGAGATGTTTAAGAGGCCGTGTGATTCCATTTTGCGCTCAATTCATTAGAATTTGATTTTCAAACAATTATTTTCTCAGTAGGACACTTTTTTTCATCCCCATATCTCCCGCTTCGGAAAATTCGGTTCGAAACGCCCACTTTGACAACATGTTTTGCAATATTTTCTGCCTTTATCAAAAAATCAAGAAGCACGGCACATTAGTTAGTTTCTAAATAAGAGAATTTCCCAATTGCATGCGTTTGAGAGCAAAAATGAATTTAAAAATAAATCAGAAAATAAGCAGTTTGGATTGGAATACACCCTTAAAGATAGGTCGAGGCATTGTCTCACTTGCTACCACAGCAACTGAAAGATCAGTATATAATTCTAACAGTCCGTATTGAAGTACAACACACAATAGCTCTTGGATGCAAAGAGATTTTTTTTTTTTTTTTGCAAAAATTGACCAGCCAAACTGCCCGAAGTATGTTTCTTCAAAGTGACTTGAATGCATGCAGACCAAAAGTAAGATTTCTTTGACTTCAACACACTACGTAGCTGAAAGAAGATAGGATGTTCACCATCAGTTTTGGACGCAAGGCGATTTGAATTAAGTGATTTTCACATGAGTGGCCCAATTCTGTCTGTAGTAGAACAGCCGACGTACTCTTATATGGAGAAAAAGAGGTACTCGAAATAACCCGAGATCATCGTACAGGCAAAGTGAATTGATGATCTGGATGCGAATCAGTATTTATGAAAGTAGAAATTTTTGTATTATAATAAAGGAGACGGCATTTTGATGACTGAAAGGTATGAGGACGAGATAAACAGGCCTCATAGTAATAGGGACGTAGCGTAACGTTACAGCCATAAAAGATGCCTTTATCTAATGCACGACAATTATTTATAAAGGTCGATTCGTGACTACAGGCAGTGAATGGAGATACAAGCATGGACTCTTGATTTAAGTCCAGTCGAATACACCTGGACATTAGGACAACGCATTGCAAGTAGACCAATGCCTACGTTGACTTTCTTATATTTGGGGATTTCACACCTTGACGAATGAAGCAGTATTTATGAAGGTAGAAATTTTTGTGTTATAATAAAGGAGACGGCATTTTGATGACTGAAAGGTATGAGGACGAGATAAACAGGCCTCATAGTAATAGGGACGTAGCATAACGTTACAGCCATAAAAGGTACCTTTATCTAATGCACGACAATTATTTATAAAGGTCGATTCGTGACTACATGCAGTGAATGGAGATACAAGCATGGACTCTTGATTTAAGTTTAATCGAATACACCTGGACATTAGGACAACGCATTGCAAGTAGACCAATGCCTACGTTGACTTTCTTATATTTGGGGATTTCACACCTTGACGAATGAAGCAAATTTTTCAAGCCTCTTAGCTTCCATGGAAAGAAAAGAATGCAATAATCTTAGATGTACGAGTGGGTCACATTGCCATACACCATATTAGAAATTCCTCATCACCTTTCAAAAGCACTATTTGTGTCATTTTAGAGGTATTGAAATTTCTTGTCTTAGAGATTGACTCCTTTTAAAGCATTAAAATTCCCATATTGACTCCTTTGAACATTTTTCCTGCCTTTCGCTTTAACAAATTCATGCTTCCTATTTTATGCTCATGCATGGATATCGTGCATGTTTTCCTCACTTTTTTGCTAGCTCCCATATTTACTTTTTTCGGAGTATTTATTTATTTTTTAGTAACATATTATTAAGCAGGCAATAACTTATTATCATCATCAATATAGATGATGTATAAATGGGATGTTGAAACATAGACATTAAATTTGCGTCATTACTGGACTCAATGAGCATCCTATCCTGCACTGTGCCAGATAATATAATTTTACCACCGGGATAACGTCCCGACATGACCCCCGATTCGGGTGGGGATAATTTTCCTTTTGCGTCGGGTTGAAGTGTTTTGTTTCGGTTTTGGCTTAATCCAGTTTTCCAAAAGAAATTCCAGAACATTTCTTCATATGAAAAAATATGTATTTGAATGTGAATAAGCATAGAAATATTCATTAATAAAATATAAATAAAAAATTCTCAAAATAAAATATAAAATTGAATATAAAGATGAAATTATAAAATATTAAAAAAGGATTGATGTCCTTTCCTTTTTTGTTTTCGGTTGAAGTGTGCCGGGTCTCGGGAAATTGTTTTTCTATTTAAAGGTCAACGAAAATTGTTTTTGTCGAGTTCGGGTTCATTTCAAAGATATTTTGTAGGTCCTATTTGGGTTCGTGCTGGGCTCTAGTTTGGCCTCCAACACGTCTCTGTGCGTAGTAGTTAATTTCAGGACTAAGGATCCAAATTAATAGATACAGTAAGTTAACTGACTGTCTGAGGATTCGGAAGATATTAAACTAACAGGAAAATTCCAAGAATGAGAGAAGTAACCAATCATCTGTTAACATATCATAATTTATAAAGGTACTTTTGCGCAATCGGTCACTGATTTCTTCAAGAGAAAACATGTAGTACCTATACCTTTATATTTTTCCTTTCTTTCGTGAGTAAAAATTTAGGTTTGTTTAAAAAAAAATCCATTTCAAAAATATTTTTTCCGAACAAAACTCTATTTTCAGCGCGACGAGGAGTGACGTTGAGGGATATGTTCTTCGATCCGTCACTCGGGCCATCTTTGGCAATAATTTAAATAGAGTGGTTATCTTATTAAGTACCTTTTTCAATACTTTTTTTACTCCATCCCCCTGTAAGAATCGGTGCAAGGGGGCCCCGTACCTGGGCCCACAAATTTGTAAATCGGTCCCTGCTGACGGTTTAAAAAGTGCAACAGCAAGCGAAAAGTGACAGTTATTAAAGTTATTCTTGCAGTTAATTAATGTGTGAAATCAAGAATGTCTTTAGTATTCTTCCTTGTTTTAGTACTAAATGCCACTGGCAGATCACGCTGCCCTGTCTCAAACATTAAGAATGCTCAAAATAATCTTACAGTTTCAAAACAGAAACCTTTTTTTCTTTCCTTTCAGCAGCTAAATGGAATGATTGGTTCAAAATGAGTGAATTTTGATCTGTCTCTATACACTAGTTTGAGAATTCTTACGGTTTGAGATGGCGCAATGCCATCAATTGGTGGCATTTTTTACTAAAACAAGAAAGCGTACCAATTAAAATTCCGCCTTCACGTCTCCACCATCTCCTGCAATAATAACTTTAACTGATTTTACCGTTTGTTTGTTATTCCATTTTAAAATCTGTTAGCGCATTTTAGAACACCTGCATATTTAAATGTCTATTCGAGAGAAAAAAAAAAGAAAAAGAAAACTTAATTTCCACTTCACGTAAAAGATTCAAAGTTTGCACAAATCAAATTGCATTTGAATAACTACAAATATTGCCTGCTTCAGTTACCCGAACAGGCATATTACAGATTTCTTGTAGAGAAAGTGAAATTTACTTCAGCATGTTGCTTATTTGTAAATCGTGCGAATAGCACTTATATGGTAACACTCTTATATGATCACACACACAAAAAAAAAATTAATTTTACGATCTATATACGTGCATACGTGGTAACAGATTGAAGTGCATATTAGTTATGTGAAACTATTTACCACTTTGAATTTTCATTATATTTATTAATCATTTTCGCTGGTGAAACATTGAAATAAACTCTTGTTCACGTGTCTTATTAAGCATATTCTAATAAGTAAGATGTATTAGTATTTAAGTGATTCTCTATTTCGTTCATAGAAATAAATAAGAAAGAAAAACTATTATACAAAATGCATATATTCTGAAACACGTACCAAAAGTACCAGAATATTTTTATGAAAGTCAGGGCTCCCTCTTGGTCCGTTTTTGAACACCACATTTATTTAAAGAAAAATCTTCTTTATAAATTATAGAAACATACAGGGAAGAGCATTGTTATTGCAATTCTTTCAGAAACCTACCACGAATTTCTTTCTAGAAAAATTATTGGTTTTCAAAAACGGACAAGTGGGAGGTCATATTTCATATTCATTTATTTTTCCAAAGTTCATATATTTTATACGATTTAAAGAAGATACCTAAATAAGCAATTTAGAAAATGCATACACAGTTATAAATCCACTGTCAGCAATTTGCTCTAGTAGACAGTAAATCATTTGAAATCTGTTATGGGACTTGCATACTATGTAAAGATTTTTATATGAATTACATAGTAATATTGCAATTTAATTCTGATGGGAAACACTTAACACAACTGAAAACATAGTTTTGGCAATCACCAAACGCAGATGGCAATGTATCCAGATTATTTTGCACAACCTTGTATATGAATTTACTAATATTATACTCGCAAACCTCATAGTATACTACAATTTAGTTTAGCTTATAAAAGCGAACTGCGCTGAAAATATACATCCAGTGATTTCCGCCCATATATGTTAATGTATACGAATTCTTTAGTGAAGCTTTGTATATTATCTATAGAATTTATACACGCTACGTAAAATTCTAAAACTTTATTAAGTTTGAAAACAGATCACAAAACTGAAAACACACTTCCAGTAATTATCACTCATAGACAATAATGTAATTATTTTGTTTGGTCATGTGAAACAACATTACATGTTACATACACCATTATATATAGGAACGATATTATAGTGTATTTTAGTAACAAGCATTAGTTTCATTATGTTAATAATAACATAGTATTGTTAAAATGTGCTTAAAGCAATGTATCATGGATGTCTTTATCATTTAAAAATTGTTTAATCTATTTTTATACTGTTATGTATTTTGTATTTAAGTGATCGAGAATTTTTATGTAAAGTAGTAATATAGACACACTCAAAAACAATTTAATAGTTTATATTTAACACATTTTCTTTTGTGCTTGCCTAACTTTCTAAGTGCTCAGTTTAGGAATTCCTAATATATGAAATTTACCATATGTATATGAAATTTCATATACTTTTGAGGTTAAATGCGTTGAAGAAATTACTATGAATTTTAAATGCGCGTAGTTTAAACAAGTAGTTTCATGTGCATTTTTCATCTGAGATATTTCATTGTGAATAGAAATACAAGGCTCATTCAAGAAATAGCTGAAAAAGTTCTATAAAGTTATAATATACGACATTAACCAGAAAACTTATAAATAAACAAAAAGGTCTAAAATTATATTTTAAAAAGTTCTACAGTTCTTCTGGTTATTATCGTTATCTGGACTTTTGAATGGAGGCCTTTTGAAAACTAAATAAACATTTTTTTTTTTTTTTTTTTTTTTTTTTTTTTTACTTTTAAATTTCCATGCATTACTTTTATTTTTACTCTACAACATTATTTTTTACGCAAAAAATATTTGACAAAAAATATTTTAAATGTACTAATAACACAAATAATTCTTTTTTTATGATCCTTACAGGTTTTTTACTAAGCTTTCTACTACATTTTGATGCAACACGAAAAGAAGATTTTAAAAGGAACTTACATGCGGCATCATTTGCTTGTAATGTTGCGTACTTTTTCAGTTGGATTCTAATATGCTCTTTCCCCTTTACTTACACTGATCTTCCAAACAAACATGAATGGGTAAGAATAGTATATTGGGGCTTCTTTCTTCGTTTTAAAATATTTTCAACAAAAGATTTATTACATTTCATAAACTTTTGATACTTTATTACCGTATATTCCTGCGCATAGCAGGTATATGTTTTATTACAATTGATCAAAATGAAGCTGTGCATATGATACACTGTAAAAAATGACAGAGGTTTCTTAATCTGGTAAAATACAATAAATCCACGAACGAGATTATACAATATAACCTCTTCTGCGTTATTAACAATTCCAAAAGGAGTTCTTTATCTTTTGAAACTCAGAAACGAATACATTTTAGATTTAAAGAAAAAATTAAAAACAAAGTTTTCGAGCTGCCATGATTTTCGGAAACGTTTTCGAGTAGTTTTTATAATGTATTCATCAGCTTTCTCAACATGAAATGGTGGTTTTTCGGGTACTATCAATTCTCAAGTAAACATTTTCATGTTCAATAAACATGTTTTACAGACAAACATGATAAAATAATAGCATTAACATTAAAATTAATATTACCTTTGTTTTACTCTTGCATGCATAAAATAAATTACGCAGCTAAAAAGGTTGAACACCAGTATTTTAAAGTAATTTTCTTCGCCAAATCTATTGGAAGAATTATCTGCGATTAAAGATTGCGAAATAAACTGTAAGAAATTAGTGGTGTCTGGAGCATTTAGTGTTGGTTTTATTTATGACGGCCTATTATCTGTATGAGGGATATAGGCCCGAGGGAAGTGCCCTCTGTGAGAGTCTTTCTAAGGGAAACAAACCCGTATTTACGCAAGGTTATTCATGGTTCGAAAAAATCCACGGAAAACTTCGAACGATTGGGCCGATGGACGTGATTGGGTTCGAACCCAGCACCTACCGTCTACCAGCTTTAAGAGTAGAACCTCTCAGCCACTTCCAGAGCATTTGAAGCCCTTATTTACGTGGGACACCTGGCAACACTAGTGGGATTAAAACACTTTGCCTTACGATACCGGGCTTTTTAACTATTTATAAATTTATAAACCTCAACATTATATTATCCTTAAATTATGTGTATTTTAAGGTAATCGGATTGTTTTTCAAAAATTTAATTTTTTTTTTTCAGATATGTTGTGTGCTTTCAGAGCACATGACAGGAGCTATGCTAATGTTAGGAAGCTGTGTCTTTTTCCCCATCTTGCAAGTTATTTTGAAGGGAAATTCAAATGACAAACTGCTAAAGACGAGAATAATAATTGTGGTACTCGTGATTCCAAATGCATCAATAGGTAATACACATGTAATTTCATAGACACGTTATCGTATCATGATGTGGTGGAATTTCTTATTTAAATTGTATATTATATATATTTTTCATGCTTTAGGTCTGTTTTCTTTAGCTTCTTTAGCTTTCGAAGAACTAATTATGAAAGGAGATACTTTTGCTCAAGATGTAATTTATGAATTGCCTTTGAAAGTATGATGTACTATTTGTTTATACCTTTCTTTTCATTGCATCTGTTTTTTTAATGTTACATTTTTAAAAGTACGAATTTTAAATATGAACAACGGATGTAGGCACAAATTATTCAGTTATGTCTGGTTGAAAGTATACCTTTTCTTTTGTGTTTTTCTTTTAGAAAAGTCGTAAAAATGACATATAATTCAATATCAAAATATAAGATTTCAAAAATTTGCTGATGATTTGTCGCCATTAACTCAATGGAACAAACAGGTAATGGAAAATTAAAATAGCGATCTAAAGAGGATATATATAAATATTCAATGATGACATATTAAACAGAAAGCATAACCTATTGGTTTCAAATTATAAAAGTGAAAGTAATTTGTCTTCCTTCTTAAACAGTTAATAAAAATATTAAAATGAAAGTAAAACAAACGAGAACGATATCCATCACAGTTATTACCTCAAGTTTCCAGAACTTCTATTTTCATTCACAATTGTATTTTATGTGTTCTTCAAAAATTTCATCACCTCTTTGTTGTAATGATCGTTCCCTAATTTCATTGAAAAATAAAAAATTCAATAATTATGGTATCTCTTAAAAATTAATTGAACCAGTAATTTTTCTTAGAAAAGAAACTTGAACAGTAGCTTGGCTAAAATATTAGAAATTTTCGATAAGTTTTTTATATATTTTAATGTCATGTTTGATATACTATAATGTACTCTAAGTACTTATTTGTATAAAATATTAATTTATAATTATATTAAAAAAATATGTAAATAATGGTTATGCAGCAAAAATCTTTACCGGAAAATTACAAGCATTCTCAAGTGGAAATCCTAAGACTTAATTTATGCTACGTAAAAATGTTAAAAATGAAGTTTTTGAATTTATTGTTTTCCTATCATGTATTAAAACTTATGTTTGGGTAAATATTATCCTATAAAATTTTTCCAAGATGTGAATGGTTTTTTTTCTATTTTTTTCTTCCTTATTTTATTTATTTATTTATTTATTTATTGCAAAATTCTTTGCATTTTACCATGTAAATTAAAATTCAAATTAAGTTTTAAAAATACGTAAATAATAGTTATGCAAAAAGTATCTTAACCGGGAAATCACAAACAATCTCAAGTGGAAATCCTAAAATTTAATTTATTCTACATAAAAATGTTAAAAATGAAGTTTTGAATTTATTGTTTTGCTATCATGTATTAAAACTTATATTTCGGTAAATATTAAACTCAAACATTTTCAAAGATGTGAATGGCTTTTTTCCCCTGTTATTTATTTATCTTTTGTAAGATTCTTTGCTTTTTATCATGTAAATGTGTAATAATGATAATTTTTTTTCTAATTTTCAGTTGAGCTTTTATTATATAACAACGGCTGTTTGTGAATGGATTTTAGTACTGTCAATGTGGTATTCTCTTGAAATGTTTAGTGAAGAGTTAGGCCGTAGCACATTTTCTATATATCTTCTGAAAAAACAACTGCCTGATAAATATTCTTAAGACAAGTGATTTTATAATAAAGATTTTTTAAGTATTGATATAGATTTATTTAATCGTGTATGCAAAATTTGAAGGATTTTCAGTAATTTAAATTATAATAGTGTAAGTTATATATTAACAGTTAAATTTGAACGTACAACAAGCCGTTGTGGAGCAAAAAAGCTTTTCTATGACATCTATATAAAGCTAATTTAAAACACTAAATAGTTTAGTAGTTTTTGTTTTAGATTGATATATTCTTAATATATATATATATATATATAAATATATAATAAAATAAAAATAAAAAATCGATCAACGTATCAAATACACTAGTCAACAAATTTGAATTCCCCCCCCCCCTCCCATAATTAATAGAAATGGATTTTTTAAAAACTAATTTTGAGGTGCTGATTTCAAATATGTATGCAAAAAATCTTCTACCATTTTCCCTTTGTTTTGATTTGAGTAACACATGTTCATTGTTGTTTGGGCTCAAATAATGGCTATTCACAGAACTTATGATAATGCTATAATATTTTCAAGAAAGCATAGCAAGCATTCTCAATATATCATTAAAATATCTTCATTTTTGATAAAATTGTGAACAATAAAAATTCTGGATCGACTTGGAGTGAGACACGCTGTATTTTTGACTGATTAAGTGGTATCTTATTTAAAATTTGTGTGTTGAAGTGTTTATGTTAAAACTCTTCCAATGATTTTTTAATTACCCAGTATATGCAAAAACACGTATTTACATATACCTTAATCAGGCGAAGACTATCTCGCAAGCTATTGTTAAACCTATGGGAGCGTTCTTTTAAAATTTCTCGTTTACATTTTAATTTATTTAAATAATTTTTTTAGAAGATTGCTGTGATTAATCTCTAACCGAGGTTTGTTTCACTTTTTCGATTTTGGTTGCAGATTTTTTTTTTTTCCTTTTATGAAGCAACTTTCTATTTAGGAACCGGTTTTGAAAATGGAAGTACCTTCACACACACACAAAAAAAAACATCTTTTTTAAAAAAGGAATCAGTTAAGAATTGATCTCAGACATCCTATGCAAAAAAGTCATTCAAAAATACTAAAATGCAACCGAGAAATTTGAAAAGAATGCAGCCATAGAACTAACAGTAGCTTGCAAGTTTTGTCGTGGGACTAACATAGGCCCTGAACGCATAGATATAGAAGTGTAAAATGAATACAATAAAAGTATTATACAAAATAAAAAATATATAAAACTTGCTCTTTATTTCCATGCTCGTAATCATGGGTAACTCAACCCATACTTATGGTAAGTTAAATGATGCTGTATCGTTACATATTGAATTTTACAATTTCAGTGGTTTTTCTTATATGGTATGGATAGTATAGATTAGAGGGAAAAAATATTTTACTTTCACGGAATTTTATTTGGACGGCTTCTTCTTGATATAATTGCAATTGCTGTGGTTTTTCTATTATACTTTATATGAGCTATGTGTTCCTCTTTTCTAAAACTAAATTTCCTAATAGTCATGCCAATATATTAATTCTTTGATCCACTGGTTTTAAGGGGATTTTATATAATCCTCAATAATTTTCAAAATGAATTGGGTCAATTTTAGGCAAATAATATTCTTTAATTTCCGAGAAGTTTTGTCTGTTAAGCAGATAATGAAACGTTTAAGGCTATATTTCAATTTAAAAGTGATTGTTAAAATCGGTCGATCAAAGAATTATTATATTGACTTGACTAGCATGAAATTGTGCAGAAAAAAGGAACCTATTGCTCATATCTATATCATAAAGGACAAAAGTGTCCGTGCATAACGCTGACGTAATTTTGCTAATGGCAACACTTGACGATGAAATTTCGGTTTCTGCAATTTTTTTAATTTCTAAACGTCGCACATTGTCAAGTTTTACACCGTAATATAGGGAAAAAAATTTACTTCCAAATGCAATTTGTGTGAAAACTGTATCTTAATTGACTGATTTATTACGGCTTTTAAAATAATTTTCAAGCATGAATTTTTTAAATCTATCTCCATCGCGTGCAGGCTCGATTACGAAATAACCCATTTCCACTTAAAAGAATATAAATGGTTCAGCATTTGTTTCTGGCTAATTTTTCATAACGAAATTAAAGCTTCATTCTATCTATTATATTAAAAAGTGATTGGCATTTGCATTTCACAACTACTCCTCGTAGAATATGGAACATTGGGCGATCAAATTAACGCCAGTTATCCCTATTAATCCGAGGATGTCAAAAGTGATCTTAGAATTTTAAAATTTGAATTAGTTTTTGAGATATTAATTTTTCGTAAATTTTAATTGCTCAATTTTTACGGAGAAAGGGTAAAACGATAGGGATTATAAGATTTCTTTGTTTGACATCATTTTCAAATTGAAATTAACTTTTATTTGAATATATAGTGAAAATAATATTGTGATTTAATTGTATTTTTCAAGAAAATTTCGAGAAATACAAAATTATTTTCACACATTAAAGCTTCAGAAATCAGTTTATTTCAGAAAGCAAAAAATCGTCTGTCGACTGGAACATCCAGATAAATTCCATTAGCGTAAAAAGAAAAAAAAATCCCTGCCGACTCGGCCTACAGGCACAGGTAGCTTTAGAAGTTAAGTACTAATTTCACCAACAAAAGCTAAATCAAGATTAGAGATAAACCCTCTTTAACAATTTTATCTGGCCACTTTTCATGAATTTTTAAATTCATTTTTTCCGCAAGAGCTGGTTTTATCAGAATCATATTATTACGATACTTTTTTCTTCAAACCCTATTTTTATTTATTTTATATTTTATTTTTATTTATTTATTTGTTTTTTGCTGCAAGTGTTCATCATATCAAAAACTTGTCAACATAAAAGTTGTAGATAATATTAAGAAAATTTATAATAAATTTAAGCGGATTTGACATCTTGTGAATTGACGAAGTTATGATCCCCCCCCCTTTTTTATTTTTGCAGTAACAGTTGGTCCTATCAAAACTTGTCAATATAAAAGTTGTAGATAAGATTAAGAAGATTTATAATAAATTTAAGTGGATTTTATATCTTGTGAATTGACGAAGTTATGATTTTTTTTCTTTTTAAAACCCTACTTTTTTCACCCCTTGAGCCCATTTTTAATATCAAAAATCTGTCATACATAAATTTTTGGCCCCTTTCCTAGAAGTAATAATAACTTTAAAGTGATTTGATATGTGTTATAATTAAGAAGTTATGGTTTTTTTTCTGTTTTCACAAAACCCCTCCCTATATCCACATCCTTGGTCCAATTTTGACTGAGATTTTCTGCCCCTTGATTTCATGTATCAGTTTGGAAGAGCTTTCTGCAGAATTATGGAAGTTATCGTGTCCATGAAAAGTGATATATATATATATATATATATATAGGTAGATAGATAGGTAGATAGATACATAAAGTTTTAAACTGGGCTGGTTTTGGGTTCTAGGGGTCATGATCGGTGTAGATCTGGAAAAAAAAATCAGAAATTCCAACATAGGAGTGTATGTAATAGGTAGTATTTCTTGCAAAATCTACCTAAAAAATACATCGTAGCTTTTTTAATTTAATTTAAAATAGAAAAACAGATTTTCAACTATTTCCTTAAGATGGCGATTAAGACTTTTCACACGGACGTTAAAAACAAAATGTTTTAGTGAGACAAATTATATTTTTCTAAGCCTTTATTTAATTCACATATATAAAATGCTTTTGGATAAATTCAACAAAACAAAGTCATTCTTGTATAAATTCATCCAAATGACGTCATTTCTACGAGCTCCGAAATTAGAAACCAAATCTTGGAAGAACGAAAAGATTTTGACAAATAAAATTGTAGAATATGTGCATTTTTATTGGGAAAGCTTTTGACTTAAATTGTAAATATAATATATCATTCAAAATATTGTATTAATTAAATTAATACTATAATTTCCTTCCAAATTTACAATAAAGGCATATTTAATTTTCCACAAAAGAATCGAATGATCTCATGCAATTCAAAAGCAACACATCGAATTGCCACGCAACTAGTAAAGTATAATAGGAAAACCACAGCATTTGCAGCATTATATCAAGAAGAAAATATCCAAATAAACTTCAGTGATAGCAAAATAATTTTTCGCCCCAGTTTGTGCTATATTTCGATATAAGAGAAGCCATTGAAATTGCAACATGTGAAAATTCAATATGTAACGATGCAGCATCATTTAACTTACTGAAATTATAGGTTGTGTTACTCTACGGTTATGAGTAGGGAAATAAACATCAAAGTAAATATAAGAATAAAATAAAACAACGTGAGTGTAATCTGAGAGAAAATGTGAAAAAGTTATAGATGGCGTTTCATATCATAACATTAATAGCGCATTTGTAGAATATTTTCATTTGTTTTGAAAATGGTTTTTCTTGAAAAAAGTCATTTATTTAAGAATTTTTTATCACCATCCATTCGAATTAGAAAAAAATATTACTTTTCAATTTTAAAGAGATAATGGTATTAATAAAAATACAATAATACCTATTACTGTATTTTATTGAAGAAACGCCGCTGCGTTTACGAGTTTGAAAGTTAATTTTTTTGTCAAGTGCGGCGTTTACACCATGTGTGGCGTTTACGATTTTTTTTTCGTGCGCCTAAAATTGGGATAAAGTAAAAATTCCTTAAGACTATTCTTAAGTCCCTACTCAACAACGTGAAACTTTCTGACTTTGCCGATAATGAAAACTGTGACATGTCCGATGGTGATACCAAATCATACAGGTGAACGAAGAAAATTTACAACTCTTCCACTCAGAATTTGAGGGCTTCAAATAGAAACTAAAAAAGGGCTAAAGTGAATGGGACGTAAAAAGCGTCATAAAAAGAGGGCTAATTATAAAAATGTAGCGCGCTTAAGGAGAGAGGTCCGCATCCCGCGCTCTGGATGAATTTAATTCCAATTGACGTCTCCTTAATTTAAAAATTACATAAAAATATTTAAAAACTGATTTAAATATTTAAATAAAATTTTAGAATCTTAAGTTATTAAAAATGAGGCACCTTACACTTTTCAGAACACTTTGATTAAAGTTAAGTCAATGAGACACTGTCGACAAAAATAACGTTCCCACAGGTGCGGCGATTATACGATATATTTTAAAGCTTACTCAGACCTATTTTCAGGAGTGCGGCGTTTCTTCCATAAAATACGGCATTTCATTTTTTTCTTCCTCTTTTATTCACAGCAATGGTGTGATTTAGTTGTCACCATTACAGAAATTTAATTAAAATATAATAATAAAGGAATTTGGAAACTAAATTAAATTCGAAATTTTGACTGATATTGTGACATGTGACATCATTGGGTTCATATGGATGATTGGTGTTCTTTTCAATTCATAATATTCTCGGAGGTGTAGATAGATGTCAAACAGACAGTCAGATTTTAATGCAATAGATGTTAGAAGGTGAAAGAAGAGTCATTTAGATTTTTACAATACTAAAAAGATGCAATTCAGTCAGTACACACTGATTTAAAAAATGAAACTTTATTTAATAATTTAAGAAGTATACAAATTTCATTTTATGTACAAAAATGCATATTTACAAGCATGGATTAAAAAATACCTCATCATCAACCAAGAGGTAAAGCTAAAATTTCAACTATGTAATATTTTAATATCGATCTCATACTCATTCTTTGTAAATTTGATTTATAATTTTTACTTTTTGATAAGTATAAATTTTAAGCTTTATTACTTGATAAATTATAAAATAAGCTTTATTTTTTGATGATGTAGAAAATAATAAAAAATTGTTGTCATGGCACGAAAATTCTAATACAATCAAATATTTTAAAAACTAAGTTACCTTAAAAAAATAACGTTATATTAAATTTTGTTCAACATTAAAAATTTATACTTAAGTGAAAAGTATTTCTAATTTCAAAGATAATTTACTAGAACCGAAATTACAAACTTATTAGGTATTAAAAAAAATTCTGTGTTTGTAACGCATAAATATTTGAGAAATAATATTTTCTATTACACTATGGCTTTGGTACAAAAGAGTCTCGTAAACATTGTAATACTTTTCATTTGCCCACAAAACATGACTGGAAGAATATGAATCATCTTGGCAATAAGGGCAGTTGGAGAAATACTGTATATGTAGTGTAACGTATAATGAAGAAACATAATTAGTCACCTACGTCATTTAAAAAAGTTAATCAGCATGACATTGCTACAAATCTATTACAAATATTAAAATTAGTGTACATTAAAAAGTACAGATAAAAAAGGATATTAACTTTACAAATGATTCTGGAAATGTACAAGGAGACGATTATTTTGCATTCAAATTATCAAAACGTTAACAGGAACTATAACAAGAAATTTCCATGGCAGTTTATCATACATAACACTCTGTGAAAGACTGGTCGCACTCAGTATTGAATTCTTTCAACAAAATATGCTAATATTATGTATAAAATGAAATCGAACCATTGACACTATGTACATTGTTTTGCATGATTCTATAAATCTTTTACTATCAGAGCATTTATAAAAGCTTCAGTCTTTTACTCTGAAGTAACCACATTAATCCCTCAATATTTTAAACAAAACATTGATAACTGAACCTCTGAACCTTGCAAAATTGCTTCCCAACACACAGCTCTGTGAAGGACTAAAGGAAAACAAACAGACTTCAGATATGCTGCATTTTTTACAATTCAATGCCGGATGAACTATAAGGTTACTCTTGCAAAGAAACAATACTTGTTGATGCTCAAATCAACAATAACTGATACTTTATGTAGAAAAAAATCAATGATTTCTTTTTAAAAATTGCAATCAGTTTTGCAAAAAATGGGGTGTATACTTGTGACGCTCAATCTTCCATCTTTATCACAGCAAATTTAAGGATATCCTTTGATGAAATATGATTGACATATGATGAATATTTTACAAGGTGAATATACAAGTCTTTAAGTAACAAACGTTTTAAAAATACACTGTCAAACCAGGCTGCTTTGATCCTTCAGTGCAAGTCTTGCCTAATGGAGTTACACTAACATCAGGATCCAGTTCAGTCTGTAATAAAAAGAAATACATGTGTTTTATAATTTAGTACATTAACATAAATAAGCAAATGAATAAATAAAAACATTTACCACTTTGATAAAGAAAAAGATATCAAATGTACAAGGAAAGAAATTAGTTCTACTCGTGCAATAAAACAGCTTTTAACTCTTTGAGGGGCAAGCAATAATGTCTCTGTAATATTGAATTCTCACTGGAATAACCGAAAATTTTTATTTTTAAATAAGGAAAAGCAATTTTTCAACATTTTCACCCCAAACTTGAAAATATAAAATTTAGTTAAATGTTTCTGGTGAGAATCTTGTTTAAATTAGGTGGGGCCCCTCAAGGGGTTAAGACATTTAAGAAACCCCTTTAATTTACTTAAAATATCATAAAAAATAGAACTTTTTCATCTAATTAATAGGCTTGTCAAAGCTAGAGTACATTTATGTATCAGAAAAAATACATACAGTAATTTTTTTTTTCGTCGAGAGAAGTTTTTGACAAAAACAGACTTTGTGGGCCTGCCGTCATCGACAGGCTAGTGGCTATTTAACACGTTCACGCCGACGCGGTGGGTCACACTCGACTCTCTCAGAGCTACCAAGTCTCCGGCTTTGTGGCTACCAGTTTTTTCATAGAGAAAATATTGTTTTATTTAATTAGAACAATTGGGCGATTTAAAGGAACAACATTTTCTCTAAAATAATAGTGGTGTATAAAAAGACGGAGACTTGACAACTCTGAGACAGTCGAGTGTGACCCACCGCGCCGGCGTGAACGTGTTAAAGATCCACGGCTTATGCGAACTTGTCCAAAGTCCAAGCGAACATTGTCAAGATTTTTAATGTGGGTTACCCCTTCCCATTAACACTAGAACGCCGAGCAGGTGTCAATTCGACACCGACCAATGGACTAATTGACGATTCGAACCAGAAATTCCTTCATAAAATAAGTTATATATAAATTACACTAAAATATGTTAAACAATATAAATAATTTTAAATGGTTTTCTGGTTTAAAATATTTTTTATAAAACTTCCGTAAAATTTTCCTGCGTTTTAGTGTTAAAGTAGCCGCCCCTCTACTATACAAAAGTGTCCTAGTTTAAATTTCTCATAGCGGGACTCAAATTCCTCAGTGGCCTAATTTAAGACAAATATAGTCTAATTTAACAATCAGTTGCCAGTTTCGCATTGCATTTTAGACTTCTAAATAAGAGTGAAATCGCAAACTATTTCATTTGCAAGCTAAGTATTTCATTGACCACATAAAATTGACTCACAAACTTTGATTGCATTTTCAGCATGTTAGACATTTACATTATATTAGAAAATTATATATTTTTCCATCAGGAACAGTTTTCGATATCCGTACATGTATACACGAATAAATTACACCAATTTCCAACCACTTTAACATGCCTTTTACTGGTATACCTGACATGCATACCTGAATAGGCACTTGGCCATGTAGATGACAGAACTGCCAGTTTCTATCAGCTTGCTTAAGCGACCTGGGCCAGTAGAGTACGTTATACGATATATATCTGATTTAAATGAACTGGAAAAGCATACCATGTCATTCTTTAAGTTACTTCTTCCACGTAAAATATTGTATGCGAATGCAGCTTAATTTTTTGCTTAGACCACATGCAATATATTTTTTCACAGACATTATTCTCATTTAAAACGCCTATAGACTACATAAAATAACTCAAAAAATTAAAGATGAGAAGTGCATTAGTTATTATTACACTATTTTATATGTTAACTATTTTGGATATTATTCTAATGAGAAATCGTTACATCTGTTATAAATTTCGATTTTAAATGTTAATAATTTATCGTGTGTATCTGGTTTTAACATATTAAAAGATTACAATAAACTGCATGCCAGAAAAATTCTAAATAAATTTAGTCTGATATTAATAATAAATATACCTTATCTTTTAAGAATAAATATGAAAAGTTTAGTGGTACTATCGTTCTGTTAGAAGTGTTTTTTGCATTTGAATAGATAATACTATGGTTTTGCTGGTATAAGAATCATAGACTACTTAATTGTATTATTGTTAAATCTGAAATTTAACATAAATTATGAAAGGCTTGTTATTAGTAGTAAAAACATTTTTATAGTTTTCTGCTTAAATGATATCATGATTTCACAATTTATATTTTTCGCATACTGTGACTTAAATATGTTTTAAGTTTGGTAATACAGACACACACATACACAAAAAAATAATCTTGTTACTAAACAAAATTTTTATTGTTTGAAATCTATCAATTTGATATCTAAAAACCTTTGGCATCAAATATAAAGGCCAGGGAAAACAATGATAGCCACTGACTAGTTATTTATCGTTATTTTCGTTATGCGCGGGGACTTGCCTGTCTTCAACTGTGTTTTTCGAAGGATTGTCTTTATTTTTGCCTTTATCCAAGGCTACCAAATGCTACAACAGTCCTGGCCAAAAAAACAGGAATTTGTTTTACAAACATGTAAATTCGTTTACTTAGGTTCATTTTAAGATACTTTTACTAATTGTATTGCACTACTGCGTTTATAAATTAAACGTTGATGATTTAACTGAATGCGAATGCACTTTAAGGTTCCGAAGTATTTTAGTGACGTCATCGTTGATAAGCAACTGCAAGTCGTTAACCGTAGAAACTGGCGCAAATTTGTTATTTGTGTTCGTGGTGTTTACAAGCTGCATGCACTATGTTTAGTGTATGATTGTTAAGTATAATTGTTACTTTGTGATTTTATAAGTATTTTAATGACAATTTTGGTATAGTTTAAGCTTTCCGTTACATTTTTTCAAAGAAATAAGCTGTTGGTATAAGAATGGAAAAAAAAACCCAACAGAATCTCAGTCCACGAAAGAAAGATGAAATATTCAAGCTGTGGTTCAGCACGCTAACCTGAAAGTATGTGAAATGGCTTCTAAGGGCATATTTTGCCAAACAGTGTAGGTAAAATTCTATTCTGGAAGCTTGCCATGGGCCTTTCTGTGAGCATCATCGACCGCTCAAAGTGCGGGAGTAAACGACTAACCACACTCCGTCCTGACATAAATTTGATTCGATGAGTCGAAGAAACCGAAAAATTACTTCTAAGCAACTGTTATCAAGATGGAAAGATACTGGCATTAATATCAGCTCAAGAATAGTAGAAGGCTCTTTGAGTACGGCTACAGGGCTTGTTGGCCTGTCAAAAAATCTAAGCAACTGTAGCCATGCAAAAAAAGAGAGACTCGCATGGGCACACGCGCATAAGCACTGGGCAGCAGAAGGTTAGACAAAGGTATTTTACTTTTATTATTATGCAAAAAGTGTATGGATTAATTTGTGACATAAGGAATTAATTTCTTATCTCACAAATTATTTTATACACTTCATGTTTGGTGTTTGGTAAGTTAGAATCAGTATTTAGATCCCGTGACGTTTGAGTTCAGGTGTGTTTTTTTGACAAGTCGACAGTGGAGATAATTCGCGACAGTTCCCTGTTCGTTAGGAGAAAACCGGGTGAAAAGTTCCTGCCCGAATGCCTCATGCACAATCACACTGTCAAGCACCCAGCAATGGTTATGATATGGCGTGTCATCTCGACATGTGCAAACTATAGACTTCATATTAAAATAAATAATCATTGTTTAATGTCTGATATACGATTTAAAAAAATATATATATATTACAATTCATCAGACATACAAGTAAAAATTACATAAATGCATTTAATACAATTAAAAAGCAAACGTTTCGAGCTACATTTTAGCCCCTCATCAGTGCAATAAATAACATTCAAATGACAGAAAACTATATATCATGTTTACAGTTAAAATTTATTAGCAGTTAAAATTAAATAAAGTATAAAAATTCCAAAACAATGCTGTGTAAAGCCTTGTCGAACATAAACGTGCCTACAAATCTAGAAGCCTACAGTCTAAAATTGTACAACATTCTTTAGATACCGACCATATCCCAGATTTCGCAAATATGAAAGTTATCAGATCCGGTTGCAATAATGTTAAAAGTAGAGATTTTCTGGAAGGTGTGTTCACTCGTAAGCAAACTTCGCCGATAAATGAATCATGTGCACTTCCACCTGAATACACAGCATTGTTTTGATATTTTTATACTTTATTTAATTTTAACTGCTAATAAGTTTTAACTGTAAACATGATATATAGTTTTCTGTCATTTGAATGTTATTTATTGCACTGATGAGGGACTAAAATTTAGCTCGAAGCGTTTTCTTTTTAATTGTATTAAATGTATTTATGTAATTTTTCTTGTATGTCTGAAGAATTGTAATATATTTTTTTATAGACTTCATGTTGTTTAAGGAAATATAAACCAACATCAATATAAGGAAGTGCTACAAAGTCACCTATTTCCTCAGATAAGAGGATGGTACCCCAGCAATAATGGTATATTCATGCACGACGCGAGGGTGCATCTTTCCACCGAGTAAAGACAATTAAGGACTTTTTAGCTTCTCAGGATTTGAAGGTTTTTGACTGGTCGGGGAACAGTCCAGACATGAACCCTATTGTGTCTCTTTGGTATGCTATGAAGAACAGTGTATCGGATATGGTTTTTACAACAAAAGTTGCTTTAATTGACCAAATTATACAAGCCTGGCACCACAATCCTCGCATTGAAGAACTTTCGAAGAAGTACATTTCCGTAATGTCAGCTCGTGTGAAGGACCTTATTACAGCCAAATGGGGTCCAACTAAATATTGAATGTGCATATGTGTGCTTGCAATATTCAAAAACACTTCTGTGCCCTATTAATAAAACCTAGTTAACATTTTCGCCGATTTTTGTGTATATTTCTTTAAAACATTCTAAAATTAAAAAAATTCCTATTTTTTGGCCAGTACCGTACTTCACTCAAACTAATAGACGTTAATGTCACCCCAAATCTCACAAAAAGCGGGCTATCTTTGTCCACCCCACATCCTACTCCACCCGACCCTTCAATTGTTCTTCGGATTTAAAAGTTATTGTTTCTGAAATTTTGTTAGTGCTTAATAGCTACATATTAGGGAAATAAGAAAATTAAAAATGTCGAGAGAGTAATTTTATTTGCAAGTTCTGTTTCAGAATTGGAAAAACTATCTATATACTTGTCTCATTGGCATTACTTTTGCATATCAGACTATTTAACAAAATATTTTATTAATTAATACTTAGATTGTAAGCGGATGCATATAAAAATGGTAATTCTTTTCATCGATTCATTTATACCCATAATACATTTCTTTTATGGATAAGGATATTTTGTATTTATTTTAAGGCTGTTCTCAAATCCAAAGGGGCAAGTTTATGACAAAAACTTTAATTCATTTTTGTTCGGAAACACATTAAATTAGTAGGTGTTGTTATTCAGAAGCTATGTGATCGAAAGATGTTTTCCATTTTTTGGTAAGAACAAAAGATCTTTCAGAAAATACTGTCAAAGATTTCGTTTTGAACCAAATTTTAGGACGAAAGGAGAAAAACCAGTCAGGCAAGGGAGAAAAACCGGTTGCCACGTGACTCAAAATCGCTTATAACTCGATAAACTATTTATCAAAAAATGGAAAACGTCTTTCGATTAGAAATCGCTTCCATTGCAGGCCTTGCCAATTTTATGCCTTTACATTTAAAAATGAGTCAGTAAATGTGTCAGAAAGTTTCGCGCTTGTTGAGCAGCGGACTTGAGAACTGCCTTAACAAAAACATAAGATATATTACGTAAAAATAACGCCCGTGGTGTGATACAAAATGGTGTGATTATTGGTAAGAAAATCACACCATTTTGTATTTTCTATATCTAGAAAACTATAAATTTACTTGTACTCACCCTATTCGGTTGTTCATCTTCCCAACTTAATTTCTTCACTCTTCTTGGAATTGAACCGTTTGGCCAGTAAATATTTTGCACTTTCCCATTGCTAAGACCACTACCCGGTCTACTACTGAAGTTTCCCATCGGGTGCTCGTCTTTTAAAGTTCCATTAGCCTGCCAAGCACTGACTTCTGACGGAGCAGGGGGAAGTTGTCCTCTGTGGATAGTTCCTTGATAATTGCTGTCTGACATATTGAAGACTGGGTTCTCCACTCCAGTCTGACGTTCAACAATATTTGCACCTTGGCCTGATTGAGGCTTATTATTGTTGTTGCCTGAAAGTGTACCTCCAGAGATATATGTAGCCATTTTATTTACCATTGGTTGACTAGTCGTAGATACAACATTCGGTAAACGATCTCGATACTGTTTCCTAAAACGGGATGGAAATGTTGTTAGAACTAATTTATTGAATGAATAAATGTAAGCAATATAAATATAAACGATAAAAATAAGAGCATAACAAAGTCGGTGTGTAGATAAAGGAAGTTTTTCCCTTTTTTTTCTAATGTGTTTTAATTGTTTTAATAAAGCTTAGGTTGTACATTAACTGTCTCTCTGATTTATTTTTATTTGAATAATGTTTAAATGTATTATACAAGATCAGAAACATATGTTTATTTAACGATCTTTAATGAATTTTCAATTATGTCAATTTATTTTTTTTAATGGAGCGTTCATAACACCATTGTAATTTTTTCACATGTTTTAATTAATTATTCGCATATTAACATATGTAAAAACTACGATAGCGTTATGATGTCTTAACATCGAGAAAAAAACAAATTCATATACTTGAAATACATTAAAATTTCCTAACTATACGTATCCATGTTTCTCATCTTATATAACACGTTTAAGCATAGTCAAACAACAATCCACCGGAATATAAATTCTAAATTTTATTAACTATCAAAACATCTTAGAAAAAAATGGCCAAAAATCAATGCTTATCTACCCACCATCTTTTTAAAAATTAGTATATTCATATAAACCATAGCATGTATATATATATATAAAGCTGAAGAACGTGTATCGAAAATAATAAATTTATGTTAAATGAGTCATTTCATTAATTTTATTATTGCTTATTTATTATTGTATACTTATTTTTTAGAAGCATTTTCTTTATGTAATAGTTTTAAAGTGAAGCTTCAGAAAACGAACTTTAAAGATGAAGTTTATCGAAATTATAAAAAAAAGGAGCTCAATTAATTTGATGCAAACAATACTAAAGCTAATGTTAGAATCAATGAGACGATGAATTTTAAAAATATCAGTTCATTTAGTTTACATGCAGTTTTAATTGATTTTACGTGTTAGTAGAGACACGAATATAAAATATCCTCTTATATTTATCACCATCATTATGTGTATTGAATTTTACATTGCTGAATATGAAGAAAAAAAGGGAATAATTACAAAAATTTTAATTATACAAAATTTAAGAAAGGGAATAAGAAAAAAATTTCATATTTTATTGTGAAAGTAATTTATGCTTATATTTGGATGATAAATTAATCGTTTATTGCGTATCAATAATCCGTGGTACAAAAATAAAGTAAAATATCAATCCGTTAAAAGTTTACATGTTCAGTGTTATTATAAGAATTTTGAGAATTTATAGCAAATTCCAAGATCCAGAAACGACAAATTAACAACTGATGACAGAAATCTTTTTATTGCATACAAATAGAAAGGTAGTTATTAGAATTATAGGTACGCTTCTGTTAGACGAACAGCACTTCATGCCGAGTGGAAATGTTGGTGCGAAAACTAACACATGTGCATTCACAAATAATTACGAAAAGCGAATGCATAAGCTAACTTTGGTACAAGATAGGCATGACTATTTTATTAAATACAAAACACAGAGAAATTTTGCAAAGAATAAAAATATTTAATACGTTCGTTACGCAGTCGACATGAAGTTGATGATTTCATTTAGAATTGCTGAAAATATGTGATATTTTCTTTTCATGAGAATTGGTCTACATAAATTCAATTAAATGTACTTCATAGAATATCCACAGAAATGTATGGATGTACACCAAACATATATAAATCACAACAGTTGTTAAATGAACACGCGAATCATCAAATCAAGTGTCGATGTGTATACCTACATTCTTTGACCATGGCGCCATCATGATGATCTGAAATCAACAATACATTATTTTATCGTATACTTTTCTAAATAAATGTCATAATATGAAAAATACCTTGGACAAATTTAATCTCAATCATTATTTGACAACTGCCGAACAACACCAAACAACCATCATCAAACAAAATTTGGCAACTGATAAACCATATAAAATATTTAAACAAAATCTTAAACTATCGAAAAAGCAAACCTTGAAGGACATTTTTTTCTATGTGTGTTTAATAATTGGATTAATGCTGTGATGAATTGTATTCATTTATTAATTAATGAATGGATACTAGAGTTCTCAAAAGAACCTTAGTCCCCCTTCAGGCTGATAAATGCCGCTGCAGCAAGTATCTCGTAAAAATCGATAACACGGTTCTCCGACCGTGGTTCTTTGTGTTGTATTCAAGTCGTAACTTTAGCCACGTAGTTATATTTGACGTTATATCAGACAGATACGAGCCAATAAATTCTATAATGTTTCTAAAATTTCTCTAATGTTCTCTAAATTCTATAATGCTATGAAAACCACTTCAGATCTCTTGAAAAAGACCCGAGTATAAATACAGTATAAGAGAGGCCTTCATGGGGATTCAACATTCGAACTTGTGGAAAAGCAGTTCGTTTTCTTCTTTGCTATTGCGTTGGTTTTGTCCGGTTAATCTGAACCGGATTGCGCCACAGTTTACTCTCGGAAAACGTCTTTTTTTAAAGACAATTTAAATAGAGTTCGGAACAAGGATTCTGGATTATCCCGCCTAAAACTGAAACCACGGACAGGGAGATATGCCTGCCGACAAGACTTTCTTTCTGTCTAAATAATTATTATCTGCCATCCTAAGTTAATTCACTGAATCATCACAATGCACTTGTTAACGTGAAATAAGTCGTTTGTCACATTTGGCACTTTGGCGCAAATTTGCGACTGGTGTTCGTCTAACGAATAAGTACTGAATTGTCCAATCCAATATCCCTATAAAATTTCATTTCCTAAATGTCACTTAAAAAGAAAATTAAACAAATATATAAATCACCTACGTTTTTAGAATGTAAATTGTCAGAGTTATTATGACAATTATGAGTGTTCCTAGTAGAACGCCGAACACAATCATAAGCAATAAAGAACTATCAGTCTTTTTGATACTAAACACACTTGATTGAGCAACATCTTCAGGAAACTGGACTGTTACAGGAACAGATGATTGACGCGGGGGTACCCCATTGTCTGTTGCAACAACTATCACAGTACAAGTACTTGAGTTCAAAAATTCCAGACTTCGAACTCTAAGTTCTCCTTGGTGTGAAATTGAAAAAACTCTGAAAATTGAAATTTAAGGGATTAAAATTAATAAAGTAGAGAACATTCTTTTAAATAGAAAATCTAATATGAAAGGGGAAAAAATGCATCAAAACAGAAAAAAAGGAAAAGAACTTTTATCAGCAAAATAAGGTCATTTTTCTACGTGATTGTTTTTCCCTTTTCCTTAAAAACATGTTTTTTAGGAAATTTTGTGCAACAAACGCGAAATAATTTTCATCGTTGCGTACATAAGAATTTCAAAAGTTCTAATTCAAGTTTTTTTAAAAAACGCATTTCTCTTTTAGATATCACACTTCTTATTTTTTATTTATATTTTATTTTCTAACTTTTAGTGTTTAAATATTTCACTATTGTAGTTTCACGACGATTTGTCATATTTTAGCGAGCATGGTTTGGCGTACAATTAATTCCATTGTTGTTGGAACCCGTATTCAGTTATAACCATAATAAATGCCTCTCGTGATTTATCACCTGCGCTCGGCTAACGAAAAAATGCCTTAAAATTCATGGAGATTCACTTCATTTATAATTAAGTTGTAAAAATATTAAAATCTTGTATTCTCATCAGAAACACACATGTGTACATATTTCTTTATAATTCTAGCATAAGGAAGTGAGTGAAAAATCGATAACAAAATGAACCAAATTAGGTTAAATAAAAGAGTAAAAACTAAACTGTTTTCTTTGGTGCTATGTGACATTTCTTTGATTGTGACTACTAGCTTGATGTAGCATTTTAGAGGTTTAATTGTCTAAAAAGTTGATTTTAAAATTAAATTTTGACAGTGCTCATGAAATACGAATTTTATATTAGCAAATAAAGGAATCTATTGTTTGAAATTTGTATAGCTAAAAAAAAATGTAAGCAAAGATATAAGGAACAGATGTCATATTCGCCCCATATTGGCGGGATTTTTTTCTGTCGCCAATATCATATAGGCAACAGGTACTTAACTTGCGTCAAAGTGTCGCTATTTTGTTTGATGTGGTAACCTGGATTATGTTGTTTATGCTGTTGATGTTTTCGCCAAATTGGCAACCGAAAAAAATCGCGCCAATATGGGGCGAATATGACATCTGTACCAGATATAATTGTAGCTGAAGTACGAATTTGACAATTGAGTATGTTACAATTTAGTTATTTTTAAATAATCAGCGCTGTCAAAGGTTTCGTTAAATAAGCTGTATGTCTGATCTGCATAGTTTAAATTTCATTATATTTCAGATGATGATTAAAATAAATAAATTATTAATAGTGTTTGCAATTATAATTTATGTATGATTTCAAAATGAAAATATCTATATTTGAATATAAAAACATGTCTGCAAACAACAAATGATTATAAAATCCGAATTAATGTTTTTTTAATAAAATTTTTAGTAAGTTAACAAAACATACCTTGCATAAGGCCCTTTGACATTAAGCTCAATTGTATCATTTACATCGCCATCTTTAACCTAGAAATAAGAATAAGAATTGTTTTGCTGCTTTAAAACAAATTATTAAAAAACATATGATTTAATCCGTATATGAAGAAGATAAATTAATTTTTCAGTTTCATGTTTCACCTTTACAACGTATCTCCCTCTCAAAAATGGATTACTTAGTTATTATGGCCTCAAACTCAGTTACTTTTTTAAAAAAATAAAATTTCCAAGAAGTCTATTTCCAGAAACTTTTAAAAACATATGACTAGTGAGTACAGATTTGCCGAAATCATTAATTTTTTTTTTAAATTATGATAATCTAACTGCCCATTGTAGGATGTTGTAAACATATGTTTTTCTTCATCTTTTCGTGGTCTCACCAACGCACCGGCTGTGGCTGATAGGTTCTTCTGCGAAAGCTCGTAGACGTGAGGTGCTGGGTCATGTCGCGTTCGTCTGCCTATATCCCTACCGCCGGCCTATATCTCTAGTGCCGTAACAAAAACACCAAACACCATATTTTTCGTGCAAATTTAGGCAATATCTGCAACTTACCATAATTGTAAAAATGCCATTTATACAGGGTGGCCATAATTAAAACACTCCTACTTCGACCTCTGTATATGTTGAACTACTCAGTGTTTACCTTCAAATTTTGTGCACATGCTATGCAAGAAATGGGGAAACGAATTGCGCGGAAAAAAAACGTAGTTCCAGAAAACACCGGTAAACGGCGCTGTACAACTGGTCATACGCTGAAAAGATACATCCCTACAAACTTTATTTGAATGTACCAAATGTTCCCGTGACAAGGGTCTTATCTACGCACGGAATGCTGCTCAATAGGGTTTCCTTGATGAAGATGCAAAATCTGCAGTCTATGGACAGCTTGTTCAACTGCAGATCTTAACTATAGTCGATTGAGGTGCTTCTCACAAGTAGAGTGATACCCTCTTTTATGTATGACAAGGTTAATAGAAGTCCTCGATTAACAAGATTTTGTAAGTGTCTCCACAGCGAAAAAAAAAAAAAAAAAAAAAAAAAAAAAATCACACTGATTAAGATCCGGAGAACAAAATGGCCAGGTTGTCAGAAACGCATGACTGGTTGCTTTGAATTATTGAAATGTTGCAGAAGAAATAACATTCTCCCCAGTTTTTGACCTCTTTTATACTCAGAACATGGCTGCAAATTATGAGTTTATGGAAAGTTTTGTGCCCGCAAAGTGAAATTGCAGCTACAACGGCAGTTTGAATTTATTTACATTTTTTCTATTAGGACAATAGAAATTAAAAAGGTAAAAGTTTATTTCCTTTGTGTTTGGTTTTTATTATTGTTATTTTTTTTGTGTCTTTTTTTCATATTTTCTGTTGCACAGCGCTATCTATCGGTGTTCCTGGAACTAATTTTTTTTTGCTTAATATGTTTCCCTATGTCTTGAATAGCATGTACACAAAATTTGAAGCGTTTACACTGAGTAGTTAGATATATAGGGAGGTCAGAGTAAGGGTGTTTGGTCACCCGGTATATTTCAAAGTTGAATACTATCATACGTCTTGTGTATTTTATTATGCATCTTAGAGTTTAGTACATTACATTCTCAATATTTTATCGTAAAAAAATGCACAAACACACACGCGCAAAAAATAATAAATAAATAAAAAATAGTATTGCGTTAGTATTTTATGCTATATTATGTTTGGTAAGTATCAGTTATTGTTTGAATATTAACCAAACGAGTATAGAAAATTATTTTCAATCAATTATCTTTTATTTTTAATTATGCTTGCTTTATAAGTACACAAACACTAGAAATCATTAATATTTCAATATCGAAAATAATAATGCCGTAGTTTATAAAACGTCCTTCCTAGTCAGAGTCCATATAGTCGGATATCATAAAAAAGATGTCGATTTAAAAAAGGATTAATAGACAAAAATTGTACCACAAAAGAAAAAATAAATACATCTCTTTTTATCGCATTATAATGACAGCTTAAACTATTTCTCTGGATATATACGGGCTGAAATAAAAATTTAAAAAATCCAAATTTTGTTAAGTCACTAAATAAATTCTGCGAGTTTTCAAAACTAAATTAGACTTAGTAATAATAAAATAATCATATTTCCTACTCAAAAAATTACTTTATTATCATTAAAAAATCCCAATAGTGTGAGATAGTTTAATTTTTCTCATATTTTCTTCCCTCACTAATTCTTCATACATTTTTAAATCCCATGAAAATAAATAAATGCATACAGAGATAATTGAGAAATCAGATTTGAATCCTAGAACAGAATGGGGTTCAAAGTGAAGTACCTTGTAAAAAATAAGATAAAATAAAATAAAATAAAAGTATAGGAACTTTACTCCAAAATAATGGACTGCTAGTTTACCAAAAAATTTCAAGGAACATGTTTTTCCTGCTTCTTGAAAACACCAGAAACTTGTAGAAGCTTGACTCGCATACTCTAGTCGTAAACTTTGATCAGGAATGTTTCAGAATAGAAAACTAGTACTTTTCAGAAGTTTGTTTTAGGCCAACCAGCTGCCATTACTTACGAGAATATTTTCTGTATTTTCTTTTTACAGTATAATACAACGCAAAGTCATATAAAATAAACTATTAAAGGTTTTCTGAAAATATGCATGCATAATTCTGAAAGCATAAATCCCATAAGAGAGCGAATAGATTGGGATCAATACAAAATTACCAACAAGTAAAAATTTTTGTTTGATATGAAAAAATGTGTAAAGTCAGACAAGAACAATTAAAACAATACATCTTGCAGTATTTTACTTCAAAATACATGCAAACATCGTATATGAGTTAGAAATTGAATTACATGCATTTATACAGGTCAGTGTAACATTGGAAACTGAGCTCGTCTAATGATTTATATGCCGAAAAAAATCACATGTCGGTCATAAAATGACCACAATAGGCCAAGGTCAAATAGAGAAACACATACCGTAATTTCGGGTGTATAGCCCGCGGATCAAACAATCGTGTATCGACCCAGAAATCTTTTAAAATAAAATGTAACTTTTTAGATCACGGTAAATATTGGACTTCAAATACTGAATACAATTTCTGGGTCCAAACAGAATTGTTTGACTCTACGGGCTATACACCGGAAATTACGGTAATAGATTTAAATTTGATATTACTCAAATTTTGATATTACAAATGAGTACATTTTATCGAAAAGATAACAAAGATTGATCCATGGTCACTGACAAACACACTGCTCAAAACAATTAGGGGAGCATATGGTTTTAACAAAGTTACGCAAACATTTGCACCGATAAGTAACATACAATAAAATATTTATAATTTAAAGTGTAGTAGAAAACAGATAAAGAAAACATGGCAAATTAAAGTTTATGACGTCAAAAACTTGAAAAAGGAGATAAGTGCAGAAATCGGGATTTTACAGAAACGTCTTTTTCACTATCTCAGTTGTAAAATTCAATTGCTCAGCTTATGTTTTGAGAAAAGGTGACTTGAAAATGTCATAACAATGTGATTTACCGGAATCCATGGCTTGGCGTGTTATCCGGGCAGTTGAATTTGGGGAAACACAACGAAGTGTAGTGGACGGTGTTGGAGACGCATGAAGTGTCAGTGCAAGGCTGTGGAATCGATTCCAAGACACGTAGAATGGTAGACATCCACAAGGGCAAGGTCGTCCATATGCTACCACAGAAACCGATGACCGATATATCTTGTTAACAGCTCGAGACGGAACAGACAATGCTAATCTGCTGCAAACACAGTTGTTCTTGACCATAAAACGAAGGGTGTCGAACCAAATAGTCCGAAATAGGCTTCATCAGGGTGGTTTTTATCCTCAGCTGAATTCAATGGAACATGTGTGGGACACACTCGAACGATGCATTGCACCAAAACTGGGGTCTCCATTTATTGTCCGAGACTTGGATATTGCATTTCTTGAGGAGTGGAACAGTACTCCACCAAAACTTATCGATAATGCCATCGAATCTATGGAAAACAGGTATGCGGCAGTTTTATCTGTTCGAAGGTACCACACGCCATATTAAATACCTTGCATCACTCCTAAATAGAACTTTTTTTTTTGTCATTTACATGTAACCAAATTCTTGCCCTAAACCATCTTTTATGTTCTACCCATCGTTTTAAAGAATTAAAGCTCTCTTGCAAATTTTTTGCATCTTTTCCTCTGTATTGCGCATTCATACACATGTTACTCTTAATTTTATGCCCATGCATGGCTATCTCGCACTGTTCTCTTCACTTTTTTGCTTGCTCCTCTAATTTTTTTGAGCAGTGTATTTATAAAAATAATTAAAAGCTAGATAAAAAATAAAATAGTAAGGTAAATTCAATTTTATCTTAATTGTGAAGAGCACACTAATAAAATTTAAGTAAGACTGTAAATAAGCGATTGGTAATCACTTTACCTCAATTGTTCCAATGAGGCTTCCGATTCGTACATCTTCTTGTTTGACCAAGAAATTATACTGTGACTGAGCAAATGTTGGATCGTTGTCGTTTACATTCATAACAGTTATATTCACACGGGCCACATCACTCTACAAATTAAAAAAAATAAAAAGAAACACACAAATTATATAAAGACATCTAAGGAAATGACAAAATAAAATGTGCCAAAATTTTTTAACTACACCAGGGTTCGTATGGGTACCGTTATTTTCAAGGCGAAATATCAGAATTTTTTTTAATAGAAAAATAAATCTAGTTAAAATGGGCGAAATTTCGCCTTATTTAAGGAGAGATTTTCCATAAGAAAATACTGGTACTGAAGAATTTCTTAGTCTGGAAATTCAAAGACCCATACGAACTCTGTACACATAGTTAAAAACCAAACAAACAACAACAACAAAAAAAAAAACTAGATCATAATTTTTTATAACATTTAAATCAACGAGCTTAATTTAAGCATCGAGTTTATGACGCAAATTTTTTAAATAATTTTCCAAAATCTTAGCAAGATTTAATAATTAAATAATTGTTTAATTAAATTATATGATTTATAATTTAAAAAAAACTAAACCTCCAACGCTACAATTCTTTGTGGATCATCGCGTACAGCGCCCAGCTCTGTTTTATTGACCCTGAGGTGCTATACGGAATATGCCCCGATCAGGTGGTCAGCTTAATGCGAAACCTCTGTGTTTAGTTACCAAAGTAAGCAAGCGTGGTACTCATTTTATCGACCCCGAAGCACTGAGCTCGACATATAACTGAGACATATGTATGTGGAGCTCAGTGCCCCGAAGAAATGGAAGGCTTAGTGAAAATTAGCCAGTCTGCAGTCCAGAATGGAACTGTGGACAATGTAGTGGGGTAGCGCGACACGCCGATCACTACACAACTTGGTTTCTTGCACAAACAGTACAGACTTTAATTAAATAGCTTTATAATATAGAATATGTCTTTTTTATAACATGTAGGTAGAAAATAACGTTCAGAATTATGATAAACAACATTTAAATGTTACAATGAAATAGTGGTGTAGTCGTAAAAAAAAGCAGAGGACATACATTCTAAGTAGAGGGTATACGCTCAAGGCAGAGGGGATATTCTACAATCTATATACTATAGCTTTTTTGAGAAACAGAGGGTATACGGTGTTCCTTAAAAAAATCCAGAAGGTATACGGCGTATACCACCGTATACCCCCTTCCCCCCCACGACTACATCCCTGCAATGAAAACGAAAAACAACTATGCCTGCTACTACATCTTTTGCATAAAAACGTCTTTATAAAATTTATATGTATTTTTTTCAGTTATTTTTTTTCTATGAATACATTATAAAATTTATATAGTTACTTTATTCATAATTTTCTTATTCTTTAGGTGAAATATGTTTATCATTTCGGATTGTCCGTGCTCCAAGTCTCGTAAATATATTCGGATTCCCATGTAACTGAAATACGTTATTAAGTTTCAAATGAAAATCAAATTTCAAAGTAATTTCTTAAAAGGCGCAAAGCCAACTTAGTGAAAAAGATTCCATGCCGGGACTTGAACCCGGGCCATCAGTATAGTGCACTGACGTTCTACCTACTAAACCACATGGAACGATACCCAACCTCGAAATTCTCACTATTACAAGTTGGCAAGGCTAAAAACGCAGCACAAGATGGAATATTTTCCGTGAGCCACCGACCTGGGGCAAACACAGATACTTAATTAAATCCAGCATCGATTGAATCCATATTAATATTTGAAAATTTTTCCAGAGAGAAACATTCGCCTTGCATAGAATATTTCAAATGAAAATCAAATTTCAAAGTAATTGCTTAAAAGGCGCAAAGGCCAACCTAGTGAAAAAGATTCCATGCCGAGACTCGGACCCGGGCCATCAGTATAGCGCACTGACGTTCTACCGACTAAATCACATGGAACGATTCCCAGCCTGGAACTTCTCACTATTGCAAGTTGGCAAGGCTACAAACGCAGCACAAAATGGAATATTTTCCGTGAGCCACCGACTTGGGGCAAACACAGAAACTTAATTAAATCCAGAATCGATTGAATCCATATTAATATTTGGAAATTTTTCCAGAGAGAAACATTCGCCTTGCATACAATATTTCAAATGAAAATAAAATTTCAAAGTAATTAAAAAATAAATAAATAAATAATAATAATAAAAAAATCCAAACCCCCCCCCCCCTTAAAAAAAAATCCAAATATTAATATGGATTCAATCGATGCTGGATTTAATTAAATGTCTGTGTTTGCCCCAGGTCGGTGGCTCGCAGAAAATATTCCATCTTGTGCTGCGTTTATAGCCTTGCCAACTTGTAATAGTGAGACGTTCCAGGTAGAGGTCTGCACGGGCCGACATTTTCAGGCCCGGACCCGGCCCGGCCCGGTAGAAAAGTTAAAAGTTCGGCCCGAGCCCGTCCCGGCCAGAGTGAATTTTTACAAAACATTGATTTTTACGTCGATTTGGTTAAAAATTTGTCTCGTACGAGGAGTTCAGGCCAAAAATATTTATCTTAACTTTTCTTTTCATGTGTATAATCTTCATTTTTATAGAAGTGCCATAGGGTGCGATAGTTATTTTTTTAATGAATCTCTATTTCTTGTATGTAAATGTTTCAGTTATCATGAATATTGTTAATCCATATTCAATGCATTGAAGTATTAAAAATCTAAAAAATGCTATACAGTAAAATCTAAGATGGAATTGCATGGAAAAGAAAAAAAAATGCGTTATAGACAAGTTCTCTTTCTTAGCAAGTGTAAATGTATTATATATTCTTGTCTTACGTAGTAGTATATTAATTTGGCATGGATCAACATGTTTTTCCATTTAAAACAAGATTCCGTCATAGGCAGGTTCTTTTTCACACGTTTTACTATATTTTAATTTAACTATATTTTAATAAGCGTAAAAATCTACTATTCCTTAAAAAGGATGAATTTGAATGCTTAGTTGTAGAATAATGGCGATTTAAAAATGTATGCATTTTTTTTTTTTTTTTTTAATTGTGCCAAGCCTAATTTTACTGACCTTTGAACGGACTAGGCCACGCCACGCCGAGACAATAATTTTCATACGGGCTGGTTCAAAACTAGGAATGAAAATTTTTGGCCGTGAAGATTAGGAATGAAACCCGTACCGGCTTTGTGCAGAAAAAAAGTCCTTCCGGCCAGTGCCGGGAGGAAGAGGTAGCTTTCATATCCCTTATTTTAAAAAAGCCAACTTATATTATTCAAACACACGAAGCTGAATTTTGGGGAAACCGAATATAGGAGATAATTTTTATCAATACTAAATCATAATGAATGAGAATTTCGCGAAATTAGTCAGCTTTATCCAAGCTGCTTTTATTTAAAGTAACTTATATTTGGCTGCAAATTCGGCGATTTCATAAAATGCCTGCCATTTTAAGACAACATGGATGAGGCTAACCAGTGAACTTGGTCGAGACCTTAGTAATTGCTGTGCACAAGCTCACTCACATCGGAATCGGTTGATATATACGAGTGCTGTCGCAGGCAAAAAATCAGATTTTTCAAAATGTCACCCACATTAGAAATTGAAACTGCTATATCTGAGCCATTTTTTAAGATAAAGACAAACAAAAATTGCTCCTGAATCCTTATATAAAGGTCAAATACTTAAGAAAGAAACCTTTTTCAATTTCTAATTTTTTTGCACCTCACTTTAAATATATATTTTTTTTTATTTAATGGCCGCCATTTTGAAACAGGATGGCTGATGAAGCTGGCCAGCGAACTTGGTCGAGACATTGATGTATACTATCCACATGCCTTCTTCCATCGAAATAGGCGAATACGTGTGTTATCGCGTGACAAATACACGATCGTTTCAAATTGTTAGCCATGCTAGAAATTCAAAGTGCTATAATTCAACCCTTTTTTAAGATATAAACAAAAGAACTAATTTTCAGAAACAAAAACTGCTCCAGAATCTTTGTATCAATGCCAAACACATAAAACAATCTTTTTCATTTTCCAATTTTTTAATACTTCATTTTAAATTTTAAATTACATATTTTAAATGGCAACCCTTTTGAAACAAGATGGCGAATGAAGCTGGCCAACGAACTGGGTCGAGACATTGGTATGTACTATGTACAGACCAAATTACATCCAAATCGGTTCATAAATACGCCTGTTATCGCGTGACAAAAATCAGGTCGTTTTAAAATGTCAGCCACAATAGAAATTCAAAATGCTATAACTCAGCCATTTTTTTAGATATAGACGAAAGAAAACCTGTTCCGGAATCTTTGTATTAAGATCAAACACATACGAAAAAATATTTTTCATTTTCCAATTTTTTGGTATCTCATTTCAAATTTAACATTTTTAACATTTTTTTAAATGGCCGCCATTTTGAAACAAGATGGCGGATGAAGCTGGCCAACGAACTCGGTCGAGATATTTGTATGTACTATGTACACACCAAGGTACATCCAAATCGGTTCATAAATACGTCTGTTATCACGTGACAAATTTCAGGACGTTTCAAAATGTCAACCACACTAGAAATTCAAAATGCTATAACTCAGCCATTTTTTAAGATATAGACAAAACAAAAACTGCTTCCGAATCTTTTTATCAAGGTCAAACACATAAGAAAAAAATATTTTTTCAATTTTCAATTTTTTGGTACCATATTTCAAATTTAAATTTTTCTTAAAAATTTAAATGGCCGCCATTTTGAAACAAGATGGCGGCTGAAGCTGGCCAACGAACTCGGTCCATACATTGGTATGTACTATGTATAAACGAAGTTACATACAAATCGGTTCATAAATACGCCTTTTATCGCGTGACAAAATTCAGGACGTTTCAAAATGTCAGCCACGCTAGAAATTCAAAATGCTATAACTCAGCCATTTTTTAAGATATAGACAAAACAAAAACTGCTCCGGAGTCTTTGTATAAAGTTCAAATACATAAGAAAAAAATATTTTTCCATTTTCAATTTCTTGATACCACATTTCAAATTTAAAATTTTTTTAAACATTTTAAATGGCCGCCATTTTGAAACAAAATGGCGGATGAAGCTGGCCAACGAACTCGGTCGAGACATTGGTATGTACTATGTACACACCGAATTACATCCAAATCGGTTCATAAATACGAGAGTTACAGTGTGACATATGTCAGATTGATATATATATATATATATATATATATATATATCAATTTTGAACGGAGGGTGGTTTCGGGGTCTGGGGGTCATGATCGATGAAAATATAGCAAAATTTTTTGAAATCGCTTTCCTCCGAACGGCTGCAATAGGTAGCTTTTTGTAATGAAAGCTACCTAATAAGTTAGGCCCGGCCCGGTCCGTAAAGAGTAGTGACTAGGCCCGGCCCGAGTGCCGGGAAGAAAAATAGGCCCGAGCCCGGCCCGTGCAGATCTCTAGTTCCAGGCTGGGTATCGTTTCATGTGGTTTAGTCAGTAGAACGTCAGTGCGCTATACTGGTGGCTCGGGTTCGATTCCCGGCATGGAATCTTTTTCACTTGGTTGGCCTTTGCGCCTTTTAAGCAATTACTTTGAAATTTGATTTTCATTTGAAATATTGTATGCAAGGCGAATGTTTCTCTCTGGAAAAATTTCCAAATATTAATACGTTATTAAGGTTTACTATATCATGCTCTCTCGTGAAAATGGAGTTTGTCGCATTTATAGTTCATTTACAGAAACACTCAAAACAATGCCGTTACATTATGGTTTTCGAAAAAAATATCTTTTGCGGTTTCTTTTAATGATGTTACACCATTTCAAACTTAATGAAATTGATACGCATTTCTAAAGGGGCACTAAAATATGCTTTCGGTAGAATATGTAGTGTAAATTAGTTATCATTCACTTACAGTGTGAAACAAAAGAATTCGATTATATAATGGTCTACGGGAATTTTTTCTTCTTTTTGCAGCGTATTTTAATTACATTTTATACTACTTCAAACATAATGAAATTTATGTACATTATCCAGGTGCATTACAAGATGCTTAATTTATACTGTGATATACATATAAATCTTTTACAGGGACACCGAAACACACCGTTTCAGCACTGTTTATGAGAGATCAATACTGGAAATGAGTTTTCCGTCCTGGTATGCATACTTAAGTTTAACTAAAATTTTTCATAATACGTGGCATTAGTTAATTCTATAGATCATATGCAGGGCTACTCAAAGTAATTTCTAAGCACTATTGTGTATATGTGTGACTTCCTTAAGAGGCTACTTCAGTCAAGTGAAAAGACCCGTTCGCTAATCCTATGGAAGAAATTTATAGCGATATCTCGGTTGCATTTCAATATTTCTAAATGATTTTTTTTGCATTGGATAGCTGAGATCGATCTGTACAAAGGCCGTTTTTTAATTTTTCGATTTTATATACAGATATTTTTAATGAGGACGCTTTCATTTTCGGAACCGGTTTCGAAAGTGAAAGCATGCTCATAAAAAAAAATCTGTAATCAAAATCGAAAAACTAAAAAACGGCCTGCATACAAATCGATCTCAGCTATCCAATGCAAAAAAAAAAAATCATTTAAAAATATTGAAATGCAACCGAGATATCGTTATAAATTTCTTCCATAGGATTAGCATTAGCGAACGGGTCTTTTCATTTCACTGAAGTAGCCTCTTAACCACTTAACCTACAACTACGTGTGAGACACGTGGTCTAGTATTCGGGCCAAAACTGAGTATCACGGGCCTGGCCCGTGGTAGATCGGTCGGGCTAAATGTAAATATTACGGGCATAGCCTCTGGTACAATAATCAAGTCAAATGTAAATATCACGGGCATGGCCTGTGGTGCGACAGTCGCGGTTTGTAATTTGCCCACCACAAACAGCTCAGATCAGGCTCGTGATAGATTCTTATTATCTCTTTGTATCATAATCAATTACATGTTATTATTGGTCATGTTCACACTTTGAAATATATTTTCTTGAATATTAAAGAAGTATCCCCACAAGATGTTTTCAAAAAGAAGATTTCGTGATGAGAACAGTGAGAGTTATGTTGTAGTGACATTATACATTCTGGATGAAAAAAATGCAAGCGATTAGTTATTGATTTATGTTATAGTATTTTAGTGACTGATAATAAACTTTTGTGTTATATCTGCCACAATTATTACATCAGGTTGTAAATACTTATCAAGTATTCCAAAAAATTAAACCAGTTGTATCTCACACATTCCGTAAATCGTGCTCATCTGGTACATACAACTTAGGACCGACTTGCCTAACTGTGGAATGGTTCGAAGGCTGCGCGACCTTGTTTTACGTTTTGGGTCCAGGTTGTTGAAACGTAAATAGCAGGTTAAGGTACGTGCCTTTAGGGCACTTATTTTGAAAAATTTGAAATTTTTATCAAACACATGTGTTTTTAGTTAAAACAAGGAATAAAACTATGAATTCATATAAATTTTTAAAGGACTTTTAATTAACTTTTCATGTTTAGGCAATATTTAGTTAAATTTTAGTAAAAAATTGCGTATATGCCAAACATTCTAATAACGAAATCTATTCAATATATCCCCCACCCCCTTTTTAACAATATATTATAAAACCACTTACCTATGTTATGAGGCAAAATATTTGGTAAACCTCTTAAATTTACTAACATACCAAATTTTGTATACAAAACATGATTTTTCTCTGCAAAAATGTGTATTTTTTAATAAGAAAGGCTCGTAAATTAATATATACAAACTTACAGGCTATATTTTGCTTCATAACATATCTATAGATCAGCAGAGCCTTGTCGCAAAATTTTATTTCAATATCTTAAAAACTTTTTAAGGAATGATGTTCCCCGTAAACGTACACAATGAAAAACGCAGTTTTCCAGAACGCAAATTAAGATTTTGATAGGGCACAAAAAGCTATGTATAAAGTTTACAATTTTAAAATCCACCCTATTTGTAGGGGTTTATATATTTGTGCATATGTTATATGTTATATATTTGTGTATTAAAATGTATTCTTTACCTTTCTGTGGCTCTTTAAACGGTCACTCCCGGTTTCAGAAAGTTAATTTCCGGTTTATATTTTGGGCTATAACTTTGCTTCTTATTATCGCTGAACCAAAAGTAAAGCATTTTTGGAATCCTAAATGTTTGAACTTTAATTTAAAATAAAAAAAGAAATCGGAAAATTTCCCAAAAACAGCAATTTGAGGGTAGGCACACACCTTAAGGGGACTCTTCACTCACTTGAAAACACCCGCTCCGTAATGTTAAACCAATGGGGAGGTTCTTTTCAAATTTCTCGCTTAAATTTGAATATTTTTAAACGATTTTTTTGCGTAGGGTAGCTGAGGTCGATCTTTAATATGACTTTTTTTACTTTTTCGATTTTGGGTGTAGATTTAAAAAAAAAAAAAAAAAAAAAAAAAAAACGAAAAACCGGTCGAAACCGGTTCCGAAAGTGAAAGTACCTTTATTTAAAATATCTGCAACTGAGATCGAAAAAGTAAAAAATATCCATATTAAAGATCGACCGCAGCTATCCAATGCAAAAAAAGAATCATTTAAAAATATTCAAATTTAAACGAGAAATTCGAAAACAACCTCCTCATTGGTTTAACATTACGGAGAGGGTGTTTTCAAGTGATTGAAGAGTTCCCTTAAGGGGTTAAGGGTGTTTTTTAGTTAAGTTATCGTTTTCCATTTGAAGTATATTTATTACACTGGGCTATGCAAAGACCTATGGTTTCACCGTCTATGGATGGTTATTTCTGAAAGTACGTTTTCAGTTGTGTTATGCGTCCCTACCCCCGCCCTTTAATTAAATTTGAAATTAATATGAGGCGTTACAAAAAATTGTATATAATATATAGGGCTGTACAAAATTATTCGAATGTATATTCGTCCATTGGCGGAAATTGTTGAAGGTGAATTTTCAACGATGTTTTGTAACTAAGACAAATTTTAGCATACTGTGTAATATACAGAACTATAGGTGATGTATGGGGATTCACAAAATAATTAAATACTTTCCGGCTGCAAGCAGTTATTGGAAAAATCTGGCTTTAAATGTGTTTTGTGATTTCTAAGTTTTTTACTTAGATATCTTTTTCCGCCCTTTTAAAAGGCAAAATTTCGTCACAGTTTCCTGGAAGTGTTGAAAACTGTTTCATAATTTTTGCTTGACACATGATTTTTCTTTCCCTTTTTTTACTTGAATAGCAGTGTAGGGATTCTTTTCTTGGCTGAAACGCATGCTTACAATTACGTATGAGAAAAGTCTTCCATCTCCTTTTAAGAAGACGGTGCTTATACGCTTCGCAACCGTAAAGCTTAAAATCCAATGTTGGTGATAGCGAGTATTTTATAAAAGCCTCCCTAAATTTTAATTTTAATAATTCATTATCTGTATTAAATATAAATCTGAAATAAGTTACATGTTTATCAGGTAGCTCATACATTTTTGCAAATAGATAGCGCTGCACTGTCTCAAACTGTAAAATTGTTCAAATTAACTTCAAAATACGAGTATCCCCCCCCCCCCTCTTTCAATGGTTAAATAGAATACAAAGTAAACATTAAAATAGTTTTGATGCCGATACCATGGGCATATACAGGATTTTCATTGGGGGAACGGGCGGGAAGGAGGGGGGACAAATAGTGAAAATTGGAGACATTTGGCCAAAAGTGACCTAAATATTTTATTTTTCGAAGTTTTGAGGTGTGTGTGTATGGGAGAGTGCGCTGCTTCTCTTGTGTACGCCCATGTTAGTTCCCGCATTCTTATGGTTTGAGACATCACAGAGATTATAGAAAATTCAAAATTACTTTAAAAATTAATGTATACAAAACTAATGAGCCACTTGGTAAGTATTTCTCTTATTTCATACTTATATTTGTTATAATTAATGAATTTTAAAATTGCGGAGTTCTTTATGAAACACACTGTGTACATAATCATTCATACACATACAACAGCTACATGATGAATATAGAAATGAATTTGTAATTTAAAACATTTAAGGCTGCTCTCAAATTTCTAAGAAATAGCCAGTTGGCGTTTTCAAAAGAGTTTTCAAAGACTCCGCTAATGGCAATATCGGAGAGCAATAAATTATATAATCCAAGATACAACATTCTACGGGAAAATGAAAAAAGATGTTCTACACTATAAAAAAAAAGCAGTTTTCCGGTAGGAATCGAAAAAATAGTTGCCCTTATCGTACCGGAATAATTTCCAACCCATGTCCTGATTCTGCACTTAACGGAACAAACCGAGTAGGAAACCTCCCGTTCACGTAATCCATACCGATGTTCAACAATTTCCAATTCTGCCCCAAACGGAATAGGGGAGCAGCGTTTGACCTCTCAATTACAAGGTTAACGAGTTTCGACTAGACCCTCTGTAGAATTTCAACCAATCGCTTCCAAGGACACATGTGGTCTCTTTATTTATCTGAAACTCGAACATGTGTGTTTACGTGCGACCCCGTTAAAAAAGAGACCTTTAATTGGCACTGTGATTATATATTGATTTTTTATAGATTAATATAAAGCGAATTATATAATATCGCTATAAACAGTGTGTAAAGTTTTAACAGGTGGTGAGTTATAAATAATCTTTACGAAGTTTTAAGATACAATTATATAATTTTTAATATTACTTAGAGTAAAATTAAGGGATTATTTAAACAAAAACTATTTGCAATTACACTTTTAAATTAGTACAATTTTTAATCTTCTAAAAAATATATTAGCATGAACGGTTTTTTTTTCGATATAAGCTTTAAAATACAAGCTATATCGGCCAAATAATTGAAAAATTATGCTTCACGCATAATAATTATTTTACATTCACAATTACCGTATATACTCGTGTATAAGTCGAAGAATTTTAGACAAAATTTGGGAGTTGAAAATGGGGGATCGATTTATACACGAGAAAGTAAAAAAAAAAAAAAAAAAAAATCACAGACTACTGCGATTGTTTTTTTCAGTCTTTTAAGTAATTACATGAGGACAATGGTCATTTCCATGTTACATGAGGACAATGGTCATTTCCAAGTGACTGACAAACAAAGCTCAATGTCCCTGTAATTGTTTTGCACCCATTTTCTCTTGTGACAAAAAACCCTTCAATATATTCCTTTCAGCATTTTAATCCCCTTTTTAAAAAGAGTCCAACTTGAGAATGCTTCTAGATATCTTTCTTAAAAGTCCTGCAATAAAAAGAAGTACTATATTTTAGCAGTCTAAGAAGTTGTTTACCCTTGTAAATAATGCCTGGATGGATTTTTGAAAGAATTTTATCTTTTTAAGTATCATTGAATTGATGCGAATAGGTTTCAAAATAGTTTAAGCTTCTTCGGTTATACATAATTATACAGGCAGAACCCGAATAAGGTTGTGTGAGGCACAAGGCCCAGCCCCCTTTCGGGGGCTCCTCGCATCAAAATAGTTGCTTTTTTTTGGGGGGGGGGGCGAGGAGTATTATTAGATATTACGATACGGTTGCAAAGTTAGCCAAAATATATTTTGTTTTTTGAGAAAATAGTTGCGAAAATTAATTTTAAGAATTTTTTTTCTAAATTATTTTATTCAATTTGGGGCCTCCAACAGCAGTGGGCCCAAGGCCACGGCCTAGTTGGCCTGTGCGGTAATCAGGCCCTATACAGGTTTAAAACGTTGAATTAAAAAAAATCTGATTAGAAACGTAAAAAAATTACTAATTTAATGAAAATTTATTAAATTTTTCTATCCTCGATTACAAATCATTTTTCATCATGCTACCAGAAATGTGGTTCGACTTATACATGAAAATTCAATTTTTTTCAAAATTTTGCTTAAGAATTGGGAGGAGGGGGGGGGGGATTCGACTTATGCGCGAGTATATACGGTATATAATTTTTTATTAATATTTAGATTAAAATCGAGGGATTATTTAAACAAAAACTATTTGTAATTACTCTTTTGTGAAGATTAAAACTTACTGTACTAATTCAAATATAAATTTATCATAAAGTCTTTTTTTTTTATGTGAGTACGCTTTATTAAACTAACTTTTTCAATACAAGCTTTTTTTTTTTTTTTTTTTTTTTTTTTTTTTTTTTTTTTTACAAGTTTTAAAATACAAGCTATATCAGCCAAATAATTGAAAAATAATGCATACTCATGATTATTTTACAATTACCGTATTTTATGGAAGAAACGCCGCGGCGTTTACGAGTTTAAAAGTTATTTTTTTTTCTAAGTGCGGCGTTTACGATGTTTTTTAAATACCAACTGAGTTTCCTTAATTTAAAAATTCATAAAAATACTTAAAATCGGATTGAAATATTTTAAATAAAACTATAGACATCTTAAGATATTAAGAACGAGGCATCCTACACTGCTCAGAAAGCTTTGATTAAAATTAGGTCAATGTGACGCTGTCGACAAAAGTTGCGTTCCGATGGATGTGGCGTTTACGATATTTTTAAGCTTATTCAGGCCAATTTGAGGAGTGCGGCGTTTCTTCCATAAAATACGGTACATAATTTTTTATTGTTATTTAAAGTAAAATCAAGGAATTATTTAAACAAAAACTATTTGTAAATACTCTCTTGAATTAATACAGCAAGTTTTAATCTTCTCAAAAATATATTTTACCATGAAGGTTTTTTTTTTTTTATGTAATTACACTTTATTATACTAACTTTTTTAATACAAGCTTTTTTTTTTATGTATACAAGTTTTAAAATAATAACTCATAAAATTAAAAATAATAACAAGTTTTAAAATAATAATAATGTAAATCTCTAGGCCAATTAATTGAAACTTTGTGCTTTCTCATAATTATTTTACATTTATATTTTAATTTTTATTATTAGAATAAAATAAACGGATTTAAGCAAAAACTATTTGTAATTATACTTTTGGATTACAACAAGTTTTAATCTTCTCAAAAATATATTTCAGCACGAAGGTTTTTTTTTTTTTTTTTTTTTTTTTTTTTTTTTATATACGAGATTTAAAATACGAGCTATATCAGTCAAATATAATTCAAAAATTATGCTTCAGTCGTGATTATCTTACATTTACAATGATATAATATTTATTATTATTTAGAGTAAAATCAAGAAATTATTTATACAAAACGTATTTGTAATTACACTTTTGGATTAGTACAATAAGTTTTAATCTTCTCAAATGTATTATTTAGGATTATTATTATTATTATTATTTTGAATACAAGCTTTAAAAGACAAGCTCTATCAGCCAAATAATTGGAAAATTAAGTTTCACTCATAATTATGTTACATTATATATTATAACATTATATATTATACATTATGTATATATACATTATTATATATTTTTTATTGTTTAGATCAAAATCAAGGGATTATTTAAGCAAAAATTGTTTGTAATTGCACTTTTGGATTAGTGCAATAAGTTTTAACCTCAAAAATATATTTTAGCATAAAGATTTTTTTTTTTTTAATATAAGTTTTAAAATACAAGCTGTATTAGCCAAACAATTGAAAAACTATGCTTCACCCACAATTAATTTACATTTAATTTAAGGTAAAACTATTTCTAGTAATGAACCTAACAAAACTGAATAATAATAATAACAATAGTACAATGCGAATATACATTTAACAAAAATTAGGTCTATCTATCCTCATTTACAAGAGATTCATATGTAAACGCCATCTTAAACCGACCCAAATAATGCTTTCCGGCTGCTGATAGCAGTCGGGATGAATTACGAGGAAGCAACCCCGGTGAATGGGAAATAATCCCAACACGTTAGGGGCAGAATTGGAAAATATCACTTCGTCGGCGCATTACGAGAAAGTAACCCGTTCCGAGAAGGGCAGAATCAGGACAAGCTCGGAATTAAATCCGTAAAATCGGAATAAAATACCGTTTAACTATTTCCTTTTTTTTACGGATTTTATTCCGAGCTGGGTCGGACCCTCATAGCATGCATGGTCACGGTGACGTCGTTGTGACGTCACTGTAAGTCACTGTGGTCACGTCACATCTGTGACCAAAATGCCACCACTCAGTGATGTCACATTGTGACTGAGATGTGAACTTACGAAAATTCTTTAAAACATGTTATTTACTGTAAAATTATATTTTTCTGGCAATTAAAAAAAAAAAAGTGACGTCACTGTTATGTCACTGCTATGTAACGTACGTCACGTCACATATGTGACAAAAAAACCACTGTATTGTAAGTCACAGCGTGACAAAAATATGAACTTCAAAAATCTTTGAAAATGAAGAGAAATATTTTAAGCAGTCACGAGCATAAGGAATGAAAGCATAGATGCCAACATCTCTTAATTATTCCGGAGTCTGATCAAAGATGAACACGTTTACAATCAGAAATTTTATTTTACTAAAAATTTCAAAATGAAAACGAAAATTTACCTCACGGAAAGAAGACACATTTTCTTATATATTTTTTCCGGGTCGATCATGCAAATTTTGGATCAGACTCCGGAATAATTAAGAGATATTGGCATCTATGATGAAAGGCATAAGGAATGAAAATATATTAGTGGATAGCAAATGGTAAATTCTGTCACTAAAGGGGAGGGGGGGGGGGCATAATAAATAAAGTGCACGATACAAGCATTAATAAACTAAATTTTTAGGCTATATTTTATCCATTTGATATCTAAGACAGTGAATGTATACTTTTTCATGATTTCAATTTTATCTAGCATTTGGATAATATATTTAGAATTAGGATTATTAAATTTATACACTTTACATATTTAGTTTGCTGGGAGGAAATTTCTTTCTTTCTTTCTTTTTTTACCGACCAGGATTATTCGAAACACTTCTGTGGTTTCAAACTAAAAATTTTCTATTACAGTTAAATCTGCACCTTTTAATGAGCACGTAGAAAGAGTCTTCAGAGTTTAGTCATCTATGCATTTCTTGCTTTAGAATATTTTTATAATTTGTATTCAAGTCATAAATTCTACTTCTTTCAGACTTTTTAAATAAAATTAGCATTTTCCGAAAATAAAAGAAATATACAAAATTTGTGCAAAACAAACTTTACTTTTAAAAAAAAAGAAGAAAAAGGGGGGTGGGGGGGCTCGTTATTACCATTAAATTTATTTTTACACCTTTTAAAAATTTAAACAATGTTTTATCTAATAAACTCTAATTATGAATATTATTATTATAATTATTTAGAAAAAAGGAACTTTACAATACATTTAACTTGAATTATTTGGTACGGATAAAAAGAAAAGGTTAAATATATTGGACATGTCTTCAAATACAAAATTTTAATTAACGATACTTTCAGAAAATTACTGCGCATTCAAGTTTAATATTTCTTGTATACGAAAACAAATAATCTGTAACAGAACATCTGCTTAAAAATCGTCTGCCCAGAGAAAAATAAATATGAGAAGACGCGGGAACTTGTTCACTGTTTTTAGAACATCACCAAGTCTACAACACTTTAAGATAAGGAAATGACCATTTTAGGGTACACGGATATTAATGGAACGTATATGTAAGTGTTATTTAATTTAAATATTTTGTTCCTGATTTGTATATTATGAGTTAAATAGTTTTATGTTATATTTGTAAGAGACTGATCTTTAACTGTCAGAAGCGATATTTTTCAATTCGACAACTGTAAAGAAAAATATCTTAATCTGCCATCGCTTGAAAAAAAAAAAAAAAAAAAAAAAATCTGCGCAGAGACTGATTCAGGCTTAAGTTCATACTGGAATTAATATAAACATTAATTTACTCTTACTTGAGATTGAAAATGTATGGAACGACAATGATTTGGAATTATTTTATCGGCTTCTTACTATTTTTTGATTACTAACACTTATAGTTATTATTATTTTGTGGTTAAATATGATGTTCGATTATCATGAGATTACTAAACTGTTTCAGATTAGAAATTAACATTATACTGGGAAAATATATTTTTACATATTACAGTAGTGAAACATTTGAAAGAATTTTCTTTTAGTGCTAATAATATTTTAAATTATCTTTTAAAATCCTAAATCTTCAAACCAATGTTTTCAGATTTAACATTTGCCAAAATTATAAAATAATAGTAATTCCTTATACCATACGGAAATATTTTTGAGATATTGTTAAATCTAATAGTGCATTTAATTTATTTATTGTATTTTGCTGTTGTTTAATAGTACAATTATAAATACTAATTATTATTTTTAGTGTTTTTCAAATTGGTATATTTATTTTTTTAAATTGTATGTAAGCATTTTTTCTGCTTGTGATTTTAATCAAACATTTAATTATAGACATTCTGAATCGGTTATTAAATTTTCTTCTATTGTAAATTCATTTTCTACGTTTATGATACGCGTAATTATTGGCACTAAAAAGTAAAATATGATATTTAAGCATTGAAATAAAGTGTTTTTCATGCCTGATAGGAAGTTATAGATTAAACTGCTTTAGTATATATTTTTTAAAAGTTCATATAATACAGGATACATAATATAGGACATAAGTTGAAAAGTGCTTATGACTTAGGTTTGTCTCTCCGTCTGGCCGTCTAGCTGTCTGTCCGCACTCTAACTCCCGAAAATATATTCGGATTGCCCTGAAATTTTTGGATGTTATTGACGTTTACCATAGCACGGTACCTATTTGTAATGAAGTTTGTAGCATGCTTTGTTCATTTACAGGGCCAGCCAAAAGTTTTCCGTTACATTACGGCCTATGGGAAAAAATCGTTTCAAATGATTTTTAATGATTTTACGCACGCTTTCAAACATAATAAAATTTATATGCATTTATGAAGGACACTAAAATATGCATTCTGTTGACTATGCGATGCACAGAATAGCTATTGTTCATTTACAGGGCTAAAAAAGGAATTCAAATACATAATGATATAGGGGTGGAGGGAATTGTTTGCAGCATACTTTAATTATGTTAATCTATTTCATATATAATGAAATTGATGTATGTCGCTTAGGTTTACATACTATAAATTATTTCATGTATAATACGAATAATACGTATATAGCATTTACAGGGACACCCAAAATATTTCAGATACTATATTGTATCCGAAGTACTGTTCATTAGCGATGATTGCTGGAAATGTATTTTTAATTATGATATGCGCTTTTATGATTCACTATATTTATGCATAGTATCGTGTATATAAATGCTATAATTCCTATACAAGGCTACACAAAAGTATTCGTAAGGATTACTGGGTATGGGCGCAAATTGCTTAAAGGTGGTTTTTAAATGAGTTATGTTTTTTTTTCGCTGAACTGCATTTAATTTACCAATAAATGTTTGTAGAATATGGATAAAATGATACACAGGGTCACGCAAGGAAATAGATACATGGCCGTCTATAAATGATAATTTCTGGAAATGTGATTTCAGCAGTTTTAAGAGTGTCTTAGTTTGAATTAAAATTTAACTAAATAGTGGCGTGTAATAAAGATTCTAGGTAAACTACAGGGTTGTACAAAAGTATTCAAGTATCTTTCCTTACATTAGTATAAATTGCTGAAAAAGAATTTCAACCTGTTAGGCGTTTTCTTGCTAAACTAAATTTTCCCATTATATAGTATATATACACTTAAAAAAACGGGTACTCAAAATTGAGTAAGAAGTACTCAATTTTAAATGCGTCACATACTCAAAATAGCTCCGATCCAAATGTACTCAAAGTTGAGAAACACATGTATTCATTTTTTATTCCATGGTTGTGTACAAATATGAATCGTTATGCACTGCCCCCCCCCCCCCAAAAAAAAAAAAAAAAACCTAAAATTTAAAGTAAAAATGTACTGACATTTATTTCCTGTTCTAAGTTCTTAACAAGAAATGTTTAATTGATTATTTATTAAGAAAAATAGCAAAATTCTTAACAAGATACTCAAATCGAATATTTTTATGACAAGAGCATTATTTCCAAGCACTTTTAAATTATTTTTAAAATGCTGTGCATAATTTAATATTTACATTAATAAACATCATTTATGCCGCTATAAATGAAATGAACCATTACAGGGTACAAAACTATTCGTTTGTTTGGGTTTTATAACATGTGATGTTTCAAAATAGAGAAAGCATAGGTTCACTTTTGATCCAAAATATTCAATTCGATATGAGTACGTCGGTTTACTCATTTTTGAGTACTTCATTTTTTTCAGTGTATCAACCTACAGATCAAATACAGGGCTGTTCAAAAGAATTGGAAAACATATTTGGCTATGGACGGTAACTGTTGAAATCAGTTTTTCAAATGTTTATGCGTTTTCTGAAATGTTTACTTAGTTATCTTATTTACGTCATTTCAATAAATTACGATGTCTTGTTAAAGCATTCAGAAAGTGTTGGAAAGTATTTTATAATCTATGCTTAACGCATGATTTTTCTTACTCGTTTTTTTTCTATTTCCTAGATCAGTCTTTTCCTATAAAACATACCAAATATATTTAGCTCATATTCACAAAATACAATATACACGGGAATAAAAAATTTAAATAAATATCGCTTATCATGCGGCTCTATAAATAATAGTTGTATTAATATCCGTTAGTCTCCATGTTCACATTAAATAAAGCAATGACAAATAACAACAAATTAAAAAAACTTACACATTCTAAATATCAAGCTTGAACTCAATATCAAGCATAGAACTTAATTAAAAAATATGGCAGTTGATAAGCATTGTTTTTTAAGTGGAAAAATTTAAAATGTTTTAGAAGAATAGGACTCCAAAATAGCGATATTTTGCTAAAAAGTACGGTAAAAAGATAAGATTTTATATTTACAGCAAAAGTTTATTTTAAAATTCATCGCTGTATTAATACTTAGAAATTTTTCCAGAGAGAATCATTCGCCTTATATACAATATTTCAAATGAAAATCAAATATCAAATTAATTGCTTAAAAGGCGCAAAGGAGTGAAAAAGATTCCATGCCGGGACTCGAATCCGGGCCATCAGTATAGCACACTGACATTCTACCGACTAAACCACATGGAACGACGCCCAGCCTGTAAAATTTCTCACTATTACATGTTGGCAAGGCTACAAACGCAGCACAAGATGAAATATTTATCGTGAGCCACCGACATGGGGTAAACACGAAACTTAATTAAATCCAGCACCGATTGAAACTATATTAATAATTGGAAATTTTTCCAGGGAGAAACATTCGCCTTGCATACAACATTTCAAATTAAAATTGACTTTTAAGCAATTAATTTGAAATTTGATTTTCATTTGAAATATTGTATGCAAGGCGAATGGTTCTCGCTGGAAAAATTTCCAAGTACTAATATAATTTCAATCGATGCTGGGTTTAATTAAGTTTCGTGTTTGCATCATGTTGGTGGCTCAAGCTAAATATTCCATCTTGTGCTGCGTTTGTAGCCTTGCCAACATGTAATAGTGAGAAATTTTTCAGCCTGGGTATCGTTCCATGTGATTTAGTCGGTAGAATGTCAGTGCACTGTACTGATGGCCCGGGTTCGAGTCCCAGCATGGAATCATTTTCACTATTTGCGTCTTTTAAGCAATTAATTTGAAATTTAATTTTCATTTGAAATCACAGTGTTTATGACAAGTTCGTCACAAATGACACATATTTCACAAATTGGTCACAGTGTGACTTCAAAGCATCGTCGCTTTCGTCACAGGTTCGTCACAAAGTTAATGCCAAAATAGTCACAAATGACACACTTTTCACAAATTTGTCACACCGTGACTTCACAGAGTGGTCACAATGTGACGTCACAAACGACCTCTAAAACGGCCATAACGACCTCGCATTCTAGTCACTATGACGTCACATCGACGTCACGTGACGTCACATCGACAGTCACAAAATCACAGTGTGACTTCACAACGACGTCGCCGTGACGTCACCATGCCTTACGGGGAAATTATTCCCGTACGATAAGGGCAACTATTTTTCCGATTCCTACCGAAAAACTGGCAGTATTTTTTTTACAGTGTATTCTTTGGCACTTGAATAGTAAAGCACACAAATTTGACGCGTTAACACATAAAACTGACTTCGTAAGATTATCGTAAAATTTCGCATTGCTGAACGGACAAAGGAAAAAATTGCGAACACCCAGTAGGAAAAATAAATGAAACACTGTTGAATGAACCAGTACGGTATTTCTATTGTAAAGAACACATTCTCATAAAAATACTTACAATAATTTATGTACTTTTCTTTCTCATCGGCTATTTTTTAGTCGATTTTACATTTTCCTAACTTTATTACAAAATACCATGAATCAAATATAGAAATATAATTACCGTTTTTCCGTCTGAAGCAACCACTCTCAAGGAATACAAAGTTTGCTTTTCGTAATCCAAAGGTTTGGCAACAATAATTTCACCCCTGAAATATATAAAAGACATTTTTATAAATAAAAAAAAGTAAGATTAAATTAAAAAATATCTTTAAGGGTGTACTCAAAAACAAACTGCTTATTTTCTGACTCATTTTAAAATTTATTTTTGCTTTCAAACACATCTAATTGACAGGTTCTCTTATTCAGAAACTATATAATGTGCCGCACTTGTCGATTTTTTTGTTAAAGGCAGAATATATTGCAAAAAATGCTGTCAAAGTTGGCGTTTTGAATCGGATTTCCCAAAGCAAGAGAGCTGGGAACGAAAAAATGAGTCATACTGAGAAAATAATTGTTTATAAATATAGTTCTAATTTAATTGAACGAAAAATGAAAACACGCGGCCGCTTATACATTTCTTCAAAAATCACGTCAGCAAGTTTCATGTTTTCATCTTTAAAATGAGTCTGAATGACTATAGCTGCAGCCGTTCGGCAGTTAAGAGGGTGGGAACAAGCTTTAGTGGGCACCCTGTATATACAGGTATTTGAGAATACACATTTTAGGTGAAAAATAACCCTGTATATCATAGTTACAAATCTTTTCCTGTTACATGTAAACATGTCAGAACCTAGACTAACTGAGAAAATGAAGAGGCATACTGTCATTGGCGCATAGCTGAAGAACGCTTCGATTTAGAGATTACCACATTCTTCAAACTCGCCCATTCATTCGTCTTTAATGTAAGGATAGAACTGAAGGCTGCCAGGTTTCATGTGGCAAATGTTTCATGCGGGAAACGACATTGTCAGCAATATAAAATCATCATGACACAGGAATTCGCCAGTCAAGTCGATGAAAATTCTACAAATTCGATGAGCGCACTCGCTTAGAGGATGCAATTTGTTGAGGCCACAATCTGATGTGCGATTCATGAGGACCTTCGTTAGAGGTCATACATGATGAGGAGAGTACAGTTCTTGCCCGAGAGAACCAGGGATTACAGCCTGACCAGAGACAAGAGCCTCTTTAACAAGCTGAAATGTCAAGGAGGAGAAAGGAATGCTCTTGTTTGATTTGAATGAGAAAAACTTCGCCCAGGTCAAGAATGTGAATCGAAAAAAGATCGGCGATGGTGTAAAATCACTCAAGAGGTTCCGACAGACATGTGCAGAAAATTTTCAGACTCAATTTTTGATTCTGGGGGTCGTGAGAAGCGAAGACGATCTGATGCATCCACATTCCTTTCTTCAAGGTGCCAAAGTCAAAGCCGTTGCTTATATCGAGGTGTTAAAGCACTAAATTACTTCTGTAACACATGGAAAGCCGTACATTTTTCAACAAGACTCTGACTATCCCATACAGCCCATGCAAACCAAAAAATGGAAGGTCAAAGCATTCATGCCCATCTCATCTTCAACTTTTTGGTCCCCTAGCTAACCAGATATTAACCGAATGACCTAGTAACGTATGTGGCGTAGTTGAGCGGAACTCCAATAGTCATTCACGCAACAATGTTGCGACTCTTAAGCCGTTGTGTATGAAGTGGCAAATGTTCCTAACACTCATGTGATCATTACCTGCAATAAGTTTTAACAGCCTGTAGAGGCGGTTATTGCGGCTGGCAGTGGTTTAAATGCTCTATCTTTAGTATATATTCCTGTTTGAAAGCAGACATTGATTTGTTGTTGATGTGTTGGCGTGTTTGTTAGTGTCCTAATGTTCTAGAAACCTTTACGAAAATTCAATGTAACTTTATGTTCACCCATGATTCTGGAAATTTTACCCTTATATTTAAAAACCTTTAGGAGAAGAATATATTAGAATGTTCAGATAGCAATATAAAGAATGTGGCTTCTTTTCGGGCATCAAAGTGGTCATTTTATTAAAGAAACGTTTCTGTTAAACTCGGAAACTCATTATTTTTTTAAGAAAAGGAAAATTTTCCAGAAACCTAGATAACGACAAGATTGCACTGAATTTTTGTAAATGTTTCTCACAATTTAGAGCAGCTTTTGTTCAGTTTTTTACAGTGTAAACTAGGGTGTATTTGAAGACTTTCGGCACAAGTAAAGGCTATTACACTTTAAAATAGTAGTTAATTCCAATATCTATTCAGATGTTGCAATTTGAGTGGATTAATGAAATGTCAGCAAAATTTTCGAACCATTTCATGCTCTATAAACGTAAAGTCATCGAATGTGTATAATGCTTGTGTGAGATTCTGTTTTGAAAGCATAAAATTCTCAATTCATATTTTTTATAACTTTCACAAATGATAGTAAAACCACTCAAAAACCACTCATAAATGAGAAAAAAAAAATAAAAACTTACGTGTTCTGAATTGCAAATTCTTCTGAAGGATTTTCTAGCAGCTGCAATCGCACATGCTGAAAAAAAATATTATTAGAGTTTAGAAGTATAAAAACTCAGTTATTGTACTTGAAAAGCCCAAAACAAAAAAAAAATAATAGCTATCAGCCTCTTAATAAATTGATCTATTTTACTGATCAGAAATAAAATTAAAATAAAATTTTCAACACTATAATAATAGACGAATGAATAAATTGACCAATTTAATGTATAAGTCGCTATATGTATACCCCATTAGTATCGCAGGTGCGATATTATTAAAATAAAGTCTCATTCTTGAAACGGCGATATTGAGATTGCTATAGATCTGTGTAGTCCAACTGTGCCCCGCAAAGTCTCGATGGCACAACTTTTTCCGTGCAGTTTTCTTCATCTTATTTAAACATAGACATGTGGGATTAAATAAGGCTATAAATACTGGCCCGATCAAGACCCCGGAGACCACAGTTGGACCACACTGCTATAAATTACAACATTATCCACATTTATGGACTATTGCAGACGGACTAACACAGTCATAAATTTTACATTTTCTTCTATTAATTTGTGTATTGTTCAGTAGAAGCATTACTTGACATCGTTTAAAAGAAAAGATATCCGACTTCGAACAGCTAAAACTGTTTGACGATACGACAGAAAGCATATACAAATTTAAGGGGTTCGGGGTGTCAAAAATTTCAAAAAAGCGCAATTTTTCTTGCTAATAAAATACTACGAAGTTAAATAAATTAAATAAAACAAACCGCGTATTTCTATGAGGATTACGCCAGCATATAACAATTTTTGTGTTAAGCTATCAGTTCTACCCTGTCCGCAACAAACTTTAAGTCCCTTTATCTCAGAATGGATTTTTTCATAATTTGTCATTTTTAAAACGATAATCTAAACTTTCTTGAAAGATATGAAATTTTTTACAGAATTTTTATGTTATGATTTTAATAAATTGTCTTCAGTGTTTTTTATTTGATGTGAAAATTTTGAAAATATATTCCTCGAATTAAAAATTGCTCTCAAAAACCCTCTTTTCTTTTTACTTTTATATTTTATTCTAAACTTTTTAAGTAATATTTTTATAAATACTGAAGACAACTTAACAAGAAACCTTTTCTGCACACAATAGTGAAAAAAAAAGTAATGGAATCAGGCAAGTGGGTCGTGAGATATATAAAAAATTTATAAAGTAAAAAAAAAAAAAAAATTCAAAGTTTTCAAAAACTTTTTGCCTGAAAAGTATTCTTTATAGAAAATACATTTCAGGAAAAAATAAATTAGAAATTTATTAAATTTCTAAAATTTCTAAAGAAAATTATTTTTGTATATAAATAAATAAAATAAATTTTTTATCCCCTGACCCGCTTAAGAAACAAATAAAATTTTATAAAAGTTGGAAATAATATTGGTAACTCGGTTATAGTGAGTTCTGCTGGTACAAGAACCCGATTATAAAGAGTAAAAAGAAAGAAATATGTTAGTCTAAATATAAAAATATATTGCAGAAAACTCGATTGCTATGAGTGAAACTTGGATATAGCGGGCAAACATTTCGCAAATTCACAAAAAATTACCGATTTTCTTCACTTTCTCTAAACAAAATCTATTTTTTTTTCACTGGGTGTTCCAAACTTTGAATAAAATAGGATTAAACATATCGATAAGATTATGATGTATGCAGTCATTCCTAGTAAATACCTTACCTTTAACAAAACAAAACAAAACAAAAAAAACAAAAAAAAAAAAAAAAAGAATATTTTTCCTTGGTGAGATCTAAAAATTAATTAGAAAAAAAATATGCAGGCTCTTAAGAGCTTACACAAGTCACACGAAGCTAATGTTAAACCAACGACAGTGTTCCCCTTTAAATTTTAAATATTTTTTTGCATGGAGTAGCTGGAGTCTATAGCTAACTGGGTATCATTTTACTTTTTCGATTTAGGTTGCAGTTGTTTCTTTTCTGAGGATATTTTCATTTTCGGAACAGATTCCGAAAGAGAAAGTGACCCCATACAAAATCCTAAATCCTTTAAGGCCTGAAGATTTGTGGTAGAAATGAAAAGATTTGGTGGTTTATCCTAATTAATAAGATCATATTTGATTGAAAAAAATATTTTAAAAAATACCCGATGTCAGGTTATGCCAAGGAAAGATCCACGCAATTCTGTGGGTGCAGGCTTGACTTTAAATCGCATAAAAATAAGAAAATGTTTTTTCTTTTTCTTTAGGTTCACCTACACAATTGTGAAGGTCAGGTCTTAAAGTGGTAACCAAAATCAAAAAGTAAAAAAGGACCTGGTTAGAGATCGACTTCGGTTATCCTGTGCAAAAGGAAACAAATCATTTGAAAATATTGACATATAAATGAGAAGTTTGAAAAAAAAAATTGAAAATACGCTGCCATTGGTTTAACATTTTCTTGCGAATGTCTTCGCGTTACAAGTGTATGCTCTTAAACACAGTAAAAGGGAAGAGTACATACTTTACCAATTTTCAATAAATTTTGAATTATATAATAGTTTACGTTCTTATACCTTTTACTATTTATACATAAATTATGCTATCATGTCCATATAGCACGTAAATATATTATTTAAGATGATGGAGCAATGAGCAGACTTTATTCATAGTTTCATCTAAAAAATGATAATAAATGATAGTAATCAGAACAGAATAATTTAAAAAAAATTACTATGAATCAATCGTCTTAAAAATTTTCAATTTCCTGAAAAAAAAAAAAACTCTCTTTGGTTGGATATATAGACAGGCAAGAGATAATGCAGGTCGCGACATCTAGTGATGGTTTTGATCTTAGCTTTACTAATAGAAGGATTGGCATGTATGTTATTTATATATTAGATTTAAGATTTACAAACCTTATCGTTTGGCTTTGTGGTATGTACAGTGATAACAACTTGGCCAACTGGTGCACTTTCAAGGACTGTCGTTACATATTCCCGTTGTCGAAATTTCAAGTCTGTTGGTAGCTGATTGTCACTTTCTACAGTTAATGTAGTTAAAGAGTATCTGTCAGGATTGTCCATTTGGGTGGCTTTGATGACCAGAGTTATAGGAAGCCTTAGATCGTCAGGTAACGATTTCCTGATACTGACTTGACCCGATCTTCTGTGAAGCTCAAAGAAAGAATATTCTGCTGAATCTGAAAACAATACATAATTATGAACTAACTCCTTTGAAAAATTTTACTGCAGATGATTACAAAAACGCAGCTTAAACAGTGGTTCTAACACCATTTGTCAAGAGTGTTTACAATAAAATTAAGAAAAGATCCTCATCCAAGGAAAAAAAAAAAAATTGATTTTTTTTTCGATAATTTTTAGAATAATACCCTAGAACGATTAGGTGAAATTCGAAATATTTCAGAAGTTACAGTCAATTGAAAGCGGGCAATACGGAACTTGGTGTAACACGGCTGCATGCATGCTGAATTATTTGCTTCGTAAGTATAAATTTTTGGAATCGCGGAATAACTGTAAGTTGCAAAATATAACGATTAACTAAAAATTTGTACCCCCCCCCCCCCTTTTTTTTTAGTAAAACTTACCGCGGTTTTCTTGAAACGACATTTTTCAGTGCGTTGTGTAAAGTAGAGTTTAACTGGATCAACCAAATAGCTTTTTTCTCTTTGGAAATTCAAGGTTATTCATTTTATGCGATCATAAACCTTTCATATGTAAAAAAAAAAAAAAAGTCACGTTGAAATTAATGAGAAAGGGCGAAAAAAACTGCACTTTTTAAAAAGATGTACCGATTTGCCAAATTTCGTTCAATTTGACTAAAAATAAGTTCATCATATACCATATGCAACTGAAAATATCGCCATCAATTTTAATAATTATTGTATAATACAATGTTTTTAGGGTTCCGCACTTAAAAAGTAAAAACGGAACCATCATAAGACCACTCCTGTGTCTGTCACAGCCATTTTACTCGTAAACTATGGAACATGGAAAGTTTAAATTGGGGGAAGTAATAAAGATTATTGACCCACATACTTACAGATTATTAAGCATACACAAATATATTTAGGAAAAATGTAGAGGGGCTGATTAAGTTACTTAAAAAAAATCTTTTCTTTGTATATCGTGTGGGGTATAGTGTCAAAGCATTCGTAACGCTGAACTCAAAAATACATTTCTTTTACTTTTAAGTATTATATTTTCAGAGATATAGTCGAAAATGTAGGACAAAAACATGCCCCCCCCCCCCCCCACCATCTATTTCCGAATATACTAAAACTAAAATTATGAAAAAATTAGAGGTAGTAGACGTTAAGTTAAAGCTTGAAGGAAAATTATAGCGATTACCCTGGGTAACATAGTTTTTAAGAAAAACGCATTTTTCCGTTACACACAAATTTCTATTTGCAGGCATTCAGCAAAGATTTTAGGAGCACTTGAGGTACCTATTGTAGCAGAAGTATAAAAGCATTGTTGATAATGATTTTCGAAAAAAATCGTCGGTAATTAGTCGCGATATTAACTTTAAAAACACGGACGGTTTGACGGTTTGGACATGCATAATGACACGCTATGTACCATCGGCTCGTAAAGCCCAGATGGCAACTTTTAATGATATATTTGTGTAATGCAATGCCTAGTAGCAGTATAAAAGCAATAAACGTCAAATTGTTAAAACAGACTAATTTAACAGAATTAATCACATAAATACTATGGGATTCGCGGCTAGTTTGCATTGAGTGGATCAGTCAATATGCCTCCCGTGTCTTTAAGTTAATTAAAAACCTATCTGGAAAAACGCAGAAAGGACCAAGGCGGCGTTGCAACTTTGCGACCTTCTTTTGAAGCGCGTATAGCACAAGGCCAAGCTTAAACTCTGAACAAGTGTTTCTGTTTAGCTACACTTTAAAAAGAAAAGATTATCACTACGCTGAATTTAGTTTTATGAAATGCCTAATGAAGTTTAACCTCTTGCGCTCTACGACGTACGTCATGCTATTTTGACCATTTCCGACACTGATATATAGCTGATTTTTTAAATAGACATTCCGAATTCTCACCAGGTAGTTTTAATTCTTATTTTTGCTTTACAAGATGATTGATTTCCCACGAATAAAGTAAAAGAAAATTACCAATTAAATTTTTGTGGTGTGAATTCAAAATTTCTAAAAAAAAAAAAAAAAATCTGCCAGATGCGGCAACACTTTTGGTGGCTAGTGACATACATCCGCTAACAGCACCAGAGCGCAAGCGATTAAATTTGAACTACTTTTATTGTCAGTACCGAATTAAGTTCATCATAGGCAGATTAGGATAAAAAAAAGAGTTATATGGAATAGCAATATTTGATATTATTTAGCCTTCATACCTCTTTAAACTTTTATGGTATACCCATTCATACTTTTCTAGTATATACAGCTATACCCCACCCTACGTTGTATAGTTTTTTACAAAGTCTTATTATTCTTTTAGCAACGATTTTTTTAATAATATAGCTAATAATTCATATATTTATTGTAGGAACCCTCTGAGCGCGAGTAACACTCGCAGTTGACCGTTTATTTATAGTAAAGACTATGAATAATAAGTGCGAAAATTCAGTATTTGTGTTTCTTTATTCTTTCCATGAATAAAAAATTCCCGAAGATGACGTACAATTTTAGGCCGATAAACGGTAACCTCAACAGAATAAATACTTTTTTCTCTCTTAGGTATGCCTCTTTTTTTGGTGCTGACATTACAGTTGAAATCACACTTTCCATTTACAGTGACATCCTGATTAAGTTAGATAGCTAAAATTTAAGATTATCCACGAATTATACATTTTCTTTTAGCATTGTAAAATTTAATTTGGATGACAATTTTAAAATTACGAGAATACAAACAAAGCTTAATTGTTCTTTAAAACAAGTTTAAATGTTTCTTCTAATTGACATTGATAGTCTAAATGATACTTATTGCACTCCTACATGTTAAGCATTTTTCACCACACAAAAGTGCCGTAGATTTAAGCTTAATAAATACAGAGTATAATACAATTTTTGTAACGATCACACAATCACGCATTTTTGTAACGATTTTGACTTTCTCTATCATTTTAATTTAAATAAAAAAAACTATATGGCATCAATTCGTAATAGGGTTTTATTATCATCTGCACCATTAAAAATATTCTTTGATTTAATGGATCGAAGACTATGTATTAGTGCTTTCCGAAGACATATACTCTTATTTATATTCGATTACTTAAAAAAAAAAAAAAAAAAAAAACGCGTGTTTAACGTTTTCAAACGTAAAATAAGTGACATAATTAATAAATGGAAAGAAACGTCAGAGTTTATATTTGACTGGGAATAAGATACAAAATGCATACACAACAAAGGTACGTTCACCGCTTATTATGTCACATCTTATGTTTAAAAAAATAATCCCCCTCTCCTCCCCCCCCCCCCCCCAAAAAAAAAAATAAATATAACAAAATGTTTAAAAATCTCTATAGAAACTGTAAACAAAATTATAAAGTCTTATTTGAAGATAATCATATCAAATAATAATAATAATAATAAAAATACACGATGCTCACCGTGTGTACCTAAAGGTGTACTTCTAAATCTACTGCTATATCTTAAAAAAAAAAAAAAAGAGAGAGAGAGAGAGAGAGAGAGAAATGAAACCGGAATTAAGGATATCCCATTTGAATTCACCCCATCTAAGTCCCCTGACTTGTCTCTTTTAGGTAGCTTTCTTTACAAAAAAGCTACCTATTGCAGCCGTTCGGAGGAAAGCGATTTCAAAAAATTTTGGTATATTTTCATCGATCATGACCCCCAGACCCCGAAACCACCCTCCGTTCAAAATTGATATATATATATATATATATATATATATATATATATATATATCTGATCTATGTCACACTGTAACTCCCGTAATTATGAACCGATTTCGATGTAATTCGGTGTGTACATAGTACATACCAATGTCTCGACCGAGTTCGTTGGCCAGCTTCATCCGCCGTTTTGTTTCAAAATGGCGGCCATTTAAAATTTTTCAAAAAATTTAAAACTTGAAATGTGGTACCAAAAAATTAAAAATGGAAAAATATTTTTTTCTTATGTATTTGACCTTTATACAAAGATTCCGGAGCAGTTTTTGTTTCGTCTATATCTTAAAAAATGGCTGAGTTATAGCATTTTGAATTTCTAGCGTGGCTGACATTTTGAAACGTCCTGAATTTTGTCACGCGATAAAAGGCGTATTTATGAACCGATTTGGATGTAATTCGGTGTGTACATAGTACATACCAATCTCTCGACCGAGTTCGTTGGCCAGCTTCATCCGCCATTTTGTTTCAAAATGGCGGCCATTTAAATTTTTTTTTAAATTTTTAAATTTGAAATGTGGTACCAAAAAATTGAAAATGGAAAAATTTTTTTCTTATGTATTTGACCTTTATACAAAGATTTCGGAGCAGTTTTTTTTTCGTCTATATCTTAAAAATGGCTGAGTTATAGCATTTTGAATTTCTAGCGTGGCTGACATTTTGAAACGTCCTGAATTTTGTCACGCGATAAAAGGCGTATTTATGAACCGATTTGGATGTAACTTCGTTTATACATAGTACAGACCAATGTCTCGACCGGGTTCGTTGGCCAGCTTCACCCGCCATCTTCTTTAAAAATGACGGCCATTTAAATTTTTAAGAAAAATTTAAATTTGAAATGTGGTACCAAAAATTGAAAATTGAAAAAATATTTTCTTCTTATGTGTTTGACCTTGATAAAAAGATTCGGGAGCAGTTTTTGTTTCGTCTATATCTTAAAAATGGCTGAGTTATAGCATTTTGAATTTCTAGCGTGGCTGACATTTTGAAACGTCCTGATTTTTCTCACGTAATAACAGGCGTATTTATGAACCGACTTGGATGTACCTTGGTGTGTACATAGTACATACAAATATCTCGACCGAGTTTTTTAAATAAGGATTATCAAAGCTACCTCTTCCTCCCGGCACTGGCCGGAAGGACTTTTGGATCACTTGTATTTGGACTTTTAAAACAAACTCTTTATAAGCTGCATCTCAAAGCATTGCAAGGACTCTGGGAGAGTGTGGTCGAGGAGTGAACAAAATTAACCATGATATTTTAAGAAAAGTTCTTTTATCATGGAAATCAAGATGTAATATGATAGTTAAAAAAAAGGGCTAACAGATTAGAAAAGGAAATTCTTATCTTTGTTTTATATTTCTTTTTCCAAAATCGTTACAAAAATGTGTGTAAAACATTCCTCTGTATAACGAAAATCGTTCTTTCTTTTTCGTGTGGGTCGTGGCGTATCCACCGATTTTCACGGGAATTAGAAAGGAGATAAATAATAAAACTTGTATAAGCGTAATAGTTAGAAATTAAGAAATAAATAAAATAAAATACAACCCGAACATTATTTGCTGCTACTTATATACCTATTTAACTTAACTTGATATTAATTTCCTGTTCAACATAAAATGAAAATCTGTCTTTTTTCTAACATTTTTTAAAGTAAATGTGGATTTTATATATGTGGTAACTTATGGTTACTCAGCTTTTTTTTTCTCTGTACAATCAATTGCCCATTCTGGTAAATCTGCCGCTAGCTGTTTCACATTATTGTTGCAAGTAAATGTTCATTGTTGAGATAGATTTTTAAAATATCATGCTTGAAAATTATTTAAAAAGTAACAAATTGAGATACAGTTTTCTAACTAATTTTAATCGAAAATACCCCCACCCCCCCCACCCCCGCCAATATAAGTAATAATTAAAATTATGGGGTATTTAGAAGTGATGTATCAGCGATAAAAATATAACCGGTTTTTTGCAGTCTTCCAAGATTGGATAACACATTTCTGACGTCGGCAGGAAAGTCTGCAGTGAAAGAAATCAGACTTGTTGCGAATAAACTAGAATATAAACGGTTCGATATCAACCTCTGATTTTTCTTATTCCAATTTCATTAATTACAGAGTCTAAGACGATTCCTTCCAACAAAAGTATATTTTATAATCCATGTATTAAATATATTTATATATATAAAATAATATCCGTTATTGGTAGACAAATATGATAAAAAAAGTAATTTCTGTAAAAATTAAAAATATTAAACATTTTAAAATTTACTTAATTACCTGAATTGAAGGAATATTGAATTGGAGCTTGAATTCCTTCATCTGGATCTTCAGCTTTGATAGGAGATGGTGTTGTGACAAGCTGCGTACCCTGAAAAAAAAAAAAAAAAAAAAAAGAATCAGTTGCAACACATTTAATTTAATTTTAGTACGTCAGAATTAAATAAGGAAAAATTTTAAGAAATTGTAACTTCAGGACGAGCATTTTCATGAAATTTCAAAAGTGTTTACAAATGCGGTTTGTCTGTTTTTCTGTTTGTTGGTGCTCTTACTCTCGCAAACATACTCGGAATGTAATTTTTATACGTTATTGAGTTTTAGCGTAGAATGCTCGGTATTGAAAATGAAGTATGTAGCGTTTATAGTTCGTTTACACACAAAAAAAATTATGTTGCATTATGGTCTATGTGGAAAAATCGTTTACGGAGCATTTATTGATGTTACGTTATTTAAAACATAATGAGATTGGTAAACTTCTCTGAGGTAGACTATAACGAGCTTTCTCAGAAAAATAGAATAAGTAACATTTATATTTTTTTTTTTTTTTTTTTGCAGAGACGCACAAAAAAATTCCATTACAATATCATCTATGGGGAAAAATCGATTGCGGTGAATTTTAATGATGTTATGATACATCCAACATAATGAAAAATTAAAAAAAGCTCTGTAGTGTACTGCGTCATCTTTTCTGTAGATTATGGAGTGCATAGCATTTATCGTTCATTTACAGACATATACAATATAATTCGGTTTCTAATTTTTAGTTAATTACATCGTGTATATAAATTCTATAGTTCATATACAGTGCTGCACTATTGAATTCGTACACATTACGACTCATGGACAGCAATTGCTGAAAATGGATTTTTAATGAGTTATGAGTTTTTTAAATTACTTATTTGGATATCTCGTTTCATTGTATGAAAAAAATAAATTTCTTAATGATATTCTGTTACTGTTGGAAATTGTTTAATAATTTATGCCTTATGCATGATTTTTTGTTCTTGTTAATAATGTGCGAGGATTTGATTATAACATAAACGGACATCACAAGGTGCTATATTCAATCCTTGATTTTTTAATATAAGTTTTATAGTTTTTAATATTTTTATGATGCAAATAAATATTATCTTAATACACAGTGTATCCGAAATGCAACTTTACATTAAAAAAAATAATTTAAAATAAACAAACAATGATATGCACTTACGGTTTTTCCGTAAAAAAATATCAAAGTTTTTAAAATGTTTTATTCCACGATTTCATTATATGCACCATTATTCGCGCACAACATATCGAGTCTATACGAGATTTCTAACCACGTTCTGTGAAGCATCGCAGAATCAACAGTCGGGATGGCCGCTGTAATTCAACTTTTCAATTCATCAGTGTCACGAATTGGAGATTGGTATACAATGTTTACAATGGTATACAATGATACCACGTAAAAGAGGGAGTTGGTTACAATCCTTATTAACAAAGTACATCTCCACAGTATTTGTGCAGTAAGTGCTCGATATAACACCCATCCGTTAAAGTAACAATCTCATTATAACTACGGATCGAAAATGTCCTATATATTTAAACATTCATGCAGTGTTATTTTCACATTCAATAGAACGATAAATTAAGGTAACCATTCCTATATAACAAGTAGGGTGTCAACGATTTTAATCAGTTGATTTAAATCAGCGATTAAACCGTGATTTAAATCAACTGATTTTTTTTTTTTTTTTTTTTTTTTTTTTTTTTTTTTAATATCATTGATTAAAATCATAAATTTTCTAAATGTTTAAAAGACATAAAAAAGTGTTAAAACATAAGATGAACATAATTTAGAAAGTTTCTACGGGTACTTTTACTTACGGAAAAAAAAAAAAAAAGAATTTTAAATAATTGTTTCTAAGCTTAATTCCTGAGTATTGTTAAAAATTATGTACAGTAAGTTTGTAAGAAGCATAGTTTTTATCTGACATAGAAACAATTTCATTTAAAAATGATATGTAAATCTAACATAATTTGAAATGTTATAATTTCCTTTAAGTCATCATATTATTCATTATTTTATGTAAAATAAGCATAATAAGTATAAATTTCTACATGTAAAAGAAAAAAATAGCCAGAATCTTATTTTCTCATTCTACTTTTGCAATAATGAATTTATAATAAATCTTGGAGCTAAAGGAGAATGAAAGAATGATATCTGCTCAACAGTTATTGTAAAAGAATGTATAAGGGAAGAACTAATTGGTATAAAAATGTTAAGCACACTAAGAGCTTCTTCGGTATAGGCTGAATAAATGTTTTTTTTTTTTTTTTTTTTTTTTTTTTTTTTTTTTTTTTTTTTTACTTTAACTCATGTACTATATCAAATAAAAAGAAGTAATTACGGATTGAAAAGGCAGCTAAACTTTCTTCTTATTAAAAAGAAAAAATATTGTACCATTGAAAGCTAATAATCCCCACTGACAGGAAATAATGTTGTTACTTAATATTTTGAGAATTTCAGATATAACTGGCTATTCTTATATTTACTCTGTATGCGTGTATGAATGGGTTTAACTCATTTTTATAATTTTTTTGGTTAGCTTACACATACATGTGTGTAAGTTTATATTTAGGTGATTAACAGCAATTAAAAATGCAAAACGAGCTGCAAATAATATTTGTTAGTTTTGTTAAGCGTGCTACCAGCTAATGAAATTACTTATTTGCAGTTTTTATTAATTCTGTAATTACTTACTTTTTCTTCTTGGCCATTTTTTAAAGGGTGCCGCACGCATGTTCACAATACCTACTCTGTTCAGATTCGACACTGGTATTTCTCAGTATATTTTTCTGGTATGAAATTTTCAATATTTTGAAACACTTAGTTTTGGTATTATTTCAGTGTAATAATGATACTATCTTAATTCTAATAATATTATAAATGTGAAAGTGTAGAAATGTTTGACTGAATTCAGTGTCAAAACAGATAATTAAATGCCTTTGTATTCATTATGCATCATATTAATTTTTATTCCCAATGTTTAAAAATTTCACTTAATTTAATAAAATTTACATATTTTATTTGTTTGCAATACATCAAATAAAAGTTACAAGCAAAAAAAAATATTTACTTTATAATAGAAATATTAATAGTGAAATTGCAAAATATTTTTTTTCAATAATGCTCAAGTATATAAATTGGCAAAAATATTTTGTAATTTCACTATTAATATTACTAACATAATATAAATACTTTCGCACAATTGACATTTTGTTCGAAATAGCTACAATTTAAAGTTTTGATATTTCATTACAAATATTTCTAATGTAAATCCAATATTTTTCAATATTGGTATTATAGTTCAAGTATCAGTGATAGCAATCATTGCTTAAAGTTAAACGTATTTTTGTATTCAAAATACTAGTCCAGGGGTAATGTACCGAAAAAAGGAGGTAACCTTGCAAAATCTATCTAAAATGTTTTCTATCTTTAAAACAGTAAAACATTAAAACATATATTATCAAAAATTGGTAAATAAAATATACCATTGTAGTGTTGAATAGAATATGTTTTTCGCAAATTTTCACACCTATCCCATTGATGCTTGGAAAAATATGTATGCATTATAAAAATTATAAAATTATTAAAATTATTTAAATTAAACAAGAATTCTTTCTTAATTGAAACTATCGTGCCAATAAGTTACTAAATATTGAAGTATTCTTTTAAACAATGCTTTGAAGTTAACACTGTATACACTTAAAATTACACTCTTAAATATGAGAATTGTCTCATTCATCTACACTCTGCCCTACTTTTAAAATTATATAAATTTATTGAATATAAAATGTTTGTTGAGATGAAAATAAAGACGTGAGTGGGCAAATAATAGATAATTTACTGCTATCAATTTTTAGAAGTCGACATACGCGATTAAATCCGCGGGGAACAATTTGAATAATTGGGGTAAAACTATGTTTTTCACGGTTTTTAACAAAATTAAAAAAATTGTCTTATTTATTAATGGCGTACTACGTTTGCTATTGAGTGTATAATAAAGTTGTAAATATGAAAGTTGTAGAGAATTTTATCCTCTTTAATATTGTATTTACCAAATAATATGCTACGGCAACGGATCTCGAGATATATAAAAAAAATAAAAAAAAGTCCCAAAATTTTGTTGTTTTTTGGCCACAGAAAATTTAGCCTTAAGAAATGGTGTTTAGAAAACTTGGTTTTTCCTTGTTGGCATCATGATAAACAAGTCAGTAAAAAAATCTTTTACCCGATCTTTTGCAAGGTAAAATGTACATTTCCCCTGGACTACGTATAGAAAAAGAAATTTTTAATACTAATTTTCGCTTTACTTAATTTTCGTCGAATGAATAAAGTGAAAAGTCTGAATTCGTCAATTAAATAAAGTGAAAAAAACTTTTTAAAAAGACAGATAGAAATTTTGAATTCAGAATTCCGCTAAATTGTCAAAACTGTTAGCCACGAATGCAGATATTAGCACAATATAACCAATATAACACTGGTTTTCAGGGTAATTTTGTTTCGGATTTTTTATATCGCTATTTCCAATAGTAATCGTTGCATCTGTTAATCTCGTAATTTATAAGGCGAATATTACTATTAGAAAGAAATAGTGGTTATAAAAAGTGCAGAAACACAATCACTCATGAATTTTCGCATCGGGTGCATTTTTTCTAAAGTTTAACATTAGTGTGGCTGTTATTTCTTTTATGTCAAATATTTTCATATTTTTTTTCTTTGAATTGATACAATATTACAAACTCAAAAGAGTATTTTTCAGCTACATTCAATTGAAAGTTGGTTTTATTTTTATAACTTTTATTTTATGTATTACAAACAAATAAACTACGCAAATTTTATTAACTTAAAGGAAAATTTAAGTATTGGAAAAAAATAATATAATTGATAATAATACAAAAGCAATTAGTTATTCGTTTTGATTCTGATTTTAACCAAGCACATTCACACTTTCGGTTTTATAATATTATTAGGATTAGGATATTTTTATTACTGCATTATTATAATAACAAAACTAAGTATTTTAAAATATTCAAAATTTCTTGCCAGGAAAATATACTGAGAAATACCAATGTCGAATCTGAACCGAGTAGGTATTGTGAACATTCCGCACTCTGACCCTTTTGAAAATGGAAAAAATCACCCTGGCATTAAAAAAAAAAAAAAAAAAAAAAAAAAAAAATACTGAAATTCATCTGTAATTGTAGCCAGAGATTTCTTGTAAAAAAACTTTCCCATTCCACAATATTTCTAAATCCATGTGCCCAAGAGCTTGCAAAAATGCTAGAACTTTATCTCTTTATAAAAAAACTGGACATTAATTAAAACATGTTGTTATTTAATTGTGTTTCTTAATTTGTAATTCATTAAATTGTCAAAATTAATGACACTTTATTTATAATTCTAAAAAATATATATACTTTTCTTTTCTTATATCATTACTAATACTATATCACTAATTCATTTCTCAAGAAATAGTGCCCCTTTTTGGAACTAGCATCCTACCATCTTTTCTTTCTAAAATTAATACTACATTATTATCATTTTAGTAAGTAATGCATAAAAATGTATAATAGGTTCCTAATTAGAGAGTTAATTGTTTAATAATTACTAATTTTAAATAGTGTTAAACAATTTAATATTAAATGCAGTTATTAATTTTAATAAATATTAAATATCATTAGCATTTAATATAGTTTTACACAATTATTACAAAATGTTAATGTACATAACGTTGTTGTATGATACTAGCTAATGAAACTACAAATTTGCAGTTTTTATAATTTCTGTAATTACTAATTGATAATTATAATTTTATTTATTGTAGTGTAAAAACATAGATTATGTCAGCAATTAGAGTTTTAATTGTTTTGGAAACATAAAACTCTTGGTAGCTGTTCAGTATTTGAACGCTGGGGGAAAAAAATCATAAAAATCCGATTTAAATAAAAAAAAATCTGATTTAAATAAAAAAATTCAGATTCTTTATATGTTTTTTAGCACCATGATTTTTTTTACACCATAATAACAAGACAGTCCAGTTTTTCTACCAATAGATATTTCAGATTGTTTGTGCGCTAAAAAAACATCAGGATGAGCATCTTTCAAACATCTTTCAAAGGGAGAAAAAATTTCATCTTCTTTTTAAATTTGGCTGTTTTTTCTCTATTTACGAATGAAAAGTATTAAAACCACCTATTTCTGTCGTCTGTATCTGATCTGAGAACAATGGACTTGCTGTTTCCACAATTATTGCAACAGATGTTTGAAAAATTTTTACTGCATTTAAAATTTCTTGTTTCTTTATTTCTAAAGTAGCTCAATAAAAACTTTTTAAAGAAATATTTAATCATTAATAATTATTATAATAAAGTTATATACTACTGATTATATTACTATATAATTAGTAGTTCATAACTGGCTGAAAACTGAATTATTACCCTCTTAAGAGCTAATTTTTGACCGTCGGAATCATTCAGAGTTATTAATTTTCATTCATAATATATAACCGTAAAAGCTGTAAAAGAATATTTTATGTATAATATTAGATTTTCTTACATTGTATATATTTTTTACGACTTCTCTCATTACAGTTGTGTTTTATAATTTTTAATCATTGAAGAATTGGGAAATAGATGTATCCTTCTTACGTACTGTTTCTCACAGATGGCAGCACTACCGATACGAAGAATCCCAAATATTGAAATTTTTTAAATACTTTTAGTTTTATATGTTTCTCACAGATGGCAGCACTACCGATGTGAATAATCTCAAATATTGAAAAAATATTTAAGTACCAATATAAATTCTAATGATCTCAGAATTATTTTCTTAATACTGGTTACATTTTAAGCGAAATTCGTTTTCCAGTCATCCAGTTGTTAATAAAGAATGTTAGGTTTTTGCTTTTTTATAGAAATCTTCAATAAAACAAAAATTACAAGAAGTCAGGAAAATGCAGATTACTCGCAGTTAACATCCGTCCAACTGTTCAAACAATTTCTATTTATTAATATTATTATATTAATAAATAGAAATTGTTTAACGTGTAAAAAACACCTTTTTATTCAAAACAATTATTATTTAGCTTCAACAATTATTGTCAAGCTTTAATAAATTTACTCCGTAAATTTAAAACTTACGTTTTAAAGGTTGCTGACAGATGGCAGCACTTAAGTTGATTTATGGACTGGGCAAGCATGGATTTGGGACATATGGACTTGTATTCAGAGATGAAAGAGAAAAAAAAATCTTTAGACATACTTTTATGTCACGACATAATAAAGTACATTGCCATAACCGATTTCTTTAAAATATAATTTCATGCTTGTCACATATTTTATAAAATATTTATAAGTCCGTTTTTAATATGTTCAAGGAGTCTTAAAAGGAAAGCAATATATTATATTTGAAAAAAAAAAAAACACCATACATAGATTATTGCGAAAGTGTCATCTTTCTTATGCTTTTGAAGTATTTGCTTAGTACGTTAATTGCAAGACACCAAAATAAGTTTTAAAGATATCGTACTTTTTTCAGTATCAAAACCCGCCTGATCCAAAATTTTAAAAATCGTATTTCCTCTATCAATCTCTACTGGTAAACCTGCACCGAAAAAAAAAAAAAAAACAAAACAAACAAACAAACAAACAAAAAAACACTACGATCCGCAAAAAATCGAGTTTTATCCTGTATTTCTGGCATTGTAAAATCTTGGTTTACAATGAAAAACATTTGCGATTTTCCAAAGTTTGATTTTCTGGATAAGACGAGCTTTGAAACTCACGTCCTCATATGAATTCTAACTTTCTTAGTTCCAAACAGTTCAAGCTTAAATTTATAAAATGCGTTATCACATTTAGATGCAGCTAATAAAAATACATATAAATGGCATCAAAATGCTTAAACTTTTATATCGTAAAAAATCCAGTTTCAGTTTAAAACAAGAAAGAAAAATCATGCGTTAAGCATAGATTATGAAACACTTTCCAACGCTTCCTGAGTGCTTTAACAAAACTTCGTTATTTAAGAAAATAATGTAAATAAGATAACTAAGTAAACATTTTAGAAAACGCATAAAACATTATAAACATTGATTTCAGCAGTTACCGTCCATAGCCAATAGGGCCTTTATTACACGCCACTATTTAGCTAAAATTTAATTTAATCTAAAACACTCTTAAAACTACTGAAATCACATTTCCAGTTATTATCATTCATAGACGGTTATGTATTCAATTCTTTGCGTGACCCTGTATGTCATTTTATCTATATTCTACTAACATTTTTTAGTAAACTAAATGCAGGTTCAGCGTAAAAATGCATAACTCCTTTAAAAACCACCTTTATGCTCATACTCAGTAACCCTTACGAATTCTTTTGTGTAGCCCTGTATATGAACTATAGCATTTATACACACCGTATAGTATGCCTAAATATAGTGAAACATAAAAGTGCATATCATAATTAAAAATGCATTTCAGCAATCATCACTTATGTACAGTACATCGGACATAATGTAGTATCTGAAATATTTTTGTGTCCCTGTAAATGCTATGCACGTCTTATTATGCATGAAATAACTTATAGTAAACCTCAGCGACGTATATCAATTTCATTATATATGAAATAGTTTAACATAATTAAAATACGCCGCAAACAACCCCCCCCCCCCCACCACCACCATATCATCATATAACTTAATTCTTTTGTGTGGCCCTGTAAATGAATAATAAGTATTCTTTGCACCGCATATTCTTCAGAATGCTTATTTTACTGCACTTCATAAATGCATATCAATTATTTTATGCTTGAAACCGTGTAACATCATTAAAAATCATTTGAAACAATTTTTTCCCATTCGCCGTAATGTAACGGAATACTTTTGACTGTCCCTGTAAATGAACTAAACATGCTACAAACTTCATTTGAAATAAGGATCGTGCTATAGTGAACCTTAATAACATCCAAAAATTTCAGGGCAATCCGAGAATATTTACGAGAGTTACCGCGCGGACAGACGGCCAAACAAACCGAATTCAAAAACACGTTTCAACTTTGTTGGAAAAGTGTTAAAAAAGAACTAAAAATAAGAAATGGTGTTTTAAACATAAAAAAAATAATATTTAAAAAATAAATAAAGCCTAATTGAAGAAAAATTGAATAGCAACAGGAACATACAACTCATTTTGCCTATTGTTCCTCGCTTTTTCTTTCGTTTATTTTACACTTACGAAGGATATACGCCTATTTTGAATCCTTGGAAAAGATGTAGTACGCTAAATTTTTTTGGCTGTTTAACGCTTTGTTGGTTATGCTAAAATAGGGCTAAAATTGAAAAAAAGAATGATTTTTAAAAATACAATTTTTTATTTTTTAAAATTTAATTTACATTTGAAAAGAAATATTATATATACAAATAATATATACATAATATATATACATCTATATGTATAATATACAAATAATATATACATTTTAAGAAAAAAATAACAAGCAAAAAATGAAAGAGTAAAATTTTGTGCCCGGACCAATTTAAGTGAATAAATAATTTTATTAATTATCCATTTTGTTGTATTTTTAATGTTTCTTGTGAAATAAATATGCACACATTTATATATTTTTGTATTTTCATGTTAAATTTATGACATATCGCAAAATTCTTAAAATCAAGGTTTGTCGCGGATTCAAAAAAGTTTAGAAATATTCACATAATATATTAAAAACAATCTAGTTGAAGAGTCGTACTTAATATTTATGCAACTATGTTAACATTGTTATGTAAACATACGCATATTTATATATTTTGGCATTTTCAGGTTAAAAACTGTGACATGATTCAAGTTAAAAATTGTGACCTGCCGCAGAATACTTAATGAAATCAATGTGTATCGCGGATCCAAAGGGTTGAGAAACACTGATATACTATATTAAAAACAACCCAGTTAAGGCTCAATACTTAATATTATGCCAGCTTTAATTTGAGAAGTGTACCATGATTTATGAACAACGTATGGTTTTTCTTTCTTTTGATTTAATATTGCCTTTTAATTACTACCAAGAAATATTTAACACAACAAAAGACCGAGACAAGCATTTGTAGAAAACATTTAATTAAAAGGTTAAGACGATACCTTAGCGTTCCGCTAGGTAAGAAGGGGGGGGGGGGGATAAAAGCAAAAAATGGATACAAAGAAAGAAAACGGAAACTGTAGTCAGAGAGCGTGACCTTACATCCGGTGGCAGCGATTAAGGAAAAAAGAAAATAGTTATAAAAAAGCATTGCACGTCGCTTGCACATATAGAAGGCAAACATTGAGGTGTAAAGTGGGAAAAAAAATCTTACAATTTAACATGCGTCCAAATTCTGCAAATTTACAGAAATTTTTTGGAATATTCTTTTAAATACACACAAATTATTTTTAATATAAAAAATAGGGTTACCAGTCACCTAAATCTTTACAGGTCTTAGTTTTAATGTGCGTATTTTCCAGTAAGTCATCAAAGGCGTTTTCAAATCTCTCATTCCGTGCACTGGGCAACGCGAGAAACATAAATTAAAGTGACATGCAAATATTATGCATGACTATATATTATGTATCAGTTCGTGTGTATGAGAGAGAGATGGGGGGTTGGGGAGGTGATATGCTCTTGTGTAGGACTGCACAAGCCTTTTGCCTGAAAGTTGTTTCCCGAAGCTTTCCAAATGCAACATTCGCCGTATTTAATCGTAAAATTTCTATCATTAAATAAGGCAATTATAAAATAGAGGTAGGTGGATGCCCCTCGGATCACAAGTTGGGCAACTCTAGCTTATGTATTTTTCTATATTCAAATACATCATTCGAACCATTGAGTTCCTTTTATATCATTGTAAACTTTCCATTTATAACATCAATTAAAATATATTATATTAGTGGGTAAATGAACAATTTCACTTGAAAGCGTCACATTGTTTCACACAATAACAAATCCAACCGTACTGAACCAAAATGTTATTGTAATAACAAAACATTTTCATTCTTACATGCGTGACCACTATAGGTAGTTGCATTTGGATATAAAAGAATCAAATCTTTCTTTGATTAATTTCAATTGCTACCTGGTGATAAATAAGAGAAAACAATTTTATGTAAGCTTCATTGCTTACAACTTTACATTAAAAAAAAATTGCATAACTTTAGCGGGAATAGCATTTTGCCTATGGCATCTCTAGAAAGAATAATTATAATAATTAAAAAAAAAAAATCTCGTAAATTTTTCCTCAACTAGATGCATTTCCTCCCTTTTTAATCAAATTAAGCTTTCCAAATGACTACACCCATATCCCCCGTGTTGACAATTGGGCCGTCATAAACAACACCAACACTAAATGACTACAAACAACACTTTAAATAGACTAAATTTTTAAGGTTATGAGTAACATCATCTTTATTATTTTGTTATTTAAAGAACAGATTTAATAGCTGTATCAATTTGTTCTGATTAATTAAAATATTTATTTTCTAACTTGATGCAATAAATTTAAAATTTGCTCAGAAAAATGTAACCTCTGTTACTACATTTACGCTTCGTAGAATAAATAATAAGAATTGTGTCCCATAGAAAGCTTTACTAATCTAATTTGTAGAAAAAAGTCCCAGAAAAAAAAATATTGTGGTCTTATCAAATGTTTAATTTCTAAAGCAATATCGTCAGGTTTTGAGGTTGATGTATTTATTTTTATTTATTTATTTTTTTGTAACTTCTATTACACAAATTAAAGATAGTTTTAAAGATAAAAAAATTTCTTTAAAATTTTACAACAATAGGTAAAAAAAAATATATGTACACCAAACTTACATATTTGCGTACAATTATTGATGATAAAAATTTCAATATATTAAATGTAAAATCAATTATAAATAATGTCATTCTTAAAATCGGTTACATGTAACCTCCGTTACAATACTTCTATATCTTGTCTTTAAAATGCTGTATTTTAATTTTAGAATCGCATTTTTTATGTTGTGCAAATTTTGTAGATAATGCATATATACTTCCCATAACAGTCCTTCAGGCAGGACTTTTGAAGTGAAAGTGATACGAATCACCATTCTCCTACATGGAAAACCACGAATTCCATAGATAACACTAGTCTGCATGATATCAGATGATTAAAAAACAATGACTGCCCTTAATGCAATTTTTCATGCTGATTACAGAACTGATCTTAGTTTTCTTCTATCACGTATAGTTTGTTTGCAATCAACCCGAGTTGATTTCGAAGATTCATCGCTGAGAACAAGCATTATGTGGTAGTCACACATAACGTAAATGTACTTCTGGATACTTGCCAACTTATCTAACGACTTTTAGAATACAGTCTGATTGTCATGAACCGCTCGTAAACCCACAAGAAATTTTGCTTCCACCATTACACATCAAACTAGGATTAATGAAGCAATTTGTAAAGTCTCTACCACAAGATGGGTATTGCTTCAAGTACCTGACTATGAAATTTCCCTACATCACATACGAAAAATTAAAAGCTGGAATTTCGTTGGTCCTCAAATCAAAAAACTGATGAAGGACAAAGATTTTCAAAAAATGATGAATGAGATAGAAAAAAGACGCATGGACCGCCTTCAAATGTGTTACCAAAAACTTTTTAGTGAATAAGAAAGATCCAAATTACAGGAATATTGTTAAAACAATGCTGGAAAATTTCCAGAAGTTGTGCTCTAATATGAGTGTAAAAATGCACTTTCTGGATTTTATATCGACTACTTTCCAGAAAATCTGGGACATTACAGTGAAGAGCACGGTGAGTACTTTCACCAGGATATCAAAGTGATGGAAATTAGGTATCGGGGAAGATGGAATGTAAATATGATGGCAGACTGCTATTGGATTCTGAAGAAGAACAAATGATGAAGGAGGATCCACAAGAAAGACAAAAAGAAGGAAGTTTGTTTAATTAGACACTTTTTGCTTTTAGTTTTATTAAAGAAATATCATGAAGTTTAAGGACATTTTTTACAGTATTTTTAACGTGTTTAATAAAACACTTTGTATGAAATTGTGATAAATTTCTGATTGCATTAATTAAAATATTGAAAACACAACTTCTTATTTTTTGTAAAATCCTGATGTGATAGACATAAATGGAAGTCATTTCCGGAATGAGCATCAAAAATTGATTCAGGAAAACTTGATCATAAGAAATCATCTGACAAAAAGTTTAAAAATGCAGACTGTTGTAAATCATCCAGCTCAGACAGCGCTGGTTTGGAGCCCGCTAACATCGGCCCAAGCTTCTCATTTTATAGCCAGCATGCTGACCACTAAGATGAGTGGGCATTTTAGATTCTTGAATAGTCTTAAGGCTGTTGTCAAATCAAAACTGATTACTTTTCGGACACATTCCCGAATTCATTTTTCTTCGTAAACGCATGAGACTGACAAGTGCTTTTATTCAAAAGCTATGAAATCGAATAGTTTTTTTCCTTTTTCTGAATCTCACTTCAGCAGTCATGCCTGCAACTATGAAGTTTTTGCGTTTAAAAATGAGTCCGTAAACGTTTCAGAAAGTTTCACGGAAAAAAAAATGTTCTTTAGAAAATACCTATAAGAGGCTATTTAGGGGGGGGGGGACGTTTTGCCTTTACAGGTTGTTAAATTCATTGATAATCTACGGAAAATGTTAAAACAGGGATGCTTTTTATGTAACATATTTTCAAAATTCGGTTTTCACGATCAGAATGTTTACGTCAGTTGTAGACTTATTACGTTTTCAAAAATTTTAAATATTTTTAAAAAGGCAACAAAATTTGAAAATTTTACCTTACATTTAAAAAAAAATGCGTCTTTTAAAATGTACTGAAAATTTAAGGCGATGATTCTTTATAAAGTCTAAAACATCAGGATCGGACATATACTTTCTGGTTTAAACTGGTTTAATACATTCAAAGACGACCATTGTAACGTGCATTGTAGCAAAATTTCACAACAATACTCCTATTAGAATATTAGCAACAGATGGTTTTACAAAAACATCTCGAAATTTTGTCATACATAGTAAAAGAAACTTTATGTTCATTTATCTAAGTTCGTGCTTGAAAATGGTAGTCTTCAACAAATATTTATGAAATTGTTTGAAAATTATTGTAGCTGAATGATACTATTCTTAAAATTTTAGATAATTTGTTTCAGAAATTTTTCTTTAAATTTCTTTAAAATGTCTAGTTTGAAAATTTTTTGCTTTACTTTTTCTTTTGTTAAATACTATTTTTCCTTGTCCACGCACTAAAGAGTACAGTGAAATGAATAAAACCGATGTTTATTCAGTATTCAAAAGCAGGATAAGAAATATACAAACACAAAAACGGCACGTAGAACCAAAATGAAACTAGCACAAAGCTATGTAAAATTTTCTTTAGGCCTTTTCTCCCTGCAGGTTGAATACCGTAGCTAAAGTAAAACGAAAACTGCATCCACCAGCTGATTTCGTTGAATGCGAGAAAGTCTCCGGATTTTCGAATGGAGGCATAACCGACGTCAGCTTTTCAGTTTTTTAACCATAAAAGGAAGTTCTAGCCTCGTCGTGAGAAACCACCTTAAGATTTTATTAAACAGATGGGGACGGGGAGAACTTCTCCAGCTGCTACTGGGAAGCACTAGGGATAAACAGAGGTAAACAGGTGTTAGCAGATGCTGTTTGTTGACTACCTGCATCAAGGGTCTGAAAATTTTAGACCAGTGAGCCATTTAAATAAAGATAGTGATACACACATTTCAGAAAAATAGTACTATGTACCTCGGGGTAAAGAAAAAAAAAAGTAATAATAATAATAATAATAAATATTAGATGTGAGAATACAGGAATAGGACAACACCAAATTCGCTCGAACTAACCAATATTATTTATTTTCTTTTCTACACGAGGTGGAGTACTTATGAACTCATTTATACAAGCTGCAAACTTTAAAGTTTCAATATTATAAACATATGTAGTTGAAAAGTCTCATTTTTACAGATTAAAATAAATACTGAATTCTATTTTAAGATTAATTTTGGCAATTATTAGATGGGTAAAACAAAACTAATGAACTGTTACCATAATACCATATATCTTGTGTTTAAAAGCTACTAATCAAGTTAAGTCTAAAAAAAACAGCATGGTTAACACGATCAGTCCTATATTAAATATGCTACAGGGAAGAATGGGACACTGAGGGAGAAGGAGATGTCGGACATAGCTCATTTCTTTCTTCTGTGATCGCAAACTGCTACAAATATTTAATTTTATAATTTAAAAATAATTTGTATTATCGAACAATTCTTGCATTGTTTATTTTGTTATAAATGTGAAAATAAATTTCAAAAGAGAATTCACTGCTTACTTTTGATTTATATAAAGGTTAGCTGTCAAGTACAAATATGTTAATTCTTGCAGCCGTAAGTTTTATATAACACACATTAAAAAATATAGCCCAAATCATATTTCCATTTAACTTAGATCTGTGAAAGTATGATATTCATTAAAATATTAATTAATCAATTTTTTCCACTACTGTACATGTATGTCCCATTCCTTCCGTACATGAGGAATGAGAGTGACAAAGTTTCCCCAAATTTTGAATAGTCCGGAAATTAAAATTTTCAAACATTTTGACCGATCTTTTATTTTATTAGATTCAGAGAGCACTAAATATTATTATAGCGCAATTCTATCCAAAACTGATAAGAATATATTGAGTAAGAGATAATTTAATAAAAATGTCCCATTCCTTTCTCCTCTCCCGAACTGTTAAAATATTAAAGTAACATAATGTTATTTTCAGCAATTACTGTTTACGCATATTCATTCAGAAATAGTGTATGAGTTTAGTTATGCCTCTGATACACATTTAGGAAAATGTCATGCACGTGCATGGAAAACATTTTCATCTCGAATTATCAATATACTAAACCTTTTCCAGGAAAGAGCAAGTATAACAGATTTTTTTTTTTTTGTTTGTTTGTTACATAATAAATAAATAAATAACATTCTAAAGATTTGCAGAAACGTTTCCTGTTATAAAAGAAATGTTTACAGAAATTATTACAACCCCGTAGTTTCCCACGATTCTAAAATCTTTCATTACTTAAAAAAAAGAATAAGAATTAACAAATTTCAAAAATTAACAAAAATGTATTTATGGAAATTTACGGAAGAAAAGCGCCGTTCACTTTCGGAAGCATTTCCGAAAACCTCGGAAATCTATTGTTTTCTGGGGTTTCCTATCTAAATAATTTCGAAAAATAAAGGATATAGCCCAGGGGAAATGTACTCTTTACCTTGTAAAAGATCGGAAAGAAGATTTTTTTTTACTTGTTTATAATTATGCCAACATGGAAAAACCAAGTTTTCTAACAAAATTTCTCAAGGATATATTTTCTGTGGCCAAAAAACAACAAAATTTTGGGACCTTTTTTGATTTTATTTGAATATCTCGAGACCCGTTGCCATAGCATATTATTTGTCAATTACAATATTAAAGAAGATAAAATTATCTAGAACTTTCATATTTACAACTTTTTTATACACTCAATAGCAAGCGCAGTACGCTGTTTTAAAAATAAGGCAATTATTTTCTTAAAAATCGTGAAAACATAGTTTTGCCCCGATTATTCAAACGTTCCCCGCGGATTTAATCGTGTATGTCGACTTCTGAAAATTGGTAGCAGTAAATTTATTATTTGCACACTCATGTCTTTATTTTCATCTCAACAGACATTTTATATTCAATAAATTTATGTAATTTTAAAAGTAGGGCAGGTTGTAGATTAGGGATGCACAACCTGTGGCCCGCGATGGGTTAACGTGTGGCTCGCGGATTTCATCAATTTATAACTGGAAAAAAATTGCAATTTTGTCCATAGGCAGCAGGAAAAATCATGAATTTCGTCAATTTGCCGCGGGTAAAATTGAAAATTTCGTTGAACCGCGAATTTTGCTGATCGGGTGCGGATAAATAGCGAATTATGTCGATCAGGCAATAAAAGTCGCAAATTTCGTTGAGTAAGCACGGGAAAATCGCAAGTTTTGTCGATCGAGCTTGGAAAAATCGCAAATTTTGTTGGTCGGGCACGGAAAAATTGCGAAATTTGTCGATCAGGTGCAGAAAAAGCGCGAATTTTGTCAATTAGGAGCAGAAAAATCACAAATTTGGTTGATCGGACACGAAGAAATCGTAAAATTTGTTGATGATGCGAAGAAAAGTTGCAAATTTTGTTCACCAGCTGCGGAAAAATTGTAAGTTTTGTCAGTCGCGAGAAAAAATCACGAACTTTGTCAATTTGCCACGGAAAAAATTGAAAATTTTGTCAGTGAGACAAGAATTACGAATTTCGTTTATCGGGTGCGAAAAATCGGAAATTTTGTCGATTAGGACTGGAAAAATCTCAAATTTCATTGATCGGCTGAGGAAAAATCGCGTGTTTCGTCTGTTTATCGCGAATTTCGTCAATGTGCATCAGGAAAAATTGCAAATTTCGTCAGAGTCAGTTAAGAATCGCCAATTGCGTTGATCGGGCGCGGACAAATCGGAAATTTCTTCGATCGTACACGGCAATATCCCGAGTCTTGTCGAACGCGCTCCGCAAAAATCGCGAACTTCTTAGTCGGGCACGAAAAATTTGCGAAGTTTGTCGATCAAGAGCGAAAAATCGCAAATTTCGTTGATCAGGTACGGAAAAATCACGAATTTTCTCGATGATGCGCGGAAAAATTGAAAATTTCGATGATCGGCTGCGAAAAAATCGCGAGTTTCAACAGTTTATCGATAGATGAAATCGAAAATTTCGTCAATTTGCCGCGGGAAAACAAAGCAAATTTCATCAGTTAGTTAAGATTCGCGGATTTCGTGGATCGGACGCAGAAAATCGCGAATTTCGTAGATCGGGCTCCTAAAAATTGCGAATTTCGTGAGTCGGACACGGACAAATCGCAAATTTCGTCTATCAGGCGCGAAAAAGTTGCAAATTTCGTCGATCTGGAGCGGAAAAATAGTGAATTTCGTCGATCAGGTGCGGAAAGATAGAGAATTTCGTCGATCTGGTGTGGAACAACCGCGAATTTTGTCGATCAGACGCGAAAAATTCGCAAATTTCGTTGAATGGGCTCGGAAAAATCGCGAATCTCGTTGATCAGGCTCGGAAAAATCGCAAGTCTCATTGATCAGTTCCCCCCCCCCCCCCCTTCATTTTATAAAGCTTTCTTTTTAGCACTTTTAATAAAACAAAATTTACTTCACCGAATAAAGTCAAGGAATATTCACTCCTTCTAGATAATCCTTGCTATATCTCTGTTATATATACAAACGTAAATTGTTGATATATCCTTCCCAATTGAATTGGATATGTTGACTGGGTAGGGGAACCTAGAGGGGTAACCCCCTCCCCTCTCTCTGAGACCATATTTTTTATCTGATTAAGGCCACAGATCACCTCTCCTAAATAGAATTCGCTCCGTGTTACTGAAGTGGCCATCGACAACCCAAAAATTTTTGTAAGTGGCCCTTCTTTTAAAAAGGTTGTGCACCTCTATTGTAGATGAATGAGACAATTTTCATATTTAGACAGTAACTTTAAGTGTATACAATGTTAACTTCAAAGCATTGTTTGAAAGAATGCTTCAATATTTAGTAACTTATTGGCACGATAGTTTCTATTAAGAAATAATTCTAATTTAATTTTAATAATTTTAATAATTTAATAATTTTTATAATGCATACATATTTTTTCAGGTATCAATGAGATAGGTATGAACATTTTCGAAAAACATATTTTACTCCACACTACGATGGTACATTTTATTTACCAATTATTGATAACATATGTTTTTTATGTTTTACTATTTTAAAGATAGCAAACATTGGACTGTAGTTCCATATAAAAGGGGGTACTCAAAAAATAAATATATTTTACGTAAGAAATACTTTTACCTTATAAAATAGCTACAATAAAAATGACAACTCATGCATTTATCTCTTGTAAAATTTAAGAAGTCTGTCAATAAAATATTTGAGATCACTAGTTTCATAAAAATATTTAAAAGATTAGTTTTAAAAAATGTCAATTTTTTTCCCCACTTACATCAATAAATATAACAAGAGATTATATCATTTTAGCATGCAAAAATGTATAAAACTTTAAGATTATCTATTAATTGCTTTAAAGCTCAAACAGAAAAACTTACTTTGGTTGATGAAAAATATACTTGGTGGAATAGTCTAATCTTCCGTAATATGTACTGTTTTGAATCTATATCTGTTTAATGATCTCAGTGACACAATTTATCAAATGAAATACCAATTAATTTATGATTGTAGACCACATAAGCATTTTTGTTTCCGCATTGATCACCTGTTTCATTCAGAATTCTTGCTTGAATTTCAATATTTAAATTTTTTTTCATATGAAACCTGAGGTCGACATCTAACATTGTGCGTTTTTAATTTTTCGAATTTGGTTGCATTTTTTTAATGAGGATATTTTAAATTTCAAAACGGGCCCCAAACTTTTCCAAAAATGAAAGTGTCCGAATATTAAAAGAAAAATTCACCCAAACCCGAAAGAGCACAAAAGCACAACATTAGATATTAATCTCAGGCATCCCATGAAAAAAAAAAAAAAATTAAATGTAATGAAACGCAAGCGAGATATTTGTCAAGAACGCTCCCATAGGTTTAATATTACCTTGCGAATGTCTTCGTGTGACTAATTTAGCCTCATAATTCATATAGCTGTGACTTTAAACGCCTCAATACTACAACTACCGTAAAATATTTGAAAATGAAATCTGTATATATACGGAATCCGGTCTTTAAAGAAAAAATTATATATTTTCAAGAGAAAGAATATGAACAATTATAACTACTACGATGGAAACCTGTTTAAAACGGAATATATTTCGGTTCGGTTTCCAAGGTTTTAATGAATTAATATTTGACGAAGCTGATTGCTTTTTTAATGATTACACACTTAAAATTTTCAAAGTCCGGCAATTAGAGATTTATTAAAATTCTCGGGGTAAATTTTCTATTTAAGTGTGTGTGTGTGGGGGGGGGGGGGGATTAGTCAAAATCCATGTTTGCCACGGGTGAAAAAAAGGCTATTTTTGGTCCTGAAACACATAATTTTCTGCTTCTAATATATAGAAGTTGACATACTCGATTAAATCCGTGGGAAACATTTGAATAATCGGGGCAGAACTACGTTTTTCACTGGTTTTAAGAAAATTGAAAAAATCGTCCTATTTTTGAAATGGCGTACTGCGCATGCTATTGAGTGTATAAAAAAATTTGGCACATTTCCCCTGGACTAATATGTTTCCGGAATTGTGTGTAACTACGGGGTACATTAAATTTTCATAAAACTTTCTCCTACATACATTCCCTACAAGAAAATTTTCTGCGATTTCTTACAGCGAAAAAAAAATATATATGTAAATAAATAAATAAATAAAATGCTGCAATGTTTTGCGAAAACTAAAAGCCCTCATTACAGACAAAAGAAATCTTCCTTGTGTATATCCAAAATTTAATCTTCTGGAATCAATGTGATCATTTCGACCTTAAGTCTTTCCGAATAGACCTTCACATAACTCTGTCTACACGAAAAAGCACAAGATTTTTGTACAAGGGTGGACATGCATTAACAAGTGTGCGGTGCAGTGCAGCGTTACAAGGATTTGCGTGGTTCTTTATTTGAAGCTAACAATACTTTAAAGAAAAGATTTCGACGCATGAAATGCAGCCTTTGGTGTTCGGTCGCGTGTTCTGGCTCTGTACAATGAGCTTGTAGATTTGCTGAATTCGATTTATTGTAAGAAAGTTGTATAGAAGAGAAAGTTTCTTCTTTAAAAGATTGCAGGGCGTTGAACTGATTTGGATCAGGAAAAGCAATGGTGAAGTCGAACAAAGCAAAAGCATTTGTCAACTTGGTTTGTGCAAAATAATGACATACAAACATAAAATGCATTTTCTATGCCTTGGGTGGACAGATAATTTGGAAATGTACCGATTCTTAGATGAGTTGCTCTGTTCAGCAACATAAAAACGAAATTCAAGGAAATACTTAGTAATGTGTTCTATGTTCCATTCTAGAATAAATAAAAATAAAAAATTATATTTCATCACAAAGTATTTATATTCTTATGTACCAGTTTCCTCAAACGTTTTCTGATAATTGAAACTCTCCAACTTTTGATGCGAATAGGAAATAATTTTCCTCCATACCCGAATAAAATTTTCTGTGTTTTCAAAAGTCTTATAGAAAAGAAACTTTCTTCTTTAAAAGGTTGCAGGGCGTTAACTTTATTTGGATTAAGAAAAGCTATGACGAAACCGGGCAAAACAATAATATTTGACGATTTATTTTACGCAAAATAATAACATACCAACATGAAATCCATCAAGTAGTAAAAATGCACCAAGAACTGGCGACATATAAATAAAATAAACATTTTTGTTGAGGTCACCATTAAAAGAAAAAATACAATAATCGGCACTGTCGTGCTTTTTCTTTAAAATGGTGGTTTGTGCAAAATAATGGCATACAAGCATAAAATTCATTTCCTATCTTGGAGGAACAGACAATTTGTAAATATATCAGTTCTTAGATAAATTGAATGAAGTCTGTATGTTCATCAAAGTGAAAATGGAATTTAACGAAAGACCTTCAGAAATATGTTTTATGTTTCACTGTTCTTGAATTATTCAGAAAAAAAGTTATATTTCATCAAAATATGTTAACATTCTTATATGCCAGTTTCCTCGAACCAGAAAAAAGATGGTAAAACCGAAAATAACAGCCACACTTGTCAACTTGGTTTTTGCAAAATAGTGACATACAAACACAAAGTGCATTTTCTATGATTTGGGTGTAAAAATTCTATGTAAATACATCTTCCTGATATATTTCTGCGCAATTTGTTGTGAGGGAGTAAGAAAGTAAACTCACATTATTACTTGCAATGTTAGTTGACTACATCCAACTCTCCTAATGTGCATTGAATGTTGAATGAGTTAGTGTGAGTTGAATATTCTAATAAGTGATATATGGGGGCACGATGTAACGAGGCACTAGTGCATCGTTACATCGCTCCTCGTTATATTGCTTATTCGAATATATGGCTCTATTTTTCGTGGAGTTACTTAACTGTTTCTCCGTTTGATATCTCTATATCCATTCGCTCTTTAATTATTAATTTTAAGGTGGAATGATTATTGGAAATGATCATTACCAAGAAAATAATTTTAAAAGATGCATTTTCTTAAAAGCATGCAGTTATTGAATATGATGTAGAGTTTATTTTTTATATTTTAACTCTAAGAAAATTAAAAAATACTGATGTCACTTTTTCGATTAAAATTTTTGTATTATATATTAGTGTCAAAATTCCTAGCAACAAAAGGACAATATACGGCTAATTTTGTACTATATTGCACAAATATATTTCGCAATAGTCCACACTGCTTAGATGAATTTAATTAATATTAATAGTGGCAAAATATTTATATGATATTGAAAATAATACCAATGAAACGACAATATTGATAAAATATTTATATTAATAACTAAGTATTGAACATAAATTTTTTCCGGAATATTGTACTACATTATACACATTTCAATGCAATACTAATGTTTTACAATGCTAACGTTACATTTTAAATATTTCCAATATAAACAAAATGCGTCAAACATCGGCTCAATACTGCATTAGTCCGTTACTATGGGGGCTTATGAATTGATAAGTTTTACTATGTAAAGCAGTGTTGCCAGAAGGGCTACTTTTTTAAAATTCAGATTCTTGACTGGCACCATTTTTTGAAATGGTAAAGTGCGCCTTATTTAATGACATATTAATTAAGGCGAAAACAAAGGTAATTTTGCCGTTTCAGAAAAATGGTGGCAATCAAGAAATCTGAATTTAAAAAAATAGCCCACTGGCAAAACTGATGTAAAGGTATTTCGTTTAGGACCTCTATGGACGTTTTTCGCTTATGAGTGTTAAAAAGACATGGGCCTTCAGTTTGTTTAACTCTAGAACACCCGGAAAGAGTCGATTCGACTCCGAACAAATGATTAAATGTCAATTGGGGCCAGATTTTTTTTTTTAATATAAAATAATGTAAATTTAAACCACGCAGAAATACGTTAAATAAATCGGTTAAATTAGATAAAATAAAAATTCTGGTGTAAAATATTTTAAAGAAATTTGAGTAAAAATTCCGGGCGTTCTAGTGTTAAAAAATGTACAGAGGACTATAGCGTTTAATGTGAATAATTTTGAAATAACAGGTCAAGTGTGAGTATTATACAGAGGTTTCCGTAAAATAAATATATGAATTAGTAAATGGGCATTGCATAACAGAAATATATCATTAAAAGTTGTTATCTAGGATTTCAAAGCCGATGGCGCATAACGCCGCGCGTGTCTTTATCTATGTCCAAACCGACCGCGTCTTTAAGAGTTAATATCTTGGCTAATTACCGACAATTTTTTTCGAAAATTATTATCAACAATCCTTTTATACCTCTGCGATGATAGGTACCTCCCGCACTCCTCAACTCCTTTGCTGAATGCCCGCAAATCGAAGTTTGTGTGTAACGGAAAAATGTGATTTCTCAAAAAGTACGTGACCTAGGGTAATCGCTATAGTTTTCCTGCAAGGTTTAAATTAACTTCTACTATCCCTAATTTTTTCATCATTTTAGTTTCAGTAGATTCGGAAATAGATATAGGAGAACATATGTTTGCATTACATTTTTGACGATATCGCTGAAAATATAATTCCTAAAATTTAAAAACGTGTATTTTTTACTTCAGCGTTACAAAAGCTTTCACACGATATCCCACACGATACACAAAGAAAATATTTTATTTGCAAGTAACTTAATTAGCCCCTCTATATTTTTCCTAAATATATTTGTGAATGGTTAACAATCTATAAATATGTGGGTCAATAGCCTTTATTACTTAAGCCAATTTGAACCTTTCACGTTCCATAGTTTACGAGTAAACTGGCTATGACAGACAGACAGACGCAGGAGCGATATTATAATGGTTCCGTTTGTGGTTGTTTACTTTTTATGTACGGAACCCTAAAAAAGGAGAAAAAACATGAAATGGACTATGTGTACGAACAGCTTTTAAAATTATTTTAAAGAATATTCTATGTTTCATTTTAATCACTGTAACTGATTTCATTTTTTTTTTTTTCATTGAAAGGCTTCAGTAAAAAGATAGATGCGGAAGTTATAAATTAAGTATAAACTGGAATATTCCGCCTGTGTAATGAACAATAAACTTATAAAGAAATAAGTATAAAACATAAAATAAACTGGTTGTATAAGAAAAGCAGCTAACGGTTAAGCCATTTTAAGAAGCTTTTAACTTAATTGACTCAATTAGCCAAATTATAAATTCCCACGCAATCTACACATCATCTCTACTACTCCTCCTCCAGCGCCTTGAAAATTCCACATTTGCTTTTTCTAATAAGTAATAATAACACATCTCGTTAAAAATGCATGAATCTAAAAGAACTTAGCTACCCGATGTCTTTCCCATCCAGTGCAGCGACCGTGGAAGTTCATGTCTTGACCGATACTTGTTTGCCTATAATGGCCGCGAGCACGTCTTCACGATACCCCCGCAATCCTTTTTTATTTCCATTTGCAAGTTTCAAGTTCACATTCATTCTTCCCGGTTTGGCAGTTTCAAAAAACCTCGATCTTGTCAAAATCATCAAATTATACTCGATGCTTAATGACCAGTCAGCTTTTCAAATAGGTAGAACGGGTATCTTTTTTTATTTCTTCAGTTCGTCTATTTTCAAATGCGATTCTGTGTTCCCGTAATTTGAGTGAATGACTGGGATCATTTGTCGAAGTTTGTAATTTTGTAGCAAAAGTTTTTCGAAGTAAAAAGAATGAAAAGATAGATTACTGAAAAAGTAAATGGTATTTTGTTTTCTCGTAATTTTGATATTCGTAATTTCACTTAAGTGCAATGAAAAAAAAAAAAAAACAAATCAACAGTGATTTGTATAGAAGCAGGGTCATTGACTTATTATTATTATTATTATTACTATTATAATACTGCATCTTACATTGATTAAAATTAATGAAAATTGATCATTTGAAGAATTTTCAAAGAATATATAAAAAATGTAATCCCCCCCCTCCCCTCTTTTCCTCTTTTTTTTCCAGCAGACTGGTTTGATTCTTTTTACCCATGAACAAGACGAAAGCTGAATGTGAGTTTTACAGGTTATAGGGCCTAAAATATTAAAAAAAATGCATTTTTATCTGAATTTAGTAGATTGTTATCGAAAATTCTTCTAACAATAGTATAATCGCTGTCATATTTTTTAATTCACTTCATATTTTAGTGAATTGGAGAAATTAAAAAGTTAACAGCTTCTAGGTGACGGGGCTTTCTACATTTAAAAAAAAATAAAATCTGTTAACAAGAATATAATATTTTAAAACCAATATTAATAGTTTCTTAGAAGCAACTTATGACTACGACGGTGCTTAGATTTATTTTTGTAAAACAACGTTAAGAAAATTCTTAACAAAAGTTTTATATATCTAAAATAATACTCCACATTTAATAATTAGTCATCTTTCGAAACAATTAGAATTGGTATCTTTTAAAGTGCCTTCTTAATTATATAAATATGTAGCACCTTATAGCCGTCGTCTGGCCCGTCCGTCTGTCCGCATATAACATCGCAAAAACTACCAACCGAATCGTTTGAAATTTAATATATAATCGCTGCTGAATTTTGTCGATTCACTTCAAATTTTATGAAAATCGAATCAAAACTTAAAAAATATTAATAAAAGTTTTCTTCATACTATTAAATCTAATCATATGTAATTAATTCGATGATATCCCATGATAGGTAATGATTCTAGGTTGCCATGGTGATTACATCATATTTAAGATGGAGCCCTATTATTTCAGCATTTCTGAATTTAATATATATAATCGTAATAAATTTTGTATTCATGCACTTTTGCACACAAGTGCAACAGCTATTGCACCAAGATCTGAATATTTATAAAACTAGTTATTGTACAAACACACCTGATTTGTTTGTTTAATGTACAAATTCCGACTTGTTTTTATTTCTCCAGTTCGTATAATTTCAAATGAGATTCCGTGTACCTGACATTTCAGTGAATGACTTGGATCATTTCTCGAAGTTCGTAATTTTGCAGTGAAAGTTTTTAGAGTAAAAAGAATGAAAAGATAGATTACTGAGAAAGTGAATGGTATTTTGGTTTCTCATAATTTTGACATTTGAAATTTCATTTAACCCTTTAGCGGGCGGTGTCCACAAAAAAGGACATCTAATTTTAATTCCAAAACTGACAAATGGCACCAAGAATATTTAATTAAAATTTCCCTTTTATAATGTACTACGGGAAAATAAGCAAGTTTTTATTTTATAATAAATTTGTTTGTGAATTCTGGTGTCAGTCCATCATTTCATCATTTTACAAACAGACCTACTCCGCACCGGAAAGGGTTAAGTGCAACGGAAAAATTCAGTAACGTAATTAGAAGTAGGGTGAATCATTATTATTATTACTATTATTATTTTACTGCTTCTTAGGCTGTTTACATTGATTAAAAGTTGTAAAATTGGGCATTTGAAAAATTTTCGAGAAAAATATCAAAAGTGGAAATTTTAAGAAACCACATTTTTTTTTTTTTCATTTTAACAGACTGGATTAATATCATTTTCCTCTTAAACAAGACAAAAGCTGCAGATAATACTGTTGCAGAATTAATTACTATTGCTATAGGGCCTAGAATATTAAAGAGTGCATTTTGTACTTTCTCAGCAAGATTCATAATAACAATATAACGGCTGCAAATTTTTTTGAGTCACATTATATTTTAGTGATACATAGAAGTGAAAAAGTTAACAATCACAATTACGCCTCCTTGGTGGGGTTTGCGGTTTTTCTGTAAAACCCCTTAACAGTAGTTTCTTTGAAGTAAAATTAATTGTTACTTAGAAGCAATCTGCGACTATATGACAGTTTATTTTTCTGAAATACCTTTAAGAAAACTCTTATACTTAAAAGTGTTATACACGGAGTTTAATGACAAAGAAGCTTTACAAACAATTTAGCTTTCTTTTAGGTAGAATAAGTATATCTTTTATGTCTTTAGTACGTTTATTCTCAGCTGACCCCGCATTCCCTTAATTTGAGTAATCAAATTGGACCATTTGGTCGAATTTGATAATTTTGTAGCAAAACTTTTTCTGAAGAAGTGAAATGAATAACAAGTCGGAAATTGTACGTCAAACGTGGCAAATGAGATGCGTTTTTACTATAACTAGTTTTATAAATATTCAGATCTTGATGCAATAGCTGTTATATTCTTATGCAAAATGCATAAATACAAAATTTATTACAATTATATATATTAAATTCAGTAATACAGAAATAATATGACTCCATCTTAAATAGGACGTAATCACCATGACAACCTAGAATCATTACCTATCATGGGATATCATTGAATTATTTACATAAGATAGGATTTAATAGAATGAAGAAAACTTTTATTAATATCTTTTTAAGTTTTGATTCAATTTTCATAAAATTTGAAATGACTGAAATGCAAAAATCTGCAATGATTATAGATATTAAATTTCAAATCATTCGGTTGAGTAGTTTTTGCGCAGTTATATGCGGACAGATGGACAGACAGACAGACGGACCGACCAGACGACAACTATAGGTGCTACGTATTTATATAATCACGAATGCACCTAAAAAGGTAGATTTCGAAAAAGTGAATGATACTTTGTTTTCGTGTAATTTTGGTGTTCGAGGATTCCACAAGTTAAATACTATGAAAAATTCTGTGAAGAAATTAGAAGTGAAGGGCACTGAATTATTATTATTATTATTATTATTATTTTATCAACGTCATAATAATAATTATTACTGCTGTTTCTAACATTTAGTAAAATACAGGAAGTTTGCCAGATGAAAAAATTTCAAGAAGAATATCAAAAATTATAATTTTAGGAAAAAGATTTTGTATTTCATTTTAGAAGATTAGCTTGGTATTATTTCCCACTCGAATCAGATATCTGAAGGCTGATTTGAAAGCTTACAGGGCCTAAAAGTTATGCATGAGTACCTTTTTAAAACTTAAATAAATTCTCTGCAAAGATTTTTAGGAACAATTTAACAGTTATTGTAAAATTTTTTGAGCCATTTTAAATGTTTGTGATAACCAAGGTCATTGGTTTTTTATATTGCTTCTTATATTGAATGATAGAAGCAAACTTAGAAATAGGAAAAAAAATCAAAGAAAATATCCGAAATTGTACTATAAGAATTTATATTACAATCTATATCATTTATATTATAATCAATTTATATTATAATCAATTATTATCTATATTTTAATTTCATTTTAACGGATTGCTTTGAGATAGTACCAGGCACTAATAGAGCTTGGTACTCTGAAACTTATCATATAGAGTTTAAGCAAACTCATAGTAATCTATAATAATAAGGAAAGAAGTTTTTTTTTGTGTGCGCTTGCTGTGTTCCGAAGAGACCGCGTACGCATCTACAAGTTTCAACAGGAAGATACCTCTATATCTGTAGTTAAGTATCTCGAAGCCCTATTTTGTATTTTTTGATTAGGGTTTTTTTTATTTAATACTTTATGCGAATTAATACAGCGGTGTTTGAATTTTTTGCAATATTTTAATGCGGTTTTCAGCATTTTTTTTTTTTTTTTTTTTTACATTCTGCTGCGATTTTTTGACACTTGCAAAAGGAATTTAGTTTTGAACTTTTACCCTAATAGTAAATTTTGTCCTCCATGATTTTTGAATTTGTAGCGAATTTTAATGCACTTTTTAATGTAATTTTTAGAGTTATTTCGCATTTCGCAGCGATTTTTTGACATTTTAAAAAGAAATTGTGTTTCATTTAGCCTAACATAGCAAGTTTTGTCCTTTGCGATTTTTTAATTTTTAGAGATTTTTAATGCGAATTTTAGCGTCTTTTCTATTGCCGTGCGATTTTTTGATTCTCGCAAATGGAATTCGGTTTCGAGCTTTTCGCGTAATATAATCGATTTTGTCATTGGTTATTTTTGAATTTTTAGCCATTTTTAAGGTGATTTTTAGAGGGTTTCGCGTTCCGTCGCGATTATTTGACATTCGTAAGAGGAATTCTGTTTCAAACTTTTAGCTTAATATAGTGAATTTTGTCCTCTGCGATTTTTGAATTCTTATCAAATTTTAGCATCTTTTCGCTTTCGTGGCGACTTTTTGACTCTCATAAAAAGAATTCTGTTTCAAATGTTTCACCTAATGTAGTAGATTTTGTACTCGGAGATTTTTGAATTTTTAGCGATTTTTAATGTGATTTTTAGGGTATTTTGCATTCCGTCGCGATTATTTTATATTCGTAAGAGGAAATCTGTTTCAAACTTTTAGCTTAATGTAGTAAACTTTGCCTTCTGCGATTTTTGAATTCTTAGCGAGTTTTAGCATCTTTTCGCTTTTGCGGCGATTTTTTGACACTCCTAAAAAGAATTCGGTTTCAAAAGTTTCGCCTAATGTAGTAGATTTTTGATTTTTTAGCGATTTTTACCATTTTTTTTTTGTGCTGCGGTGATTTTTTTTTGACATTCGTAAAATGAATTCGATTTCAAACTTTTAGCCTAATATCGTAAATTTTGTCATCCGCGGTTTTTAAATTTTTAGCGATTTTTAATGGGACTTTCAATGAGATTCTTAGCGTTTTTCGAGTTTCGCTGCAATTTTCCGTGGCGATTGCTTGACACTTGTAAGAGGAATTTTGTTTTAAACATTTAATACATTTTGTTTTCCGTTATTTTCAATGCGATTTTTAGCTTTCCTTCGCGTTTCGCGACATTCGTGAAAGATTTCGATTTGCGATATTTTAGAGCACTGTAGTAAATTTTGTCGATTTTTGAATTTTTAGCGATCGTTTGCGGCTTTTTTTTTCTTTTGTTGTTGTTTGGCGTTGATATTTCCACATTCGTAAAAGAAATCTTGTTTTAATCTTTTAGTGCAATATAGTAAATTTTGTCCTCTGCGATTTTTGAAATAAATTTTAGCGTTTTCCCGCGTTTCGCTGTGACTTTCCCTCCCACATTAGTAAAATGAATCCCGTTTCAATCTTCTAGCCCAATATGGTTGTTCTTCTTTCAATAAAGCTTGTTCGGTATTTGTGCAACGATTTTTTAATTTTTCGCGATTTTTTGAGTTTTTTCGCGTTTAGTGCTATTTTTTTGACGGGTGCGAGAAACGTCGTGCGAGTCAGCTAGTAATATAACTTTAAAAAGTTTTGATTCATATTATCTATTAGCTATTTGGAGAAGTTAAAAAGTCTTTGGTTGCAACTGTGTTTATGATGGTGGTTACATTTATTTTTGTAAAATGTCTTTGCAAAATTTCTTAACAGCATTTTTATATACGTGAGTCATCACCTGCATAACACATCTCTATCTTTCATTAATTTTCACGTAACATTTCCGATATAACGTTTGTTACATATAACGTACGTTTTCCTTGTAAATTTAAAATAAATATTAAAGGAAAAATGCAAATTTTGTAATACATAATTCGACTGCTTTGCCTAAAATAAATCACAAATTATACTGTGAAATATTCCTCTTATTAGAAAAATGCAAAACGGAAGCCGCACGTCGCAGATTTGTCATTAAGTCCCTCCCCCCCCTCCCCCCCCCCCCCACCTTTTTTTTCAGATCAGTATTTATATTCTGGGAAAACACGTAGTTTAGATTGGAGAACTTCGGGTGATTTTTAGCTTAGATTTGAGATTGTCCTGTGTTTTGAGTGAAATAAGAAATCCTGTTAAAAAAAAGAAAGAACCCTTCCTCCCCCCCCCCCCGAAAATAACTACTTATAAGCACAATTATAAGTATTACAAGTAGTTACAAGTTATTATAAGTAGTACACAATTATATGTATTGAAAATCTACATTTACACGGAAACTCATAGCTTAGATTGAACGATGTTTGGAAACGAATGTAGCTTAAATTGCAGTTTTCGTGATTTGAAGGAAATGTAAAACGTAAAATACCTGCTAATAGTTAACGCAAAAACACATGTCTATTCACTCACGCGAAAAAACCCGCTCACTAATGTTAATCCAATGGGAGAAAGGTTTTAAAATGTCTCGTTTGAAGTTCAATATTTTTAAATTATATATTTTCATTTGATAACTGAGCTCGATCACTACAAAGGCCGATTTTTTAATTTCCGATTTTGTTTGCAGGTTTTCTTTTATGAGGAAACCAGTTCCGAAAGTGAACCAGAATTTTTTCCCTTTTTCTAAATTCTTTTCTGTAAAAGATATTTTATTTGCGATTTCTTATAAATGTTTTTCTTTTTTTATAAAAGTTTTTGTATATTTTTCCTTGTAATTTTTTTAATCTACTTTTTTATGTAATTTTTTAATGAAATTTTTTATGTAATTTTTTAATGAGATTTTTATCATAATTTTTTGTGTAACAAATTTTATCTCATGGATACCTTTATTTATTTTTTTTTTTCATTTGGTGTCATTTTTTTTTTCATTATTTAATTTTTTAAAGCCATTTTTACGAGCTTTTGTAGTCTTCTTTTGTATTTAAGATTTCTATTTGGTTCTTAAGTGATCCAATTGGTATTTGCCCCACCAGTGGCTGAGAGGTTCTGCTCTCCAAGCTGGTAGACGGGGGGTGCTGGGTTCGAACCCAATCGCGCCCGTCGGCCTAACCGTTTCGGAGTTTTCGTGGTTTTCTTCGAGACCGTGGTTTCCCATGCGTAAATACGGGTTAGGTTCCCTTAGAAAGACCCCCCACGAAGGGCACTCCTCCCCAGGGCCTATATCCCACGTGTTGATAATTGGCCGTCATAAACACAAACCAAACCAATTGGTATTTAATGTTTGCATTCAGAGTATATTGTGTTAAGACTCAGACGTATGTTTTATTTTTAAAGCTTTGGATAGCACTGCAGAAATTATGTTTTATGTACATTGGGAATATTTTAAAGAAAGTGTTATTTCACGTGTTATGCAGGTAACAGCTCTGATAAGTACTACTAGTATGTTAAAGTAAATAACTTTGAAAATGATGGGTTGATAATTTAATAGATAGTATAGTCAACTTAGTCTGTTTTTAAATTAGTGGTTAAAGTATAAAGCAAAATAATGTAAATTGTGTGTGTGTGGTTGTATGTGCTATATGTATCAGAATAAAAATATATTGTTAAATTTTTAAGTTACAAAATTACGCCTAAACAAAGATTTTCCTATGAAATAGTTCATTTCATTTCAATTAAAGCAACTAAATGAATAAAATTAATCTTAGTGTTTAAATATCTATTATGTAATAAAAAAATAATTGCTACAATAGTCAAAATATTGACACGTGATCTCGCGTATTTTAAAAAACAGAAGTAATGAGCTATATAATGTTGAAATGTTATCTAAAACGGTCTAACGTTACTATGTGTTATAAATTCAATGTTATAATACAAATACATAATGTAGACTTTTTTAGATAAAAATTATTACTTGGAATTAAAGATTATATTCAAGCATACTATGCATAAAGCATAAACATTAAATATTATAACTGAAATTATGCACATTTTTTTCGCAAAATGGTTTGAGAAATATGCAAAGCCAATTATATCGTGCAAAATTATAAAAGAAATAACGAAGATTTCCTAATAGTAAAAAATAGTATGTATAAGATGCTGTTATGTAAGCTAGGTAATCTTAAACTTATGGTAAATGTACTAAAATAAAAAACTAAAAAAAACTATAGGCTCTTTAAATGTTTCCCAAATAAATATGATATTCACACACAAACTATGTAAATGATAAAAAATTAAGATTTTTACCTGGGATAGTTTAAAAAAACTAAAAACTTAATATTAATGTATAGAAAAATTTAGACTTTCGTAAAATTAGAGGTAAGTATATGGCATAAAATTTCACTAAAAAACCCCCAGTAATACTACAGAACACGTTAAGAACAAATACAAAATATGAGTTTTCTGTGAAGTTATGTAGTTAATTTACCCGCACTCTAAATTAAAATGTCTGAAATTCAGACACTTAAGTGTCTGAAATGGAGTGTTCAATTTTCAGACATTTTAAAATGTCTGAATTTTTTCAGACACTTTTTGCGTCTGAATTTCAGACACTTCAAACGTCTGAATCGCATCCATTTTTTTGTAAGCATCATACGTAGCCATGTTTGACCACGTTGAATCCTGGAAAAATATTTGGCTGTGGTCCTGCCCCTCCCCCCCCCCCCCCCCAATACAGCCTGATTTTTTTGGTGCTCTCAGTTTTGGTATACAATTTTCGTTACGTTGATAATTTAAATCTTTTACGACATTGTACTGATTATAATCAATATCTTGAACTTCAGGAGTAGAACAAGATTAAAAAACAAAAAATATTTATCTAAATATTAGATTTTTTTTAAATTTATTTTGTTTTTAACCTTATTTTACTTTAAAAGTTCAAAATATTGATTATAATCAGTACAATTTCGAAACAGATTTAAAATATAAGCTTTACAAATATTGCACATCAAATTTGAGGGCACTACAGTCGTAGGGGGACGGGGCACTTCCCAGTTTGCCCTTCCTTTAATCAAGAAGTACTTTTGCAAAAAACGCAACCCTGCATTATAGTTGTCTAAATTGAGATGTCCGGTATTCGGGAGTATCCGTTGTGGAGGTTAATGGACATTCTCGAATAGCGAACACCTCTATTTAACGAATACTTTTTTAATTAGCAGACATACATATTTGTATATTTTTACCTCAAAAAAGTAGACATCTCCAATTATCGGACAAATTCCGCGGTCCCGAAGTGTTCGCTATTAAGGGCTTTTAAGGTACATAGATAAATATATATATATATTTTATAATCTTGTCCTACTCTAAAAGTTCAAAATATTTATTATACTCGGTTGAATGTGGAAAAAGATTTAAAATATCAGATGTACGAAAATTGCAAAAATCCCCCCCCCCCCCCCCCAAAAAAAAAAATGAAAATATAAAAAAATATATTGCCACATAGGCAATTTTACATATACATCACTTGATAATCACAACAGCCATTTAACTATGAATAATGAAAATAAATAAATAAATATTCTACTTTAATAACATTGGGGAAAAAATGACTTTGGTATTTTGTTAAATATATTTGCGTTTTTAAACTTGTCCTACTCTAAAAGTTCAAAACTTTCATTATAATCAGTGCAAGATTTAAGATATCAGCTTTACAAAAATTCATGCAAAATCCCCCCTCCCCCCCCCCCCCCCAAAAAAAAATGAAAATACTTATTTAAAAATTATGTTTTTAAAAAATTTATATTTCCACATGGGCAAGTTTTTATGTAGATCAGAGGGTACTCACAAAAGCTATTCAACTATCAATAAAAACAAATAAGTACATATTCTATATTAAAAACATGAGGAAAAAATAACTTATGATTTCCAAACTTCTTTCGTCTTAAATATATACAGTAACATCTGTCATTTTTGTATTTTTCGTATAAGTGCATATAAATAAAGTTACCACAATTTTAAATACGAAATCTAGTTAGAGGTTTTTACTTTTTCCCATTATAAATTTCAAATTACTTTTTTATTAAAAATAATAAAAAAATCAGTATTAGAGTTGATTGCAAATCAAATACATATGTATATTTTTACAGGCAGCTTCATATAATAGACCAGTCTCATTTACTTTATTTATCTTTTTTTAATCTGCGGTTTTATGCCAGGAAGTAACAAAGCATTAGGTCATCTTTCAAAGTTTTTTTTTCTTTACTTCCTTGTGGCCGTCATTTACTGCGAGATAAAAATTATCAATTGAAACTAAGAACTGACATTGAATATATAATTCGTAATAAAAAAGAACGTCATAAGTTTAAAAATATATACTTCTAGAATTAGTTGGGTTTTTTGCGAACAGATTCAAAACGAATTAAATTTCATGCAGGATTTTGTTTAGTACAATAAATAAAATCATAAAATACACTAATTTTACTACTATAAAGAAACTTACTTGAGTTGCTGCAAGAGGTAAGAAATATTCCTCGATTTGATATTTTAAAAACTACCACAACCACAGTGAGGGAGAAAGACTTTCATCAGTTTAAAAGGTAATCCCATAATACATCCGACTAGCCATATTTAAAGAATGAGATGTTTCATCCTAAAAACAGGGCCCGCCAGACAAAAGTTTCTTTTTTTTTGCCAGCTTCGACAGGACGAAGATGAATAACACAATATTATTGATATAAATTGATACGAGTTAACACTAAGCCCATTGCACACGCTTTGTAGAATTTCCGGGTGTAATCTTCAACCGTCGTCTACTTCTGTTCTGTGTCTATCCCGCCCTTGTATCGACGACAGCTTCTAAGAGACATTTGATGTCGAGCACACACGTCAGATGTATGTATTCAATAAATAAATAATCCACGTTAATACGAATTAAAATCACAGTACTTCACATTTCGCAAAAAAACGAATTAAAATACACGCGTACATAAAAACAAACTTTGTTTGAATTACAACGTATACCACTTCGAACGAAGACATCTAAAACGCATGCGCAACTGGGAGTGCTAGTGCCCCCTGGTGGTTATTGCGTCGGAAGAATCAAAACGTCTTAAATTAAGACACGTTTAAAGCAATGAAGTGTCTTAAAATAAGACGTTTGCGGATATTTTAGACATTATTCTCAGTTCGTTTACACCATGGTCATAGTAAGACGCTTATGTATCTTAAATTAAGACATCTATAGTGTCTTAATTTTCAGATTAAGACACTTAAGTGTCTAAAATTCTTTTTCAGTCACATATGTGTCTAAATTTAAGACGCTTCTATTTGCAGTGCGTATATTTGTAATAGTATAAAACATAAGCAAGATAACTGGTTAATTAAAATAGTGATACTAAAGTATAAAAATTACTAAAAATAATTGACCACTACATATTAATCGGGGAAAAAAAGTGTGGGAATCAAGACTCTATAAACAAGTCGAGAAAGGTGTATGAAAATCAACAAGTGTATGGTAAAAAGTCAACTTGAATATACTAAGAGTCTGGTAAATTCCTGTTTCTATATCTAAATTCTTCAAAATCTAATTTTATTTCATTCGATGAGCAGTTTAAAAAGATATAAATTACTATGTCCTTGAGTTACAACTCGAGTTCAAATTTCGGAATAGAAAACTTAATAAATCAGTATTCAATTATTTAGTTGCACTATTTCTTGTCATCGAATTGTCGATAGAACATATTCAATATTCAAATATTTAGATTCCATACTGTTTGCCACATCAATTAATAAAACGACTTCGTGAACTATCATGAGAAAAACAAAACTGAAATATTCAGAAAAAAAAAAAAATCTTAAACTATTACTTACTTTAAAGGAGGGAAAAAGTAGTAGGTGTGCACAGTAAGATAACTTAAGCAAAAAATTTAAACATTTTTAATTTTATACAAGAATATACGTAGTGTGTTATACGAAGCATTGAAGCTTGAACTGTCGCAATATTCTTCCCACAAGAAATATTTAATTTCTGGATAACTCGAAAATTTAATGTAGAACCACGTAATCTTGCATTCCGTTAATCCGCCGTCAGTCTCAAACGCATAAATTTTTACTCTGCATAACAATAATGTGTAAAATTAGAGCATTTATTTTATGTAGCAGACGTATGTGTCTTTAAATATCTCTATCTGTGATTTTATGTTATTAATTTATTAATTTTTTAGGGTATTACAAAATTTGGCAGAATTAAGTATTAATGATGCTAGTACATATGTTGAAATTATTATTTTAAACTGGAACGTTTTATCTTCTTGTATGAAACATTTTCTTTCTTTTTCTTTTTTAACTTTTTATAGTTGAAAATATTTTTTTATTAGTTTTTATAAACAGAACGGAAAAACATTTCATATTTCTATCAATTTTCTGAAATTTTGATAATCTTTTATACTATTTAAAAATTTGTTTCAGGTATACTAATTTTTTTAAATGCTGATTTTTTTTCATTAATCTTTTTATTAATTCTAACTTATTTTCATTAATTGTAATATTTTTCTTAATTTGAATTTTTTATCTGAATTTTTATTTTGTTTCATTGTATATTAGATATATATTTGTTTATTTGTAAATTTTTAAATTTAATTTTTTTCTAATTTCTTTTTCTATTTGTTTCGTTGTAAATTATTTTCATAAACTTCTTTTTTTGATATTTCCCCCTTGTAATTGATTGTGTTTCCGTGTTTTCGTAGTTTTCAACAAAGTGATGGTAAATTAACTAAGAATACATTAAATTATTTCAGAAGGGTTTGCTTAAAATAAGCAATACATTTTTCTAAAAATTCGGCAGTCATTTCTTTTTTTTTTTTTTTTTTCAGATTTCAGATTTCTTGTATACGAAATATTAGTAAATTTAGTCTTAACGATTTAGTTAAGAAGTTAGGCTGGTGTTTCATCAAAATTGTAGAATATATTCCAATTTGCCAAACACAAACTTTAATTGAAGCAAATACGCATTGAAAAGTAAAATATTCCTGCCGGCTCGGCCTACAGGCACAGATGGATTGCAAAGTTAAGTACTAATTCCACCAACAAGAACTAAATCAAGATTAAAGATAAACCCAGTTTAACAATTTTATCTGCCCGCTGTTGGCGAGTGTTTAATTTCATTTTTCTGCAAGAGTTGGTTTTATCAGAATCATGTTAAGGCGGTATTAAAAAAAAATATTTTTCCACGCTGAACAAGTCGAAATTTTCTGACACATTTTCAGGTCATTTTTAAAAGAAAAAACATGAAACTTGTTGACGTGATTTTCGAAGATATTTATAAGCGATCTGTGTTTTTATTTTTCGTTCAATTATGGCCTTAGTATGGCCATATTTTTTGTTTCCAGCACACTTGAGCCCACTTTTAATTTTACCAAAAATCTGTCATACATAATTTTTTTGCCCTTTTTCTAGAAGTAATAATAACTTTAAAATGACTAGATATTTATTATAATTAAGAAATTATGGGTTTTTTCTGTTTTCACAAAACCCCTCCCTATTTCCACCCCTTGGTCCGATTTTGCCCATTAACGAACTTGAGCGAGATTTTCTGCCCCTTGATTTTAAATATCAGTTTGGAAGAGATTTGTGCAGATTTATGAAAGTTATCGTGTTCATAGAAAAATGATATATATATATATACATATATATAAAGTTTTTAACGGGGGTGGTTCTGGGTTCTAGGGGTCATGATCTGTGTAGATCTGCAAAAATTTTTCAGAAGTTCCAACATAGGGGAAAATGTAATAGATAGTATTTCTTACGAAATCTACCCAAAAGGATGCCTTGTAACAACAAAGTCGATATTTTCTATTTCTTAAAAATTGTAACTGTTACAAAAGTATTAATAAATCAAAAATAATTTTTCCTTTTAGTATTTAAAACTTTCAAAATATACACTATATAAATAAATTGATTCAACGTTCAGGAATAAGTTAAAAATGTGTTTAAGTAATAATTCAAACTATCTTTCGTTTGTCAAACCTAAAATTAAAAAAAAAAAAAAAACTTAAGTACGCATTAAAAGTATATTCAGTTTTGTTAGAAGTAAAACTTTAAATAAAGTAACACGTATTAAAAGTCTATTTTGGTTTGTCCTTTTCTGAGGGGGAAAAGGTTGCGTTTTAGGAAAATCATATTTTTAGTTTCACAAATACATTTTTTAAGTTTATTTTACTCATTGTTTAATTTTGAATTTTTTCTGTTTTTTAATCAAGATAAAAATATATATATATATATATGTATACTTTTTAAAGGCAGGAAAAATATTTTTATGTTAAGGAAAAGAGTATTTCATATATAGGAAAAGAGTATTTTTGTGTTTAGGAAAAATAATTTTTACGTTTAGGAAAACGTTTAGTAAATGGGATTTTTTTTTTTTTTTTTTTTTTTTATATTCAATAAGTTGAAAATAATTATAATGTTTAGAAGAAAATATATTGACAGAAAAAGAAATTTCCATGTTTAGGAAAAATATTGTTATGTTCAAGAAATAAAAATACCTTTATGTTCTGTAAAATGAAAAGGATAGTTCTATGTTCAGTAAATTGAAGAAAATGTTCACATATTCAATAAATTGAAAATAATGTAACGTTTAGAATAAACAAATTGACAAAAAAAAAAGATACTTAACTGTTTAATAAAAATGAAAAAATAAATTAATTTCAGAAAAATGCAAGAGATGTCTTCAGGAAATAAAAAATATACATAGAATTGGAATATGAAAAAATATTGTTATGTCCAGTAAGAAAAAAAAAATTCTATGTTCAATAAAAAATTCAAAGTATGTTCTCTTCGTCCAAATAAAGCAATACGGATGAAAAGTATACTCTGGTTTTGCCAAAAAATAAATAAAACTTTAAGAAAAAATGCTGCTTTATAACAAGAAAGTGCATTTTAAAGATGGTACAAATTATTCCTGAGAAAATTCTAAGTAGCGATAAAAGTCAAAATGTTCAAATTCAGTCCCAGATTAAGTCATGCTTGCGGCCAAATACCATTAAAATGGTAAAGAAATTAAAGTCACTCGTCTAAAAAAAGTATTCATAAAATGAAAACAAACCTTTTGTAAAAAATATTTATTCTAAAAACTATCGCAAAATTAAGCAGGTTCTCAATTTAAATTCCTAAAAAAATTAAAATTCTAAAAATATTCATTAAAAAATAAATTCGTCTAAATTAAATTCATTAAAATAAAAATAATTAATTCACAAAATTTTGTAAGTTAGTAAAGACATTAAAAAATAAATTCCAATCACCGATTCCGTCATCGTGAAAATAATATTAAAAAACATTAAATTATTAAAAAATTCATTCCATGAAATTAAAAATAAATCAACTGATTACGTCATACTCTAACACGAAACAATGAGCAAAAACGAAACTCAAATACACCCCTCTAGACTCAGACGAAAAATTTGTCATCCCCTATTACGCTCCTGAACCGGCCTCTTCCAGCAGCCAAAAAATCACCCCGTACAGCAGTACGATTAAAAAACCAAAACCAAGATCAAAAGAAAAAAATTGTCATCCCGCTTCGCATGCATTCTACCAAAAATTTTACAAGTCCAACTTTAACGTGTTGCCATTTTCAAAAAAGTAACTCGGCGTTGCCATTCTATAAAAAAGAAATTTTAAACCGAAACCAAAACGTTCAGCAATCAGCAACTCAACCAGTTAAAAAACACCCCGTCCAACAGTACGATTGAAAAACCGAAACTAAAACCAAAACCAGCAGGAGGAAAACAACTCAACTCCACTCATGCCGTCACTTCCGGCCACGCCCCTTTTTTGATTGGTAGGTGACACGCCTCTTTTTAATTGACAGGTGGGAACGCCCTGTAGCTGATAGTGGCCCGACTACTACTTATGTTTTTGATATTTTTACAAAATTTGCTCTATACATTTAGCTAACACATTATGCACATTATATTTTGATTGCATTCGCGCATGCGCAGTGAAACATTGTTTAGTAAACCTGCTTATTTTTCATCCAATTTTTATTATTTTTTAATTCTGACTGCAGAGTATTGTGTACAATGTTGTTCTTCATATTTTCTGAAAAGAACTTTTTTTTATATTGAGAACTCTGCAAATTATAAGCAAAAAACTTGGCGAAATTTGGGACTGTTTTTATAAAACTTTAATTTCTCTACGAGCATGCATGCTATCCGCATAAAAATGAAGACAGTATATTACAATAAGCCACTTATTAATAATCTCGAGTTTAAACGCTTTTGCTCCATTAGTTTTTACATGGTTATCCAAAAGATATTCGTTTTTTTTTCATTTTGTTGACGGTCCCCTATGGGGTTTCGACAAAAAATCTTCTCGGAAATATATGATCTATACTATACTGTTTACACATCTGCAGTTTCAGGTTAATTCCTCATGTATTTTTCTAGATATTTAACAAAACGTCAAAAATCGTAAGTGACCGGTCACCTTTGGCCATATAGTGTAATACGTCATTTTTTCTTCTGTTGTACATCTGCAATATAAGTAAAAACTACTGTCGTGTGGCTGTTTTATGCTAAAATAATGCAAATTAGTAAATATTTTAATAAGTATGTCTCCAAATACCTTATTTTTTATAATTATTTATTTTGTAAAACTTAACCTTTAACCCTTTAACCCATGATAAAATATGTTCTATAAATTACGCAGTTCAGAGAATCTGACTTTACACCAGAAAGTTTAAATGGTTAATTTCGCTTTATTTAAAAACGGAATGTCTGTTATTAATTAAAGCAAATATTGCTATTTTAATTTCCTGGTATGAATTAGGTATATACGAATAAAAAGTCTATTAAATTCAAAACATTTCTGTTTGCATATGTGCAAAGCTGCGCACTAAAGGGTTGAAATAAAATCCCTCATAGGATTAACATTAGCGAGCGGCTGATTTTGCATGAGTGAAGTAGCCTCTTAAAAAGAAAAATCTTTTAGAATTTCTTCAGTATGATTCAAAGTTGCATGGTATACTGCGGATTATGCATTTCAGGTATGGCACGTGCGATTCAGAACACGTAAAATTTCAAAGATGTAAATTTCTGAATCTGAAAGCTTTAAATACCGAAGTAATAAAGAACGATGCCACCTACCGGTCTTGTCCTTTCAGGTAATACAGCTTTGTAGCTCTCAGCGAGAAATCGTGGATTCTGGTCATCAGCATCTTGAACCCAGACTGTTAAAGTTGTATTGGATACTTGTGGGGGTTCTCCTTGATCCTGAAAAGAGTTCAAATGTGAATTACGTGATCTTTTCAACAGGCATTTTTTATGTGGCTACTTGGGGAACTACTATTTTTTGTTATTAAGTTAGAAAAAGAAACTTTGTGGAATGTCGAATACGTGATATGTAAAATCTGAGGAAAAAATAAATAACCAGAAAAAGATTAATAAGTTATGTCAAAGCTTTAACACACAATAAAATGTTGCAAAATTTTGTTCGGATATAGCCGAAACGTTCATGAAAAATTAATGTACCATTGTGGTTACTCACTGTTATGGAAATCTTTTGCATACTTTCAGAGACAATTTCAAGAAGGTGTACTCAGAAACGTTAGGAAATAGTAAGTTTCCGATATTTGTAGATAAGTTTCTGAAAGAAAAGGTCCCGTTTGCTTCTGGTAAATTTCCAAGACATTCATGTCTCAGTTACTTACTGGTTACTCTCCTAAAACTTTCTGAAGATAGTGGAAAGTTTTCCTGAATAGTAGGTAGTTACGAGATTTTCTATAATATTTTACAGTGTGACTGAAGCTTTTCTTTGGCACAAAAATGAAGAGAAATGTGTGAAATGGCGGATGTAATATTACACGCATTTACTTCTAAAAGCCAGAACAGGCTACTTTAAAAAAAGTTATTAATCCCTTAACCCCTTCGCGACGATCGCCTTTTGCAGAATTTTTAATCTTTTATCACCAGTTTTTCAAAACAGAAATTTTTGCCTCATTGAATCGGGAAAATGCTCGGATTATATAAGGCAAAATTTACAATAAAAATTTACTGGTGAGAATAATCGCGGATTCTGATAGCCTTACGCGACACGTATACTGGTCGCTCGTCCCCAAGGGGTTAATCGCCGCGAATTTCATTTCACGTGCAATATGCCCGTGAATGTATATCGGACGCGACGATTAAGGGATTAAAGTATTTTGCAGATAACCGCTATGCATAAACGATTCAGTTTTGCGTTTTTCTAAAGTGCTCTGTCTAAAAGAAAGATAGATAAACTTAAAAGGGAGAAAATAATTTGACAAAAAGCATTTTGTTAAGTAAGAGTAACTTTCTTCAATAAATTTTACTACTACTATGATTATGAGTGCAGATAAGCGGATTCAGTTTCTATAAAAATAAGACCAATCAATAAATTTTACCTACTAGATCAATTACGAAAACAAGTCTTTTTATATTTATGTAAAAATTTATTAGCATAAAAAAATAACGTCGAAGGAAAAAAAAGAAAGAAACAATGCCCTCGAAATAAACAATTGAAGTTCCTTGTAAAAAGCTAAAAATATGATATTTCTGATTATAACAAATGTTTTCTTAAAAAAATAAAATTAATATTAAGGAAAAATTTCAAAGTTATAAGCAATTCGACTTTTTTCGTCTATAATATATAATGAAAAAAAAATAAATAAATAAATAAATCACAAATTTTGCTATGTAGTATTTGTCTGAATCCCCATAGCAGAAAATTCGAAACGTAAAACGTACGGCGCAAAATTGTTGATGTCTGCATATTATTTTCAGATCAATATTTATTTATTTATTTACTTATTTATTATTGTTACATATAGCTTACATATTTTTAAATCTAACGTTCAAGAAACAAATGCATAAAAATTCTTATGTGATTGTCTAGTAAACGTACAGTCGTCAAAAAATAAATAAATAAATAAATAAAATAAAAAAATTAATAAAATAAAGAAAAAAAATCCTTAGTAATTTTGAAGCAAATAGTCGTATAAAAATGTAATTGGTGTTCAAATCGATTAGTAATAGCGTCTACTAATTAATGCTATAAGTTACATTTTACTTAGAGCGTCTTTTACATATAGAAATTGTATCAAACTAATTCTTTTTTTTTAATGCTGAGGCCTAATTCTGACTTCATATTTAGATTCTTGGATAAATTAAACCTTCCAATACCAAACGGGAAGTCATTCGGTCAAATAGTTTAGAAATCATGCAAATTTAAAATTTGGAACTCCTAATGTTAAATTCATTTTTAAATGTTCAGAAACAGATTGCAATGTGTGTATATTTTTAAGCATAACTTAAAAACTACTTAGCAAAATTATCTGTAATTTTGGATTCGCATATTTGAAGCTTCTAGAAATGGATTTCTATTAAGAAAATCGTAGGTTGCAATTAATTTTTTTTTTCGAAAATTAGTTAAAATATATATATATATATATATATATATGTTTGAAATAAATTTTTGAAAAAAAAAATATTAGGTATACATTATTTGGAAACTAGGGCTGAAAGAATGCACCAAAGAATCTAAGCTCAAAGAATATATAGGTTAAAAATATAAAAAAAGATGCGTCAGAGTATTGGTACAAATGAAAATGAATTTTATGATACTAAATGTGTATAATACTCACTCGAGCTTTAATAGTAACAGTAAAATTTGGCAACGTCTCGTAATCCAACGCAGAGGCTAATATTATGTGTCCTTCCAAAGTGTTTTCAAATGCCAGGAGATGCTACATAAAAAGAAAAAAAAGTATTACATAATTGATAATATTCAAAATAAATTTATTGATTTAAAAAACGTTAATTCAGTTTTTGCTACTTGAATTATAATAATTCTAAATACATTTTAGACGAGTTTCAGGAAACTTTCTCTGTAGTTATACATTTACATATAAAATTATTAATAAAGGTTTTCAAATTTCATCGCGATTAATGAATAATAATAAAAAAAAAACACTGCTCAGTAACTATGTCGAACAGGATGTTTTGCTCAGGGCCATCGCGAAGATTTTTTGCTGGTGGAGGAGAGGACTTAAATTGCTAAGTCAAATTTCAGTGTTTGCCAACTAGTTTTAAAACTTTGCCAAGTTATCACAATTAGAAAACGTAATATAGCTCTTATTTGTAAAAAGTTTAATAATATTTCTAATTAGATTTGTAATTTTTGCCAAGTCTATCAGAAATAGAAAGTGTATTATAGTTTTTATTAAAGTTTTACACAAATTCACCAGCTAAGTTTGTAAATTTGCCAAGTGTAATAGCATTCGCAAAAGTTTTTTTTTTTTTTTTTTTTGGGGGGGGGGGGGGCTCCCCTTCTGTACCCCCTATATTTCGATTATTTTTTGCCCGTGCAGTCCAACACTAAATAGTTAATAAATAGAGACATGGTAAACTAAAATATCCAAAGAATATTTATTTAAAATAACTATGATAATTTTGAAAATGATATACGCATTAGGGAATTATGTTATTAGGTCAAATATAGGAGGTTTGATTTATTCCACACTAGCTGTTACCCGTGATGTCGTTCATCTAGCATAGAAAGAAAGATAAATGCATTAATTAAGCAAAACATTTCACTCCACATAATTAAAAACGTATATAATTAACCCAAGCTTTATCACATTTTATAGGAGACAATACGGTATTTCTTATGTATAGGTGCCTTGACATAAGTCAGTCATAAAAGATGAAATTTCATGCCAAATAATATAAACAATCGCGTAAGTGAAACTGTAACCAATGGAATGGAAAAAGGAAGGACAAGTAAAATCGTGGAAACAGATAAATCTCTCTTCATGAAACGAAAAAACAACGCCGGGATACTTTCACTAAAACAGTGTATTTTAGGTGGTATTGGGTGAAAAATTTGTATACATATATATGTATGCATTGCATCCTATAAGACTGCACAAAAATCTATTATTAAAAAAAAAAAAAAAAAGATTAAAAAGCTATTTTAAAAAATGACAACATATTTTTACTCTTTTACAGCAAAAATGCGGTAGCAAATGTACAGCAAAAAAAAAAAAAAAAAAAAAAAAAAAAAATATATATATATATATATATATATATTCATATTTTCTGAAATGAATTAAAATGCTTTAAAAATTAACACTCGTCAAAGAAAAAAAAAAAAAATAAATAAATAAATAAAATAAATAAATAATCATCCATTCGAGTTAAATTTTTAGTTTTTAAGAATGAAAGTACAGTGAGCAAAAAAAGTATTCGCACGCAGACGATTTTTTGCATAAGTAACCATAGAAAGCAAATTTGATACTATTCTCTTAATTATTCATTTATTTAAATAAGAAGAAAATAAAAATAACTACCCATTTTCCTTAAACAGTAATATTACACATTTTAAAAAATAAATTAATATTTTCTCATACCTAAAAAGTATTTGCACAAGAAGCATTGACTGTTAAAAAAGGCATTAAATGTGAACATAAATGTTTAGCATATCAGTCCCGCAGTACATTAGCCCCGTACTTTAAAGTCACGTAATATATTAACTGGAGCAGGGATTCTGGGGAGTTTTTGTTCTAATGGCGCCGAAAACGTGTGAACTGTCTGTTGCTACCCACGAGAAGATTATATTTCTTCACAATTCTGGATTAAGTTACCGAGGAATAGGTAAAAAATTAAATCTAAACTTTTCTAGTGTTCGTTATGCAATTAAGAAGAAAAAAGAAACTGGTTCGACAATAAATAAGCCGCGAACTGGGCGTCCAAGAAAGCTAAATACCAGGCAAAGGAGAGCCATCATAAAAGAATCTTCAAAAAACCCTTTTCTAAGTGCTCGAGAATTGGCTGTTGATGTCGCTTCAACGTCGGGAACAATAATTACACCACAATCAATTAGAAATATTCTCCATGATGCAAATATTCGAGGAAGAGCCCCTCGAAAAAAAATCATTTATTAGTGAAACAAATAGGGTGAAAAGACTTGAATTTGCAAAAGCTTATGTCCTCAAACCACTAGGGTTTTGGGAAACTTATTTTTTCCGATGAAAGCAAGTTCAATATTTTTGGCTCAGATGGTAAGAAAACTGTATGGCGAAATCCAAATACTTCTCTTCAAATTAAAAACTTGGAACCAATTGTAAAACATGGCGGTGGTCATGTAATGATTTGGGATGCATGTCTTTTAATGGAGTTGGCGAAATGACCTTTATTGAAGGCAATATGAATGCTAAACAATATATGGCGAGATCATTTATCTAATAGTGCTCTGAAATTAGGAATTCCTAATTCATATTATTTCCAACAGGATAACGATCCGAAGCACTCTGCATATATTACGAGGTTATGGTTGCTTTATAATGTAAAAAATCAATTGAAAACGCCACCACAATCACCAGACCTCAATCCGATTGAAAATTTATGGCATATTTTGGATGTGAAAATAAGGAAAAAGAAAATTTCTAACAAATCAGAACTTAAGCAAGCTCTTAGGGAAGAATGGCTACAAATCAGCAGTGAAACATGTCACAAATTAATAGAATCAATGCCCAGACGATTACAAGCTGTAATTGAAGCAAAGGGCATGCATACTAAATATTAGCACTGTTTTTAACTTATAAATAATTCCTCTAGTTCTATTTTTATTGCTAGTGTGCAAATATTTTTGTGGCAGTACAAATGCTACTTTTTTATGTTTTCATATTTTAAATTTAATTATTAAGTCAGATATTAAATATGTTTATTTGTTTTGTAAAAGTGTTGGTATTTTTAATTCTTAGTTGTTTTTTATTTATTTATACATATGCTACAACAAATTTACCTGGTGTGCAAATACTTCTTTTGCTCACTGTAACTATTTCCCTTTAATCATGACGTCATTTCCTTCATGTGTAATTTTGTGGTGTATATTATTGACATTTACTATACATTTCTTTTTAAACTTTTTGTTTAACTTATCTCACTTCTAAATTAAAAATTAAATTTCTATGTTAACCGCGCGCAGACGCAAAACGTCAAGTATTGATAATAATTTTCCTTAAATAATAAGAATTTATACCAAATTCAAAACCATTTTATTTCAACTTCAAAGAACATCCGTTTTATTTTTCATATATGATGTCATATTCGCATGCTTTCTGTACTTATTATTATTACCACATTAATGCATCTTATATTATTAAGAAGTACTTGAAATTTTCGTTTTATTTCTAATACGACGCCACATTCATATATTTTTTAATTCTTAAATTTTTTATTTCATTTTCCTTTTCCACGTGAAAATCTTCCAATTGATAAATAATTATTGAGGAGACATTATTATTCTGGGTTTTTTTTTTTTTTTTTTTTTTGTGAACGAGAAAGAAGGATGGTTAAATTTTATCGGAAAAATGTCAATTGATTCTGTATGAAAAATAATGAAATTTTGAATTATTAAGAAAAATATTTGGATAAAATAAATAAAACATAGCCTATGTTCTTTTCCGGGTTATAATCCATCTTATGCAAAGATATAAAAGCATTAATTCATCCGTTTAGACGCTGATTTCATTCAAATTTTCACCCACACTTTCGCATTTATTTTATTATAAGAATAACTACAACTATGCAACTACTAACTTGAACAAATGTGGGGGAAAGCAGGGACGTACAAATAATACTGATTACAACAGAATGAAATAGCTGTTGCTGTTGCTAAATTTCAGATTTTTAGGCCTTTCAAGCAGTGGAAATTTTTAAATCAATATTTGAACCCCTGAAACACCCCTTTTTCTACACAAACTCATATACTATGAACTGGCAAAATATGAAATTACAGTGACGGATAAAAGATGAAGTGTTCCTGTTAAAAGCATTGAAAATTTTATGTATACCTATAAAATAACAAATTTATTCTTTTTCTGCATTTCTTTTAAATGAATATTCAAAACCGTCCCAGACAAGAACTCTGGTTGTGACATTCTAACTGTATATTATTATTGTAACTTGTAACATTAATACTTTCACATTATAATAATAAACTGTTAGAGAGTAAATATGCTTCGTACTAATAAATATTACTGTCGATAAAATAATAAAAAAGTACAACAAGATAAAAAAATATATATTGAAAGAAATTGAACACACGAGTGAAGAAGGTATTATGTCACATTTGTCTCAAAAAATGTTTTATTTTATGAATGAAGGTTTTACAAGGTAATCTATCATATTGTAAAGTTAAAATACTAATATTCTAATTAAGATACGATCTATTATCTTTTAATACATTTTTCCGAGATAGTATAGTATAATACATCACATATTTACATTTTTAACATGCTACCAAAAAAAAAAAAAAAAATTGCAAAAAGCACTTTATTTATATTTTCTCGAAATTAATTTTTTTTTTTTTTTTTTTTTTTTTTTTTTTACACTTCTTCCACAAGTGTCTTTAATTACTTATTTATTTATTTATTTATTTTTGGAAGGGGCGTACTATATGGACTAAAGAGCACAATGTTATATTATACAGTTTTTTTACTATTTTATATTATTTTATAGTTATATTAATAAAAAGAAATAATAAAGAAAAGAACGAGACTATATGTGTCGAGGGAAGAGATAAATAATAATTAAAGTCTTTTGCATTTGCACAAGACATATATTCGCAACAAGGTACATAAATAATTATTCCTCTCTATCACACAAACTTTAAAATTTCAAAATGGACACTAGATGGCGCAACCAGAATAACATGATGCACTTCAGAGTGAAAACTATTTAACCACCTGATGCAGAAGCATCTGCGAATCCATCGGTGAATATCTTTTCGATGGTGAATCTATTGTGCCAAAGCCGAATCATTTCCCCTCCTCACCTATATCAGGCCTCTATCACATCTTGGGACTCATGAGGGGTAAGCGGCGAACACAAGGTACATGTAATCCGAATAATAATAATGCTCTTGAAAAGAAGTTTTTTCTTTCTTTCTTTTCTTTTTTTTTTAAACTATCTTTTCAACGTTGCCTTCTCTTTTCTTGAGGCTTTTGAAATTATAAGTATGCTAGCATAGCACCTGGCGGAGTTCAGCTATATATTCAGAAGTCATTAATTTCCGATTGAACTAATTCTTCCACTCATCTGACTTTTTTTTTCAGTTCTTTTTTCTTCCCCAATGAAATGAATTTGAGAAATGAACTCAGTTATGTTAAAAAAAAAAAAAAAAAATCAGGTTTATTTTATTGTTATGAATTTTTTAAATACTTAATCTTATTGACTGATCTTTTTTCAACATCTTCCCCCCCCCCCCCACTCCCCCTCCTCCTCTGTATCCAACAGCTTCAAGGAAAAAAACAACCTCTAGAATTATTTTTTAAACATTAAAATATGCCATTCTTCACATCAAAATCAATTTTGTAAAGATTTTAACTACCTGACAGAAGGGAATATATAAGGTTCTTCAGATACTCTTTATGTTTAAAGAGAATTGTTTTTTGAATGAGAATTGAATTTTTCTTAGAAAGTCCTCTTAAGAGACAAAAAAAAGAAATGTTTATCTCTTGCATGTGAGGTAAGGTAACAATGTGTGAGGTAATGTGTGGTAAGTGTAACAAATCTTCATAAGCTGGTATCTTCATAAACTGGCAATACTTTTAACTGGTTCAGAATCATAATTTATTCCTGTTTTCCAACCACGTCTTATTTTTTTCATTTCCGCTATTCCTCTTTTAGCTTATTTCTTACAATTGAACCAATTAATATGTTTCTAACTGATTAAAATTAATAACATTCAAGCTGATTTTCATTTGATATTCTGTATCTGCTTGCCCGATAAAATAAGCCTAAAAGAAAACAAAACACAAAGAATAGAAATACTCATTTTCAAACATTTTTATATATTTAAAAACATAGCGTAAGGGGAGCACGTTTTTACATTTTTAGAGGAATTTAATCATCGAAGTTTTTATATTTATTTTTCATAGGCCTTGAAAATTGAATTTTTGAAATGTCGCAATTTTATAAATTTGAAATTAGTTTTTTTTGGAAAATTTTATAAACGAACACTATTTTAGACAGAATAATGGTATATCCCTATTTTAATACGCGAGAATTATGTGTATTTTTTACATTCATTTTTAAAACAGTACTTCGTTATATTGCGCATGCCGAGAGAGAAGGAAAAAGCGCGCTATATCCGAAAGAGTGATATAATTGAGAGCATTAAAAAATTAGAAAGATGATAACCTACAAGTACAAGTAAATGTTTTATATTTCTCTACAAAACAGGAGTTTATTATGCGTATTACAAATTTCATAGGAAAATTAACGATGGAATATTACACTTATTGTAATAGATTTATATGTAAGATAAAGGTATATCTATCTAATGCGGAAAGATTTTAACCCTTTATCTACTGACGGTACTTATAAGTACCAATCACTTTAAACTTTCATCCTGTAGCGAATATTCCTAATATTCTACTGGTGCTTTGCAACTGTACCTTTTAACTCCACTTTTTCAGGCTACATGGCAGCAGTAGTTCTAGGTTTGTTATTTTAGCGATGAAGGAGGCTATCTTTGAAACAGTCGATGTGTTTTGTGCCGACATTTTGTATAGATTGTCACGCTCGTCTTTTTATTGCTGCAAACATAGTAAAGGATATAAGATAAGTGTTGGATATTTTTACGTGTTCACTATTATCTTAGAATACAATTTGACAAGCTATTTTAGGTGAACGGTGTATGTATTTGATTTAACAGTTGAATTACTCGGTGGTACTTCTAAGTACCGCCAGTACGATGGGTGTTGGAGTTAAAGTTCTTGTTTACTTTTTGTCTGTGTAGTTATCCATCGTTTTTATCAGCTTTATAATGTAATTACTAAATTGTTGTGTAGCAATTATTTTCCTGGTATTTTTTTTTTCTGTTTCATTATTAGTTTTTATAGGAAATCGAGAAAGTTGTGGCACCGGCTCATTTTTGCTATCCTAGAAATGGCATATGTAAATCCATATATTGCATATGTGAAGATGCGGGAGAACATGTTGTCCCTGGAATATAGGCGTTTCATAACTAAAGGACTGCTAATAAAATCGAAACCTAAAAAACAGTTTTTTTAATGCCATCAAATTTGACATTTTTACTCATTATTCATGTGTAAAACAAAACTATGTCAATTTAATATATATATTTTTGTTAACTTCTAAGTGTCTTCTTGTTATTTAGCATTTTTAAGAGTTTAAACTTTATTTGAAACACCATGTGGATTTTCTGTTACGAGAATATTTTAGGCATAGTGTGCTGACAGTACTTTAAAGTACCACTTTAATTAATTACCTATAACAAAATAAATTTCTCACGGGTGAGTATTTTTTATGTATATCCTTTAACTTTCATTGTAGTAACGGAAAAAAAATTACACGAAAAAAATTGCAGTAGATCATAATTAAAGAGTTAAAGTCCCCCAGAACGAGTTTTAGTAAATTATACTATGTCTAAGACCGAATACTGTTTACGACGGAAAATTTTCTTGGTCCCGATTTATTCCGCCTTAGACAGAGTTCAGAAACCTATATATTTTCGGTATTTAAATAACCATTTATATTGAAAAAAAAAGTTTCTTTTGCTGCCACTGGCTTTCGGAAACGTTTCCGAGTAGCTTTTATAGAGCATTAATCAATTTTCTCAAACCTGATGCTAGATTTTTAGGATGGTATTAATTCTCAATTTAACATTTTTAACTGCGCAATTGAATTAATATACATCCAAGAACATTTCTTAAAATCAGTGGCAACAAAAAAACACTGTTTCTATATAAATGCTTCTTTAAATCTCAAAAATATATTATTTTCCCGAGATTTTTCAAGATAAAGAATGCTGCTTTTCGTAATCGTGGGCAACTCGGAAGGGATTATTATGTATTTACGTTCGTGATTATGTAATATTTTCCTATATAAAGAAGTATTTGTCTTTTTTTTTTTAAATTGTAGGTAGGGATATTGCATCTTCATTAAACCAGTCGAATATGCAAATTCCAAAACTTACTTCTTTCTCATGCATGCTAATATTTCAAAAAATTGTTAGACATATTAATACTTCAGTGTTATTACTTCAATATTACACCAACTTTGATTTTCATCTCAAGTTTCTGCTTCATTTTAATAATCGGAGTAAAAACGAGTTCATCTCAATCATAATATTTATTAAAATTAATATCTTTAGTTAATCTGTTGTACATCATCTGCTTGAGAATCGCCGGATGAGCTCGATGCGAGTTACCCGTCGCTGCATGAACACCCGATGTATAACATAACTACGAAAGATGAGAAAATCGCAGAAAAATAACCATCTGCCTTTCCAAGGGAATATCAACCATTTTCAACTATTAAAAATCACTATTACAGCGCCCCCTTCCGGCGGATTGTTACCAAATTCACATAGGACCTGCTGGTCATAGCCCAAAACAGATACACGCGAAAGTTGGCTATTCAATTCTTTGCAGAAGTTCATAGACATTTCGATGGTACAATAATAAACCGGTACTAAAGTCGCTATTTCAGTGCCCTCTTTTGGCGGAATATTTCCAAATTCAAGGAGGACCTACTGGCTATAGCCAAAAACATACATAAAAAATTTAGTTCCGAGTACTTTGCATAACTTCATACACTTTTTGATAGTACAAAAATGAAAATGGCACAAAAGTTGCTACTACAGCGCCCCCTCCGGCGGAATATTTCCAAATTCAAAGAAGACCTACTGGCCATAGCCAAAAATATACACAAAAAATTTGGTTCAATATTTTGCATAATTTCATACACTGTTCCATGGTACAAAATTAAAATGACGCAAAGTTGCTACTACAGAACCCCCTTCCGGCGGAATATTTCCAATTTAAAGAGGACCTACTGGCCATAGCCAAAAACACACACAAACTAGTATGTTGTGGCCATCACAGAACTTTCTTCTATATAAATCACGTCAATTAAATCATTTAAATACTACAAGAAATAACAACGATTTAGCACCAATTCATATCAAAGCTTATCTGAATTTGAAGTTGGATGAAAATCCGTGCATTAGTTCTTGAGATAGAGCTGTAGCGGAAATTCTGAAAAATGTAGCATAGCAGCGCCACCTGTTGAGCGATTTACACCAAAAATAAGCAGCACTAAATGATATCAAGTTATACCTGAATCTGAAGTTCGTTGAAAATCCAAGCATTAGCTCTTGAGATAAAGCTATTGCGGAAATCGCAAAAAAATGCAGCATAGAAGCGTCACCTGTTGAGCGATTTACACCAAAAATTAAACAGCACTAATTTATACGTCAATTCATGTCAAGGACTAACTAAATCTGAAGTTTGATGAAAATCCGTGCAATAGTTCTTGAGATACAGCTCTTGCGGGAATCGTGAAAAATGCAGCACAGCAGCGCCACCTGTTGGGCGATTTACACCAAAAATTAAACAGCACTAATTTATATCAGGGACTAACTGAATCTGAAGTTTGATGAAAATACGTGCATTTTTTCTTGAGTTAGAGCTATTGCGATAATCATGAATAATGCAGCATAGCAGCGCCACCTGTTGGGAGATTTTCACGAAAACGTAATCAGCACCAAACTATATCCTGGGCAAACTGAATCTGAAGTTTTATCAAAATCCGTGCAGTAGTTCTTGAGATATAGCTATTGGAGAAATCGTGAAAAAGTCCGCATAGCAGCGCCACCTGTTGGGTGATTTTCACCAAAAACTAATCAGGTCCAGTTTATATCAAGTTATAACTAAACATAAAGTTTTGTGAAATTCCGTGCATTAGTTCTTGAGATAGAGCGCCCACAATTTTTTTGTCACATACAGACTCATAGAGTGACAGAGTAACAGACAGACTCACAGACAGACATTTTCTAAAAACCATCAAATTGTGTTCTGGGCATTCTAAAACGTATAAATCCGCCGAAAACCGGAAGTCGAAATTTTTCACGAATCCAATACTTTCTTCTTGTAAAGATAGAAGAAAGTAAAAATTAGGTTAAATTCTATGCATAACTTCATACACTTTTTGATAGTACAAAAATGAAAATGGCACAAAAGTTGCTACAACAGCGCCCCTTCCGGCGGAATATTTCCAAATTCAAAGAAGACCTACTGGCCATAGCCAAAAATATACACAAAAAATTTGGTTCAATACTTTGCATAATTTCATACGCTGTTCGATGGTACAAAATTAAAATGACGCAAAGTTGCTACTACAGAACCCCCCTTCCGGCGGAATATTTCCAAATTCAAAGAGGACCTACTGGCCATAGCCAAAAACACACACAAAAAATTAGGTTAAATTCTATGCATAACTTCATACACTTTTTGATAGTACAAAAATGAAAATGGCACAAAAGTTGCTACTATAGCGCCCCTTACGGCGGAATATTTCCAAATTCAAAGAAGACCTACTGGCCATAGCCGAAAATATACACAAAAAATTTGGTTCAATACTTTGCATAATTTTATACGCTGTTCGATGGTACAAAATTAAAATGACGCAAAGTTGCTACTACACAACCCCCCTTCCGGCGGAATATTTCCAAATTCAAAGAGGACCTACTGGCCATAGCCAAAAACACACACAAAAAATTAGGTTAAATTCTATGCATAATTTCATACACTTTTTGATAGTACAAAAATGAAAATGGCACAAAAGTTGCTACTACAGCGCCCCTTCCGGCGGAATATTTCCAAATTCAAAGAAGACCTACTGGCCATAACCAAAAATATACACAAAAAATTTGGTTCAATACTTTGCATAATTTCATACGCTGTTCGATGGTACAAAAATAAAATGACGCAAAGTTGCTACTACAGAACCCTCCTTCCGGCGGAATATTTCCAAATTCAAAGAGGACCTACTGGCCATAGCCAAAAACACACAAAAAAAATTTAGGTTAAATTCTATGCATAACTTCGTACACTTTTTGATAGTATGAAAATGGCACAAAAGTTGCTACTACAGCGCCACTTCCGGCGGAATATTTCCAAATTCAAAGAAGACCTACTGGCCATAGCCAAAAATATACACAAAAAATTTGGTTCAATACTTTGCATAATTTCATACGCTGTTCGATGGTACAAAATTAAAATGACGCAAAGTTGCTACTACAGAACCCCCCTTCCGGCGGAATATTTCCAAATTCAAAGAGGACCTACTGACCACAGCCAAAAACACACACAAAAAATTAGGTTAAATTCTATGCATAATTTCATACGCTGTTCGATGGTACAAAATTAAAATGACGCAAAGTTGCTACTACGGAATCCCCCTTCCGGCGGAATATTTCCAAATTCAAAGAGGACCTACTGGCCATAGCCTAAAACACACACAAAAAATTACGTTAAATTCTATGCATAACTTCATACACTTTTCGATGATACAAAGAGGACATACGGACGGACAGACGTTAATATGTTTTTCGGGATTTCTGACCCTAAAACCTGCAAGTCTGTCGAAAACCTGAAGTCCAAGAAATTTTCGATTACAATAATTTCTTCTTTAGAAAGAAAAAACTAACTGGTTAACATCGTATATTAACTATTTTAACTGCTTCAGTTTTATAGTATACTGCTATTCTGTATTCATCTTTTATTCTTTAAATGTTATGCTCTTTGTTTCTTTTACTTTGTAACAATGTGTAAAGTACATAATTAATACACATAGAAGATAAAACCCCATACAATTAAGTCAAGGGTGAACAAATATATATTTTACTACTTCAAGATTTTACTTAAGAAACATATTTAAACTATTCCTTTAATGGAAGTCTCGAAGTGAAGTTTCTTTTCAAAGATCAGATTAGGTCGTTTTTGTTATCGTACAAATAATAAAAAATACATTCAGCGTAAATTACTCTCCGATTCATCAATGTAAGAAGAATCGGAACATAAATACCATCTCACGGAAGCATGTTACAAATGAGTCAAAAGGACTATTTTCATCTATTTCAAATGCTTCATAAAAAAGAACTATCAGAACAGAACTTAAAAAGACAGTTCCAAAGTTGTAATGCCGGAGAACTTGTTGATTCTTTGAAAATAGAACGCCTCCGTCTTTACAATAGCGATAAAATTGTCTTAAAAATAGAGCACGTTTTCTTTTTTTTCAATTGATTTTTTTAGACCAGCTGCTTTTTAGAACTTTTCTCAAGCATTGCATGACGATTTAAAACATAACGTTAAATTTTTTTGCACACTTTATTTATTTATTTTTTCAACTCTGTGAAACTGAAATGAACTTTTTTAATGATATTTTTTCAAGGGACTATTTTTCCCGATTAATTATCATGTTTTGTCATGATGCAAATTTAATATTAATGTTTTCACTAATAATATGCATATTATATGAAATTGATTATACAAATTTTGCAACACATTATTGGTCAATAATAGGTTTAATATGATTTGAAATTTAACAAATAAAACTCAAATTACGAAAATTAATTTTGAATATACGATTTATATAATATTTATTTAACCAGAATTATCCTGGAGTTTCATATGACCTACCAAATATTTTTATTTTCTAAAAACATAAAAAATAACTACGCACAAATTTAAAATTATTGTCAAACAGAAATTATCTCTAAATCAGTAAAGTCAAAAGATGCAGATGGCTCAAACAGGAAGAATTAAATATATATATATATATATACACACATGTATATATATATATATATATATATAAAACCATTAATTAAACATTACCGACCATCATCAAAAACCGAAATATTGTGAATGATTGACAACAAAATGCGCCACAAACCAACAATATAGAACTGTATGTATAAAATAAATACCCTGTACCTAATTACAAGAATTAACATGGAAGAAAAAATAGAAGAATATGGATTCCGAAAAAAATTGAAAAACTTATATATTGAATTACGTTTTCAAGAGTACAGAATTCAATGATATAAGCAAATCGGTTGTTTTCTGTGAGAAAAAAGCTATAAGCTGAAAATTTCATATATGTATATATACCGGGTGTCCCAAAAAGGACTGACTGATTTTAAAATTCAATAACTTGCAAACGGTGACAGATATTTAAAAAATTCTTGCATTAGGGTTATGCATAAGGTCAAAAGTTTTTTACAGTGATTTTCAATTTTAGTTCGAATTACAAACAATAGATGGCGCTGCGATCAATAGACGCTGAATTCAGGCTCGATTTTTGGTACTTCGTGGCCCGGATAATACATTTCCATCTCCTTTTTCATCATGGAACAAGAGAAAGGACGAGAAATCGAGCCTGTATTTAGCGACTATTGCTTACAGCGCCATCTATTGTTTGTAATTCGAACTAAAATTGAAAATCACTGTAAAAAAACTTTTGACCTTATGCATAACCCTCCTGCAAGAATTTTTTAAATATCTGTCACCGTTTGCAAGTTATTGAATTTTAAAATCAGTCAGTCCTTTTTGGGACACCCGGTATATATATATATATATATATATATATATATATATATATATATAACAGCTAAATTTAAAAGCGCATGCCGAAATTGAAAACGCACTTCTAGCAATTATTACTCAAAGACTGTAACTGATTTCTTTTGTGTGTCCTTGTAAATGAACGACAAATGCTACGAATACCCTAGTCTATCGTAATCATCTTGTAGTGAAATTCAGTTATTTATATCACTTTCCAATGCATTTGAAATAGTGTAATGCCATTCAAATACTCTGCAAACGATTTTCCCCCATATACTACCATATTGTAATGGAATTCTTTTCGGTGCCCCTGTAAATGAACTATTAATCCCACATACTTCATATACAATACCAAACATGCCTAGGTGGCCCTAAATAAGGTTTATCAATTGCATGAAAATCTGACTATATTTACGGGAGTTAGAGTGTGGACAGACGGATAGACGGACAGATGGACAGACAAACCGAATTAATAAACACTTTTCAACTTTGTTGGAAAGTGTTAAAGAACACTTTTAGGGGCTAATATTTTAACACTTTTCAACATATACATGAAAAGTGTTTATGACTTCGGTTTGTTTGTCCATTCGTGATCTCTAACTCTCCGTAAATATATTCGTATTGCCATGTAATTGATACATGTTATTGAGTTTTATTATGTTATGTTCGCTTTTGAAAATGGAATGTGTACCATTTATAGTTCGTTTACAGTGACATCCAAAATATCCCCTTCACATTATGGTCTACGGGGGAAAATTGTTTGTGATGTATTTGAATGATCTTATAATATTTTAAGCACAATGAAATTGATATGCATTTCTGAGGGGCACTGAGAAATGCTTTCTGCAGAATATGGGGTGCAAAGACTTTATCATTTATTTACAGAATCACACAATTCGGTTTCATAATAGTATACGGGGAAAAATGTTTGCAGCGTATTTTAATAATGTTACCCTAGTTCAAACATAAGAAAGTTTATACTAGAAAACAGGATATCTGTTTTTTTATTAAGAATTTAGTGTTGCCCCGATTAATATATATATATATATATATATAGAGAGAGAGAGAGAGAGAGAGATAGATAGATAGATAGATAGATAGATAGATAGTACAAAATATATTTCACTTTCAAGACTTAAATACACATTTTTATTTTATATAAAATGACGTCATTTGCATCCGCTCAAGAATTCCACACTTACGATACGGTCTTAAACAATATCTATAGAAAAGTATGATTATGACGTCACTAGCGCGGAATAATACACAAACACAGCAAGAAGCGATGTTTTCAATGAAGAAACTCGACAAAAAAATCGTATATCTAATGGTTCCTAAGCCTTCATTTGTTTGTAACATTAATATGGATACTGAAAATTAAATACAATTTATAAAAGCTCCATGTTTTATCCGAAAACATTCATTTATATTTTTTCAAAATTCGAAAAATGTTATTACACGTGGATTAATAAAATTGCATTCTTTCAGCTTTTTTATAGGAATTAAGTAAATGCGGAGAAAAAAAGACACACATATATACTTTAAAATTCATTTTTATAGCAGACAATATTCTTGGCATGTATTTTAATTACATTTTTTTTTTCAGTTTTTATGAGAACAACAGTTTTTATGGCAACAAACTGAAGAAACTGATATAGTAATCTACTATTTTTCCTTCACTTGCTACAAAAATGGAGTAGGGGAGTTAGGAGATGAATGGGACAAGGGATGGAGGGGACATTCTCAATATTTCAGGCAATAAACATTTATTTTAAATTGCTTCTTACCCCATATAAGGCACCACCACAGTGTGCTTAAGTAGGACCACATTGCTGTTTTCATTTTCCTTCAAAGTTGCATTTTCTGAAATCTCTGCTTAAAAGTATGTTTTTTATACATTTGAAGATGTGAAATATCTTATACAATATAAAAAATTAAGCTATGTTGTAGTTATTTATTTTAAGGTTCAATATCGATAGTTAAAATGAATGAATAGTAACCATTGTGACAAAATAATTTTTGAGGCAAAATGGCTGAGAAGGGAATGTATGCATCATGGGGATGATTGGGACATTTCAAATGGGGATGAATCGGACATTCTCATTCATCCCTAGAGATGCTGAAAATTTTATTTATTAACTAAATAGTATTATATAGGTTGATAAATTAATAATTAACGTTAATTAATAGTATTAAATAGTATTATATGAGTTGCTATTTTTTAAAATTTCTGAGTGTTATTTATTGTATTGTAATAATTATTATTGGGTTATAAAAAAATTGGTACTAAAACTTAATCAAAATAGATAAAATTGTTAAAAATAGTATGATTATTGATCAAATGGGGAAAATTATATTGAGTTTTGAAATGTTGCACAAATAAATCCCCACAGCTAACATATTGGGTCGATCGGAAAGTCGTGTCTTGTGGGAAAAATCAATTCGTACCAGAAAATTCTATCATTTAATTATCAGACATTGATTCCGATATCTAATGTCTAATAATTACCGGGCAGAATTTTCCGGAGCGAATTGATTTTTCCAATACGACACGACTTTCTGATTGACCCAATAATTTCCGTTCTGCATGTTTCTAAGATACATTTAATTAATATTAATTAATAAGTTATGATTGAAAAATATTAGCTATGCCATATTTAAAAGACATTTTGCACTTTCATTTCAAATCTAAAATGCCTCATAAGTAGGAAAAAAGAACAGATTGATAGCCCAAGTCTGCATTAAAAGTTAAAACTTCAATAAAAGAAGTTATTGAAAAAAAAAAAAAAAAAAAAAAAAAAAACATATCGATTCGTGCTGTAAAATCATATATTACAAAAATAAGTATATATAAGGTTATAATTATAAATTTTAATTTGGTAAAATTGAATACAGGGAGGAATATCTTTGTGTACCATCCATCCCTATTAGTGTCCCATTCATCCCTGCTGTGGGAATATGTGGGACAGGGAGGAATGTTTTTTTGATTTCATAATATTTTCTGAATAAATCATAATCTAGAATAAATATTGTTCATATATTCTGTCAAATACCTAATTTATGAAATGTGATACATAATATTGATAATAACTTAAATAAAAAATTAAAAAAAATATTTTTGTGAAAATGTCCCCTTCATCTCCCATCTCCCCTACTTCAGTTGCCACCATTAAAGGGCTTAAAAAAAAACAGTATTTCAAAAATAAACTGAGATGCAGTTTTCAAACAAATTGTATTTAAATGTACTTTTTTCCCTATACGATGATGTAAAAATTGAAAATGTGCGATGCTTAGAAGTTTAAAAAATTGAAATAGGGATTATCAGTATTTAACCTTACAATGGTTCATGTGCTTCATTTTACGGCTGACTGATGTAATGGAATGTTATTTTTTAGGGACGACCCGTTAATTGTTGCCGGAAAGAAATAGCATATCGAGGGCTAATAAATTATTTAGGTGCTAGAAGATAATTACTGTTGAATATGATGTGCATAACGGTTACGGGGATACACAAACACTGTAAGTGCGTTTTAAGTTTTGGTATGCGTTTTTAACTAAAGTTTTGCGTACTACTAGGTGTGTATAAATTCTATAGATCGTATATACAGGGCTACACTAAAGAATTCGTAAGCTTTGCTATGTATGAGCATGAATTTCTAAAGGTTATTTTTCAATAGAGTTACGCATTTTCCAGCTGAACTATACTTAGAATATTAAGATATGTTTGTAGAATATAAATAGATTCAAGTAAAGTACTGGATACATTGACGTCTAAGAATGGTTATTTCTGAAAATACGTTTTCAGATGCTTTGTGTTTCTAAAATGTTTATTTAAGATTTTTTTTTTTCAAAGGATTAACACCTTCGCAACGAGCGTCTTTTGCACAATTTTTAATCTTTTATCACCGGTTTTTCAAAACATAAATTTTTGCCTAATTGAATAAAGAAAATGCTCTGATTAAATAAGGTAAAATTTATAATAAAAAATTACTGGTTTGAATTATGAAGGATTCTGAGCACCTTATGCGTCACGTACACGTGGCGCTCGTCCCGAAGTGGTTAAACGACGAGGATCCGTTACAGTATTCTGGAAGTGTTGGAAAGTGTTTCATAATATATGCATGACGCATGAGTTTTCTTTCTTGTTTTTCTTGTTGGGTATTTTTCAATGATAATAGCAGTGTATGCAAACGAACAAAAATATGGTATCAAGATAATAATAACAATAACTAGAAAACAAAGAATGTACGAAGTATTTATTAAAGAGAGGGAGGGATTTTGTTAACCATCGACCAGTTTTAGCTATATAGGAGGGATACCATCACGGAAGACTTTGAAGAAAATAAGTGCCGTTTTCATATACATGGGAAGCCCTGAAAACCTAGCATAGTTACTCTGTCCAGACCGCGCTGGTATGGAACCCATGAACATCGGTCCAAGCTCCTCATCTTGTGGCCAGCATGTTAAACACTAGGTTAAGTAGGCCCAAATAGTTAGTTGAAGCACTTGATATTTCCGTTAATTTTCAGAAAGGAATTTTTTTTTTTTTTAAAGTATCATTAATTTAATGCATTAGGGAGGAAATAAACAGAAGAAGAGTTTAAAAGCAATAGATAATGAAAAATATTATATTTTGGTTACGTTTTTGTATAGAAAAATCTAATGTTTTACTCTTAAATATCTCTTTGAAATCCTACGAGATAATAAGCAATAGTTTAACCGGGATCTAAAAGAAATATTGGTAAATGTTAGTAAACATTTTGACAGAAATGTATAAATAAAACAACCAGATTTTGGAAGTCAGTTGCTTAAGAATGTACTGATTGTTCTTCAATTTGAGTAAAACATAGAATCATTAAAAAAAAATCTGTTGATTTTTCCACTCTAGAATTTTAAGGAATTTTGGTGCTGTTGTACGATGTATTTATAGCCCATATTTCATTTGCAAATTCTACATGAATGCGAATAAAAATTAATGACACATGAAAAATAATCACATACAAGAAACATACTTTCCTGTGTTATTATTATTTTTTTTATCTACGAATTATTACATTATTACAATTAAGAAAACAAAGGAAGATGATTTCTCCGAACTAGCGTGCCAAAAGAAGTTACTTATTAAGTTGAGAAATTTTGCTTCCTAGTTTAATGACATTGAACAAACACACAAATACAACCTAGATGTTAGATTACAGCAGTAACACGACTTCTCCAGGTAAACTAGCATGTTTAATCCTTGAAACTTCGACTATAAAATAAATACGAAAGTCAGATTTGCCGATTTTCTCCCCTTTACAATTTAAAGAAAATTTGCTGTTACTGTACGATGTATCGTCGATATTTCATTAGCAAATTTTACAAAAATGTCAATGAAATTTAATGACTTATGGCAGGTCGTCGAATCAGTAGCATAAGGAATAACCAAATCCAAACCTATATTTTCCAGAGTTACTTTTATTACCTTATATTCACACACCATTCTATTATTTCTCTTAATGAATCGAAGGTGATGATTTCTATAAGTGAGCGTGCCAAAAAGAGATAGTTATTAAGTTAAAATTTTTTGTTTCCTAGTTTAATGACATTGAAAAAACCCTCACAAATACAACTTAGGTGTTAGATTACATCGGTAACACGACTTCTCCAGGTAAACTAGCCTGTGTGGGATGCTGATGAGTGGGGAGCATATGGGTTACGGGTCACTGGCCATCCGGCAGCTTTGCATTGAGAATGTCGATTAGAGTTCTTGCTACAACAAATGACGTAGTCAGGAACTGAAAATCATTGTTTTCATCAGTTATTTCAAACAGAAGAAAAAGATTTGAATTAGGAAACAAAGTTCGAAGGAAATAATATATATATATCCTCAAAACTGGAATGATTGAGATACAGTGAACTCTGCTTTTGTTTATGTGTTAAGCTATTTGCTTATTATTTATTTTATTACTTAGATTCTTTCGGAAAAATAAGAATATCTACAATGATGTAAAATTAGTTGTATAACAACTTCGTAATGAAAAGTCCGAAAGAAAGAGAAAATGAATAATCTGAAATTATTGAGATGCAATGAACTTTCCTTTTGTGTATATTTATGGTGTTTATTCATTGTTTTATTACTTATTTTTATTTTTTTAAATAAATAATAATACAGGTACAATAATATGAAATATGTATACGATTATTTCGTAATAGAAGGAAATATTTTACAAAAAATAAGTGAAAACCACTTTTTCTTTCATTATTGAAAACTCAAATAGGTTTTTTACATTTAATATATTTTTTCCCGAATTCCCACTAACAACACCAAAAGTTTTTTTATATGCAAAATATCAAGCATTTATTTAAATATAGGTTTAAAATTTATTAAAAGCGACACTTCTCTATTAGCCGCATGTCAGGAATTAACAGCCGGAAAAAATTGCCATAGATCGCAACTTACAGCAGGCTTTCTGATTCTGATAATTTCTGCGGTTTAAGCGCGTAGTTAGATTACATTTCTCTCAAATTTATGTTTTATTTATATTAGTTTATTATTTTACTTATTTGCTGATAGAGTTTCACTTTCGTCATGAAATATTAACCCGAAACAAAGTCTGAACTATTTATAATAGCTGAACTATTTATAAACAAACGGGCAATTAACGGGCATAACAAGCGGGCTGAACTATTTATATTAGCAAACGGGTTAATATTTCACACAATAGAGACAGTTTTAAAAAAAATCATTCTTAAAAATTATTTTAAAAGCCATAAAAACCAGTAAAATGAGATAAAGTTTTCAAACAAATTGAATTTGAAGAAACCACGATTTTCCTATTCGAAGGTGAAAAAATTGAAATTTTTCAATGTTTGAAAGTTAAAAAATTGCAATAAAGCTAAATTTATTGGCCAGGCATTGCACCCTTAACCACTTCACGAATGATTTTTTTATGATGAGACATTTTTTTTTTTTTTTTTGTTAACAATTTATTCATCTTATATCTTCACACACAAAAAAAGTCCACAGTTGTGGCCGCTGAGCGTTAATGGTAATTTATCAGTGAAATTATCTCTTATAAAATAAAAAAACTAACAGTAAATTTCTTTCTTATATTTCTACAAATTATTAAAGCTTAATATATTTAATATATCGGGTATTATTTTTATCAAATATTACCGATTTGTTCAAATAATTCAACAACACTGACTGCCGAAAGAATACTTCATACTTTTTTTTTATATCTCTAACATTATCAGTCCATTAACATTATCAGTATCTATGCATCATGTCCATTAATGCACGCTTTTTTTAAATGGCGGAATCCCATAATCTTGAAAATAGTTTATCGCATCAAGTTCTGTAGATGGAAGATACCATATCTTTATAATTTTTTTTTTTCAAAATATCAGAGAAAACAAAGAAATAGCAGTTCACTTATATCCTTCATAAAAAATAAACAAATAAAAATTAACTAAATAGAATAAATAAATTAAAAAGGAATGTGCACAGAGCTTGCTAGCTCTGCATTTGAAATCGAACGTGACGTCGCCCTTTTCTTTTATTGGCGTCAAGTCACATTGTTTGACGACATTTTCTTTTCTCATAGAAAGCAGATGAAACAAGAAAAAAAAAATAGAGTTATCTATTAAAGATGAAACTTTTAATTACTATATCAAATAAGAAAATGAGAGTAATAATTTCAGGGATGCATACAATTAATTCCAAAGCTTTCATTACTATTTCATCAAAGATGGAACTGGTTGTTAAATAACCATCATTTTTGTAAAAGCATGATAAATCTATTTGAATATTAATAAAGAAATTAATAAAATTTTATCATTTTAACTAAAGTATTTCGGATTGGTAAAGAAATCGCACGAGTTCAAAATCTTGCCAGGTTTCAAAATCATAGAAGGATAAATGCTATTATTTTTTAGTAGTCGCTTTTTTCTCAAACAAATCTGGCATTTTATGAACATTGTTTCTTCAAATATTTTGCTTTAGTTATTTTTTAATTTTGAAAAATAAAACCTTTTAATAATTTAAACAATATTATATATATTACATATTAATAATTAATTATATTAATATGTTAATAAATATATTCATAATAATTACATATAATAATATTACATATATTAATAATTTAACTTAACAAAATTTTAAAGTACAAGCTTTTTAAATAGAGCATGAAAAAATAGAAAAAGTAAAGTGTTTCAAAGTGTTTACACCACTCATTTTTAGGCAAATGATGCAAGAAGAGTTGACTGTGGTTCTATTCTAACTCTCGTAATAGTTCTACGTACTTTCGGTTGAAAAAGTACCCATTCCTTCGAAATTCGTTGCTTTCTCTAGACTTTCGTTAGTTTAGTTAGAGTATTTAATTAGTTTGTAATTTATTAAATATATTTTCACTAATTTTTTGCAGCTTTGTTCTAACTATTTTAATGTCTTATCAACTACATTAAGTCTCGAAACATGATAACGCGAGTGATCTTAAACGGAAGAACTGCTCTTTCTTAATTGTTTCGTGTTTCAACAACATGCACATTTTGTGGTTATACTTCACTGAAAATGGTGAGGAACGAAAGTTAATCTCATTATAACTTTATGGGATGACTCATTAATGCTAACGGGGAAAAAAAGTCTTCAATATCATCCATAGAACACGCGATTCTAGAATTAATCATTCTGTAAGTTTAATATCCTTTTACTTTCTCTAGGAAAATATTGATGGTTCAAGAAAAATCTAAATCAGATTCAAGCAATATTTACGACACAGAGATAAAAATCAATATTCGCTTAGGTTAAAAAGAAATTTCAATTGGAAGATATTTTTTAGGAAAATAAGAAATTTTGCGTGATGTTTTAAAATATGCTAAATCGTTTCACGGTGCAACAGAAAGAAAATTATTTTATAAAATATACTTATTTTTAGATTTTTCTTAAAGACTTATGCTTGAGTTGTGTTATATACAAGTGTATAAAGGAGATGGGTACAATGTAAATACGAAAAAAAACCCAACAGATTTTACGTGCAGGTATGTGGCCTCCAACGCTGAGCCGACAGCAGCACAGTATTCCTAGGAAGTCACCCGCTCCAATACTGGAAAACTCGGTGATGCTTCACTTCGGTGTTATAATAGGAGTTGGGGCTTTATTTCATGGCTTGCTTTTGGTCTCTTTTACTATATGCTGTCTCATAATGAAGCAGAAATCGGTGCTTATGAAAAAATTCCATGCTTTTTTTTTCATACAGTTTTTCGTCATATTGTCTCTCTCACAAAAATAATTTTTAAATACTTGGTTTGACGTAATAATTTTTTAAACATAAAATGTAATTAGCAAGCCAAACAGCGCGATTAATCAGACAAGAGACAGAATAAAGAACGAGTACTACAATTTAAGTTTTATTGTATTTCTTTTTTTTTTTTAAATTGTATGTAATTAGTGTAAAGGAATCATTTGTTATAATATATGTATATATTTAAATATTACTTTTATATTCCTTCAAACATGTCATTTTTAAAAGCTCCTTGAGCAGCAATTTTTTAAATTGGAGGTACATAATTTGTTCGTGGGATACATTAACTTTAAAAATCATAATGTATAAGAAATTGATATCATATAAAAATATATAATAGTACAAGCTTAATGATTGATGTAATGTACTGTAGCAAAACATGCTAAAGCAAAGAAGTACATTATCAGTCTCCTAAAATTTTCAAACACAGTTCGTTTGAGTAATCCCCACGTCTTTATAATTAGTTGTCGTTGCTTGTTATTACAGTAAAGTGTATAAAAATTAAATAATTATTCAATAATTTTAACCTTTAACTGGTGTTTGTGTTCTCACCGACCGCTGCTTCTTTCAATTTTCCCAGTTTAACTTATAACTTTCAGTTTAATTATAGATACTATTGAAATTTTGTGTCGTTTGGAGCCCTAATATTATCGCTAAAAATTGAATAGGTGAATTTTAGTTATAATAATCCAGTACGTAAATATGGGTACAAAAACAGCATCCTATCAGCTAATCAATTCTTTTATTTATCTTTGGATAAAGCATTCTCTGAGACCACTCACAGTGCGACAATTTCTGTAACAGTAGTTAAATGTTAAAGAAAATAATTGAAGAACTCAGATGATAAAGGTGGTAAGTGACACAATAATCATTTTGAGAAAATGAGTTGTAAAGTTCCAAATATCTATTTGCGTTTATTTCCAAATGCCCCTTTTATCAATTAAAACCTCAGCGAGTATTATGTTTTTTTTTTTTTTTTTTTTTTTTTTTTTTCAGATAGTAATTTAACAGATGGTAGAGGATCATTGAGTATCTTAAATCATTTGATTAATTCTTTTTTTTTTATTTTGTCACATACCACCATTATCATCTGAGTTTCTCAATTAATTTTGGACTGTTGGACATCTGCTCTGCTCTGCCCCATTTAATACTGTTCTTAAATCCAAGCTTGATACTATCTGACGCATTGGTGGAATGCTTTTCATTAGCAAATGTATCAAATGCCAAAAAATCAAACAGTTTTTACTATTTTGTAATAAAGTCAGAGGCCTTTAAAATTTTACTAAAATTGTCGTTTTAACTTTTAAGACGATTTTTGAGATGCCGCAGTCCAGTGAATGTCGTCATCAGTGGTCCAGCGATTATAATACGAAACGTATCCCATTGTTATTCGATTCTTATGCACTTTAAATGTGAGAGGCAGTCAAATGAAAACAGAACATCCGCCATAAAACACATTTCTCGCCAAAGTTGGCAACATTGTTGTAACATATCGATACTTCCATCTAGAGGGTTGGTAGAAATGCATAATGACACTTTCATTAACAAGAATCGATTTTTAAAAAATCAGATTAACTAATTGTAAATTAATAAAAATAAATATATTAATAAATAAAATTTCTATTAAAACCTAGTTTTATTAACAAGAATCGATTAAAAAAAAATTCACAACATTCTCAACAAAGATAAAAAATAAATAAATAAATAAATAAATAAATAAAATAAAATAAAATAAAATAAAACAACGAGGACACAACCCACAAACTTGGAATTACTAGACGGGTACTCTAATCATTTCACCATATCATCTACTTGATTATAGCAAAACGACTATTACAAATTATTATTATTATTTAAAACGACTATCTGGCAATTATTCTTGAATAAAAAATTTCCATACTCACTTTTTAGTGTGTGTTTGGTTTTCATTTGACTGCCCTTATAGTAATATCTAAAAATTTCACGAATTTATGTGCGTAAACGAGTTCGTGAATATGTCAGAAAATTTTACGTTTTTTGGAAGGAGCAAATAAAAGATTTGAGAACAGCCATGAATGGCGTCGTGAAATTTTTATGCGCATCTGGCGTCATGGTGCCATTTCGTCCATAACTAGTATTATAATATATATAATAATAATAATAAAATGAATTTTTATAAAAATAATAGTATTTTTACATGACTGTATTTGTCAGTTAAAAAAGCAGTGAGTATAATCACTTATATACTCTATGATTTTTATCTGAATCTAACTTATTGATAAACAAATTACAGAGTAGAAAATAAGTAGGGACTAATTGGCACCACAGCGCCAGTTAAGGGTTGAGCATTGACTTAGCTTTTTCAGTTTAAGCGGACAAACAAACATCTTTAGAACGCATTCAGAACCTACAATAAGTTTAAAAGACGCATTATTAACGCAGTTAAGAAAACATCAAAAGAAAAAGAATGAAAGATCAAGATGGCTCAAAAATTATTGGAGACTAAATCCTGTTCATAGTAAATTGCATTCGGCAGACGTCGTTTGGACTATATTTAAGGTTAATTAAGGCACACTCCAATGCATTCCTTCTGTAGATAACTACAATGGCTGTAAGGAATTGTGATTTAAGACCAAAATTTCGGAGCCTGATTCACGGTCCGACGCACGCTTTAATTAGAAATTTTTCACGTAACTTAGGAATAAGATGCAATTTATTTTTTATTTTTCTTAGTTTTGTCAACAAATAAACGATGCATGTTTAGGGAGCAAAATAACACGATTATCGGGAAAAATCATTTCATTTTGTTCCCCTTTTCAAAGAAAATCACTTGAAAATAATGACTTAAAATAGATTTTATAATAAACATGATTGCAGTTACTACTTTTTCCTCTTTCTTTCTTTCATTTTTTTCCGTATAAATAAATGTGATGAATGCTTTATTTATAAATCGACAGCTTTTAGCACAGGTGTTTTATAGTTCTATAGTGTCTGGTATCCTAATTAAATTACATGTCTATATCTTTACTATTATTATGTCTTTACAATTAATATAATTATTATATGAATGTACTAATGTTAGTATATGCACTGAAAAAACCTATTGATTTTGCAGTAAAAAACTGCCAGTCAGGGCGCTAGTAAAAAACTGCTTATTTTACAAAAAAATAATCTGCATTTTTTTTAATGCAAAATTTGTTAAAATAACTGAAAGTTCGCGTAAGAAATACAGCTTTTATTTCGAAGGAGATCTGTAAACTGTTTATTTTACGGACGAAATCTGCTAAAATAACAGAAAGTTTGTAAAAACATAGATTTTCTCTTTGAAATAAATAGTTTTTTACTGACGTCTTGGCTGAAGGTCTGTTTCTGTAAAATCAACAGTTTTCCTCAATTGCGTTAAGAAACCGGTCATTTATTTACCATCTTTTGTCCTGTGGAAAAAAATTGTAGATAATAAAATAAACATAACAAGATAACAAGATAAAATGAATCTAGCAGTTGGACAATCATGAAAGACTCCACCTAAATAATATTCAGGACGTTTAACATTCAATTGTATTTTAACCCTTTGCGCTCGGCGTCTCTTACACAAATTTTATTTGATCGGCACCACATTTTAAAAAGAAGTTTCGTTCACGTACACAATTTCAAAAATGCTCTGATTAAATAAGGTACATTTTATTTTCCTTTATTACTAGTGCCAAAAACAAGTTTTGCAAAGAAAGATTATGTCTCAGCTCCGGAGCTCTCGAGTGCAAAGGGTTAAGTATTGACGTCCTGGTTGAAAGTTTCTCCTTTAAAATCAGCAGTTTTTTTTACAGCATGTCTTTACATTTACTATTATAACTTCGATTATACTTCAGCATTTAGTAGTAAAAATATAAGAAGTTCGCTTAGCGCTTTATACACCGTTGCTGGGACTTTTATTTCAAACAAGTTTTCATACTTAAAATTTTAAAATATAAGTTACTTCCTCGAAAAAATAATTTATGAAAATAAACAGAAAAAAAACTGAAATGTTATTATGTCTAAACTAATCTTGTTGTAATAATAAAACAAAACTTTCACAAATGTCTTCAAAAATTTTTTCCAGCCTATTGTCATATCACAGTACGCAAAATAACTACTGATACATTCATTAGATTTCAGTAAACCCTAATTTTTTCCATTTTCTATTTTTGATTTTTACTTTCTGCTATCGGTAAAGTAATGTAATCGAAAAAATTTTCGACTTCCGGTTTTCGTCCGGTTTACATGTTTTAGGGATCAGAGATACCCAAAACCACATTTTTACAAAATGTCTGTCTGTATGTCTGTGTGTCCTCTTTCTGTCATCAAAAAGTATATGAAGTTATTCGTAGAAGTTATCCAAATTTCATATATTTGTTTTTGGTCGTGGCCAGCAAGTCCCAGTTGAAATTGGGAATATTCACCAGAAAGCGGGCACTCTGATAGCGATTTTTGTGCCATTTATCTTTTGTATCATCGGTAAAGTGTATGAAGTTATACATAGAAGAAAACCAAACTTCACATATACTTTGACTATGGACGTAAAAGAAAAGTCGTAATTGAAAATGGGGATATTTTCCCAGAGGAGAGCGCTGTGATAGCGATTTTTGTGCTATTTTCTCGATTTTTTGCAGTTTAAGTGAAGAATGTATGAATATTTTTCGTCTAAATTTTATATTTAGATGTAATGTTTGTATAAAATTTGGATAAAATCGGCCTGAAGGTCGCGTTGTAATAGCAAATTCAGGTGCAATTTTTCATTTGCATCATCGGAAAGTATTTGAAGTTATGGATAGGATCGAATCAAACTTCGTACATGAGGTTTTGACTATGGACGTCAAGATCCAGTTGAAAATGGGAATGTTCATACCGGAAGGGGGCGCTCTGATAGCGATTTTCTCGATTTTTAGCAGTTTAATGAAGAGTTTCTAAATATCTTTCGACGAAATTTTATATTTAGTTGTAGTATCATAGGCAGCGATTTGGATAAAACTGGAGAAATTCGGCTTAAAAGTGGCATTGTGATAGCGAATTTTGTTCGATGCATGTTCGGGCACAATAGGTGTTAAAAATAATCCGATTAAATCACCTAATTGCCCGATCTATGTTTAATTTGCATATTTGAAATAAGAAAAAAAATGATATATTACCCATTAGACTTCATTACAAAATTTTTTTCCGCAACGATTTAAAAAAAAATATTGACAAAAATCTTGAAGTGTAATAAAAATACAAATTAATAGATTTTTGCAGTACTAACATGTATGAAATATAAGGAAGTTATAGGATGGACTATGGACTAGTATAATCGACTAGTATAATATATCCGACTAGTTTAAGCTAAAAAGTAATTTTCGTCCCAAATTAAAGAAATAATCGGAAACAAAAGGGTTAAGAAATACTATGCCACGTGTTACATACAAATTTCATGGTGACATTCGGTTAATATTAGGAAACTATGTATAGTATTATTAAATTAATAATTTTTGAAGTTTAAGTCATCAATTGATGGCATTCTCAGATCTTTCAGCGTTCCTATTTTTTTCCCATGTTTGTTACTATTATTTCAAATCAAAAATCTTGTGGTAGATTCCTTTAAAACCTGCAATAGAAACCTAAAACTAATATTATCGCGTTGAAATAATCGTAGCAAAATGAGAAAATATCAGGAACGCTGCGAGCCTAGGATTCTACTTTAACTTTTCCTATCATACTTTCTTTAATAATATTCTGACCTGACCAGCGTTGCCCGTATCAGCGATAATAACATTAAATACACCTAAAATCAGTATTGAATTTAGACATTTTCTCCGAAAGGGATTTAGTGTAGGGGGCCGAACTGCACTCCGCAGCACACACCTGGGCATATTATGCCCGTATGGCGTATTATTACTTTATTTTTAAACGAACACCAAAGTTGTATGATTTTATATTTTTAAACGAAAATAATTCCACGCGAGCATACTGTTGGGAAGAATATAGAAAATTGACGCAAATCAAGGTCCAATAAAAATGTTTTTTGAAATAATAAATATTCATATTTTTTTAACGCAAGATACCATTGATGCCACGGAGGTAAGGCGAAAATTATCGTATTTTTTTCTGTAACTCTATAAGGGACCCAGAAATTTCGAATTCATAATAATAATAATAGTAAAAAACTAATGCTTCGCTTTCGTGCGCGTGAAGAACCACGAAACGCCCAGAGACGGGCAGGCACAATCGGCGAAACAATGGAAGCTCGCAATTTTGTGATGTTTATTGGGGGTTTTTAATTAATATCATGTCTGATTATTAAACAAAAATTCAAAAACTAGCTTCGAGGTGCATTACTTCAAATATACATGGTACCTTCCTGCCAAATCTTGTAGTTGTGCAAGCACCGCTCTCTTTAGAACACAACACACAAACACTCACACAGATAGACACACACATACAAACATCTATCTTTATTATTATGGAAGCTTTGTTTTTAAAAATAAAATATTACAAAAAAAGGGTAACTTTGAATATCATACGTACATTTCCTATCCCAAATCCACGTTTCATTATTATATAAAATTGCTTTATTGTAAAAATAAAATATTGTAAACCTCTTGAAAGTTTTAAATTATTCTCCATTTTAAGTAATCAGAATTTACTCTAATATTTCTTAAAGTTAGTATGGAACCATTAAGTATTGAAAAGTACTCATGCTGCTGTAGAAAAAATGTCCTTCAGAATTGTTCTGAACAAGTGAACAAATTTCTAAAAGCCGTACGACTTCAATTCGCTTAAAAAAAGGGTCGAGGACAGAACACAAGAAATGCATTTTTATTTCTTCCTATCGCATCTGTAGTGGCACGCAACGTAACATAAAACGTTAAAAAAAAAAATTAATAAACCGTTATATCCAGGTTTCTATGTTTTTAAAATTTTGTGAACTGCTAAGAATTGTGTTTAGATTTAGTATGGTAATCAAATCGCAATATTAAATACCCGAAGAAATATATAACTAATGAAAAGAAATCAATTTCCATTACGGAAAAAGAGAAAAGGTGGGGGGGGGGGGGGGCGGAGATCGGAAAAATAATCATCGTTATATAAAGGTTTTCAATCGAGCATCGCAAAGCACACCTTCAAATTAAAACTTACAGCTAAATCGAGAATAAATAATTAATACTTTCGTATTTTAATTTGTAGTAGACGTTTCAAACTACACTGGTTATCAAAAATTAAGGAAAAGTCACAAAATGTTAATTTTCAAATACGCGAACACTCAAAAGGAAATAATATAATTCAAGTAATTACTATCTCTACAACACAGCTGGTCCATATAACATCTCATTCATGTCACACATGGTCACAAATGTCACAGTCACTACGGTGAAGTAAAAAAATAGAAAATTCCATACATCTTATTATGAGTCTCAAATGATCACTATATGTGTCTCCACTGAGACGTCACTGTGACTGCTGCTTTGGGACGAGTCACCATGGGACTTTACAATATAGTTACATTGTGACTCTCATGTGACTGTCATTTGTAGACTCAATTTCAAAGTCATCGTGAATGCTGCATTGTAAAAAGTTACCAAATAATGTCACATTAAAGTCACATCATGACTTTCAGGTGACAGAGAGACTACTGTGAAGTCACCATTGTGCTCTTTTGGGAAAAGTCTCCATGTGACTATAATATGATATTATTTGGTGACTTATCATAATGCAACGTTCATGATGACTTTGAAATTGAGTCTCAAAATGAGAGTCACATGAGAGTCACACTTTAACTACATTGTAAAGTCACCTGGTGACTCGTCCCAAGGCAGTAGTCACATTGACTTCTCAGTGGAGTCACATACAGTGATCATTTGAGACTCATAATGAGATGTATGGAATTTCCTATTTTTTTGCTTCACCGTAGTGACTGTGACACTTGTGACCATGTGTGACATGAATAAGATGCTATATGGGCTAGCTGTGTTGTAGAGATAGTAATTACTCGAATTATATTATTTCCTTTTGAGTGTTCGCGTATTTGAAAATTAGCATTTTGTGACTTTTCCTTAATTTTTGATAACCAGTGTATATATGGCAGATCAGTATTATTACAGCTCCAAGAACTATTTCATATTAGACCCATACACTGTCGCCCATTAGCCCATTGAATTTGACGGTTTGTAACTCAGGATATGTAACACATATTCTAAATTTTAAATTGTAAAAATATTTACCGTTTCTTACTGCATAAAGGCTTATTAGAATAGATTACTTAAGTTTTAAGTTTTTACGTACTTGTCATATTAGTGGCATATAGAATAGAACCGATATGTAGAACTTTTATATGTAAAACTGATAATATATAGAACTTTCCTTTCATAAGATTAAAAGGAATATTTTAGTATGTCTTTCGAGGTCATATTAATTCCGCAAATGTATTCTGAATGGGCAACAAAAATTATAATTTCCAATCTTGCAGCACAATTCGCACAATTTTATTGCCGTTGTCTTTCTTGTCTAAAATTTTTGTTGCTAATTTCATTAATTATTTTTTACCTTTTCGTAATTATATATAAAAATAGCAAACATGCTAATACTTACAGAGTAAGGACCTGGATAAACTTCATAAGCAACTGTACTAAAGGGTCCCGTCTGATCCTTATCAACAGCTTTTATACCTTGAATCACTGTGGATCCAACAACCGTAACCTATTTTGTGTATAAAACAAAAGTATAAGTGAAACTTTTTCACGATAAATAATGTCAATAACAATAAAATTAAGTCTTTCTTAAATAAAATTGGTTTTTAGATACAGTAAAACTTCGGTCATCCGTCAGTTACAGGACCATCGCTGTGACAGATAAGAGAATAGACGAATAATAATCCACATCCCCACACACAAAAATTGCGGTAATCGACAATGAGGATTCATTTTAGCATGAGGCTTTGTCTCACATGCATACAAATCAAGGTTAGAATTGAAAATATATCTACTGTTATAGAGCCACAGTTCTTAAACACGCTCATTATATACAGTGAAAATTTTTATTGTATTTAAAAATATTAATCAAAACTCAGGAAGCTAAAAATTATAAATATACAGTATAGTTTTCTCCAAACTGCTTTAATTTCCAACATGCACTAAAAAAAAAAAAAAAAAAAAAAAAAAAAAAAAAATTGGTGAAAAAATATATGAAATTGTACATTGCATTAAGATTATATTTACTCGACGATTTAAAAAAGTTTTTTTGTTTTAATTCTTTAAAAAATTTGAAATACTTTTTCTGTTTTTCTGTTTTTTTTTTTATAATTAAAACCGTTCAACGATATATTTGTTGAATCATTTTTCAGCTTACAAACATTATACGAAAACCGATAATCAAGGATGAAACGATTTATATCCATTTTTATTCACAATCCAGGAAATAAAAAACAAAAACGCATCACCCTTACTAGCTCTACTGCAAATCACCATATAAAATCTGACTGTTATAAATCGATTGGTAATAGCGTCTAATAATTAATTCTATACTTAACTTTGCTTAGGGGTCATCTACATATAAAAAATTGTACCAAACTCGAAAATTTTGAATAACAACACCTAATTTTGACATCATATTTCGATTTTTTTGGTAAATTTTATCTTCTGTTACAAAACGGGAAATCGTTTGGTCAAGTGATTTAGAAATTATAACGATTTAAAGTTTGGAATGCCTAACGTTAAATTCATTTTTAATCACTGCAAAACGTATTGCAATGCGGGTAGTTTTTTAAGCATAATTCATATGTTATATATAATGCATCGAAAGTTATATTAGAAAATATATCTATTTTGAAATTATTTTTCGAAAGAAACGCGAATTGTAATTTATGATTTTTTTTAAAAACTGAAATTGATTTTTTAAAAGTTTGAAATATTCGACTCCAAACTTACAGATCATTTATCCAAGTAGTTTTTGAGTTACGCTTAAAAAACTAGCCGCATTGAAATCCGTTTCGCAACAATTAAAAATGAATTTAACATTAGAAATTTCAAATTTTAAATCTGCTGAATTCTTAAACTACTTGATGGAAAGACTTCCCGATAAGTAACCGAAGGAAAATTTGCCAAAGTATACAAATATGATGTTAAATTTATGTATTAGTATTGAAAAATTTCAACTACATTTTTCTATATATTGACAACCCCCTAAGCAAAATTTAAGTATTTCATTAATAAATAGACTTTATTACCAATGGATTGCTATCTGTTACTTTTTTATAAGAGGAATCGTGGCAAGATCAGTAGGGGTGGATATATTTTTAAGAACTGTACAGATACTATTTATAGCGATTGACGGACAACAGAAAAAGACGGTTAAAAGAGTGATGGGCAATAGAAGTTTTACTGTACTTTGTTTGTAAAAAGAAAATTGTATATATATTTTAAAGGTAATTGCATAAAAATAATCATATTTTGAATACATAAAAAAGTGTTTGACTTACTTCGCTTATATTTACAGAATACGGTGCTCCAACAAACACAGGTGCATTGTCATTGGCATCAGTAACAAAAATTCGGACAGGTATCGTAATACTCTTTAAAAAAAAAAAGAAAAAAGAAAAAAAGAAAAATATATCATTAAAAAAAAGCAATTACCGTTATACAAAAAATATACTTCAGTGTTAATGCATGTAAATAAAATTTTCAAGCCAATTATCTGTAGATTTTTACCCGGCTGCCAAGTATTTTATGTGTTTCACGCGTATCTGGGTATGTGGATTTCTTTATACCCTCGAAACTTCCCAATGGCTGGATGGATTTTAATGAATGAGGTCTCTATCGATTCGTCTTAACCGTCCGATGGTTATAGGCTAGGTTTGTTTTTATAAATTCAAAATGGCGGCCGTAAAATACAAAATGGTGATAAACACGAAAAAAAAAATTTACGCACCATATTGAGTGGCATATCATTGGCTAGGTCTTTCAAAATGAAGACGATGTTTCATTGACTATTTTACAGTTAGAAGCTCCGTTTAAATATTACACAATCTGGAAGTTGTGTAGGTAGGATCTCTAGCTTTACTGCAACTCTAACCTTCATAGACATCTATAAACTTCATCAAAACAGTGTTTACAGATAGGAACTAACAATTAAACACAACTTAAAAGTCATCAATACAAGTAAATAAAAAAAAATAGGTAAGTAATATAAAAAAAAAATAGTTTCACATTGATAAGAAATAATTAATTACTTCGCTTTTTACGCAGTCGGGTTTTTTTGATTTTTTAAATTTAATTTCTACTTGTTACTTATTTAATCATTAATACTTGAAAGGAATAGTTAGACTAATTGGAATAATAAATATTTTTTTTTATAAACTTTTATGAAATGAAATATTTAAGTTTAACATATTAAAGTATATAGAGTCGCTAGTGGAAAAGTTTTTGAATGATAAGTAGCTACTTTATATTTAGATTAATTCATTAAAGTGGGAATTCCTGTTTGTTAAAATTGTCTTCAGCATCATCTGTTCATGTATCTACTTCATACAGACAGATTTTAAAAAAGGGTCAGGCACCAATAATTGATCACCGAGACTCAAAACTGTAGAAAATAGTAAAATAATGCACAGCAAAATATTAATTTTGGTTGGTGGAAAATGTCTATACATCCAATGAAATGTACTGTTACAAGTTATAGTTGCAACTAAAGCTGTAATTGGATATTAAAATGGAAAATTAGAAAATATTATTTAAGACAAATTTGATTGCAGTTAAAAAGAAGAGTAAGAGAAAGCGTTTTATTCTGAAGAGGACTTGCAATATACAATTATTGAAAAACGAAAGAAAAATAGAAAAAAATCGGAAAAGTGTCAGAAGGTGCAATTTTCGTCATTTGAATTTAATAATAATAATAATAATAAATTCCCGAGAATTATACATACGGTTTCATTAATTCTAGAATCGCGTGTTCTATGGATGGTATTGAAGACATTTTTTCCCCCCGTCAGCATTAATGAGCCATCCCATAAAGTTATAATGATATTAACTTTCGCTCTTCACCATTTTCAGCAAAGTAAAACCACAAAGTGTGCACGTTGATGAAACACGAAAGAATTAAGAAATAGCAGTTCTATCGTTTAAGATCTTTCACGTTATCATGTTTCGAGACTTAATTTAGTTGATGCAGGGATCTGTCCAGACTTTTCTCACAGGGTCCTGTTTTTGTGAAATTGTGAAGTTTTTCTTATTTTTGTGAAAATTCTAGTCATAATTTTGTGAATTTTAAATTACCGATGTCTTCAAGTTCTATCTTTCATGTATAAAAAGTTAAGTAATATGCTCTTTGCTGAGTTCAAATGCTTACTTACAGGCCAGATTTTATTTTTAAATGACTAAATTTATGAAAAGTTCAATTTGAAAGTGAAAAAATTCTGTAAAAGGTCTATTTAAGAGACAAATAATTTTGTGAAGGGCCCTGTTTTGGGATAAAATGTTTTGTGAAGGGTCCTGTTTGGGGATAAATAATTTTGTGAAGGGTCCTGTTTGGGGATAAATAATTTTGTGAAGGGTCCTGTTTTAGGATAAATAATTTTGTGAAGGGTCCTTTAAAGGACCTAAAATTTTCCTAAACATATCCCTGGTTGATGTGACATTAAAAGGGTTGGAATAATGCTCCAAGAAATTAGTGAAAATATATTTAATGAATTACAAACTTGGACCTCCACCATTCCTTATTCTTGCAGTACATAGGCTACGCAAGGGAGCTTAGGGGTAAATCTTTGAGCAAGTAACATTGGTGATTCTTTTTGGCCAAAATTTAACAATTTTCGCAGTTTGCTAAACCCCCCTCCTCCCTAACGAAAACTAAGCGTACCCCATGTGCAGTAAGAACACATCTATGCAAGTAATCAAATTTAATTACGAAAACGGGTTTTCAATACAGAAAAGGATTTCAATACAGAAAAAAAAAAAAAAGAATTCTTTTTAAAACACAAAAAGAAATAATATACTAATGGTTATTACAACTCATTTCATGAAAATAAAGGTGGTAATAAAATTTCATCCACAAATTAGAGAAATGGATGCAGGAATATTAAGTTAGGAATAATACAGGTAAATGAGACATAAATTTGCAAATAACGCAATGACTTGCCATGTTCCTTAATGTGTATCGTTTTTTCTTGAGTCATATGATGGCCGCTTTTGATCTGATATTATTTAAGATATTTCTGTAATACTAAAAATAAAAATTAATTTAAAATAATTCCTCTAGAATGTTTTATATACTCCCTTCTTTATTATTATGGTGAATTTTTATTACTATAGTTTTATTGATATATATATATATTATTATATTTGTATTAAAATTGATTGTACATACAGGGTGTCAAATAAAGTCCTTCCTTATCTCCTTAATTTTCGAACGTCCACAATTTTAGTAATAAATATAAAGTGTAGTAAAGTGGCCATGAAGTTTTTCGATGACATTTCTTACAGCCATTTGTAGCGGTAAATTCTTGAGTTAATGTATGTATCTCGTAAGTTATATGAGACACAAGAAAATAGTCAGTCACAAAGTTGTATAGTTGTATTGCATCGATTTAATACAAAAAGACACCTTGTGCTCATGAACGTTAAGAATAGTATGCGTAGAATGCTCATTTTTTTTGCGTTTTTCAACATTTTTATGTCATGAAATGTGTCAGAAGGAAGATAATATCACAGTCACTAAGCAAAAAGCACAAAATACTATTGATTGAACACTAAAGATAGAGAAAAGATGCTAAGCACTCATAGTAAAACTAGTTTATCCTTTATGATTACTTTCGTGACGTAAGTTTTTTTTAAAACCCTGAACAAACAAAAGAGCCGTTGTATGCGTATTCTTCTCCACAGTTATGGATATAAATTATCCTTTCGTACCAAATAGATGTTTCTGTAAAACTTTGTAATTAACTATTTTGTCGAATCTCGTAAAGTTTTCAAATTCGGTACACTAACTCCTTACTTTGCCGCTAGGCGATACTATGAGAAGTCTTATCAAATGGGCATGGCCACTTTACTGTATACAGGCACCATATTTATGATTGTAGCTGCACGCATTCAAAAGTTAAGAAGATGAAAAAGGACTTTCCTGGACACATTGTATTTGCATTTATATATTGAAATAAGAACCTTTCAATCTTCATTAGTTTGTAAATTATTGATTTTAAAAATCTGACTTTTGGACCACCTGGTATATATATATGACAGGTAGTACAAAAGTCAGATATATATGTCTTTTAGCAGTAGTTTTTAAGTTGTATTACATCGATTTAATGCAAAAAGACACCTTGTGCTCATGAACGTTAAGAATAGTACGCGCAGAATGCTCATTTTTTGCGTTTTTCAACATTTTTATGTCATGAAATGTGTCAGAAGGAAGATAATATCAACTTCACTAAACAAAATCACAAAATACTATTGATTGAACACTAAAGATAGAACAAAGATGCTAAGCGCACATAGTAAAAACTAGTTTATCCTTTATGATTACTTTCGTGACGTAAAATTTTTTAAAATCCTGAACAAACAAAAGAGCCGGTGTACGCGTATTCATCTCCACAGTTATGTACACAAATTATCCTTTCGTACCAAATAGATGTTTCTGTAAAACTTTGTAATTAACTATTTTGTCGAATCTCATAAAGTTTTCAAATTCGGTACTGTAACTCCTTACTTTGTCGCTAGGAGACACTGTAAAATGTCTTATCAAATAGGGCATGGCCACTTTACTGTACACAGGCACCATATTTATGATTGTAGCTGCACACGTTCAAAAATTAATGAGATGAAAAAGGACTTTCCTAGATACATTGTATTTGCATTTACATATTGAAATCAGGACCTTTCAGTCTTCATTAGTTTGCAAATTATTGATTTTAAAAATTGACTTTTGGACCACCTGGTATATATATATATATATATACTAGGCGGTCCAAAAGTCATATATATATGTCTTTTAGCAGTAGTTTTTAATACGAACATTTATATTTAGATTTTTACTAGTACAGTCAATTCAGTTAATGGATCCAGGTTTTATCAATTACTAGCGCAATCTCATATTCTAAGTTATACTGTTAATAATTTAAATTGTATAAAAGAAAACGGTATTTTTTCGCATTAGTAACCCTCATAAATTAATTGGAATTAGGGTTATTTATATTAAAATGTGTCAATAATTATATTAGTAACAAATAAATCTTGAGAAGATTTTCACGAAATGGTAGGTTACCGGTGCACTCAACCTCTTTAAAATAAAGGTGGTTTTTAGGGTAATTTTGAAACCCAAATGCTTCCTGACACACTCGCAAAGTCATTTTTATGAATAAATGTATGAAAATTGCAGGTCTCTTGATTCAGATTCATATCAATTGAACATTGTTTTTCTTTTGTCTATATAAAGGCAAAGCATTTTTCAGAAATTGGCGTCAAAGTTAGCATTTTAAATCCGTTTTCGAGATACTACGTAATCATACAGCAAGTGATTGAACTCCAGATTAATTTCCTTTATTGGGAAAATATGAACGTTTTCGATTTCCTAACATTTGAATAATTATGACTGCAAATTTCATGCTTTTGAATATAAAATTGACTTACGTATCAGAAAGATTCGCATTGTTGAGCGAGGAAATTGAGCACCTCATTGTTGAGGCACTGTAAAAAAATGAAAAAATCCCTAATTTCTAGTCATATCTATATACGAAGATTAAATAAAGTGTGCAAAGTGAGGCTTTAGATTTAGATTGAATAAAACGATGGAAATGTTGTTGGTGTCTAATTAACAACATTCACTTTTTATAAGTTTTGTTAAAATGATTTAATGAACATTTCCTGTTTTTAGTTATTTGTCCTAAATAAGATTTTCTTTCCAAATCGAGACGAAACGAATTGAAAGGTGACTTAACTCATTAAAAAAAATACCCTTTAAAATACCCTTCATGCAATTTTTATATTTTAACAAGCAACCAGAATAGAAACTGTTCATGGCATCATTGTATTGAAATTAGATTTTTTAAGGAATATTATCCATGATTTTGGTATTCTTCTTATGTATTTTGATATTCTATATTTTCTATTCTTCATGATTTGGTATAACTTCTTATCTCATTTTAAGAATCCAACGATTAACACAATTAATTCCATAATTTAATGAATAAAAAGCTCTAGATTTTTCACGCTACCTCAAATACAGATTATGGAAATAAATCGTATATTCTGAACGCCTTTGTCCTTTGCAAAGGCAGCACACAAAAAGAAATAAATAAAGGAAGCCATTTACAATCGTCTAAAACTAATTAAAATGGGGCGGAGTTCAGCACAATATTCGGAATTTCATGATATTGCTCAGAATTATAGAAAATTGTCAAATGTTAATTCAGTTAGTTCAAAGAATATAACCACAAAATTTCCGGAAATTATGAATGATAAATCGCGGAATTTCGGTATATGGAATCCCGGGAATGTATTTTTAAATTGTATCATTATGCTGTGCTAGTTTGATTATTTGTTTTACATGTTATTTATTTTAACCACAAATCTAGACCATTGATGGCGATCCAAGCGTGTCAATTGCCACCACTATTTCTGAATTGCAATCTTCGTGTTTTTTAATCGCAGAATTTCTGTCATTAAATAAGGTGGATAATTCTGTTTGGAAATAATTTTGAGAATTGGCCCTCTGGCACACATGAATTTAGACATTTGATAATGTTTATGAGCATTCATTTGATATTTTATTGATAAACTGATTGTTTGTTTACATATGTTGATATTTTAATCCAAAATCTTTCGCTGAATAAGCATCTTCAGTCAAAAACATGTTTTTTTTTCATATTTGTTGTTTACTAATGAGTGATTCCTATAAAACACGTCAAGTACATATATTGTCTTTGCTTCGTTTAATTTGATGTTATGAAAGAAAACTAGTTTATGCATAAAAATGTCTATATGGGAAAAGAAAAACCTAAATCCGTGCAATATTATATATTTATTTACTGGAAACATGTGAAATTTTCATTTTAACAAGCAAGAAAACTTGGGCCAGGAAACAACTTTTAAAATGCCTAAAATATTAAATTGAAAATTGTGCTAGTTAACTCATACAAAATTTTTTATTTAAAATTTGAACAGCGGTTGAATAACCTAATTGCAATTCACAATTTTGACAGACGTAAATATTAAAACCTGTGTGTCCGAATAAATAAGAATCATTAAACAGTCTAAAAAAAGAATGGAACAACAATGGTTGCTTTTGTTACATTTCGGTTTACCACCTAAATATGTTCTTTAGAGAAATATTCAGCTCCTCATTCTAATCTTAAATAAGCCACTTGAATTGCGTATCACTTCCTTACTGCATTTAATCATGGTTTCCTTTCACGTTTCACATTTACATATCAAAGCGTTGACAAGTGAAGAAGAAAATAAAATTTCTTCAACTTAAAGATTTAAATGTGTCATAAGTAGAACTCAACTGTCGAAAACCTATTAAAGGCGGTAATGCATTAATGTAACTGACCGAGTTCATAAGTGATAAAAAAAGATAAAAGTAATTTGACAGATTCTGTTTACAATTCATGTAACGCAGTTATTAGTTTTGTTTAATTTTGTTGAGCAAAGGTGTCATTACATAAAATTATGATGTCTGCATCTCTTTTCTTCACGCTGAATCACTTTAATTGCCTGTTAACACAAACTCTTCGGTATTTAGCTACAAGCATAGAAGTCTAAACGTGTTAAGCGTCTAATTGTGTTAATATGATGATTAAATAAAGACAATCCTAAAAGCATCATTACGATCGACCTTCTTTGTAATAAAATCGTATAATCAGATATTAAATATCTTACACATTACAGTATGAAATATTCTTACCTTGAGCATCATGTCAAAAGACTAGCTTATTAGCCTGTCTCTTAATTAAATAGAAATTGTGTAACCTTAAATGAAGAGAAGAACAAAATCTTATTACACCTATGAATTAAAAGGCGTTTAATTTCAAACAAAGATAATCTGTGCCATAACATATTTAAACTTCTCTAATTGCAGCGGATAATTTTTGTTCGTTAAATATTAAGCAGTTCAAACTTCTTTCAACGGTACATTATTTATTTAAAGTATACTAAGTACAGCTATCACACTTTAAAAAGATAAGATTATAATCTGTTCCTTTCTGAATTATTAAGAATCGCAGGTAATATTATCAAGATGGCATATTGATTGGTCTTTATTTGGTCTATTTCTGTTTTACAATGCATTATGTTTATCTGCTTCTTGTGCAGACGTTAACTTCAGGTGCATATGTGCTACTTTTAAATGTAAAAATGTTCTAACTCGAAAAATTGAATTTTTGAAGTAAATTTATATTAAGAGATAATATAACACATTTTCATGTGGAGGATCTTTATAGCGTTATTAAGTAAAAGTAATGCTAGATGTCTTACTTACGTCATTGACTATGCTATTATTTTGTGCTGAAAAAAAATATATCTTTAAAATCCTTCTGTAAGCATGACCGTTGAATTTCCTCCAAATTTTGCAGAGGAGATTTTAATGCGAAATGTGCCAATAATAAATGCGCTAATATTCACTCCATGTGAAAAAACAACATAAGAATAATAATTCATAACGAAAAAAAGAGACTTGACATTATTTTATATCACATGATGTCATAATTACAAATGCGGCATCAAAATATACATAGCAAACGTATTTATTGAAGTGTAATGAAGTGTATTGAAGTGTGCCTGGCTTTCACGAATCTATTAATTTACCAATTAACAATTAATTACTGCTTTTAATTGCATTTTGAAATACAAAATGTATTTAAGTAAATACACTAATTAAATGAAATAACAATTAAAACAATGCAAAATACTGAACGTTCCACACTGAAAATTATACAACCCTGATTTGTGAAATTTTTATATTAAATGAGTGTTAAAAAGTAAATAAATAAAGACGTAACTTTTTGAAACAACCTAGAAGATATGTGGTAAAAACTCATTATGAAAAAGAATTTAAATGCATAAGCAGTTCTACAGCGTTATAAAACAAAAGGATTGAGTATGAAAATTTAAAAAATAAAAAAAAACGCGACTGCGTAAAAAGCGAACTAATTAATTATTTCTCAGCAATGTGAAACTATTTTCTATATTACTTAGTACCTATTTTTTATTTACTTGTATTGATGACTTTTAAGTTGTGTATAATTGTTAGTTCCTATCTATAAACACTGTTTTGATGAGGCCTGTAGATGTCTATGAAAGTTAGAATTGCATTAAAGCTAGAGATCCTACCTACGCAACCTCCAGGTTGTGTAGTATTTAAACGGAGCTTCTGACTGTAAAATAGTCTGTGAAACATCGTCTTTATTTTGAAAGACCTATCCAATGATATGGAACTCAATAAGGTGCGTAAAAATTTGTTTTCGTCTCTACCGCCATTTTGAATTCACAAAAACAAAATCTAGCCTATAACCATCGGACGGTTAAGACAAATCGATAGAGACCTTATTCATTAAAATCCATCCAACCGTTGGGATGTTGCGAGGGTATAAAGAAATCCACATACCCAGATACGCGTGACCCACATAACCCTTCTTGGCAGTCGGGTAAAAATAAATTGATCGATCAAATTTGTAACAAAAAATTTAGTATTATTAATAAGCAGTAATTAACTTTAAAAAATAATAGTAATAAAAATAAACAAGTATTATGCTTTAAATATCCATTTAAAAGGTTAAAACTTTATTAACATAGATTATTAATAAAATAAACCAATAAAATATAAGCACATTAATTGAATGAGGATGCTGCAGTCCATTTAATATTATTGCAGCTTAAGAATGTTTTGTTCTTCTAACTTAACCAAATGGATCCTTGGAACTTCCCTTTTAATATCAGATCATTTAAATGTTTATTTGTCACGTTTTCTTTAGTCATTTACAGATATTCGAGATATAACATTCAAATAGGTTTTTAGGCAAATGAGTATATTAATAAAAAAAAAATGGTAATAAGGCTGTTACAATGTACTTTTTTAACGAAATGAATCGCAAAGTAATAGAGTAAAAGTTAAAGATCGTTACGATCAGAAGATTCTATCCTTTCTTTTTTAGTCGGCCTTTTTATTATGTTAGAGAATGTGTGTCAACATATTAATTATATATCGAAAATATTTTATGATATTTATTATAGGTACGAATTCGCGGTTAAAATGAATGCGTCTAGAGTAGGTGGCTGTAATTCAATTCTTCCTTCGTTTTATGGCTATATACATATTGTTAGGTTTTATTACAGGTATTTTATGAATGCATGATTAATTCACTTCAAGAAAATGTGCATTAACGCTGATATCTATTTTATAGATGAAATAGCATGCGGCACCACATTGAATCCCTTGTGGGTCATTAGCGATAAATGAGCCCATAAATGCACATAACTCAATCCCTATAAAGAGTTCTTAAGGGGCTACTTCAGCCACCTGGAAAGACTCGCTCGCTAATGCTAATCCTATGGAAGAAATTTTTAAAGATTTATCGTTTGCATTTTAATATTTTTAAATTTTTTTTTTTTTTTTTTTTTTTTTTTTTTGCATTGGATAGCTGAGATAGATGAGTCACACATCTGCCCTTTTTCACTTTTTCGATTTTGTTTGCAGATTCTTTTCAAGAGGATGCTTTCACTTTCTAAACCGGTTCCGAAAAGGAAAGTTCTAATTAAAATATCTGTAAACAAAATCAAAAAAGTATAAAACGTCCTTTATACAGATATATCTCAGCTAAACAATGCAAAAAGAATTGTTTAAAAATACTAAAAGGCAGACGACATATCTTTAACCTCTTGAAGGGCACCGGTATATTATACATACCACTTAATTTTAATTTTCAAATGCTTCATTGGCACCAGCATTTTAAAACTAAATTTTTATTTATACTATATACTCGAAAAAAACGGTTACAGTTACTTTCATATAATTTTTCTTGTAAATCCTGGTGTAAATCAATCATTTTGTGATTTTAGCAATCGAAGTACTTTGACCCTCAAAGGGTTAAAATTTTTTTCCATAGGATTACCATTAGTGAGTGGGTCTTTTCAGGTGACTGAAGTAACCTCTCTTTTACAATAGTTGTAATAAAATGAATTTCGGAAAATATATTTTGGTTAAAGAAATTCTATTTGATGTGAGAGAACAGAAGCTTGTCTCAATTATTTATGACCTTAAATGAATATTTAAAGAAATGCATTAAGTATACTTCGATATAGATATGCTTGGTATGCGATATTCTAGACTTTTGTTTTACACGTGAGAAATAAATTTAATAGATTAAAAACGAAAACTGCTTTGGAACTGGAAAATTGAATAATGTTGTTCAAGCATACCAGCAAAACTATGTGGATGCGAACATATTTTATAATATTTACTGAAAACATTTAAAAACATTTTTACAATTTGCATAAACTTATCTAATTGTTGACACACATTATTTTAAAGAAGCTAATGTGCTAACTTAAAGCTAAATTTTCATATTTAGGTAATTAAAGAAATAAATATGGGTGTTGCCGAATTCGACCGAAAAATTCAGAGGGGTGATAGTAGGAATCAAGAAGATGAAAAATTCTTATAGAACATGGAGTCGCAAACCTCTTATTTAGTCACAAATACAGGGTGTTTCATTCTAACTGAACCCTGGTTGACGGTAATAATTTTGAGAAAAATGAAAATATTGCTTTGAAAATGTAAATATATGTACCTTGTTTTGTTTGAAATTTGATAACATCACGAAAAGGTCAGGAAAAACAGGGTGTTCACGTAATCCGTGATACCTTATATACTGGTAATCGCAGTCCAAAATGTGGAGCGTCAAGTGCATACTGCTGGCGCGTATAATGTAAACTTCTACCACTTTTTTGATGTTATCACTTTTACAGCAAAGGTGAACATGTCTGTTAAAAGTTTTATTATAATATAATTCAGCTTTCTGGGAGTTATGACCGTCAACCCAAGTTGAGTTAGGGTAGAACACCCTGTATTTTTGATTAAATAGGTGATTTGCGACCCCATGTTCAATGGTAATTTTTCATCCTCTTGATGCCTACTATCACCCCTCTGAATTTGTCGGTTGAATTAAGCAACACCCTGTATATATATATATGGCTGATAATGAATAACTATTTTTTCTTAAAAATATCGGTAAACTATGGATTAATAAAGAAAGTCCTACATTAATGTATGATGCTGAAAGTGAACATTATGAATAGCACAAACAACAAGAATACAAGGAGTTAGTTGTTCTAAGGACTCCAAAACTATTCTTCTATTCTTCTTCAGGACTTCTATTTATTCAGTATAAATGCAAAAATAGAAGCGTTGAGAAAAAGTAACAGCAACATAAATTTTACTGAAGAAGTCAAATTATTAATTGAGGGACTCACAAGGCCAAGTCCATTTTGAATAAAAATGATATAGTCCATTTAGAAGGTACAGTCGTGGAAGAAAAAAGTAAACACCCCCTACTAACTCCTCAACAAATTACCGTAGAAGAAAGTTATTGGTACCGAACGATTGGAAATAAAGTCTACTTTTAAATGATGTATATAAAATTTTCTTAGAGGACCATCTACATATTAAAACAAACCCTAACTTCATTTTTTTCAATAGCAATACCCAATTCTGACAGCATAAATGAACTCTGCACCCTTCAATTAGCCTAAAAACAAATTTTTACGCAATTCGTACCATAAGTTTCCGAGAAATTAATTATTATAAAACGTGCGTATTTTAAGGGCTGTATCCAAATTGAAGTTCGGTACTCGATTGTTAACCGAGAGAGCCTCCTTCTTGATCAAGGCACCTTAAGCACCACTCAAGCAGTCAATGAAGCCTGCTAGACGGCCCCTTAAACCATCATTTTGCCGTTTTTTAAGTATAATTTGAAAACTATTTGGAAGAAAAATGTGAAATTTCGGATTTTCATAAAGCAGGACTTAATAAATCTAAATCCATCAAAAAAATTATAGGTTGCAATTCATAATTTTTTCGAATATTAATTTCATAATTCATAATTCATATCATAAAATTATAAAATTTGCAAATTCAGCATATTTATGTTTGGGCACATTAGTATTATTGCTACACAAAAAATTAGCTCATTAGGAGCATAATTTCAGGAGATATAAATAAAAATATGAAAATGTAATTTAACATTAGAAGCACTAAATTTTGAATGTTTATAATTCAAAAACTTATCATTCAAATGACTTGAAATTTGGTTTCTGAACATAGTTTGAACCGAAGATTTGAAATATCGTGTTAAAATTGGGTATTGCCATTGAAAAAAATGAGGTTTGGGTTCGTTTTAATATGTAGATGGCCCCCTAAGCAAATTTTATATACATCATTTAAAAGTAGACTTTATTTCCAATCGTTCGGTACCAGTAACTTTCGTTTACGATAATTTGCCGAAGAGTTAGTAGGGGGTGTTTACTTTTTTTTTTTCCCCACGACTGTACATAAAATCTGTTTTATACACTCCCTCAGTAAACCAAGACTGTAAACAGATGACATATGTGAGAAAGTACGTGAAAACAGACTTGGTTCACTATGGGAGTGGATAAAACATATTTTATGGACCTTCTAAATGGACCTTCTGAGGGCACCTTCTAAATGGACTGTCTCATTTTTAATCAAAATGAACTTGGTCTACTATGGTTGTGAGCTCCTCAATTAAGACTTAGAAAAATTAGACTACACAAATTAGAATTTAGTAGCAAGCTCGTTTGTTGCTGGGTTCAATTTTTTTCATCTCATACTAAAGAGACATACTTTTGAAGTCTTGAAACGGATCCATATATCTTTCTTCTGGTTATTTGTGCATTTGCATTTTAATTAATATGCCACCTATTTGGTATACTACAAATTTTTTATATCATCTTAAAAATATATCTACAGTAAGCTCTTTATATCCGAATTACGAGTACATATTAAAAGATTTTGTATTATTTCAAAAAGATATTCTGTGAAGGGGAAAAATGTCTAGAATAAGCTCATTCATGTTGTCTGATATTTGAGACCACAACAAGTTACATCCTAATTGGAACAAAATTTATGTAATGAGCTTTTTCAGTTTACCTTCCGTGAAGACTTAATTTTTTTTTTTATCACTGAAGCTACTGACCCTTCAACGGAAGAATGACCAATTCAGTCTTAGCTGCGAAGTTAACAATATGACATTTTAGCGATATACCCTAATCCCAAATCTCCGGTATCCGCTTTACAGTACGCTGAGTTCCAGATGTCTGAACCCGCATAAAACATGCATGCTTGGTGGATCGCAAATCCTAGTGAAGGTTCGTTAACTGAAACTAAAGCCGTTTACGAGGGTCACTCTATATATTGCGGATTCACACCACGTTGAGAATAGAAAGCAATCTTAAACAATCTTAATCAAGTTTATCAATAAAATCAGTTCATAATTTGTACATGCTACAATACGTATTTTGACGTTTTTTGTAAGATTCTCCTATTTGATTTTATAAAAAAAGAAATTTATTAGAGCAAGGAAACTATATACTGTAATTAATTACGCACTTTTCTGTATGTCATCAATTTCCGTCATGATAGACTGAGGATATCAACAAGCTATTAAAATTAATACGACGAATGAAACAGGATTGAAAAGAATTTTGTATCACAATACTGAGTGCACATGTGAATATGTATAAATTTAGTTACATTTGGAATTAGAGAGAACATCGGATAATTTTTGGAAAAAAATAAGTTAATGTCGCCATAATCCGCAGTTTAATGTATTAGCAAATAAAATTTCTTGTCTTCCCATTTTTGCAGAGAGCACCAAAAAAAATATGGTCAGAAAATGTTTGTCGTGAAAAACTCTGAAACCATAATAAGGCATTAATAGTTTGTATTAAAATATTATTAAAATTAGTTGTATGAAAATTATGAGTTAAATTTTGGCATATATATTTAATATTTTCAGATCTTTTTTCATAAATATACGAGGGTGGTTCAATAATTATTGTCCCGAGTGTGTATAAAATATTTGTACTGCAATGGTTGATGTGGAATATTGAAGCCTAATGTCTTAGATATCTATCTGCTCAATTTCAGAACTGTAGGTGCTACATTAACATTTTGTTTCGGTTTAGGTGTGAGAGGTGGCACCTAGCTTGAAAGGGGGTGTGGGGGTTGGGCGGAAAGGCTGGTTTGGAGCTTATGAGGCCAGACCTGAAGCAGTTCTGCGATAGATTTGTGACAGTGAATGAGACGTGGCTAGATCACTATGATCCCGAGTCCAAATGACAGTACCCACGTCTCATTCACTGTCACCCCAACCCCCCCCCCTTTCAAGCTAGGTGCGACCTCTCACACAGAAACGAAAAAAATATATTAATATAGCAGCTACAGTTCTGAAATTGAGCATATAGGCATCTGAGACATTGGGCTTCAATATTCCACATCAACTATCGCAGAACAAATATTTTATATACACTTCGGATAATAATTATTGAACCACCCTAGTATATACAAGACGATATAGTTCACTCTGCTGGTCTGGATAGAGCCCCTGATTTATAAGAAGTCATATCTCTATATGAAATCGAAAACTAAAAATTAAAATCACCGAGAAAAAAGCAAGAAAAGAAGGTAAGTTCGGGAAACTGTATAAAGGCTTGGTTTTGCGAAGAAATATGAAAAAATCAGGAAAAGGGAAGAAATTGGTTGCGAAGAAATGAATGCTGCCCTCAGGGAGTAGACAAAAGAGCACCTAATATCACTGTTTTTGTATATTTATTTAATAACAGAAATTGCCTTGATTAAATAAGGCGAAGATATCTATAAACAAGTTGAAAATTGCTCGTCAAACGTGGCAAATGAGGTGCGTTCGTACTATAACTAGTTTTATAATTATTTTTTGCACCCCATATTGTACTGAATGTATATTTTTTTGCGCTTCATAAGTGCATAGTCTGTAACATCACTAAAATGCACTTACAATAATTTTTTCCCCATTCCCCGTAATGTAACGGAAAACTTTTGACTGTCCCTGTAATTAAACTATACATTCGATTTTCATAAAATTTGAAATGGCTCGACAAAATTTTGCAGCAATTATATATTTAAAATTTCAGACCATTCGGAAGGCTGTAAAATTATTAAAATGCATTTGCAATAATTTTTTCCCATTGGCCATAATGTAAAGGAAAACTTTTGGGTGTCCCTGTAATTAAACTATACATCCGATTTTCATAAAATTGGAAATGGCTCAACAAAATTTTGCAGCAATTATATATTAAAAATTTCAGACCATTCGGAAGGCTGTAACATCATTAAAATCCACTTGCAATAATTTTTCCCATTGGCCGTAATGTAAAGAAAAACTTTTGACTGCCCCTGTAATTAAACTATACATCCGATTTTCATAAAATTGGAAATGGCTCGACAAAATTTTGCAGCAATTATATATTAAAAATTTCAGATCATTCGGTCGGGTAGTTTTATCTCTGTTATATGCGGACGGACGGACAGACAGACGGACTGAACGACGACTATAGGTGCTACGTATTTATATAAATACGAACGCACCTAAAAATAGTAGAATGGTGTCACACTCAGTCACCACTCCCACCTTAGGTGCGCCAATGGAAGAAATTAATATCCAATTTTATTTATACAAACTTATTTTATTTTATATTGTTTATGTATGAGGAACCTATACTCTTCCTGACCGTGTGGATGAACATCCCTTGAAAAATCTTGAAATTTCATTAACATTTCGACAATACTTTGATAAAAAAAGAAAAAAAAATGCTTGAGTGAATCTTATATTGCTTAATTTTTCCCCGAATCTTCGTTTAAATCAAATTAATACTGAGAAAACAACTACTAACTTTACGAAATATTTCATGTAATGTCAAATGCGCACAAGTAGCTGAGTAAAAGATTCTTCCAGTTTCAGATAATTTTTATTTCAGTTCTTTAACAAGCTTTAATAAGTAGTTACTGAATTCACATTGAAATTTAAAACAACAATGCAAAGACTTTATATTTTATGTTTTATTACAATATTTTATATTGCTGTCTTGTTTTTTCTATAGTTTAGTTTGCTGTTTTTTTCAAATATAAGCTTAAGCTATAAGCGCAAATAATTTATTGAATCGAAATAAAAAATGATAAATTACACGTCATTTATTATTGCGTGGGAGAGGGGAGATTTTAAAGCTTAAAAAATTAAGATTCTAAAATTTTTTGAATTTTCATTATCAATTTTTAACTTGTTTAGGTACATAAAATATTTGACAGCAGAACTTATGTCATTTCTCACAAAGTATAAAATTAGACTGAATGAAACTCCATAACAAAAGTATCTTACAGGATCATCTGTTTCCTTCTTGCTACAGGCTACATCAAGCAAAACAGAGGAAAGTCCCGTGATGCCTTCTTTATCCAGAGGCTGTTTGAGGATTAAGTTCTTGGTAGATACTTGAATTCCCACAGGAGAATGCTCAGATATCAAGGTCAACTCAATATCTCCATCTTTTGAGGGATCGCCAGGAATTGGGAGTGTACCAATAATACTACCTGTAAACAAAAGAAATATTTTTTTAAATGATTGATCTAGTTTCTTTTCTTCTTTTAAAATTTTTTGCGGAGTTTACACATTTCAATGTCTTATTAAGAAAATATGCATATCGCTTTTACCTCAATTTTATTGGAAGTAAAAAAAAATACTGATATATCAACAAATTTATTTGCCAATGAATAATTCTATAGTAAAGCCGTTATTTTTTTCTCTCTCTCTCTACTTTTTTCTCCTTAAAGTGGCTCTTAAAAAACAAATTTCTCGCCCAACAACTCGAAATTTTCTGACACTTTTTATGGCTCATTTGTCAACAATATGTTCTACTTGATCGCACACATTTTAAAAAATATTATAGAGTTGCGGAAAAAAAGCACACCCACCTCTACATTTCTTACCGCAAGACATAAAATAAGTAGTCGGATGTGCTAATCCCGAAACTTTCTTCGATCTCATACAGGTTAATACTTCAAAATTTGCTATCACAGTTCCAAAATTAAATGGAAATCTAAGCCCATTATGAGGATTCTAAAGGTATAAAATTCCGTGCATTAGTCTTTGAGATATGACTATCGCTAAAATCGTGTAAATGCTGCAAAATGCAGCATATCAGCGTCACCTATAGGGTGATTTACACCAAAACCTAATCAACAACAACTTATGTCAACGTCTAACTGAATCTGAAGTTTGATGAAAACCCGTGCATTAGTATTTGAGATAGAGCTATTGTGGGTTTCGTGAAAAATCCAGCATAACAGCTCCACCTATTGGACGATTAATCAAAACTTAATCAGTAACACCTTGTGTCAACGTCTAACTGAACCTGAAGTTCAATGAAAATACCTCCATTAGCTATTGATATAGAGTTATTGTAGAAATCGTGAAAAATGCAGCATAGCAGCGCCACCTGTTGGTCGATTTACACCAAAACGTAATCAGTACCAATTCATATCAAGGGCTAACTGAATCTGAAGTTTGATGAAAATCCGTGCATTAGTTCTTGAGAGCTATTGCGGAAATCGTGAAAAATGCAGTATAGCAGTGCCACCTGTTGTACGATTTATATCAAAAACTAGTCAGCATCAATTTATATCAGGAACTAACTGAATATTCACTTTTATTAAATTCTGTGCATTAGTTGTTGAGATACAGTGTCCACAAAATTTGTGTCATACACATACATACATACAGACAGACAGAGACACAGACTCACAGACAGACATTTTGTAAAAAAAAAAAATGTTTTTCGGGTTCTCTGACCCCTAAAACTTGTAAATCTGTTGAAAACCGTAAGTCAAAAATCTTCACGAATGTAATACTTTCTTCTTGTAAAGATAGAAGAAAGTAAAATTGTGATTTGTATCAATCGGTTAGAAATAACGTCCACTAATTATTGCTATACACAAATGTTACCTAGGGGCCGCCTCTTTGTAGAAACATTAAAATTTTCGATACTAACATCTAATTTTGAGATCATATTTGGGTTCTTCTGTAAATTTTAATTTCGGATATCAAACAAAATGACAGTAGTTTAGGAATTATACAGGTTTAATGTTTGGAACTCCTAAAGTTACATTTTTAATCGTTACAAAACATATTACAATGCGAGTAATTTTTTAAGCCAAATTCTAACTAGTCGGATGTGGCAATCCCAATACTTTCTTCTATCTCATGCATGTTAATACTTCCTGATAAATGCATCATAGCAGTGCAACCGGTTAGATGATTTACACCAAAATTTAATCAGCAATAACTTATGTCAACTTCTTACTGAATCTGAAGGTTGATGAAAATCGGTGCATTAGTTTTTGAGATTGTGGAAACCGTAAAAAATTCTGCATAGCAGCGCCACCTATTGGACGGCTTACGCCAAAAATTAATCAGGACCAGTTTACATCAGGGACAAATTGAATCTGATGTTTGGTGAATATTCATGCATTAGTTCATGAGAGACTACTTTCCAGACAGAATCACTGACTCACATACAGACTCACAGACTCACATAAAGACTCACATACAGACTCACAGACAGACATTTTATAAAAACTTGGTTTTCGGAATCTCTGACCCTAAAACTTGCAAATTCGTCGAAAACCGGAATTTGAAAATTTTAACAAACCTCAATACTTTCTTCTTGTAAAGATAGAGGAAAGTAAAAATGGTTAGTGGAATATGCTGCAATTTTGGATTCGCCTATTTGAAACTTCTGAATACTGAATTCTCTTTTTAAAAAATCTTAGGTTAAGATTCATATTTGTCTTCGAAAATTAATTGCAAAATATGTATTTCTCCGAAATTAATTTTAAAAAAAATATTACTTGTAACCCATGAACTTTAATAGAACTCGATTTCTAGAAACTTAAAATATACGAATATAAAATTACAGCTCAGTCCTCCAAGAAGTTTTCGAGTTATACTAAAAAACTACCCGCATTGCAACCTATTTTGCAACGATTAAAAAGGAAACTTAGCATTAGGAATTCCAAACTTTAATTTGTATAATTCCTCAACTACTTGGCCGAAATATTACCTGTTTCGTATCCGAATATGATGTCTAAATTATGTATTAATATTTGAAATTTTAAAGTTTGTTACAATTTGTATGCGTTAACGATCCTCTAAGCAAAATTTAAGTATAGCATTAATTATTGGACGTTAATATTAATCGATTAGTACCAGTTCCGTTTTTATACAGTTATTTGCAGCAGAGTTAGTAAGGGGAAAACTTTTTCCTACGGCAGTACATTATGTTTTATTAACCTTCCGTCTACCAGACGGGTCCATTGGACCCGACATGTACATTCAAAATATTTATTCAAACCAGAAATTTCTTCAAAACAAACTAAATGTATAAATCAGACAATAATAAGTTAAATAAACAAATTAAATAGTTTTAAGTAAAAATTCTGGTGTAGAATGTTTTTATAAAACTTGAGTAAAATTTCCGGTAGTTCTAGGGTTAAAACATAGAAATGCGAACCATATGTTCATAGTACGGACTTCATTTTTTATTTATAAATACCCAAAAATAAAATATAAAATATTATCAAGTAAATATACTGTCTTTATTAATTAGAGAGGGATCCGCATCTTATCTGTCGCACTGCTTCAAACAGATAAGCGGATCTTTGTGTGTCACTTATGTCTCCATAAAATTCAAAATTGAGTGAAACGTTGAAGTAATACTTTTAAAAATATTTTTCTTTATTTTTAGCCAACTCAGATAATATCAAATAATTATTTAGTAAATATTTGAATCATGCAGTAAACGTCTGGGATTGTTGATACTTCTAGAAAACTTCTGTGATCTTAGCTGCAGGTTCATTATGTAAATGAAAAAAAAATCTTCCGCTAGATAAATGTGACTCGCTACAACATGATTATCTCATTTATTTTCTGTATTTAGCAGCCTGATAAATAACTTCTTAGAAAATGCTTCACAGTATGACTCGCTACAACGTGCTTGACTCATTTATTGGTTTGTTTTAGCTGCATTACGAATAATCTCCTAAATAATCTCCTTTTTCTGCATGTATTGTCGAATTAAATTATTAAACTTTACGTTGAAATATCATAAAATATTCATTTTTGATTTTCATACAAAAATAAAATTTCAAGCTTAAATATGGTCAAAACAGTGAATAATAAATCTGTTATAATACAAAGATATTCAAGTGTTTATTTGTTGAAGAATACAGCCAGCTTGAACTTGTTGCAATAAACCTGCGGCGTAGATTATACTTGGCTGTTTGGGCAAACAGGTGGTAATTTTCTAATTAGCCTTAAACTTTTCGAAATTTCTTTATAAAACCGAAAAAGAGATCGTTTTACAGCTGCTGTCATGTTCTATACTGAATTTGTTAAATCAGATTTTTGAGGTCGTCTTGATCACTGTCTGATATTACAGTGAGTATAATTATAGCACTGGCACAGCGACGAGGGAATTTAGCGTTCGAACCACTTCCAGAGAACTTAAAACTAATACGATAAATATAAATAACCTTGTGTTATACATTTTGTATTAAAACCAAGAAAAAGAAAGGCGTAAAAAGTTATTTTTTAGCTTATACTGTTCCCATTTTAAATACTTAAAATGGGAGCCTCTTACTTCAGTATAAATTGAATGAAAGACAGAATGCGGAACAGTAGCACATGTACATATGTTACTACTAACTACTGTTTCTCACTTTGTTTCTTTATTTTTTTCTCAAGATTAAAGAAGGGGGTCTTTTTATATTTCATCTTAAAGAATACACTATGTGGCCAAAAGACACTTTTGATTTAAGGCATTACGTCGCATATCTAGAAAAATAATTGACGATTTTTTCTTGAACTTTAATGATAGGAAGAACATGCTTCACTTCACATTTTTCAGCGAAGGTTTGGTCATGAAAGCAATTATGGGACCACTAACAAACTAAATAAAAAAATAAAATTTGGAATTAGCCTGTATAATAAATTGCTCGAAATATTCTGTAGCTTTAGCGCATGACTATGTGGCTACAATGCAATATTTGTGTTCATTTATATAAGACTAGCCGCACGTATATTCATGGAGATAGAAAGGTTTCTTTAAACAGTTCAAGAAATTTCTGCATGTCTTTTCTTTAGAGCATACAGAATGTTCACCCAAATTTAACCCAAACTTTCAGAAAACTTAACAAAGTTTAGTAGAAACAATGTACTGCAATCAGAATAGAAATATATTAAATATTTGAAGAAATTAAGTATTTTTATGAGATATTTTCAATTGTGCATGCCTAAATGACAACAATCTTCTTTTCACAATTTAGTAGTCAACTATGCGTGGAAACTCCAAATAAGAGCCAATTGAATATCATAAAAAATCAGAAAGCTATCGCTGATATAGTGAGCTGAATTTCATCTGCTTTTTAAATGGAGCTGGATAATAAGGGATTTTCTACAAATTGTCATTTTTCATTTGTTATTCTTTTATTGATGTTATAGTTCTCCTCGACCGCCGCTACTTCACGGAAAAAGCGGGCACGTGCCCATCGGTGTTCCCCTGTCTTCAGTTATTGATAGGACAGGTCTAGAAGACCCGATCATGGAAGAACCCACTGAAAAAATGTAAAAGCCAAATTCAACAAGTTTAATGCATCGACCAACAGGTAAATGTGGTGTTTAATACTTCGGACGACACCCGGCGGCTTCGAGCTCATTATAGCTCTCGGTGGGGGTGGTAGGGCCGAGTATTGCTATTTTGTGGAAAAGGTGGGGACGCATCCATCGGGATGCCCTGCCTTCAAATTCTGACCGGAATTGTATAGTAGTAGATCCGATCACGGAAATTTCCAACTTTAAAAGCTAAATTCAAGAAATTTAATGCATTGCCCAGCGAGTACGGGGGGCCGGGGCATTTAATAATTCGGATGAGCCCTGGCAGCTTCGAGTTGAATTATAGATCATAAGGACCAACTCATTCAAACGAAAAAAGAATTATCAAAATTGAACCACCCGTTGAAAAACAACGCATAGACATACATTAAATAAGCACTCCCTTGCTGGAACTCGGTAACTGGGAAAAGCACTACCATTGCTAAAATGATAAAGTGAATGAATGACACCGGAATTTACAAACAAATTTATTTGGAACTAAGAAAAATCTAAATTTCCCATACATAGTTAAAGAAATTTTTATATCAAAATTATGGTGCCATTAGCGCATTTGGATATTAAAATTAAGTGGGTTCATAAAAATATCACCGCCTTTGAAAGGGTTAATAAAAAATGACAATTTAAATCTCTTACCTTCCAGTTATGTTTAGAAGTAACTGAAATTTATCTCACATTATCTCCAATATGTTTCTGAATTTTCACGATATTAGTCTCGATTATATGAGTTGCCTCATATAGTTGACTACTGCATTATGCAAAAAAGGGTTATTTGGCGTAATTAAAAGTTATTTCATACAAATGCTTGTATTTTATCAAGTATTTAATATATTTATATTTTAATTTCTGTATATTTTTTTTACTGCATTTTATCAAGCTTCCTGAAAGTGGCATTAAATTTGGTTGAAAACCCTGCGGGTTATAGACAAAAAAAACATTCGCAAGTTTATTGAATAATAATAATAACAATAAACTTTATATCTCCATGATATACATGCTATCCTTACACAAATGAACGTAAATGTTGCATAGCAGCGACATAGTCATGTACTAAAACTACAGATCATTTCGAGTATTTTATTATACAAGGAGATTGCAAATATTTTTTTTCTTCAAGTTGTTATCGGTACCGCAATTGACCAATCGTTTGATGATAAATATGAGGTCAAACATGTTGTTTATATTTCTAAAGTTCCAGAAGAATTCGCCAAGTATATTTTCTAGATATTCAACTTGTACTTTTCATTACGTCAACGTTTGCACGTCCGGCATTTATTAAAAAACAACTTTATGAGCGTGTTAAACAATGACATTATTCATTTTATGTGTAATAGTGATCCAAAACCCCTCCCACGTGAACATTCTAGTTGCGCCATTAAATAACTTTGATTGCTGCAAGTTTATTCTAGACGAAAAAGTAGCAAGGTGCAGATAATAAATGACTTGTCGCTATCATGGAACTACAGAATGTTTCGACACGCTTAATAATTTTAGAATAAGCTCCATATAAAAGAAAGACAATAGTTTAGTTCTAAAATATACAGAGTCTCTAATTTAAGAGACCATTCAGAATCTACGATTGGTTTTACTTTGATAAAAATTGAGCAGATTTAAAATGAATGTATTAGTTAAAACGAACACCTATTATTCTTTTTCATCAATAATGTCTAATTATGTTTGAAATTGTAGACAGCATATTTCTCAACTGCAATTATCAGTTAACTTAAATTTTAATAAGGAACACAATAAGCAAAATGTTTTTGAAACGGGTGTAATAACTTTAGTATAATGAATTCGGTATAAAAACTTTTTGAAGTCATGTATTAAGAAAAACTATATAAATAACATTAAAACAACAAAATTGCTTATTTTATGAGTAATAATAATTCAAAACATTTCACGATGAAGAACTTCGAGTGCAATAAATTTAGACAAAAAGAGCAGCACAGTATGATCAATAAATAGCATATCGCAGGCATGAATGCTGTACCGCGGTAAATAATTTTAGAATAAGTTCCAAATAAGGGAAAAAATAATTAAAAAATACACAGTAACCGCTAACTTAAGAGATAATTCAGAATCTACGCCAGGTTTGGAAAAAAATGCAGCAGATTTAAAATGAATGTAATAGTTATAACCTACGCCTATTATTCTATTTTAGGAAGTATGTCAAATTATGAGTGAAATTGTAAACGGAACATAAATAGCTGAAATTATCATTTAACTTAAATTTTCCAGTAACAGCAAGGGACATAAGTTACAAAATGTTTTTAAAACGTGCGTTTATCTGATTATACTCTACAAGAAACTGCGTTTAAAAGAATTTTAGCTTATAGTTTTGAAGGAAATACTTACCAACTGGCAAATCTTCTCGCACTGTGAACGTTTCTGACGATCCTCCATTTGAAAGGTAACAACGATCATCTGAAAGAAGAAAAAGCGTTAGGAAAAGTATTTTTCGATTCTTTTTAATTTTATATAAAATAAAAAAATTTCAAAAACTGCGTGCTTTATTTATTTATTTTTTTAAATAAGAAATATATATTAAAAAGCGCTGTGAACTTCCCACTAACAGTATGCCAGGCATGGCGGAACTGCGTGCCAGAAAGCCTACTGACAACCCTTTGCATAAATAATTTGATTCAACTTATATAATACCAGAATTTATTTCATTAAATAAGTCAAGAAAAATTTTTCCGCAATAGTGGTGGTAACTGGACCTTCTGGCATGCCTTCCCTGCAGTGTACTTTTCATAAAGTTTCATTATTTGGCAATATTTTTGAACATTAGTTCCTCAAAACATACCAAGTCTCTAAACCTGAAACATACATATCATGCAGAATTTGTCAGAATTTACATTTCCCACCCATAAAAATATATTTTTTGTAATCATGCAGACATTTTGTTGTACATTGTAAAATAAAAGCTGCAGAAAATTACTTACCGCATGAAATACACTCGTGTAATTAGAAATACAATAAAGCAATGGGAAATCATACATATGTTTTAATAAATAATTTTTTAGTTATATTATTTAGTAGAAAACTGACTAAAAAAAGAAAATCTACTAAAAAATGATAGCTTGGACCTACTCGTTTCTTTAATACAATTGTATTTTAAATGAATTCATGGCGTGAACAGATTTACGTAACTATACGTAAAAGGTAACCTTAAAGATAAATATAAATATAATGCCACATTACTACATATTATGTATGGTAGATTTCAAGAGAATTTTTTTAATAAATGTGCATGCACAAATCGGGAATATTTTGTCTGAATAACTTCCAGAATGAAAGTTGCGTGCTTCAACGAACTCTATCATTAGGATGTAGTTGAATAGAGTTACAAAAAATCCCAATAAATATGGGCTTAAAAAACAACTTTATTTTATTATTTGTTTACCCATTCAATTACATCCTAACAACCTTAACCACCTTACTTATCGAAACTTAATGCATTCTATCTCACGTATGAAATCCGCATGTGACTATAGGTGCTCCGTTTTATTTAAATGTTTTGTAACATTTTAATCAAACGGGCATTTGATAACATTTGAGAAAATTGCAATTTGTAATTTTCTCAATAATAATAATAATAATAGTCGTATTAAAGAGAAAACGAAAGAAAATGAAGAGTATGGGTGTTTTTCCAAAATTGAGACTTAAAAATTTTGGGAGCTAGTCTAAGCCGAGAAAATACTAAAAACTGAGTACATTTTGCTTATAAATAACTGTTTGTAGTAATGTAATTTTAGTAGTTATCCAACTAACTTGTAAATTGACTTATGCAGAATTTCTTTTGTTACTCTTGAAAATTTTAATGTAATTTGCTCCAAAAATTTTACTTTTGATTAGCCATTTATTTAATTTTCATATAGTATGGGTGACGGACGACACTTAATTTTTTTATGCTAAGGATTTTGAAGAAACAGACAATGTGTAGCCAGAGACTGTTATCTATTAATTACGTTACACAATTTTCGTAGCTTTTTCAACTGTCATAGTTTAAATGAAAAGGAAAAATATGCATAATACCACGTTATTAAAAATACAAATATGGTACATAATTTTGTTATCTTGCTTGCAAACAATGCCTAATTAATTGCTTTCTTATTTTAGATGTGACGTCACAACCTATTAATCATATACCCTCCCTCTGTCAACTCCGCCTCTTTAAAGTGTTAGGTAACTAATGAATGACCGCGAATAAGACGGGTACTATATTCACATGCAAGGTTACACATTTGAGAACTTGATACGCGAAATTCACATATTGCAGTAGCAAACAAAATTTTGGAAAAACGTTTGTGTAGAAGACGCCTAAAATCTCACATTTTAGAAATAAAGAACATTTTTAAAGAATATAGTCTATTGGGATTTTTCCTGTGAGTTTAGTTCCCATTTCACTAAGGTGAAATCTAAATATCTTTTCGTAATAGCTGAGTAATTTTCTTCGTAAGGGAGCATGTCTATTGAGTTAAGAGATACTGAATAATTTGTTTTACAAATTTCTATTATTACCTGTAAAAAGGCTTTCGGAATCTGCAATAATAAAAGTCATTCTTCAAATAGCACCTCACAATTTTAAGTAAAAAATTATGTAAGGAAACTTCTCCAAAACGTCTTTTTCTAGTAATTTTTGGTAAATGAGAACTTAGTTCCCATTTTTCTAAATCCGTTTAGGCAAAATCTGAAAATGAATATTTTTACATAAATAGATTTGCAATAATCCTCTTTAACAAACTCACTCACGTCATCGCAAGTGAGTGTGTCCAAGCATCACCAAGTCCATTAAATTAAGAGATGCTGAATACTTTGTTTTATATCTTTTTATTACTATAAAATGACTCACGGGATCTAGTAATAAATTGATTCTTAAAATAATATTCCAAAATTTAAATAAAAAATATGTAAAAACTTCTTCAAAACATACTCATCTGCCGGTAAATGAGAATTTAGTTCCCATTTTGCTAAATCCGTTAAGTTAAAATCTAAAAATGAATCTTTTTACATAAATGGAGTAATTTTCTTCGTAAGTGAGCGTGTTGGAGCATCAGCATGTCCACTCAGTAAAGAGAACAAAACATCAAAATTGACATGACCCAGAAACCTTAAAAAATCGTCACACAAATATGGCTTTAGATGCTTGATCGTCCAAATTGCATAAAATGTTCTTTAATTTATAAGTGAAAATTCAGAAGCAAAAAACTTTCTGAAGCACTGGAAAAGTACTTCTAACTTGACATAACAAGTGTTGAAAGCAAAAAGTGATATTTTACAGTTGACTTCTCTTTGAAAATTTTTCCTACAGAAATCTGCCTGTTTCACGATTCAGTTGCTCCTAGAAGAATTGTTTAGAGGAAAAAGAGCTTGAATTGTTTCATACTTATAGCCCATTTTTTTTACTACTTGTATATAAAAAAATGCAATTCTTCAATAAAAAGTTTAATATTATTTCTCTAGTTTCACTATCTAGAAGAATTCGTAAGATAAACATATTAGTTGCAAACTTTAAGATAATAACTAGTTTCAGGTAATAAAAACATCAATAAACTTAAAAAGGGATATACTTTAGCGCGTTAAGTGCATAATTTCGTATTTCAATACTTTTATGAATTGCACAGTTATTAATATAGACTGTTAAGTTATTAAGGTAACCATATTGATGTTTTTATAAAATAATTGGATATTCCCAAAATACTTTTATGTAGCAAAGTTTCTTTTTTCTTTTAACCTCTTCGCTACTGAGTATTAATGCAATATTATTAATATAGACTGTTAAGTTATTAAGGTAACCATATTGATGTTTTTATAAAATAATTGGATATTCCCAAAATACTTTTATGTAGCAAAGTTTCTTTTTTCTTTTAACCTCTTCGCTACTGAGTATTAATGCAATATTATTAATTATTACTGAATTATTTCTTCTCCCATTTGACTTCAGAGCAAGATTTTTGTTTTATTTGCATTAGTTCGGATCTTAGACTTCGAAAGATATCATTCTGATATCGAAATTGTAATTATGTTCGAGTACCATTAATAAAATGGGACAAAACGGAGGTCCCCATTTGGGGACCCACACTGCAAAAAATAAATTGTTGATTTTACAGTATTCTACTGGCAGCTGAGGTGCCAGTAAAATACTGTAAAATCAACAATTATACCGTTAAATAAAAATAATAAACCGCAAAATAAACAGTAATATACCGCTAATTTAGTAATATATGGTATATGTCTGCTTTTTCATTTATAAAACGGTATACTATAGTTTATTTACGGTCTATTACTGTTAATTTTACACTATAATACTGGCACCCAAGCTGCCAGTATTATACTGTAAAATGAACAATTATTTTTAAAGTGCAGGGACCGAAGAGGTTAATATGTACTTATATATATATATTTCTTTCTTTACACGCACTAGTAAGGCTACATTTCGATGTACCTTAGTTTCAACAGTAATCGCAGATTAAGTTTTTTCCTCAAAACTACAAAAAGTTCAAACATTCAAATCAGAATTCCAAAGAGTTGAATTATAATAATAATAATAAAAATATAACTATAATAATAGAGTAACTTCTAAATAATTGAATCTTTAAAACAATTTTGAATTCGTGATAAACACGTAGGACACACATAAAATGAAACATGTATCAAAATAAGTTGAAAAAAAATCTCACTTTCTTAAATCCCCAATCAGAATATTTAAAAATTTTATACATGCAAATAAGAAAATTATTTTGTAATTCTGCAACAACAATTTTCTCTAAATGCGTTTTTTTTAGACAAAGAAAACAAGAAATTTGAGCAATTAAAAAGCTCTATCTCACCCCTTTAAAATAAAAATAAAAAAAAGATAAAAACAAACAAAAAAAAAATACTATTCTATAGGGGGGGGGGGGGATGCTATTCTATTATTGAATGTGCTGTGGAATAGAACACACAGAGATTTTAAAAATTTAAATTATCAAAAGTGATATTTGATAAATTTGATTGTAGACTTGGATTTTTAGGTTATAGTTAAAAATACTGACTTTTCGTAATTTATAGTTATTATGTATTAAGATAAATTTTTAGACACACACACACATACACACACAAAAAAAATCTAAATAAGTAGAAAGAAACTTAATATATAGTTAATATATACTTAAAGCTATAATAAAGATACATTGACAATTGCTTTATACAATGTACTACGAAATATAAGAATGTAATATTCCAAATATGAAATAGTGAAATCAACAACTGATAAACTTGATTATTAAAATAAACTTGACTGGCTGGTGTTTTTAGATTGCAGTTAAAAAAACTGAGTTCTCGTAATTATCTTAATTCTTATTATATATATAAGTACACACACACACACACACACACACACACACACACATATATATATATATAAAGATGTTGTTTGATCTTAATGTTGATGTGATGATGATGTTGATCAATCTGGGAGAGAATTACATCCAGCAGTGGATTGAAAACGGTTGACGATGGATGATATAAAGAAAAAAAGAAACATACTTCCGAATAAGAACGCATCTCTAAGCATATACGCAAAGTTATCACAGAGAGAAAAAAAACATTTACTATTGCGTTGAATATGCTGTGAAATACAACATGCAAACTTTCTAAACATGAATCAGTGAAATCAGTTAACCCATCTAGAAGATATCACTACGAATCCTTCAAACATTTGAGAAATAGCACTTTCGACATTGCAAAGGTCACTTAGAACAGATTTGTCTGTTTTTTAACATTTATTTGTCTTTTTCATTCTGTCTAACAAACAATAAAACAACATCCATACTGCCGTTAGGTCAAGGACACAAACACTCTGTGACATGAAAAAATGCTCATAACAAGAGAATGCATTGTTTTAGCAAATTGGGAAAAACATCAAAAGTTCTTTTTAAAAGAACGTTATAGGTATTCACATTTCCTGAAATTGAATAAAATAGTTTTTTAGTGTATGATATCAGTAGCTTAACATGATTTTAGAGAAATCTAAATTTATGACTAAACATCATTACCAAAATATCCAATTTCACAAATTAGTATTCAATTGCAACAATTCGAAGAGAAATAACGAATATCGGGGCCTTTTTAACAAACTATTTAAATACCATTTTTTAACGGTGAAAGTTCGAAATTAATTTTACAACTACCTGAGTAAAATTTAAAGGCAATTTTTAAAGATTCTATTTCGAATACGTTGAAAACCGAAATATTCATCCCTTTATCTACGAGTATTAAAATTTCTAATTTCGGGATTTAACACTGGAAAATAAAACAGATTCATGAATATGGCTTTATTTATATACATATTTTTTATAAACCGTTTATTTAATTTTTTTATGTAAAATTAATGAGACATTTTTCTTCATTTAAAATATATAACTAAAAATAAAAACCTTGTAAAATATAAGCACTGTTAAAAAAATTTAGTCGAAAAAGAGAACTCGACCAAAAATCTACTCGTTTATTATTATTATTTTTTTAGTAGAGTTGCATCATAAAAAGTGCATGAAATGTTTAAATATAAAAACATAAGTAACCATTAGTAATTAAAAGATATCTGAAATGACTTCACTCGAATTTCCGAAAATTTTATAGAATACCATGAATTCGGATAAATTTCCAACACAATGAAATCAGCTGTGTTCGACATTGGACGTCCCGTTTCGAAACAGTGGACGTTACCTCTGAGCCGCTGATTGTTTGTTACATTGCCAGAGTATTTATGACTTATACACAGTCATATTTGCTTGGTGATTTTTGGTATAAAATCGTTAACAAAATGTCTTGGAAATGGTTTAAAACTGAATGAAATACCTAATACTTCTTCCGATTTAAACGAAAATCAATATAGTTCTTGAGATAGTGGTCGGTAACATAATCATCAAATGGGAGCTCGATCGGAAGTACCGTTTAAAAGCTATCGTGCTGTCTCTCTCTCACACACAGAAACACACACTGACACAAACGCATATACTCATGATTACAACATTTTAATTATACACTATGCATTCGGGAAGCAATAACAGCAATAATTATCTATTAAAAAAATGTATAATCCCGTATTATTCTATTTAGAAAATTATAATTTCTAGAGCAATTGTTTATTAAATGAGCATGATAATTTCGGAAATATTTTGTCAAACTATTTTGAAGCATAAGACGGGCACTTCAAGCTTAACAAACATTTGTGGCGGATGTTTCTAATCCGTATGTAACTATATGTATTTTGTTTTATTTACATTTATTTTGTGCTAGAGTGATTTATAATGGATGCATTCGTAACAGCAAATCTACATTAAATAGAGGTACATACTAAAAAAAATTAGTAGGGCCAATCGGGGCGAATAGAAGACACCCCACAAAAATTGGGCTAACGTGAGGCACATAAAAAATGTAAAAAAAAATTCTAGAAATAAACTCGACTTTTTGATTATTTCCCAAGCAATGGATAATTTTATTCATATCCATTGCGAATATTCTCAAATTTCCCCCAAATTCAGTCAAAATGAAAAATAGAACAATTACAACGCGTTCAATGACAAGCCTTTCATTTCATTGGTGCTTGCAACCACTTACAAATAATGGTGTCTCACTTCAACCCCATATCTGTCTCATAGTCATATTAGTTCCATTCGGTGGGCTATTATGAGATAAGGGTTAAACGTATCTCAACTTTTTTTATGACATGTGATTTTTTAAAAAAAATTATAAACAGATAAAGGAAACAAAAACAATTTTTTATTTGAGCATAGAGTCAATAAATCAAAATAATGAGAAAAATTTAGATTTGTGTCTCATATTAGCTCTGATTGACCTCACTTATATTTTAATATATTTTTTTTTCAAAATCGAGTCATACATACTCAGAACTATTATAGGCAGAGAAAAAGCTGATCAAAAATTTCTTAATTTTAATTGTGCAAGATGTATTAAATTTACATTTAATGATTTGTTTTCATTATTGAATATTTGAAAATAAAGAATACTTATTTAAGATTTTCTTATTTTATCGAAGACTGAGAAAAAAATCATATTTCCATGTACACTTTCTCTTCTGATGCATTCTAATGTATGTTTAAAATTCAGCAGCAACGGTTGCGCACAGTATAAATTTATAAATGCATAATGTATATATAGAGAGCTCTTTGATCATTAAAATATTAATTTTGAGTATGATACAAGCGAAAATTTTAGTAATATCTTTAACAATAAAATGTTTCGACTTACAATCTGAAGAATAATAATTGTTTTTTCATAAGTTCAGACGATCGCTGGAAATCGTGGCCTTTTGAAAATAGCCTTAACCCTTTCACGACTAAGGGAAATATTTTCCCCTATTTTAAAATTGGTGATTGTTGTATTTAATTATAACCATATCTGCATTTTTTAAATACAGAAAGTCAAAATAGAACGCATGCCGAACACAATTACGTAAAAGATGTGCAATTTGTTCTAAACGCCGCATAGAAAATAGGGCGCATAATATATGTACTATGTGCAATGTCAATCTTTGCTTCACAACCGAAAGAAATTGCTTCGCAGAATATCATAATTAGCACATCATTTTGCATAGTAATTTTATTTCATAATTTGTATTATTTTAGTTAACATTTTGTTATAATAAATCAATAAATAAAAGACATTGCATAATAACTTTAACTATAATTTGTGTTACCTTTATAGTTCTTTGGGGAAAATATTTCCCATAAAATTCCAAAAAAAAAAAAAAAAAAAAAAAACTACAGACTGTTATGTATTTTTCTAATGTTTTTAATTTATTTTACGTCTAAACAAACTAAAATAAATAGTTACATACTAATATATACTCTTAGCAACCTTATGGTCATGTAAAGGTTAAAGCAAGTGTTATTAAAACTATTCACGATTTTAAGCATATTTGAAAATTTAAGAAACTATTCGTACACATTTTCAGATTATACTGTAGTTTTGTGGACGTCCGATTGTCAAGGAAAAAGACATAATTTGGTAATTTTCTGTTTCAGAAAAAATTACTCTTCTTATTTTAAGAGCGACAGTATAATAAAGAAACAGGCGTAACATATTTTCATATATATATATATACACTCATTTTCCGAATGAATATATTAATTCTCCTAAAAACTCCACTATAAATTTACAATAATAAAATAAAAACTCCTGTGATCACTTAGTTTTTCAAATTTATTTTCAATATTGTTTTCGATGATGGTGCTCTCGTGAATGTGTTTGAAAGTAACGAATATGGATTTCAGAATATTATTGATAGGTAACAGTACCAAATATCTAGTTAAATTGCCATTTTCAATAAACAAATTCTGTAAAAGTACGGAAATTGCTTAATTGGCAACAACTTGTCAGTGCGATTTTCGTATTTTTACGTTTATTTTTTTTTTATTTATTTTTACTAGTTTTCTAGCATTCACTAGTTTTGTAATTATCAAGAGATTTACTTTGAATACACTGTTCTCGAATGCTGCATTTACTAAATTCCAAAAATGGAACTATTTGAACGTATTGGTGCATTCTCACCTTTCACAAAATATGAGAACCGATCAATAAAAGAAACTAAATTATTAAGAGCCATAAGTCATACCTTAAGATCCATCAGTCTTAAGTCATAGTTTGGTATTACAATGCTAAAGACTGTATATCAATTTTTGCGAAACAGCTTTTAGGATTACCTCTTTTTAAATTTTTTTCCTCTTCTTCACAAATTACTATTTGCACATAAGTAAACTTTGAACCAATTTCTTGATACAAAACCCGCTGTTTAATAACACTGGTCCACATCAAAATTGTCTTTTACATAAAAATGCACTGCATTTATAGTTTTCAACACGCTGAATCCGATTATGGAACTTCAAAAGTAATAGTTAGTTCTTGATGTTTATTAGTTATACCATATTTACGATAATATGCGGGTAGTTTGATATTATCTTTTTTTGAGACTTAAAAGTATTTAGTGATTTACCTGCGTTATATTTTGTTGGGCAGATATAGAGATTTCGCAAGTTAAAGTGACTTCACCTACTTTGTCTCATCTTGCTCAAACTTTCCTTCGAGTTGTGAGCAAATAATTTCTGCGTCCACACATTGCCGGTTCTTTTTCTTAATTTTCTCTGTCCCTTCACATTTCATTGCATTTCTTCGCAATTTGCGAAATCTTCGCGGAACAGCTATATGCGAAGGTTTTACATTTAAAACGGGAAGTTTGAGAAATTTTTTTATTATTCTCAACAGAATTTTAGCGCCAAAACTACAATTTTCAATATGTTATTGTAAGTGTATGTTATTGTATCAATATTTAATTGTGTAAATACAAGTGACAATTTTTGTTACATTTCTGGTAACGTGACTCTTAGTCAAAAATGCCCGATAACCCAGCGTTTAGAAACTTTTTACATCCATTATTTTATTTCGGAATCAAGATCAAAACCAGGATAGCTTGGGTACCACATTTTACTTGCAGTACTTGTTCTACTAATTTACTCAAGTGGTTTAAGAAAAATAACCGCTGCATTTTGGTCTTCCAGTGATATGGAGGGTACCTACCAATAATGTAAATGTCTGTTACTTTTGCTTGACACCTCCCATTTAACATGGTATATCGCAGGGCTGCCACTGGCGACTATTTTTTAATTCTATCTCGCACCACATTCTCAAAACGAAAAATTTTCAAATACTCTTTGACAACATTTGCAAGAGAAATATACAACAAAATTTACTTTTTAAAGATAGTGGTGAGAATAGAATATAAAAATAGTCGCCAGTGGTAGCCCTGATATCGCGAAAAAAAGAAGCGGAGTCAGGTATAACCTGAAGTTGTATCGGTAATACGACTAGTACCACACGGATCCTATTCCCAACCCTCCTGAAGACTCCAGAAGGATACTGATGAAGAAATTAAGATAACCGAAGTTTACTATAATGATGAACCTTCAACGTTGAAAGTTTCCCAGATTTCAACTGAAAATGTTGATTTTGACAAACCTCATAGACTTTTGCAAAATGAAATCTGTGACCTTTATAAGAGACTTATATTTGTCAAAAGATAAAGCAGAATTATTAGGATCAAAACAAAGCAATGGAATTTACTACAACTGGATATTAAAATTAGTTTAAAATTAGTTATTAGTTTTAAAATCATAATTTTTTATACTAGCAATATTTTTACACCGAGAGCTAACATTACAATTTTAATGGTTAATTCATATTGCGGTGAACCAAAATAACTATAAAAAATTACCCTTTATTTAAAAGGCAAGAAAAAAAGTTTTATTTTGCAGACCGGTATAATTTTTCTTATGTATAGAAGGAAAAAGCTTATTTAATGCATCATATATTAATATATGAAAATTTAATTTATAAAAGAGTAGATATATTTTCAACTGCGGTTTCATCACAGATATTGAGGTAGAGGTCTCTATTAGGTAGAGGCCGGAATTTCCAAGCCCGGTCCCGAACGAAAACTTTCTTGACCCGGCGCGGTGTAAAAATTAAAAGTTCAGCCCGGGCCTGGCCCGGTCAGTGGAAAAATCAATTAAATCAGGCCCGACTCAATTTCTACATAGAATTCAGATTTTTCTTAGCATACAATTAAGATTCTTTTAAAGAATACTGCATCCATATTTATGGGATAATTTTACAGTATATTTTAAAATTACGATGTGTTCATAAGACAAACAAAATACGCAATAGTAACATTAATGATAACTTAGGCTCTTAGACTTTTCAACATTGAAATAAGGATTCATTAAAAAATTAATGTAGTTTAGAAAAATGAAAAAAAATGAGGGTTAAAAAGTCATAACTTTTGAAGCTGTATAATAAAAAGTAGATTTGTGAAAATATTTCTCTGTAATTTATTAAGGCTCAAATCCAAAAGAGCTACTTCTTGACACATTTTTTAATTCATTTTTTTCGGAAATGCATAAGACATTCAGGTGATATTATAACTATGTAATCGAATGGCGTTATCCAATTTTTTATAAAAGCAATAGATATTTGAGAAGATATTGTCAAAGTTAGCGTTTTAAATCGAATTTCTGGAAGCTATAGCACGGGAAAGCAGAAAAATCTGCAGTCACGTGACAAGAAGCTTATAACTTGATAAGTAATTTATTTATGAAAAAAATGGAAAACGCTATTTGATTCCAAATCGCTTCAATAGTCAGTCATGCCAAATCTATACCTTTACAGTTAAAAATGAGTCAGAAAATGCGTCAGAAACTTTGACGTTGTTGAGCACGGAATTTGAGAACCATTTTATATTTCCAAAGATTCCGCTAACAGAAGTTCATTATCGGTATTAATATTTTTACAAAACATATTGCCTGCCCAACACATAGTAAGAACAATTAATCCCAGTTCTGGCATGGCTGGACTATGTAGAAAAAAAAATGAAAATCTGATATCTGAGCGGCACGATTCTGCTGAAAAAATTAAGCCCAGGCACAGACAAGATGTAACTGTCCGGTGCCGATCTCTATGCTGAAAAATGTTAAAGTCTTATTTAATGTTTTTTTGTCGGCGCGGCCCGACAGGCCCGTTTAATTTTTTTGCCGGCCCGGCCCGTTGAAAAAGTGTCCTAATTCTGCCGGCACGGCCGGCGCATTTGAAAGTTCGCCTTCATTTTACCGCGCCCGTGCATTCCTCTATATTGAGGATGACTGATTAGGCAAAGACAATCTTGGGTCATTCCATGTCAGTTCAGGCAGGCATGTAACCCACCATCACAGATTTTGATGAAACTGCGTGTGTTTGTTCCTTTTATTAAGATATGATTCCCAGTATTTTTTTTTACTCCTTGGTCAAATAGTTTCTGAGAAAAAAATTGTCAAAATTTTGAAAATTGCCATCAGTTGGCATTCTTGACTGCTCGATTTTCAAATGTAGCATGACATAAATATGATCATATTTCAATATCTTTTCCTTAAATCATCTTCAAATAATTTATGCATAATATATAGGGTACGTATTTTATGAAAAAAATACTGTTACACTTATATAACATTTTAAGTGTGTCTAAAAAAATGTTTAATCTTGGAAGTCGTGATTTTTTTATGAAAAATAATGCATTACCTAAAATAGCATTATTAACAAAAGGCGGTATTTTTATTAAATTTATTTTTTGTGGGGGATATACTTAAAGGTGTCCATTACCTGATTCTGAAATAAAAGTAGTGGGATTTTGGGTGTTTTTAGTAGTATTTCATATTTAAAAATATTTTGAGGCGTATTTCAAATCAAATCAAGCAGAGTCATTCCATGTCAGTTCGCCTAAGATATTTAATTCACTGTCACAAATTTCAATGAAACTGGGTATGTTTATAGCTCATTTTAAGACAGGATCAAGGAAATTAAAGGTGATTACAAGTAAAATATTTTTTAAGATAAAAAAAATATCTAAATTTTGAAATTTTTTAAAAAATGTTTTTAATGGCAGATCTATATTCAAAGACTGCATAAAAAAAAAGTCATTTCAATATAAAATCACTAAATAAGTTTCAAATAATGTATGTGTGACAAATAATGTAGGCAGATTATTATTTATTGTTGTTTGTCATGTTTAAATGCTAAGAGTGTGTTTAATCTTGTGAATTCTTAAAATCAAGAATTTTGTGAAAAATTATGTGTTAATCAAAAATTTATTATTAACCGAAGGCAGGCTGTTATTACTTTTTTTAATTGTACGTAAAAATATCTTTTCAATAGTTATAAAATAAAAATAGTGAAAATATGAGCAATTTTAACAAAATTTTCATAAAATGTGAATGTTTAATGATAAATGTTGAAGCTTTTCATGCTAAGATGTACTAAAATGACTACGATATCGTGTTTTTCTACTCTTGCTTAAATGTAATACATACAATAATAAAATAACAAATATTATTTACAGCAATAAAAATTAAATTAAATAGTACCAGTTCCTTTACCAACACTACATTGCTCAACAGCCGACTTAAAATCAACAGCCTGCACTCTTATTGAAAAATACTTTCAACTGTTCAAATAATAAATAAACTGCATTTAAAAATTTTAATATCAACTTATTATCTTAAGACGATAATAATAACTAAACAACATGATGAATTTATAAATTAGCTTTTAATTGAAAAGTCATGAAATGGTCCCTTTAAATATTGTTGTTCATCGAGTCAATCAAAACAAATTATATATAAAAAAAAATAGTGAGCCTAATATGCTGACTGCAATGACACTTCTAACAAAACTAATTAATTCATTACCATCTGAAATCAAACCCGAAAGATCAAAAGAAAAAACAATCATCTGTAGTGTGAATGTGACATACTCAGTGGTTGTTGAGGTATGTCTTTGTGACATTTTCACCTGTACTTCAATAAAATATAAACATGTAAGCTTTTTTCATTCATCCAAATTAAGTAAAACAATTATAAAATTTTGTTGTCATTACACCAGATGTTAAATTTTTCGTTACATACTATTAGATATGTTCTTTACTTTTAGACATTATTGACATAATATCATAAAATTTGCTATATGTATTTTCTGTAAGTGTATAAACAATATATATATGCTTTATTAAACATAAATGAATAATTTTTAAATAATTTGTTTTAGAACAGGGATATATATACACACATATATATGTTGAAAATCCATCTTTCAGCAATATTGTGATGAAATAAATCAAATTACCGTAATTTCCGGTGTATAGCCCGCGGATCATACAATCGTGTTTCGACCCAGAAATTTTTAAAAATAAAATGTAACTTTTTAGATCACAGTAAATATTGGTCTTCAAATACTGAATAAAATTTCTGGGTCCAAACTGAATTGTTTGATCTGTCGGCTATACACCCGAAATTACGGTACATATCATTAGAAACTGAATAAAGTTACAAAAGTGCAACTCATTAAGTTTTAAATATTTTTTTAGATATAGTTATTTGAAAGATATAAATATAATAGATTATGCATTTTTTGCATATATTTAAAGCACAATACGTCAAAATTTTCTTCAACAGAGTGAAATTTGGTTTTTTTTCAATATTAGCAGCTCAATGCTAAATTTTCAATATTAACAGCCAAATATGAGTTTAAAGATTAGGACTGTCATTTTGAAAATTTCTATTGGGCGGTGAGGAGCTAGTGATTTTTCTCTTTTTTGGAAAAGGATAATTGCTCTTCGCCCTAGAAGTTTTACTAAAAGACAATATTGTTTATTTTTTTCCTTAAGAAACGAACATAAAAGATAATTTGAAAAATAAAATAAATGTATAAATAAAAATATTTCCAGGGATGATACATTGGATAGGTTTTACATTTGAAAATATTGATAATTTTAAATATGATTTAAATACTACTAAAACCAACCAAAATCCCACTATTTTTATTTCAGATCCAGTTATAATGCAGTATTATGTACAATTTAAAATTAAAAAATTAGTCATAGAAACTCCGCCTCTGATTGATAAAGATTTTTTAATAATTTCATTATTTTTTGTAAAATATTTTTGATTTCAAAGATTATACAAGTTTTTAGACACATTTAAATATTTTTTAACATTACAGCAATATTTTTTTCATAATCTACATACTTTATTTACCTTGCTTAAATTATTCGAAGAAGATTTCTTTATTAGTTATTGAAATATGATTTTATATATAAAACGAGACCTTTGAAAACTGAACAATCATTAGGCAACTCGTGGCATTTTTCCAAAATTTTGATAATTTTTTTCTCATATGTTCACTATTTTTATTTTATAACCATTTAAAAGATATTTTTACGTACAACTAAAAAAAAGCAATAACACCCTGCCTTCGGTTAATAATAAATTTTTGATTAACACATTATTTTTGACAGAATTCTTGATTTTAAAAATTCATAAGATAAAAGACACTCTTAGTGTTTAAACATGATAAAACACAAGAAATAATAATCAGCCTACATTATTTGTCACATATACATTATTTGAAACCTATTTAGTGATTTTATATTGAAATGACTTTTTTTTTTATGTAGTCTTTGAATATCGAACTGTCATTAAAAAAAATTTAAAAAAATTTTCAAAATTTTGATATTTTTTATCTTAAAAATATTTTACTTAGGATCAAGAAAATTAAAGGTGATTACGTCTTAAAATAAGCTATAAACAAACCCAATTTCATTGAAATTTGAGACAGTGATTAAATGGCTTACGGGAACTGGCATGGAATGACTCTGCTTGATTTGATATGAAATGCACCTCAAAATATTTTTAAATAGGAAATACTACCAAAAACACCCAAAATCCCACTATTTTTATTTCAGAATCAGGTAAAGGACACCTTAAAGTATATCTCCCATAAAAAATAAATTTAATAAAAATACCGCCTTTTGTTGATAATGCTTTTTTTGTTAATGCATTATTTTTCATAAAAATTTCACGACTTCAAAGTTTAAATATTTTTTTAGACACACTTAAAATGTTATAAGCGTAACAATATATTTTTTTCATAAGCTGCGTACCCTAAATATTGTGCATAAATTATTTGAAGATGATTTGTAGAGTAGATATTGAAATATGATTATATATATGACATGCTACATTTGAAAACCGAGCTATCAAGAATGCCAACTGGCGGCAGTTTTTCAAAATTTTGACAATTTTTTTCTCAGAAACTATTTCACCAAGGAGCAAAAAAAATTACTGGTGATCATATCTTAATAGTAAGAACAAACACACGTAGTTTCATTAAAATCTGTGATGGTGGGTTACATATTGATATTTTACTGCCTGATTTGACGTGGAATGCCCCTCTTATTATTGGGCATGCTGCCTTGGCGGAGTGGTAATGAGAAGGTGGCTAGTTTTGACTAATTTTCTTTATAAAGGAATGTGGAGGAATTTATTTAGATCTTTCAAAGATTTGAATTTTCCCTGAATGCTAGGAAAACAGAATAAGCTGACATAAGCACACTGCATAGATTGTACGAATAACCTTTGGATTTACTCTCCTCCTATGAAGAGAAAATAACGTAAAGTGAAAGTAACGCATAAATTTGGTTTTCCTCGCTGTTAATGCAAAAGTATTAGAACTAGTCACATTTAAACAAACAAAAGTTGAGAGGCAATAAGGTGGCTCTTAAAGAAATATTTTACCCCGCTCAACAACGAGAAATTTTCTGACACATTTTTACGGATTCATTTTTAAATTTAAAAACTAGATATTTGCAGGCACTTCTAATGATGTGATTTGTAATCAAAGTTTTTTTTCCATTTTTCAGTAAATGAATCACTTACGAGTATTGAATTACAATATTTTGTTGTCTCATGACAGCAGTTTTTCCTTTCATGCGCTGTCGCATCCGAAAATTTGGTTTAAAACGACCAATTTGACAGCATTTTCTGAGTGATTAACAGCGGAAAAAGATAGAAAATACGTTCCATTAGATTCTGAATAAGAGCATTTGAAAATTATATGCATTTTCAAGCAAATGAGTAAACAAAATGTGCCAGAAAATAATCAGTTCAGATTTCCGAACAACTTGAAGTATGATGGGTTATTTAAAACAAATCATCGTTTTAAAATGAGAATTTTATTATCTGAAATGCATTTTCTAAAGCATAACGTAGCTTGTGAAATTCTAACATAGATTTTGAAATACGGAAAGTGTTATAGAATCTTTTTAAAAATGAAAGCGATGAAAGTTTGAAAAACGAAAGTTTTTTCGTTTTTTACTAAAAGCCTTTGTTTTGGAAGCTTAAATACGACCATGCTGGCAACCTGTTCAAACAGACGGTTATTCACTGTCACTATCATTTTAACGACATAACTTCCTGTGCGGCAAAATTCCTAAAAATGATATTCTAACCGCATTTTCCTTCATTATTTTCTGTCGGCAATTTTTAGGTTGACAATTTGGCTGTCATTCGAAATAATAAATGATTCACGTGGACTTTCTTACGGTCATGACCTTAGCAGCGGTCTATTGTTCTCCAAGGAATTTGGTTTTAAGAGCAGCGAAAGTGAATATATCCGTATTTGTGTGTTTCTTTTGTTTGTCTCAAGAAGTAATAGAATTGCTGTCCGTCCAAACAAAGCCGTATAAGAAAAATAATTTAGTTTTTATTAATTTTCAAAGCATTATGTGTAAGGTAATACAGTTTTTTTCTGAGGCGAAGAATACGTAGAAGACGTCTTGTTCTGCTTTATAACGTATCATTTTGTGCAATTGTGTTTATTTAATTTTCTTCAAGTCTTGATTGTTATGGTTTAAATAAAATTGACTAAAAGTGTTTTAAACTGTCTTAATGGTTTATTTAATTTTCTTTTGTTTTTCATTGTTATTATTTAAACGACATTGATTAAAAGTATACTGCACCTGTTTCTAAACATACACGTTGTTGATTTGCGTCCTTTACGAATAAGAGTGATGAGTCATAAAAAAAAATGTTGAATTTGATCATCATATATTTTAATTTTGAAAGTTTCCCCGAAAACTTCTATATTAATTTCTATATTAATTAATAAAAATACCAATAATACTAATATCGTGGTCAAGATCTTACATTTCAGTTTCAATTTTAAATCATATTTTAAAAATAAAAATCCACAGACGCGATTTAAGTAACTCTTTCGTTCATTATTGAAATTTATGTTAACTGCAGTTGCTTGTTTAGAATCCAAAGAACTACTTAAAGATGCAATAACGCAGAAAATTATTATTGAAAAGTAATAAACTTTTAATATTGAAAATACATGAACACTGAATTATATGATATGAAGAAAGCTTACTAAAAAATGAACTAAAATGAATTTGAGAAAAAAAAATTCCATCACAGTCAAATAAAATGGAATGAGTTCAAGTCTAACTCAGTGTAATAATACCTAAATTAAACATTAAAAAAATTATAACTTAAAAAATTAAAGTCATGAATTTTGTCGCCTGATCTCAAAATATATTAGCAATACTTATTAACATTATCAATAAAGTTTAGCATTTGCTTGTTAAAATTTTAATTTTATGCAAAATAATATAAATTATGACCACATTCTGCCTATAGTAATGTCTATGGAAATAGTACTCATATCTATGTACATGCCATGTCCACAGATGTGATGTCAGCAGATATGACAATTAAAAGAATTTCTTCTTTTGAAAGAACTAATTTTGAGCCATACTTTATAAAATTGATCTAGTCTGTTCTATATGACGCAAATTTACATTATTTGCAAGTACTGATAGCAACAAACATCGTTTTATCCTTGTTTTTAGAAAGCACAGATGTGATCCTATGGTCTGGATAATCTACAATTATTGCAAAACCAGGAAGACAAACAGCCACATATTCTTAAACCAAACATTTACATTTGACTTCTTTGTACAAAATGGCTGTAAAAGAATTTATATTAGCATTCAAATTGTATTGTGCTGCCATTTGGTCAATTTTTATGGAAAACTTTATTCTGTCCACAGACGGACACAAAAGTTAATGGCAATAATAAATTAAGGAAAAAAAAAAACAATTATTTTGCTAAAAGAAAAAAAAAATTATTGAACAGCGGAAAATATACCCCTTACGCATATTAATAAAAATGCTAACTGGATAGTTAATTTTAAAAAGGATATTTTTTACATATATACTTGTAAAATCATAATGCTGACAGTCCACAGACATGAGATATCACGGTCTGTAGGCATATCTAACATTATTTTTTTACATTTTTTCACATGTAAATATATCTAAAAGGTTTGTTTTTTATTCCTTTCATTTGGATTTTGCGTTAAAATGATACTGAATGAATACAAATTGGTAGTGACTGCATATTGTACGTTTTTGAGGGTACCGTACTTAAAAAGTAAAAACGGAATCATTAGAAGATCACTCCTGTGTCTGTCTGTCACAGCCATTTTACCAGCCAATAAAGTTACTGGAAAAGAAAATCTTTTCTTTATATATCGTGTGGGATATTGTGTGAAAGCTTTGGTAACGCTGAGCTCAAAAATACATTTCTTTTTATTTTAGGTATTATATTTTCGGAGGTATCGTCGAAAATGCATTGCAAAAAAATATGTTTCCCCACCTCTAATTCTGAATCTACTAAAACTAAAATAATGAAAAAATTAGGGGTAGTAGAAGTTAATTTAAACCTTGCAGGAAAACTATATCGATTACCCTAGGTCATATATTTTTTGAGAAAATCGCATTCTTCCGTTACACACAAAATTCGATCTGCGGACGTTCAACAAAGGAGTTGAGGAGCGCTGGAGATACCTATCGTCACAGAAGTATAAAAGGATTGTTGATAATGATTTTCAAAAGAAGTTGTCGGTAATTAGCCGAGACATTAACCTTTAAAGATATGGACGGTTTGGACTTACATAAAGACACAGGTGGCGTACTCTATACGCCATCATCTTTTAAAGCCTAGATAACAACTTTCAGTGATACATTCGTGTAATGCAATGCCCAATAGTAGTATAAAAGAGATACGTTTAAACTTTGAACAAGGGTTTTGTTTTAGGTACACAGTAAAATAAAAAGATTATTACTACGCTGAATTTGGGTTTATGAAATACCAAATGAAGTTTAAATATGCACTAATTTTTATTGTCAGCACCGAATTAAGTTAATCATAAACAGATTAGGATAAGATTAAAAAAAAAGTTGCACAGAATAGCAATATTTGATACTACTTAGGCTTCATATTTCTCTGAACTTTCATGGTATATCCATTTATACTTTTCTAGTATATACAGCTATACACAACCCTACATTGTATAGTTTTTACAAAGTCTAATTATACTTTTAGCAACGATTATTTTGTAATATTACAGTTACTAATTAATATATTTATTGTACAGAACCCTCTGTAATGTACACTACCCTCTGCTCTGCGAGTAATACTCGCACTTGACCGTTTATTTATTTTTTTTATAATGACCCTGGAATAAGATCAAGATATATTTATTTGTACAATCAGCAGTTCATTTATTTTATTTTTTGTAAATTAAGAAACAATTCCTGAAATTTATCGATATCTAAATGCAAAGTAATCAATGGTTCAAAAACAGTGGCAACATGTACATACCCAAATAACAATATTTAAACAAGAAAGAAAAACCATGCATCAAATATAGGTTATGAAACACTTTCGAAAACATTCATAATTCTCTAATAAAACCTCACTGGTTATCAAGATAAATGATGGCTAAGAAAATAGTTTAGAAAATACATAATGCATTTGAAACCAAATTTCAGTATTTACCTTCTGCAGTCGGAAAAATATCCGAATTCTTTTGTGCAGCTTTGTATACGATCTATATATATTCTGTAGATATGTATATATACTAAATATTTTCAAATTTTAATTACTTAAATGGCGTACAACCAACAGAGTGAAAAAGTGCCCAATCCTGGACTCGAACCCAGGTCATCGGTATTGCGTACTAACGTTCTACCAACTGAAGCACTTGGAACGATACCCAACCTGACACTTCTCAATATTACCGATGACGTGGGTTAGAGTCCCGGCTTGGACACTTTTTCACTCTGTTGGCTGTACGCATTTTAAGCAATTAAAATTTGAAATTATTATTTGAATGCAAGGCGTGAGGAATTTTCAACTGAAAATTTTCAAAGAATTATATACAACATAGTAGTAATTCAGCAAAAATTTAATTCAGCCAGGAAACGCATGACACAGATGAAAATTTCCTTCAGCAATTTCCCTAAATAAACTGGAATATCCTGGAATAAGTTTGTGAAGGCTTGTATATGATCTATGAAATTTATGCACACCAAGTAATGTGAAAAAAGGGTAAATATAAAAACAGATACCACGATTGAAAACGCACTTCCAGCAATTATTTCTAAAAGACAGTACTATAACCGAATTATTTTGTGACCCTGTAAACGAGCGTTAAATGTTATGCGCACCATATTCTATCGAAAACATCTTTTGGTGCATCTCATTGATTGATATCAGTTTCAAAACATTTGAAACAGTGTAACATGATTGAAATACATTTAAAACTTTTTTTCCCATTCAGACACCATAATGTAACGGAATTCTTTTGGGTGTCACTGTAAATGAACTATAAATGCTACACACTTAATTTTTAATACCAAACATACTATGGTAAATCTCAATAACATATATTAACTACATGGCACTCAAAGTAAATTTACGCGAGTCAGAGCGTGGACAGACAGACGGACAGACAAACCGAATTTATAAATATTTTTTAACTATGTTGGTAAGTGTTAAAAATGCAAGTTGTATTTTGACCAATATCAATCTGTAATACATTATGCTTCATTGTAAAACATAAGAAAGTGGCCATAAGGAACGCCCAAGACAAAAAAGTTATAAATTGAACTTCTTTGGAAAATAAGATATAATAAAGATATTTGACTTTGTGGTTGTATTTAAAAGTACAATAAATTAATAAAATATAAAATACAGCTTATTTTTCAAGAGCTTAGTGATAAAGATTTTTTACTCTATTAGATTTGCGTGATTTCCGTCGATCTTCATCATTATCTTTTATAAAGTCCTTATGAGCTAGTGAGAAAAGCTCGGCATTTCTGAACATAGCGTATCGAAAAACACCAGCAATACGTAAACAACATTTAAATGCTACTTTTTCATGATGAATATTTTAATTGACTAACATTCTAGATCACCAAATTTTTAAACGAGATTGTTATAACTTTTAGGATTCCTATTAAATGTAGAATGAATATTCTAACGTTGAAGTAAACCCTTTATCTGCACTTCCAGATTATAAAATCATGTACATTTTATTTTAATGCGTCATATTTAAGGGTCTAATAAAATAAAGAAATTTTCTAGAATCGTATATATTCCTATTACATAGAGCATAAATATTCCAAGAATAGCTTTAACCCTTTGAACGACGGTGGGATACGTTTTATCCGACTTAATTTTAATCAAGATCCGAACCAGAATTTTTTAATAAAATTTTATTTTTATAACTTTGATTAAAAAACTTATGTAGAATTGCACTTTCCTAGTTTTAAATCATTTTATTCAAAAATTCTGGTATCAGTTCAAGAAACACACACAAACAGAATTACTTGCCTCTGAGAGGGTTAAAAGAAATACCCAATTTCATTTTTCTTTATAAAGTGACAAAAGACTAGTCGAAGAAAATTACTTATTTTCCCTTACAGATTATAAATAATTAAAGGATTAAGTATAAAGATCTTACATATAAATTAGTACGCCGTATGTACGGATCAAATAACATAAAAACTATTGTAGAATCACTTATTATATAGAAAATAATTGCTATAAATTCATACCAAGCTTAATTGTAATCCCACAACTTAACTTTTCTTTATAAAACTATAAGGAATAATGGAAGTAAATTATTTATCTTCAATTTTAAAATTTTAAAATTAATCAAACTATATCAATTTTTCTTAAAAGAACGCCGTATTTAATAAGTTAAAAACATTTGTTAAAGCCGTAAAAAATCCTATTATATGAAGCATAGATATTTCAAAGAATAGCTTTAAAGTAATCACCTACCTTCATTTTGCTTTCTAAAAAGATAAAAAATAAGTGCATCAAACAGAAATCTGAAAAAGAAATAGCTAGCTTCGTTTCAAACTACTTAAAATCTATGATACCATGAGAAAAAGAAAAAGAAAAAGAAAACGGTGAGTAAAAATGATGCACCAGATATAAAATTGATTTTCATTGTAAATTTCTGATAAATTGCTAGAAGTATATTTGTTTTGTGTACTACTCACTACTCGGAATTTAGACAATGAAAAAAGGACGACGATCCTGTAAAAAAGATTTTAATCTTGAAGAGAAATGCTTTTTTAATAGAAATTGTTCACGCAATAACTTCATATGTCTTTACAAAACAAATATACCTTCCCCCTCCCTTGCTACTTCAGAAAAAAAAGAGGAATTTCTGATGAAAAAACGTAAAAAATTGAATCTCAGAAGAATTGAAGAGTTGAGCTCTTTTTATTTTTTAACAAAAGAAACAGGAAGCTAATAGACTCACGAAAAGCATGACTAGGTGATTCCTTTTTTTCTGTATATTATAGGTTTCCGGTATTATGAAATTGAGATGTTGATATTACATAAAGCATTGACTGTTGTGTAGAATGTTATTTAACTGGAGAGAGCAGAATATCCTAATCCAGAACCGTTTTGTATGTTAATGTTTATCACGATTTCAGTTGAGTTTCTAACAACTGATTTGTTTGTATTTTTATCACACGAATTAGAAATTTCGATAGCTGATAGAATGATAGCGAGGATTCAAAACACTCATTTTTACGATTAGGCGATTAAAGCTTTTAGCTGAGATTCGAACAATACAAGTTTTTTTTTCTTCGTTTTTATCCCCAGAACATGTTTACGCATAATTTTAAGAAAGTGGATCCATTTCAACATATTTTTTAAAGGATAAAATTTTTATTATGTTCTGATGATTTTCTACCAGTTTGTTTATTTTCTTTCGCAATTAAAAAAAAAAAAAAACGATCAGATCCCTTCAAATCTTGGAAAATCCTTTTGAGATAAAATAGAATACATTCATTATGATAGTTATTGTAACCCTAATTTACATTTTTTATACAATTTCATTAATTCAAGTGCGACGAATTTCTAATTATCTGGATTAATGTGTATTGGACTTAATACGAATATTCAGAATTCTGGATAATGGAAGTAACGATAAAAAATATACTGTGAAATAATAATAATAAAAAAAAAATCGGTTTGTTTAATAAAAAGGTGGACCAAACTTTATTCCAAACTATATCAGGCCTATTTTTAGCCCCTTCGAAACCAACATTCCGTACACGAATTTTATTCGGTTTCCACCGCTTTTTTGAAACAATTAACTTTACTTATTTAATAACGGAAATGCCCTAATTAAATAAGGGAAATATTGCTATCTTTATTACTGGTACCAAAAACAATGCCATATGCACCTTCTGAAGATACACATATGCACCCATTGTCCCGAAGAAGTTAATATAAGACCACTTTTACCACAAAGAAAAAAAATAATATGTTGCATGCTTCAGAGAAAATACCAGTATTTTCTTATAGAAAAATTAATTTAATAAATTTAAGCGCCGGTTAAATAAGGCGAATATTTCTATAAAAAGATAATGGTATTTTCTCTGAAACATTACATGACCGGTGGTCATCCTGTTACACTACATTGTAGTTGAATATGTACAACGAAGTTAATTGCTCTGTAAATGCTGACATGGAATTACCCAAATACCAGGGATGGCTTGTGATATACGCATGACAGTTTTAACAATGGGTTTTACCATCAAAATGCTCTTTTTCAAAAATGCTAAAAACTGCCAAAAATCCTGATAAAAATGTCATTTTTACGGATAAAAATTATTTCCATTATAGTTATTTTGAATTCAATAAAGTTTTAAATTAGGATAGGAATGGTAGCTTCTTGCTTACCTTTTTGGTAGTTTTAACTTTGGATAGAAGAATATTTGAAGACTAGACATATATGCAAGAATTGATTTCTATTAGAAATATGGATGCTGGAATGCTTCGATTCGACTGTTTATGTATATTTTTGATGAAAGCCTTAACCCTTTGCACTCGAGAAGCGACTGTCACTTATCACTAGTGTTGCCAGGTGTCCCGCGTAAATGAGGGTTCCAAATGTTCTGGATACCACTAATTTCTTATAATTTTTTTCGCCATGTTTAATCGAGGATAATTCTGCCTTTAGATAAGACGAAGAAAATTGTTTTGATATGCTGGTATGCAGAGCATTTGAAGCCCTGATTTACGCGGGACACCTGTCCACACTAGTGGTGAATGAGAGTCACCTCTCGAGTGCAAAGGGTTAACATTTAAATCTATGGTAAACGAACTACAACCCGATGTTTGTTTAAAATTATTTCTGAGCTATTTTTCCATTTATTAAATTTTGAATCTGGATGCTTCCACATCAAATAAAGTCCAAAACACTTTATATATCTAAAATAAATTCTGTTGAAAGTTGAAAAAGTGAAAATGAACATTTAGCATATCTAAGTATTAATCTTAAATTTCATTAATTTAATAACATACTAAGATGTTTAAAACTACGTTTTAGAATACCTAATTTTGTTTAACGGCCAGTCAGTGCTTAACCCGGGAGAACGCGTGCATACCCAGGGTATGAATGGTTTTTACTTTGTCACCAATAAAAACAAATAATAATCGTCACCTTATTTAATCGGAGAGAATTTTGCGATAAAAGAATTTGAAGATTACTTTTAAAAAGATAGTGATGGCAATTGTAGAAACCGTACGCACTCCGGGTCTATCAGGCCCGGCGCGCGTTCTCCCGGGTTAAATTTCATTCAGTCATGTCATATAATTTTGGTTTTTCACTTGTGATAAAATCTTTTGATATTTAATATCAATGTTTATTGTTATGATTAGAATTCCTTTTGTGATTTTCACATAGGTTTTTTTTTTTTTTAGTTCTTCTACTTTTAGATTTTAATCCCATTAAAAAAATCGTTTCTTCATTAAATTTAAATACTAATAACAACAAGGAGATTTATTCTCTGCCGCATGATACATTGGGGGAAAAAGTTATGTTCTTGAGTGCTAAACCGGTAATAACATGGTTTTTTATGACATATCTAAAACCCAACCGTGCAAAATACAGGCTTGAGAAACTACAATTAAATATAAATTTTTGCGTGGGTTTAAAAGGAATTTCCAGAAAAGTATATAATTACGAACGAATACAAACAAGTTTTTTCCCTTTAAATGCACCCCCACCCCATATATTGATCCGGATGACTGGAATTTTAGTTTTATTTTACATTATCGTTTATTGGCTGTTGCTGTTTAAGTAAGGTTTTTTATTTAAAACTAGTTTTATTGGAAAAAACTTTTTCTGCTTAATATTCTCAGGAAAACTATTACCACTTTGTTGGAATAGGGGAGAATAGGGGATAAAGAAACATGTTTTACATTTCAAAATGTAAAAGTCTAATTTATATAATGCTCATTTATTTATTTATTTATTTACAAACAATTACTTTATACAGTTTTCTATTTATAAAGATGTTAGTCATAGTTTACTTACTGAAGGAGAAGCAACCTTATTTGTGAAATTCCCCTTAGACCCGAGAGTCGCGGTCTAAGGGGACTTGACATGAGTTTAATGGGGAAATTGTTTAAACATAAGTGTTTCGTAAATATGTTAATTTAAGCGTTATACCATAACAGTTATATTCATTGAACAATTTTTTACTTAAAAATAAAATTTTCCTTATAATTTTGTAAAAATTTCTAAAGGAAAATTGATTGAGGTCGTTATTAACTTGTTTAAATTTATAAACTCAGTCACTCAAACTGGACACACCGATAAACAACGTAAAAAAGATAAGAATCTGAAATTAAGAACATGACAGTATTTTTGGAAAGAAATTGTGCAATTAAAAAATGTTAGTCAATTTTGAAATACTATTTCAATTGAAAAATTGGAATCATTTAAATTTTTTATATTCAATCTTTCCCAAACTTTCTTACTACGTATGCTGAAATAATTGCTGGAGATGTGCAAGGAGCGTGCACATGGGACGACAAAGGGTACAATTGTACCAGACCCTACTCTGAAAAAGAGCCTGCGAGGAGGAGAATTCCGATTAAATATATGCATATACACTCAGGGTATGCAAAGGGACCATAAATATCGCCCTCAGGGAACCCATCCTATATCTGTACCAGATCTCGCAATTTCTGAGCAGGTTGAGAGTAAGGGACTTAATAATTATTATTAGCATTAGCAGCGTCATTTTTACTTAATTAAAACGCAATTTTTTTTTACGAATATTGACACTCTGGCTGAAACACTATTGACTGAAAAAATTAGAAATGTATAATTTTCTCGCTTAAGGATTTTTTAAAATAATATTAAATCGATTGAGATTTTCAAAAATTTTTACCTTTTTTCATAATTTTACATAAAAAAAAGTAAACTGACAATTTTAATTAAGTGCTATAATGCATATTACTTAAGTGTTAGAAAAATTGATTACTTTTTGGTATGTTTATATACAGTAAGTAAGCATGCCTAAGAAGCAATCGATCGGGATGCAAAAATTTAAGTGATAGATTTCTACCTAAGACTGAGTTTACTGTATTGAAAACAGCTCTGTGGGATTTTAAAATCTTTTCGCGTTAATATCCGTCTTACACACAGTTAACCTCATGCAGCGATTATATTATTTTTGGTTCAAATACAAACTGCAAATTACCTGCAATATATATAAATATATATACATGTAACACGCAACGCTGGAATAGCTAAAATATATCTAAAATACAAATATTCTAATATACATTAAATTAGATTTTTCGGTGTTAAATTAGTTACACGTTTCAAACTTATAAAAGCTATATATTCAAGGGAAAAATCTTCGCTAATTTTGGATGTGTGCGGGTTTTCTCCTTCTTTTCCCCATCTTTTTTAAGTAAGAAAAACAAAGAAACTATATGTTAAAAAAATCGATGCACATCGACAGAGAAAAACGGCTTTCTTCAAAAAAGTTATGCACTGATTCCAATGGCTCTCCCCCCTCCCCACCCTCTCTCTGTCTTTTTTTTTTTTTTTTTTTCTCTAGATTTAAAGATTGCTTTTTGCTTTTCAAATTTGTATATGCCACTAATATCTTCGAAACTGCCCTTGTTTAATACTTTTTCTTGATTTAGGCTAGATAAATCTTCAAGGGGGAACAAAAAGATCAGGCGATGGGAAACGTCCGCTTTTATTGTGTTTTTATAACAATGAGAGAATATTTGACTCTAAATCAGTTTTTAGCCTTATGTTTGCGGAGATTAAAATACAATAATAGCATATAATAATTATCATGAAAGGAATTCTCCAATGCTTTTCATTACCTGGCGCAGTCAATGAAGAGGATGGTTGAGGATTCACAAGATGGAAATTTAAATGTTAAATTCTCTCTCGGATAAACTGTTAAAGCAAATACAAAATCCTTTCTTCTGAAACAATTTTAAAATTTTCTTAACGCTTTAGTGCGCAGCTTTGCATATATATGAAAGGAACAGTGTTTTGAATGTAATAGATTTTTTTATTCATATATACCTAATTCACACCAGAAAATTAAAATAGCAATATTTGCTTTAATTAATAACAGACAGTCCGCATTTAAATTAAGCGAAATTAACCATTGGAGCTTTCTGGTGTAAAGTCAGATTCTCTGAACTACGTAATTTCTAGAACGTATTCTATCATGGGAATAAAAGGGTTATAGGTTAAGTTTTATAAAATAAATAATTATATAAAATAAGGTATTGGAGACATACTTATTAAAATATTTACTAATTTGCAACATTTTAGCATAAAACAGCCACACGACAGTAATTTTTACTTGTATTGCAGATGTGCAACAGAAGAAAAGATTGACGTATTATATGAAAAATGTATCTCTGAGTTTTTTCATTATTTTTCATGTGTAACAAACCTTTCAGAGAATCGTATATAAGTTTTTCGAAACAAAATAAAAAATCATGCATTTAAGGGTTAACCTACATATGATCTACCGAAACAAGTTTCATTCTTTTTTATTCACCTCTTAATAAGACTAACAATTTCATTTTTTTTTTTTTTTTTTTTGTAATTGTTTTTGTTTGAATGTTATAACACTGTATGCTGCACTGTGCATTTGGCTCTGGAGCAATAGTACCTTGACAATTTTCATATGCAACACATCTTAAATTATGATATAGCATAAGAAAAAGCTAGTACTCACTTTTTGTAAGTAATGGAAGGCCGAAAACGTTGAATTGTCACGAGTCAAAGGGGACGAAAGAAATTTGGAAAGTTATAAAAAGCATCTGTAATAAGTAGCATTAACTATGACAAAAAATGGTCTGTAAACATCTGTAAAGGCATCTGTAGCAAGTATTTATTAAATATCCATACCTTCATTAGTTCTCATTATCATAAGAAGCCAACAGATGAGGCTGAACTTGCCTGTTGTGACACTTTGAAGAACTGAATACAAAACAATACAAAAGCATATTAACCGTTTGCAGTATTTGAATTTTGTTGTTGTTGTTGTTTTTTCCATTATTTCTAAAGCAAAACTTTTTGTCATACATTTCTATTGCAAATGTTCAAGAAATATACTATAAAGATATGTATTTTTACGAAATACTTGTAGTCAAAGCTTAAGACTGTTCTCAAATCCAAACTAGCTCGCTACTTTCTGACATATTTTTTAAAATACATATTTGTTCGGAAACATATCAAATTGGCAGATGCTCTTTTTAAAAAACTATGCAATCGAACTTGTTTTCCATTTTTCGGTAAAGGCAAAAGATGCTTCAGAAAATGCTGTCAAAGTTGGCGTTTTAAACCTAATTTTCAGACAGACAATGCAGGAAAGGAAAAAAAAAAACTTTGGTCCTGTGACATCAATCGTTTATAACTCAAGATGTAATTCATTCATAAGTTATTCATTCATTCATTATTATTCAACAATCATGCTTACAAGTATCATGTTTCTATGTTTAAAAATGAGGCAAAAAATGTGTCAGAAAGTTTCACGTTTTGAGTAGGGAAAAAAATATTTTTTTTAGAAACACCTTAGTTTTGAAATAGTATTAGCATCAAACAAGTACAAAGAAGTAAGCGATAATTCCATTTCAATGCAAGTCAAAATCAGTATTTCAGTAGCAAAAAATTTAAAAAAAAAAAATATTTTTTCTATATATATGTCTGGTTAATGATGATAAGATAACTTAAATATCTTATAGACGAATACCTCCTATGGTGGCACGTCATTTATAAATGAAGGTCTTGCATGTAATGAGGTTTAAATAACGGAAAGAAAAAAAGAAGACATTAAAAATACAAGTGATGTACAAGCTGACGAGAAGAAGTAACAATAGGTGTATCGGCGGAAACAGGAAATGAAGACCCATGATTGACGGCCTTTCGACCATCAAATTGAACAAGACCTTTCTGTTCTTTAGATAGCAAATATTATATCTTAAGGAATCGTGAGAAAAATTTTAGCCGGTAGTTTACATTAATGACGTGTTTGTATTAATCCCTTTTTATGAATGTAGATAAAATAATTGTGTTTAGCAAGTTTGCATAATTTTTTTCACTTGAAAATACACTCAAGAAAGGATTTCGTAAGGCTGTTCTCAAACAGTTTATCAGGTGTTCCTATGTTCGTGGGACGTCCCGCTTTTCAGGGGCTCCAATATTTGTCCCGCGTAACCACTGCGCCTTACGCCTAAAGTCACGGTTTTTCATGATGCACAAATTCTTTTAAATATCTTTTAGTACTACTATGCTGTTCCTTAGTTCGCATCGAGCGGAGCTTAATACAGTAAAACCTGTGAAGGCAGAACCTATCTATAACGGAAAATTTTTATAGTATCTTTCAAAGGAATACATTACAAATCTGCCTGCCTAGACGGATACCTATCTAAAACGAAATATTTTGCTGTTCCTAGCGATTCTATTTTTACAGATTTTACTGTACCCTTGTTCCGTAATGCGTGTGTAAACGGGACCAATTTAAAACGGAATTATGTTTTAAAAATAAAAATTACAAATAGGAAATATATTTTAAAGAATCGTGAGAAAAATTTTAGCCGGTAGTTTACATTATTAACGTGTTTGTTTTAATCCTTCCTTTATGAAAGTAGATAAAATAATTGTGTTTTCTAAGTTTACATTTTTTTTTTCAGTTGAAAATAAACTAAACAAAGGATTTCGTAAAGTTGTTCTTAAACAGTGTTATCAAGTGTCCAAGTGTCCCTATGTTCGTGGGACGTCCCGATTTTCAGGGGCTCCAATCAATATCCGTCCCGCGCAACCATTGCGCGAGACGCCTGAAGTCCCGGTTTTTCAAGGCCCATAAATTCTTTGAAATGTCTTTTAGTACCATGCTATTCCTTAGTTTGCATCGAGTGAACAGTAAAATCAGTGAATAATACGCAGTAAAACCTGTGAAGACAGAACCTATCTATAACGGAAAATTTCTATAATCTCTTCCAAAGGAATAGATTACTAATCTGCCTGCCTAGACGGATACCTGTCCAAAAAGAAATATTTTGCGATTCCTAGCGATTTTGTTTTTACAAATTTTACTGCACTTTGTTCAGTAATGCGTGTGTAAACGGAACCTGTTTATAACGGAATTCTATTTTTAAAGTAAAAAATTCATTGTCCCTACCATAGGAATACTGTACAATTATATCTGCTAAACTGGAATTTTATTTCAGTCCCTAGCGCGGTTCCGCTTTTGCAGTTTTACTGTATAAATTTCTTGTGTTTATACCAAATGTATTAAAAGCTACTAAGATGGAATCGCATGACATATGGGAAAAACTTAGTTTTAAACAGGTTTTCATCTTAATAACTATAATTTACAGTATTCCTACCGTATGGACAGTGAAAGGTTTATGTTTAACACTTGATTCCGTTATAGACAGGTTTCATTTGCATAGGGAATAGAGCTATAATGATCTGAAAGCCGCCGCAGTCGTCTGGCGTATTTCCAAAACAAGTGCTTAAGAAAGCATTTAGTGTCATTTGTTCATTTGAATGGAGGCTTCAAATGGTCGCACATAAAAATGGTATTCACACTGGAAACTATCTGTAAATACTTTGCACATTTTGAATTTTAGTTGTAAATATAAAGGCAACGTTCAATACTTAGTAGAAAAAAAAACTTTCTGTGTTTATTATACCTTTGCGGTCTCTTGTTGTGGCGTGTCTAAATTATAAAAATAAAATAAAGTAAAGTAAAAATATATCGCCTTTGAAGCATGCAAAATTTATAATATATTAAAAATATACTACGGATATTTAACTTAAAATCAAGGTGACAAAATTTCAAAACATATTTAACTTCAAAGCTTCTTTAAAATTTATAACTTTTGTGGCTTTACCCTTTTTGTAAACTTAATAAATTAATCAATTTCCTAAAAAATGAAAGGTTTTTTTTTTTTTTTTTTTTTTTTTTTTTTAAGTAAGGATTAGCTTTTAAACTTAAATTCTGCGTCAAAATATTTTGGGACTCCAAGTGACGTAAATAAATAAATAATAAAATAAAATAGTAATAATAATAATAGCGTGTGTCTCACACTTCATGTTGCAAAAAATGTCTCATTTGGAACAAGACGTTGTTTAGGATATAAAAAATGAGCTGCATAGTTTTCTGTCAATTTCAAAAAGCAAAACTATTAATAAGTTTTTACGGGCTAAAAAATAGCAGTTACAGATCAATAATGTTTTTCTTTACTTAAACTCTCTATACAACTCGTATAATAATAACAATAAAATTTTCTTGTTTAATAGTCAATGAACAGGAAACACAATTATAATAGAAAAGAGCCTTTGGAGAGTCCCTGAGCGAATCCGAGCATCCTCACAAGAAAAATACTGTGTTTAGGTTACACTTGAAGCCCAGTAGCGTAGTGTTCAGCACACCTGTGTGCCACGTTATAGGTCGCAAGTTCTGCTTCCGGCTGTGCAAGGTTCACTCAACCTTTCACCCCTTCGGGGTCGATAAAATGCGTACCAAGTTTGCTTGGGAATTAAACGCCGAGGGTCTCGCGTTTGGTTGACCACCTGGCCGAGGCACATGCTGCATAGCACCTCTGGGCCCAGGGTCAAGTAAACAGAATTAGGCACTGTAGGCTCTGAACCCTGTACAACCGCAGGTTTAGTTTAGTTTTTTTTTTTTTTTTTTTTTTTTTTTTTTTTTGGGGGGGGGGGGGGGGGATTACACTTTCTCTACACATCGTAAGAAATATTATAAAAATTTTTTTAAATTTTTAAAGTATTTTAAACTGAAAAAAAAAAGGATGAGTAGCCTCTAACGTGAACTCTGTTTCCAAAAATTGTTGACATCTTGTTGTATTATAGGGTAGCTGTATCATAACAGGCATGAGTTTCATCTTTCATTTATTTCCCAATTGTGTATGTATGATGAATTACAGAAAAAAAAATAAAACCTAAAACCTAATGAGGTATGAGGTTACACAATTTGGGTTCATATGCCTGTTTTGGTTACCACTATGTATCCATTTTCGGCACTTTTAAATACCATTTTAGATAAATATATAAACATACCCAAAATGAGTATTTAACAGTACCCCAAATGGATACACAGTGGTAACCAAAACAAGCATATGAACCCAAATTGGGTAACCTCATACCTAAGAATCTTTCTACCTAATTCGGGTATTTTTCAACCCGTTTTAGGTTTTATTTTTTTTCTGCCTATGTGTGTGTGGTGCGTGTGCGCGTATTATTAAATTATCTATCTAAATCGCGCTAATAACAAAAAGAGTAACCTTATGTAGTGATAAACAGGAAGAAAAATAAGAATTTGAAAATGCCTTTTAAAGAGTTCAGGATTGAGTCAATTCCTCGGTACAATAACATGGTCTAGAAGTTTGTTCTATGCCTCGCAATAAATGGCGCATTTTCAAATATGATTAATTCGTCTCGTTTTTTATAGAGTACGGTGACTTTTTTTTCTTTTTTCGTCATTTTAAATAAATCTGCATCAATTTTCATAAGTATTCAGATTACTGAAAATTAATAGAAATGTATATTTTTCGTTTTCTTTTCTCTATTCTCTCTCTTTTTTTTTTTTTTTTTTTTTTTTTTTTTGTTGTTGTTGCTGTTTTAGAGTTGTGTTTTTTTTCGTTTTTCCATTTAGAATTGTATTTTCCTCGTTTTTCTGTATACATGTGAAACAAACTATTCTTCCGTGAAACCTGTGCAATTTCACGGGTAAATTTATAAACAGGAAACTAAAGTATAATTAGAAAATAACCCAGTTAGCTACTTAAAAGCAAACAGACGATTCTCTTTCTGTTCTGTTATCCGTAAAATATATCGAATTTGAAGCGTGAAATGGTTGTATAATCAATTTATTATAAATTGTGTATACTCTTCTTAAATCGTTTGACTGCCAACGGTACACATGTATATCATTTACGGTAGCGAAAGACAACAATTTTGTTTTATTATTTTTACTACCACTGTTTTCAACCAATTATCTTCATGGTAAATTTCTACTACAAATATAGCAAGGGTATTGTTGTAAGAGAAATAGTGTGAAAAAAAAAAAAACCTCATTGAAACACGGCTAATTTGCCAATTATGATACAGATTTTTTTTTTTAACTTTTTCATTTTTTTCTTCCCATTTTCAGGTGAGTTTCATTTGAAAGATAATTAAAGAAGGATTATTTTTTTAACAGTAATAATTTCTTTATTATTTTAAAATTTGTAGTTACAGATTCGCGCTGTCCGGCCTTAAATATTAGAAGCAGGAAACCTAAGTTCGCAAGATTGATTCTGATAACAGGGGTGCATATATTTTCTTGCTTTCCCTTCAACGAAAACGGGATTTCATCCCACTTTCCATGAGTGCTAATATATTTGGCCGCATGACATATTTTTTGTCATTTACGATTATTTGAAGTGTATAGAATTCCCATGAATTAGTTAATGATGTATTAGGATGAACAGATCAAATAATTTGTTGTTGACGTTCATTTTAGCTATATCTTTGTAACAATTTTACAGTTCGCGATTTTCTACCGTTTTTATTATACCTGAATTTAGTATAACTGGCATCAACAGTTTTACGCTCACTGCAAATGCTAAAACAGCTAATGACATATTCTAAATAATTTATGAAACTCGTAATATCTGTATTAAAGAATAGCTTTTTCTCATAACTGCATAAACAGTTTTGGGAGTAATATGGGTTAATTGGGTTTCATAGATAAATGGTTTCCATATTTTGGTTGCTCGTTTGTGGGCGCTACATTCAAATTTTGCACACGAGGGCTAAACAGACCGCGATCTCCGTTTAAAGGGATGCCGACCAACTACATACATCCCTGCTTGATTGGGATTCGAAACCTGTAACGTGTAACTCTTTTTTTCAGTAGCCAGCGCCCTAACCTAATATTTTCACAAAAATTAATATTGACAAGGAGGTCCTATTTTGGTAATAATATTTTCCGATAAAAATGTAATTTTTAAAATATCAATCTTTTGCTAAAAATACAAAATGTTGTAGCATAAATGTAAATATTAATATAAAATAATTTTTATTAATGCAATTTAATAATTATGCATAAACGTTACTAGTATACGGTTAATTTAATTATATATTTCACTGTTATTAACTGGAATGATCAAATACTCTAAAATAAAACTAAAATTTTAACAAAAAATAATATTGTTAAGTAAAGGAATACATAGAACAATGCTTTGTAAGTAATAATTCAATAAGTTTTGCAAGTTGCGAAAGCTTATTATTTTTTGTGGTTTGTCCCATCTCACTTACGGATTATCTTTTAAACTGATTTAAGCTTACATTAAAATTGTCATAAAATAACTAAACTAGCCAAATTTAACAATCAGAAATATTATTCTACTCATATTTAATCAGTTTTTTAGTCAAATACAAAGAATGAGGCTTTTATCCTTCATGACGGAAGTATAACTGCACTTTTTAAAACCATAGTACAGCACACATGTGCATTAAGGTATTTACAGTGTATGTTTATGATTAGTTTTTTAGTCTTTTTTTTTAAAAAGAAAATACGATTCGAAATTATAAAAGATAGTTAAGTCTTTAAAGATTAGTCATGAAGAGCGAAATGTCGAAATGCAAACGAAATATTAGAAAATAACATCCTCATAGATTTAGCTTTAACTCGCGTGTCTTCGCCTGCAGGGTCAGGAGCCTTAAGGCTCCTGTTGGCGTGTACAGGCGAATGGATACTTTTAACGCTGATGGAGAAAAATTATACCTCTAACTACAATGAATATAATATTCATGTTGAAATTTCGTATGTATATGTATTTGCCGAAACGCTAGTTGAAGCTCACTGTAGAGACATGAATTTGACATTTCATATGGATTTTCATTTTTGTGGAGACATTTCATATGCGCAGTCATTCTAAATTAAATTCAGACATTCTAAATTATATTCCAAATAACTGAATTTTTCTTTCTTTTTTTTTTTTTTTAAAGCAGTTGATTTTTAAAACAATTAGGTTAAATTAAAAAAAATATATATCAGTTACCATCATTGTAGTCCATACTAGTAAGAGTGCGCTGGTAATTGCCCAGCGAAATATAAAACTACAGAAAATAAAAATTAATGAGTATAGGGGAGAGTAGGGAGGGTTGACCCACGCTTCAGTTTTCATATGTAAAAGAATTTCAGAGTTTTTCCAATAGGTGACAACCAAACCTACTGAAATTCTTAAACAATAATCTTTGTTTCATGCAGATAATTGAAACAGGTGTGGGAAAAATCAATTGTGAAGAATTGTCAGCTTAAAAAGTATATATTTTAGAAACATTTTCTCAGATAAAATATATCATAGAAATTTAAGTAAGTAGATTTTAAGTAATGCAGAAATATTGAGCTTTCATTCCATGCATAAAGATTTTACAGTAAATTGGGATAAACATAACCATTTGCTATACATTAAAAAGTAGTTACGGGGACGGGGAAGCTTGATCCACTCAATGTGAGGGAGAGTTGACTAGATGGTCAAAGCTCCCTTAATTAAGTGCTTATGGAAATCTTTTTATTATACACTGTACATAATCAAGGGTTAATGGCTACATTTCTAAAATAATGTAAATTTATTTTGTAAAGCTACAGTTAAATGGAGTGATAGAAAGAGAAATGTTTAAAATTGATTAAAGGAAGATGTGAAAAATTGCTATAAAAGCAACAAAAAATTTAATGAAATATAAATTGGAAAGTTGGCAGGAACTTTTATTCAATTTAAATAGTACACATAGTAGGTGAATAGGAAGAATGGAAAAGACTAGAAAGGATGAAAGCAGCAGCCTTACGAAATGTTAAGTGTTCATGTCTCTGCAAAAGAACATAACATTGATCAAAATACTTTAGGAAGGTATGTAGACAAATTTCATCAAGATGAACGCAATGAGATGAAGCCTAAAAATGTGGCAACTAGTGTTGCTAGGTCGAGTATCATAAAAAGTCGGTGCTTAAGACGGAATTTTTCTACTGTGCCTTGAATTCCATCTAAGCAGGTTTGTTTACACATCACATTTTCCCAAATAATTTTTAATAATATTTAAACCATGTAGCATAAAGTTATTCTGCCTTTTTAAAACTGATTTTATTTACCTTAACAAATATTTCAATATATAATAAAGTGGGTCAATCCTCCCATACAGTGGGTCAAGCTTCCCATATAGTGGGTCAAGCCTCCCATATGTGGGGAGCATTGACCCATTATTTTCTCATGATTAAAATCAATCATTGTTCAAGTTTCTTATATATTACACTTATATCGCAATTTTATTTTGATACCTGATTGTATAACGAATAAAATGATAGATGGAACTTTATTCTAGGTTCAATATTTAAAAAATAAAAAATCATTTTGTAAAAAATGGGTCAACCCTCCCCAGTCTCCCTTATATTCAAACTTTGGATATTAGAAAATATGTCTAACATCTAAAGAAATGCTTTTTTACAAGTTACAGTTGTAACTAAATACGTGATTGAATGTTAAAGTGGAAAAATTAGAAATATTTTCACCTGTCTATTTTTATTGGTTTGTGAATTATTATGTTTTAAAATGTTTTTTGATTTTCGTGTCACCCGGTATAATGTTTCTTAGCATTAGGTTTTAGTTGGAACATTCATATTCTGCATGAGATGTAAATTTCCAACTGAGCGAAAAATGTACGGACCAGGATTCGAGCCAGTGATCTCTTCGTTGAAGCCGCCAATGCTCTACGATCTCAGCTGTCCCGGAGGAATCTGGTGGATCTAATCCCGCCAGATAACCTGATGGTAGAGCATTGGCGGCATAAGCCAAAAGATCTCTGGTTCTAATCCTGCTCCGGACATTTTTCGCCTAGTTGGAAATTTACGTCTCATATGATTTATTTACCAATTAGAATAATAGTGTTAAAAATTAATCTAATGTAATTCATGATTTGGTTTTCAGACAGAAAATTAAATGGTCACCTACTGATGCAGTCTTATTTCCCAATTAATGCCGTAAATATTTAAATTCTATTAAAAAAAAAAAAAAAAAAAAAAAAGGGAAATGTTCATGGAACATTTATATATCCTTATAACTAATTAGTATTTAGGGAAGTTTGCCAAGAAATATGGCAATAATTACATAAGAATTTTTTTTTAAAGTAATGCTCCCTAAATGATCAATTATTGGTGCCATTCACACTATTTAAAATAATATAACAGCTTCTTTTTAAAGTAAAATAAGTCACGGTATATCTTTTTTCGTTGAAAATGAAAAATATAATTTTAGAGCAAAGATTATTTTACGTTGAACTCTCTCTCTCTCTCTCTCTCTCTCTCTCTCTCTCTCTATATATATATATATATATATATATTATATATATAATATTACAATTCATCCTCTTTTTTTTAAAATAAAAATTAATAAAGTGAGTATCAATACATTACACTGACATTATACATAATAAAGCTGGATCAACTATTATTAATTTAACTAATCATTAATGAATTTTTTAATAAACCATATATCCTTGTCACTAATATATGAAGTATTAAAAATTAAAACATTCAAAAATGGCGAAAGAAAAAACGACAGGATGTCGAATTTATAAAAAGAAGTAAATAATGAAATACATGAAGGAAATCATAAATATTTGAAATATTTTCTAAAGCTATTTGTAACTAAATCAATTTAACCAATGAAAAAAAAAACTTGAAATAATGAATCATCGTCAGCATCAGCAAATCCTTTGCACAAAATGATCTCAAAATTGAAAATTCATTAATTCAAAAAGAAAAACTGCAAATTGTACTTAAAATGAGAGAGCAATTATGAATAAAATTGGAACTAATGATTCTAACTCGTTTTCAAGAGCAATATCACGAACTCATTAGTAATAAGCGGTTAATTTCTGAGAAAGAAATAGTAGGCTACAGCTTTATATATATATATATACATATATATATATATATATATATTACAGGAGAAATGAAATAATACACAAATAAGTTTAAAAAAAAAACTTAATAAAATGAAAATATTTTTTAAGAAAAGTTACTTATAACACATTTCTAAATAGAATGTTCTCCATTTTTAGAACAAAAGCCATATTCCAGGCGCCTTAAATAAACTGGATACTGGATTTTTAAACATGTCAGTACTTTTACCTCCTTTGAAATAAAATTGTTCTTTCTATGGAGGAAAATAAATTGCCAGTAGTTTTTCTAAGGAAAATATTCTATATTGACGATTATCTACAACAAAAATTCTAACACCATAGCTTATAAACATAGACGATTATAACCTGAATAGAGCCAGAATATTTGTACTAACAAGGGAACCACTTTTGGTGCTGCTTGCACCTAGCATTGAGACGTGATGCATTTTAAAGCCCTATATTACGAAGTTTAAAAATCGATAACATTTTTCTGTTAAAATAATATTTCTTGATTTTACAGCAGCATAACTTTCTGAAAATGCAATTTTCGAGACCACTTATCGAACTATTAATATTGAAGATTTTTAAAGTAAAGCATTTAAAAATAAAAATTAGTTAATAATAAGTATAAAATATTGATAAAAGTTTAAACATTCCTTCAAGAACCCACGAATTTTATTTTAAAATATTGCAACATTATATTAACATTTTTGGCGGAGAAAAAGTTTTTTTTTTTCAAAAGTAGAGATTTCCGGTGTCCCTACCCAAATGTCATAGCTGTTTGTCTTGTGTGAGAAGTGCTTTGGACTTCAGTAGAAATTGTAATGTCCGACCTAACCAGCCACAGTATTTTTTCTAGATTGTGTAAAAATATTAATTTACTTTATGATTACTTTTACCAAAGGATCATTTAATACAGCAACATTTCATTTTAAACATTCGAAACTTTATTGCATTCGATTTCAAAAGAAAATAGATTGCTTGTTTTGTATTTCACTAAAAAATAGTTTTCAATGATCTTGAAAGCTTTTATAAAAATATATTTACTATTTATATATTTATCGTCTAAAAAACCTAATTCTTGATTTTTAAGATATCAGTTATCAAGCAAATCGGAATCTGATATAATTCTAATATGTACTGTACATTTATTCCCGGATAAAGCGGGCGGAATAATTGTAACGCCATATTTCAGGACTTAACTCACTTTTGGCGTGAAATAAACAAATTAAAATGTAATAAAAAATAAAAGTTTAAAAAGTATATAATATATTATTTTAACAGAGAAATTTTATCGGTTCTCTAATTTTATGTATAGGGCTACAAAATGCATCAGGTCTCGATGCTAGGTGCGAGCTGCACCAAAAGTGGTTCCCTTGTAAGAATAAAAAATGTGTCATCAATAACTCGATTTATTTGATTTTTCTTTAATTTAATACAAATTAATATCAAGTGAGCTCATGACCGATTATATTACATCGAAAGCATTAACACTTTTTTTTCCCCACATCTCAAAATAATGCTAAAATTCCTGTTACTCATTTTAATAATACATGTACTTGTAATTTCAAACGTATTTCTTAAATAAATGCCTTTAAATTCTCAAAAGGTGCTTCAAGATATTCTTAATCATATTACAAAGGAATGATTCAAAGTTCTGGAATTCAGGAATTCTCTGAAATGGAACTTGCAGCTATTTATACGATGACAAGAACGAACCATAGTATAATAAAGGGAACAACATAAAAGGAGGCACATTCAGGGCTAAATATTTTTCCACCATGAGAATGCATGTTAGTACGTAAAAAAATGCCATAATTTCGCAGGATGGGTGGGAGAAAAGAGAATAACAATGAGAGGGGAAATACAGGAGTAACATTTTGCAGGATATGTTTCAATTTCACCAGCATGGAGACTATTATTAAATAGACTTCTAAATGGATATACATTATAGACAAAAGTCAGCTGGCGTCATCTAAGGTGGGATTGAACACATTTTCCACATATCCCGATGAGAATTAGTAGCACGAAAAAAATCAATAAAAATGCGTTATTTCTCAGAGTGATAAGCATGTGTAATGTAGTACAAATATTTAGCCTCAATTACTTTATTTATTCATTTTTCTTAAATGAGATTAGAGAACTCTCTCACTTATATTACGGTATAATCTAATATTTTGCATATTTGCTAAAGATAACCATATTTCACACTTTCCAACATAGTTGGAAAGATTTCGAAATTGCTCAAAATAATTCGAATTAATTAATTATGGACAGGAATTTTTGAAAGTGCGGTTTCAATTAGGTTACACGTTCTTTAGCTGAAATAACTTATATCATACTAAATGTGATTGTATCATACAAATAAATTCATATACAGGGTTGAACAAAAGATCTTTTAAACTTTGCCTTCTACGGATGGTAACTGCGAGAAGTATGTTTTCAGGTGTGTTATGCGTTACCCATCCAAGTTAAATTTAATTTACAATATGGTGTGAATAAAAATCTATAGATCATATACTGGGTTGCACAAAATAATTCGAATATATTTACCGTTTATGGGTGGTGATTGCTGAAAACGGGTCTTCAAACGCATTATGCGTTTACTAAATTGTTTATTTAGATCTAATTTCATCGCATTGTATGAAAAAATAAAGTTTAGCAGCAATACTCGTTCTAAATGTGTTTTAAAATCTACGAGTGATGCATCACTCTTTTTTCTTGTTATTAGATTACACGCAAAGCTATTTTGCCATAACCAACAGCATAAAGTATCTTCCATTGTCATTAAATTACTAAAATGCATAACAGACATAAAAGATATTTTAGAACCAAAAATTGTCTTTTATTGCCTATATCACATCATTTAGCCTAATAACTAATGTGTTCAGGTTATAAGGTTAGTTGGGGTACCTGGACCCACGAGGTAACTGGGCCATAGGCTATTTTATACAAAACCGTTGATGTATTTTAAGTTTTAGCTTTTGTGAACAATGCCCCTTAACCTCTACTTCCCAAAACAACGTGTGTCAACTCAATCACAATTCTCTCTTTGCTGCGATAGATTGTCGAAAATTTACGTTTCTTTTCTTAAAAACAACGTCAATTTGGTTGAACTTCCTCGGCTTTTTATTAAAATACTGTAAGTACTTTTATTAGACAATCTTTTTTTTTTAAGATTAGGAATATAACTACGTTAATATTATTAGGTATCTGTACATATTTACTTCATGTTTTAAATGTAAACCCGGTGTCCCAGTTACACCATAAATTTTTCAAGAATGGGGTAACTGGACCATGCTGGATCCAGTTACCCCAATAGCTATAAATAATTTTTGAGTTTCTCTTACAACGGGAAGTAAATGTCTCCATTGTTTTTTGCTCACAATAAAGAAAATTATAGAATACCTTATTAAAATTACGTTATAAAATTAAAAAAAAGCATATTGGGTGGTATTAAACAAAATTTCTTGACCCCTTGAGAGGCGGCGATGCCGTTATGGCATCACATAATTTTAATTCCTAATTGCCACATTGGCACCGGAATTTTATAATGAAAATTTCACCTTTATTAAGTACGCGAAAATATACTTTTACTTGTTTTCAAATAGATTCTCTTGTAAATACTGGTGTCATTAAATTATTTCAACATTTTACGAATGCAAGTACCTTGCCTCTGAAAGCGAGATAGCCAAACCTCCGTTTGTTCATAGATTTACCTTGCTATTTTTTCCCCTTAAAATACCCATGTGATTTTTATACTTATTACCTATACTAAAGTACATAAGTACTTACTTAATTTTTATGTTTTTGGAATAAATAAATCTAATATTTTCACTTTTAGTGCTTTTTTTGACACATTGACAGCAAAGGTTTGCCTTACAACGCTCTTTATTGACATATAATTTACATGACCTGCCTGGTTTAAAATTTTTTAAGTTGTTTATACTTCTTTTAAACAGGTCCAGATATCCCTTATGAAAAAAAATAAACTTACTCCATTTTTATGGGGCAACTGGACCCACGAGGAAAGAAAGATGAAATATGCATATTTTTATATTTTTAAATATTAAAATGTAATTTTGAGCATTTCTGTTTGATAGAGAGAACCTAACTGAACACATTTACTGAAGTTCAGACACTTTAATTCAAATGAACATTAGCTTTTTGAAGCTGAATTATCAGAAGCTCCAGAGTCACATTGTAAAATCATGGCCCAGTTGCCCCAACTAACCTTATATTATTTTGGATAAGCTTGGAAGCAACCATAGCAAATTTTATGTCATTTAAGCGGAGTAATCGCGCTAAATCGTCGTTTTTTTTTTTTTTTTTTTTTTTTTTTTTTTTACTTAGAGCTTTCTGTATTAAACGTAATGGGATACGCATGATAGGCAGTTTTCATTTAAATAAGTGATCAAATGAGTGAATCGAAATTAAAAACTATTCAAAACTTATTCATATCATTTATTTCCAAACTACATTTTGAATGACTAAGAAAAGTTAGAAATAAGAATAGAATTGACATCGCTGTCTTCGGAAGGTCAAATTTCGTGGATGGCCGCTCTTGTAGGACGTACATCTTTGGAAAAGAACGAATGTGACGCACTGAGGCTGTGAAATTCGAATATCATATTTGTTCAACCTTTTCTCTTTTTTTTCTCTCTCTTTTTTCTATTGCTTTCGGCAAAGAAGAATTTTTCAAAATAAAAACTTCACTCTCCATTTCCTTTTTACGGTAATTGTAAGATCTGTAATATTCGTTTTAATAAGTAAAACCTTAATAGAAAGCAAATATTAGCTAAATATTAGTTAAGTCTCGGTGAAATATCAGGCAACTTTTCTCTAGCATTTGCCTTTTTATGCTAAACTTAAAATAGCTATCTAACTTTATAAACTAACATTTCCCTGCTGTTTCCAGAAAGTTGCCATAATGCTAGATATATTAAGATAGAATACCAAACTTGTCAAATACTTAGAACAAAATCAATTGTTTCCAATAGATTACCAATATTTTAGCAATATTCGCATTGCATTGTAGATATATCCAAGGTAACGTTAATGCCTCCACAATAATTAACTTTCACTTTGAATTTATCCAATGTAAAATTAATAAATATACTATTGGTGAAAACTTGGGTTTATACTTTCTTAGCGATGTGAGGATTTCTAATATTTTTTTCTGAGAAACTATAATCTGTTTGTTTACTATTTTAGATTGTACCAGAATGTCTTTATTTTAAGAAATAGAAATTATCTCTAAATTGTCAGTAAATGCTTTTCTTTAGTGTAAAAATACAATGATGAAATAATTCAACTGCAATTTAGCCAATTTTTTTCTTACCCAATTTTGATCATTTCTATTAAAACTATTTTCAAATCCATACTTTCTGGTTCATTTCTAAATTCACTTTTGCTCACAAACGCATAAAATTAGCAGGTGCTCCTATTCAAAAAATTTGTAATCGAATTGTATTTCAACCTTTCGGCAAAAGCGGAAGATCTTTCAAAATATGCTCTTAAAGTTATCGTTTTGGAAAGAAATCATAAACTTTGAAACGACAGCGCGGGAAAGGAAAAAAATGCTGTCGTTAGATAAGAATAGTATAAGTCAAGATGTGATCCATTAATTAAAAAAATCAAAAACTCTTCGGTTACAAATCACTTCAAAAATCATGCCTGCAAGAGTCATGAATGTGCGTTTAAAAATGAATCAGAAAAAATGTCAGAAAGTTTCACGTCGTTGAGCTGGAATTTTTTTTATTTTTTGACCGCTTTAACGATTTATAATATTCGTGAAAGTCCAATGCATTTGGCTGAATACATTTTACTGTATCTTTTTTACGGCAATAATGTTTTGTAAAAATAAAAAAAACAAATCTTAGTTGAATATTTCTTACACGGATTTCATTACGCAATATTCTAGAGCTCTTTAGCTTTGTAGACTACTTCACTTATAGAATATAAGTTAATACTTGCATTTTATACTCAATTCCTTTCATAAAAACAATCCAGTATATATTTTTTTTACCTAGGCATAATTACATTTAAGACACAGAATTGTGTGACAATCGCCAAGATGAAATGATTAGACTATAAATTATACAATTTTTCTTCTATTAATTTCGATCATTTCATATTGATTAGATCTAATTCACTGCGAAATTTCAATTCCTCTAGAAAATCTTCTGTAACTTTTTATGGAAAATTTGATGTATCATTTTACGAAATTGCCTTTGCTAAAATAAAAGGAAAAGAAATGGAAAATTCTTATGTAACCATCCAAATATAACCATGTAATCTTCCGCAAATAGGAAATGTTTATGAAGTGCAAGTTTCGAGTTAATACCTTTTTTTTAAAACGCGATCTTTTTTAATGAAAGATTAATTTTGTTATGTACATGAAATTAATTATATTTAAGAAACAGAATTGGGAGCAACACACATGATGGAATTATTTTATTGCAATTTAAGTACTTTTTCAATCAGTTTCTATCATTTCATATTAAGGATATTCAATTCATAATCTATGTGAAAGTCATCTAACAAATAATTGGATATTAAATTCTGTTGCTCTTTTTAAAGCTACATATTTCTTATTAGTGAGCAATATATATGCAAGGTTATCAATAATGCACTGACGTAAGCTTAGTTCTGTTTTTGGTCGTAATAAAACATGAAAAAGCATTTTTTTAAAAACAAAGTAAAATTTTACTGTATCTTTTAATAGTAAAAATGTTTAGTAAAATTTTGAAACAAAATTTTACTTGAATATTAACTATTCAGATGCAATTACGTAATATTTCACAACACTTTAGTTTCTAAACAACTTTCCCCTATAAAATACAAGTTACTATCTTGTATCTTAAACTCGGCCTCTTTAAAATAATAAATTGTTATCCACATGAAAGTAATTGAGAACAACTTCTATGATGAAATGGCTCGACTGCAATTTAAGTAGTTTTTTTCCTTTACATCAACTTCGATCATTTCATATTGATAGAATCTAATTCATAATCTTCGTGAAAGTTCAATTCCTCCGGCAAATCTCAAAAATTAATTGGCTGAATGAATTCTGTTGTACCAGTTTAGGATATATCTCACTTCCTGGAGAGCAGTATACCTAGAGGTCCCATTGGTGTCTTTTTTAAATACCATAATTTCCAAACAATAATCTTCCCGGCATGATAAATTTGTGAAACCTACAACAAGATTTTTGTTTGGAAATAGAAATATTAAAAAAAAATAATAATAATAAGACGGGCCAATGGGACCCTTGCCTATCTGAAAGATGACAAAGCTTACCAATAATATGCAGACGTAAGCAAGGCTACTGGGCCATGTAATAAATAATGGTAATAGCTTGCCATGTAATAAATCATGAAAATAGATCTTTATAAACCAGTGAAAATAAAAATTGTATCTTTTTATAAGGATAAAGTTTAGTAAAATTTAAAAACCTTAGTTATGTATTAACTACCTAGATGCTTTTAAGTAACATTCTACAACTCTTTAGCTTCTTAAAAACCTTCTAGAAAATAGACGTTAATATGTTATATTTGAAGTTCGAAAAATTGTAATACATTTTATCCACTTGAAAGTCATTTAGAACAATTCCCATGATGTACTGTAATTCGACTGTAATTTAAACACTTTTCTGAATAAATTCTATTGCAACTTTTTTGAGATATATTTCACTTCCTGGTGAGCAATATATCTGCAAGGTTATTATTAACACTACAACGGCGGCGAGGGGTCATTTTGACCCTTGCTAATGAATACATGTCGATTCGAACCAGATTTTTTTTTCTTTTATATAAGACTAGTATATTCTGCACAAAAATAACTTAAATAAGTGAAATAGTTTTAAGTAAAAATTCTGATGTGAAATATTTTTATAAAATTTGGGTAAAATTTCCCGCCGTTCTAGTGTTAATATACCGATGTAAGCAAGGCTAATAAGGCTCTGCTTTTTATCGTATTAAAAGAGAGCAATATATTTTTAAGCCCAAATTACTTTTTAAAATATTTTTATGGAAACAATGTTCAATAAACTTTTTGGAAATCTCATTTGAGCATTTACAATCAAAACGTCTCTATGTTACGTTCCACAGCTCTTTAACTTCTTTAAAAAATTGTCCTGGAAAATACAAGTTAATATCTAGTATTTTAAATTCGACCCCTTAAAGAAAATGCAATACATTTATTCACGTGAAAGTAATTGAGAACAACCTCCATGATGAAATGGTTCGACTGTAATTTAAGCAATTTTCTCTTCTACCAAATTCGATCATTTCATATTGACGAAATCTAATTCATAATCTTCGCGAAAGTTCAATTCCTCTGGCAAATCTCAAAAGTTAATTGGCTGAATAGATACCGTTGTACCTTTTTAGGATATATCTCACTTCCTGGTGAGCAATATATCTGCAAGGTTATCAATAATATACAGATGTAAGCAAGGCTACTAAGGCTCTGCTTTCCATCGTAATAAAACATGACAATAGATTTTTTTTAACCAAAATAAATTATAAATGGAAGAGACTCACCTTGACTGAAATCATCAGCTGCTGCAAAAGCACGGACCAGAAAAATTGATAATAAGCTTGATAAACATAGTTTAAGGCCACACCTACGATTCCCTTTGTGCATATTTGACGGAATAGGAGTTTTTGTTTCTTCCAATAGTTTTTACAAGTCAAAAAGGATTGCAGGTGACCTGAAAAAGAACAAGAGATTTATTTAGTAGGTCATTATTAGATTTTGTAGAAGATTAGGATGAATTTTCACATGAGATTACTTTTACGACTTTTATTAAATGCGTCATAGCTTCTGTTTTCATTTTATTAAAATCAAAATAATGAAAATTCTTTTTATTATTTCTTGAATGAAAGGATTTAATATGAAACAACTGTTGATAACATTATCTAAACAGAGATTGTGCTTACATTTTTAAGAAAACTCAGTATTTTAATTAGTTTTTGGAAAATACAAATAATTTAAAAATATATCCAGAAAACAGAGTTTTCTTATATTATACTATACAGTTTAATAAAAAAAGAAAGAAAACTTATTGTTAGTTAAAGATTTCCTAAATGACTTTTGACCCGCCATCCGTTGTTTGAGCAGAGCTTTTTCTTGGAAGGCTGTCTGGTGTTATGCTGTTTTTTTTTTGGATGACAAATTAACTCTGTCACTTTAAAAAGGGCTAACAACCAAAACAGATCAATATAAGCAATATTTGCTATAGAACCTAGGGTCATAATCCATTTAATGAGGCGAAAATACAAGTTTCCTCACCCCACGAAGAACTTGATTTCCTACCATAACTTTAACCCATTTAATCCATTGGCAGGATGAAATAAACTTAAAGTTTCAGGTTTCATGCAACATTTTTCGAATAGTAACATTTACCTTATTTAATGACAGAAATTTACAGTTAAATAAGGCAAATATTACTATTTAGAAGTAGAGGTATTCAAAAGTTCAAAAAGTACGAATTTTGATCTTTTGCACCTGTGTTAGATAAGTCGAATGTAAAAGTAACAAGAATTCCATTAACTAGTTACTTAAAAATATTCACTAATACATTCAGTTTTGTTTCTTTCTTTTTTTACTGCATAAAGCTTAATTACTAGATTTAGTGTTGTCTCATGGACTTTCACATCATTTGACTGTGTTGTTTCTTACTGGCAAGTCTTTCTGCCAGGCAAAAAATTAGCAATAAATGCCAAATATGTCCCCAGACATTAATAACAGATGATGAAGGAAAAGTTGTATGCATATAAATTACTTGGGTGGGGCTTGTAATACTCAAGCCAATTGGTAGGTCCCTCTCCTGGATGAACCTACATATAAAGTACAAAGGATATCAAGAAATAGTTCTAAGAACAAATGAGTTAAGAGTAAAGAGGCTATTGCAAAGTTATTTTCAAAAGACTTACTTTACTTTATATGATGTGTGATGATATCACTGAAAATGTTGTAAGTGGACAGTAATTCAGCCAGTGACATTTATTCTAGTCAGCTACGTTACGAAACTTCGAATGTCAAATTTAGTATTATTTGAAGCCCTTATTTAGTATTATTTGAAGCCTAGTATTTGTCATGATATTATCAGGTTTCACACCTTTTGAAAATTTCGTTAAAAAATCTTCATAAAGTTATAAACGAATATCCAAGTTCGGCTTGGAGTGAGTCAACTTCTATTTTTCACTGAATAAGTGGGCTACGACTGTAGGTTGAATGTATGTATTGCTGGTCTTTATCTGCACTATTCTTTTTATTGAAAGGCAAGTTCGCTATACCACACTTTATATGAGTCAGGTAAGCTAAGAGACTTTCCCTCAAAGCATATCATTCCAGGAAGAGTATATTCCTCTTAAAAGGAGTTGCTCTAAAATAGGGATGCACAACCTGTGGCCGTGGGCCAAAAGTGGCCCGCGATGGGTTAACGTGTGGCCCGAGAATTCTTCAGTTTCTACCTGGAAAAAAATGAAGTTTTTGTCCATAGGTCGCAAGGAAAAATTATGAATTTCATCAATTTGCAGCGGAAAAAGTTGAAAATTCAGTCAATTAAGAATCGCGAATTTCGTTGATCGGGTGCGGAATAATAGTGAATTTTGTCGATGAGGCTCGGAAAAATTGCGAATTTGGTTGATCGGACACAGAAAAATTGCGAATTTTATAGATGAGGCGCGGACAAATCGCAGATTTCGTCGATCAAAGCATGGAAAAATCGCGAATTTTGTCGATCAGGAGCGGAAAAATCGCAAATTTCGCTGATCGGGCAAGAGAAAATCGTTAAGTTTGTTGATGATGCGCGGAAAATTTGCAAATTTTGTTCATGATACGTGGAAAAATTGCAACTTTTGTTGATCGGCTGCAGAAAAATCGTGAGTTTCGTGAGGAAAAATCAATTTCGTCAATTTGCCGTGGGAAAAAAGTGCAAATTTCGTCAGCCAGTTGCGAATCACGAATTTCGCCGATCGCGGAAAAATTGTGAATTTTGTCGATTAGGAGCGGAAAATTTCCAAATTTCGTTGATCGGCTGCGGAAAAATCACGTATTTCGTCTGATTATCGCGAATTTCATCAATTTGAAAGCAGGAAAAATGACTTCGTCAGGGTCAGTTGAGAATCGCCAATTTCGTTGATCGGGCACGGAAAAATAACTAATTTCGTTGATCGGGCTCGGAAAAATCCCTAATTTTGTTGATCGGGCGCGTAAAAATTGCAAATTTCGTTTACCAGACGCGGAAAAATAGCGAATTTCGTTAGTCGGGACGAAAAAAACCGCAAATTTTGTAGATCAGGCGTGGAAGAGTAGCAAATTTCGTTCATCAAGCACGGAAAAATCGCAAATTTTCTCGCTGATGTGCGGAAAAAATGAAAAATTCTTTGGTCGACTGCGGAAAATCGCGAAATTTCGTCATTTTTCCGCGTGAAAAAATTGCAAATTTTGTCAGAGTCAGTTAAGAATCGCGAATTTCGTTGATGGGGTGCAAAAATATCGCAAATTTCGTCGATCGGTCACGGAAAAATCTCGAGTGTTGTTGATCGGGCTCCGAAAAATCGCAAATTTCATTGATCAGGAAAGGCAAAATCGAGAATTTTCTCTCAGATGTGCTTAAAAATTGAGAATTTCGTTAATCGGCTGCGGAAAAATTGCGAGTTTCGTCAATTTATCTTGAGAAAAAATCGCGACTTTCGTCAATTTGCTGCGGGAAAAATGCAAATTTCGTCAGTCAGTTAAGAATCACGAATGTCGCTGATCGGACGCGGAAAAATCGCAAATTTCGTCGATCGGTCACGAAAAAATCGCGATTTTTGTCATGAGCTCCGAAAAAATCGCAAATTTCGTCGATCGGGCGCGGAAAGATCGCGAATTTCGTTGATCAGGTACGGAAAGATGATCGGAAAAATCGTGAATTTTGTCGATCAGGCGCAGAAAAATCGAGAATTTTGTCAACCGGCTTCAGAAAATTTGCTAATTTTGTCGATCAGGCGTGGAAAAATCGCAACTTTCGTTGTTCGGACGTGGAAAAATCGCGAATTTCGTTAATCAAGCACGAAACTAATCACAAATTTCGTCGATCGGCTCCTCCTCTCCCCTTCGTTCATAAAATTCACATTTTTTTCGGCACTAGCCACTTTCATGCCTATGTTTGTTTTTTAGCACTTTTAATAGAACAAAATTTACTCCCACCGCTTTTATAGAAAACGATTACTTGACTATACTATGGAGCATTCTCAATGGCCAGAAGAGATATTCTATAAAAGCGGTGGAGTGACTATGCAGCTAAAGCTGCAGATTTTTAACAGTGTAGTTGTAAAAGCGCTCGTTAAAAGACATTTTCGTGTTTCTTCACGCAGGGTCTTTGAATAGTTAAGAAAAAAAATAGTTCTTGTATTCCAAACTCTTTGAAATTTTTATAGGCTATAAATAACACGGTTTTGCAGCCCGCGTAAAAATTTCGTGAAAAGATATTGAAAACTTTAGCAGAAGGACTAAAAGAAGTTATTATTAACAATTGCTTGGTTCGAATTCGAGTGACAGCATTTCATTTTTTGTTACAAAATATTATTTTTCAGAAGAGCTCGAAATAACTGAAACGGGAGGCGGAGTGGGGAGCTATTCAACGATTAAAAAGATACATTTGTTGTCGTCCAAAGCCGTTGTATAATTTTCGTGCTAAGATATTGATATTTTATTGTAAAAAGCAGTGTTTTTCTTCGGTTATTTTTCTTTCTTTTATTTCAGTTGGATGAAGCATGTGGGAATTTTTTTTTAATTTGAACTGATTTGTTCCCCTTATGTGTTATAATTTCTGAACCAAATTTATGAGTTACAAATATAATGTTTCCGACGACTGTGTGTAATTTTAGTGTTAAAATATTGATATTGAGATGTAAAAATCAGGGTTTTACGAGTAACTATTTATTTATTTATTTATTTATATCTTCACGTCGAAATCCAAAGTGAAATTTTTTTGATTTTTAAACTAATTACTTCACCCCCTAAATCCGATTATACCTGAACCAAATTGATATTCAATCATTAGCTAAAGGTTAGTATGTAGTAGTAAAATTTTAGAGCTATTGCATAAAATTAAGTTAATTTTTTTCTCAAAATGTGTGTAATGTTAATCCTACGAAAAAATGCGCTGAAAAAAAGAAAAGTGACTTCGGGGAATAATTTTTTTTTCCAAGGGTTAATTTTCGTATTTTTTGAGATGGTTTGCAGTGTTTAAAAGAGAACTGAAATCACGTAAAAAAAAAAAAAAAAAAAATCAAGTAACTTTTCCCTTTAAGGACCCACGTAATGATGAAATGTGTAAAAGTGGCTGATGCTTAAGGATATTCTGCTATCCCATTCTTAAAACAAGTTGGTGAGTCTGATCGAAGATTGCACAAAAGGTTTCGTTGAATATTCCTTTCGAAATACTTCATCCTTTAAGTAATTAATCCAAATTATTAATTTATTATTATTAAATCCTTACATAGATAGCAGCACTATTAAATTTAATTTAAAATGATTACAAAAGGAGCTATTTTTTTTAATCAAATTAAAAATATTCAAGTCAAATTAGTTAAATAAAATTAAAAATTCCAAAATTTGAAAAGTTCAGCGGAGGTTGAAATAAAATATAAAATTTCTAAAAACGAAAAACAAATGTTTAAACGAAATTTAAAATGCTGAAAATTCTCGAGAATTTAGTGAATGTTCTAGCAAAATTTAAAATTTCGAATTTTCTCAAAACAAAATGAATTGTTTAAACGAAATTTAAAATTCCGAAATTAAAAAAAAATAGCGGAAGTTTAAAGAAAATTTTAAATTTCGCAATTTCTTTTAAAAAGAAAAAGAATTTTTGAATTAAAGAAATAATTGTTAACTCTTTGGGGTCCGATTTCTTTTTTTCAGTTTTGAGAACAAAATTACTTTTATGTTAATAATATTAATCGTAGCTATTCAAATAGATTTACTAAAGTTTAAAGAATATCTCATTGTCTGAAATCTAACGAATGTAGTTATTTTATTACTATTCAATTCATATTAATATGTCAATGGGCTAAGGAAGAGTTTTTGGAGACGTTTGGAAAATATCGTATTACAACAGTATTTAACAGATATTACATATTACTAATATTTTTTTGCGTTTTACTGCACCTGATTCGTTCAAAAAATAAACCTGTATTTTAAATTTAAAGTGTGAAATATATGTTTAAAATAAAGGAATCGCCAACGAGGCAAAGAGAACTAAGCAAACTTTTATTATTATTATTATTACTAAAGGACAATATCAATACTATATGTAAATAGTAACAAAAGTAATTGTTAAGACAAAATAATACTCGATGAAAATACATGTACTAATAATAGTACACCAGACCCGATAGAGTTAAAATATTTTTCAACGACTTTTGGTATTAAAATGGCAAATAAATAAATAAATAAATAAATAAAAATTAAAATTAAAAGATTCTGTGACATTGAAACTATTGAGTAATAAAATCTGTTCCGGGGGGGGGGGGGAATTCAAACTCCGACGAAGAGCTTTGAATCAAGAATATTTTAATTAGCAGGAAAATGCGTTATCATGGAGCCATCTGGCCCACGCAAAAAAGACTGAAATTAAGGTTCTGTTTTAAAATCCAAATCGCAGAAATAGCCGAATGTCATTAAATTAATTCATTTAACTAAAATAATATGACTTTTCAAAATTTTATGATTTGTTGTGTGATCGGAGGTATTCAACTAAGTATTCAAAATATCAAGTTTCTAACTCATGCAGTTTCCGAAAACGAACATTGTATCCGACAGACAGCGGAATGAGACGAATAGGGTTTCGTCAGATGAACCCTAAAAATGTAAGATTTTATATTGAAAATGTTCTACATTAACTGTACTATTTCAGAGGCATTTGAAAGGCTTTTGAGACATTAAAAATATGCACTAGATCATTTTTTATTTAGCCTTTCTTTCAAAGCTAATTTCTTAGTACACTTATTTGTCTTACCGCTATTGAAAATACTTGTTAACAAGAAAAAAATAAACGAAAATTAAAATGATTCTATTACACTTCAATGCATATAATTATTCAGATAAGTGTACACTTGCAGCTAAATAAATGCTCGGAATGTTTCGGTGTAATGAAAAATGATTTAAATATTTTTAGGTATCTAAATATAAACCAAAAAGGTCAAAACTCAAAATATTAATCTTCGTTTGATTTCATTGATAGAAATAATTCACTTTAAAATGCCAATTGTATATTTCTGAAAAGAAAAACAAAATTTTAAATTACTTGAAACAGGCAGAAGTTTATTGCACTCAATATATCATACAATATAAAAATGCTTTGTTAGTCAGCTAATGCAATGCGTTAGTTTCTCTTTAAAGAGGGCTCCCACCGGTCCGTTTTTTGAAAACCAGTAATTTTTTAGAAAGAAATTCGTGGTAGGTTTCTGCAACAGTTGCAAGAAAAATGCTCTTCCCGGTATATTTCTACAAAACTTATGAAGAAGATTTTTCTTTAAATAAAAGTAGTGTTTAAAAAACTGAATGAGAGCCTTGTTTTAAAAAAAAACACAACCCACGAACAAGACTGCTGCTTTTTATTCATCAGATTATCAGTACACATATTTTGGTTATACATGTTTCAAATTCTAAAATTTTTATAAGAAGATATAATGAGCACTGAAATCAGAATTATCAGCCAATGGTATCACACATTATTTGAAATATATAAAAAAATATATATAAAGTAGTAGGGCCTAAAATACAACAAAATTTAAACAGCATATTAGAAATATAAAAAGTGTGTAAAGCGGAATGTTCCGATGCAATAAAAATTATTTGAGATTTTTACGTTCTCTAATTATAAACAAAAAAGTAAAAATCAAAATATTAAACATTTTCATCTAATTCATTGTTAAAAATAATTTTAAAATCCCAACTGGACTTTTGAAATAAAAAACAGAATCTTAAATTATTTGAAACAGCCACAAGTTTATTGCACTCAATTTAATACAAACATGCGTTTTTAGGCAACTAATGCATTACGTTAGTTTTCTTTTAAAGAAAACACGACCCAAGTGAAAGACTACTGCTTTTTGTACCCATATTATCAGTACATATATTTTCGTTAGATTTGTTTCAAATTCTAAAATTTTTATAACTGGCTACAGAATGAATACTGATATCTGAATAAAAATTCTCCAATGATATCGCAATTTAAAGCCAATGATATCGCACATTATTAAAAAAAAAATAATAAAAAAATAAAAGTAGTAAGTTCTAAGACACAAAAAAATTAAAGCACCACATTAAAAATATAAAAAGTACAAATTTATTACAAGCAAATATTTTTTTTAATGCATGATATTTAAGTTTTGAATACAAGTCTACACCTTTTTTTTATAATTTTCTGCAGTAACAAACCGGAAGAAACCATTCTGATCGAGTGCACGGTTCAATGAGCAGTGAAATGAACGATGAAAAACGTTTCATTCGGTCTCGAAGACTATCTTCGAATCGGATGATGTGTAAAAAAAAGAGTTCTATCTCAATTATTAAGATATCAAACTTGGTGAAGCATCACTTGCAATATTCTTCTTTCGTTTTCTTCTAAATAACATATTCCGCCGTAAACATCTTTGACACATGTATAAAGCTTTTGGATATCTTTACATTATGTTTGGATATTTTTTTCTATTATTATCAAATCAAAGTAACATGGATATTTAAGTAAATAACCAAAAGTATTTAATTTTTGTTAGCTGCAATATTGCATGAAATTGTTTCTCAAATAATTTACTCGAATCATATTATGCAAGTTTCTCCCGTTCCTACAAATAACATATTCCGTCTTAGACAACTTTACAGCAGTCACCGCGGTCAATTTTTTGGCTTCTATTATTTAAAAACAATAATTTTTGTAATGGATTTCTCTTGGGAATGTTTAAGAAAACTACAACGATGATTATTGTTGGTGGTAGACAATCTGGTCGACGAAAAGTGTTCGTATATATCAAGTATATTTATATATATCAAGAAATATATCAAGTCTTCACCTGATTTTGATACTAGTATAAATTTTCGGACATCTGTACATTAGATATGGATCATATTCAGATATTTGTGGTTTTTTTTTTTTTTATTACTATCAAATAAACGTGCTTATTTTTGTAAAGAACCAAAAATATTTAGTTTTTGTAAGCTACAAAACTGCATCAAATTATTTCTGAGTAAATTTGCTGAGTTATATTATGTGTGTGACGTTTTATCTCTTCCCGTGTTTCTTTCCAAATAACATATTGTCTCGTAATTAACTTTGAAATACGTATAAATTTTCGGATTTTTTTTACATTACCTTTGGATTATTTTCAGATACTTGTATTTTTTAATGATTACCAAAGCAACATGCTTATTTAGATAAATAACTAAAAATATTTAATTTTTGGTAGCTGAAAAACTGTTCGAAATTTTTGCAATTAATTTACGAACTAAGCAAGTGATATTTTATCACTTCCTATGCTCCTTAATAAATATAACATATTTCGTCATAAACACCTTTGATGCATACAAATTTTCGGAGAGTTTTACATTAGCTTTGAGTGATTTTCAGGTATTTCTGTTTTATTAATAAATATCAAAGTAACATAGTTATTTTAAAAAAAATTATAATAAATATTTAATTTTCATTAGCTGCGAAAATTCTCGAAATTGTTTCTCGGTTAATTTACGAATTACATTAAGCAAATGATGTTTTTTCACTTCTTGTGTTTCCGTTTAAATAATATATTTCGTGAAAAACAAGTTTGATACTTGTATAAATTTTTGGATGTCTTTACATAATGTTTGAAACATTTTCAAGTATTTTTATTTGTTTATTATTATCAAAGTAACATGTTTTACTTACGTAAGCTACCGTAAAGACTGAATTTTTGTTGTGTAAATCTCTATGAAATTCTTTCTCATTAATTCACGAGTTATAAACAAACAAGTGATATTTTATTCTTTCCTCCGCTTTTTTCTTTGTTTCAGTTTTATCAAGACACTTTTATAGATGTGCAAATCCTTGCCAGATATTAACAAACTCAGTTTTATTCATCAATAAAATACAGAACATAACTTTATAAGTTGCAGGTCAATTTCGCTTGTGACTCCTTGTAAAAAAAAAAAAAAAAAAAAAAAATCCCTGACGGCCCGGCCTACAGGCGGAGGTAGATTTCGAGGTTAAGTATACTAATTTCACAAACACAAACCAAATCATGATTAGAGATAAACCCACTTTAACAATTTTATCTGGCCGCTTTTGACGAGTTTTTATTCCATTTTTATATAATAACTGGTTTTATCACAATCATGTTAGGGCGGTATTCAAAAAAATATTTTTCCATGCTCAACAACTCGAAATTTTCTGGCATAACTCCAGATTCATTTTTAATAGGAAAAACATGAAACTTGTTGACGTGATTTTTGAAGAGATTTATAAGCGACCTGTGTTTTTAATTTTCGTTCAATTAATTAAAACTTGATATATAAACATTTATTTTCTCAGTAAGACAATATTTTTCGTTTCTAACACAATCTCTTCAAGAAATTCCGTTCATAATGCCCAATTTGACATCATTTTTTGAAATATATTCCGCCTCTGTCAAAAAATTCGATCATTACGGTACATTATACAGTTTCTGAATAAGCGAATCTACCAATTGGATGCGTTTGAGAGCAAAAATGAATTTAAAAATGAGTCAGAAAATAAGCAGTTTGGATTTGAATACTCCCTTAATAAGATGATTTTTCCAACACAATCCGCTTCGGGAAATTCGGTTCAAAAGGCCCACTTTTACAGCATGTTTTAAAATATATTCTGCCTCTATCAAAAAATTGACCATTACAGTACATTATATAGTTTCTGAGTAAGAAAAGGTACCAATTGCAAGCCTTTGAGAGTAAAAATGGATTGTAAAATGAGTCAGAAAATGAGCAGTTTGGATTTGAATACACCCTTACGATGATTTTTTTCTTCAACCGCTATGTATTTTTAATTTGTTTTTTGCTGTAAGAATTGGTCCTATCCAAAACTTGTCTATATAGATGTTGTAGATAATATTAAGAAGATATATGATAAATTCATGGGGATTTTATATCTTTTGAATTGACGGAGTTATGGATTTTTTTCTTCAAACGCCCTTTTGTTTTCGTTTTTAATTTTTTTGCGGTACGAATTGGTCCTATTAAAAATTTGTGGATATAAAAGTTGTAGATAATGTTAAGTAGATTCATGATAAAATTAATTGGATTTGATATCTTGAGAATTGACGAAGTTATGAATTTTTTTCTCCCATAAACCCTATTTTTTGCGCCCCTTGAGCCCATTTTTAACTTTATCAAAAAACTGTGATACATAAATTTTTAGCCCTATTTTTAGAAGTAATAAAAACTTTAAACTGATTCGATATGTACAAAATTTAAGAAGTTATGGGTTTTTTTCTGTTTTCACAAAACCCCTCCCTATTTCCATCCCCTTGGTCCGATTTTGCCCATTAACGAACTTGACCGAGATTTTATGCCCCTTGATTTTATGTATCAGTTTGGAAGAGATTGGTGCAGAATTGTGGAAGTTATCGTGTCCAGAAGAAAGTGATATATATAGATACATAGTTTTTTACTGAGGGTGGTTTTGGGCTCTATGGGTCATGATCGGTGTAGATCTGCAAAAATTTTTCAGAAATTCCAACATAGGAACGACGCCAATAGGTAGTATTTCATACGAAATCTACCTAAAAAGAAAGAGGAAAGTAATTGCTTTCTTTGATAAGAAGTTTATAAGATAAGGTGTAATGAAATTAATTTGATTTAAAGCTCGTTGATATTTTTTAATGAATAACAGCAGAACTATTTGTCTTGGTTCTGTAGTAAAAAACAAAATAGATTCTAAAGAAAACATATTCCCATTTCTTAAATTTATTTGTATATTATATTTTAAATCATGTCTTAAGTACATTTTGTGCCAGAGTTATTTGTAACACATTAGCTGCCGAATGACAGGTGGTAGTCAAATGAGATTCAGACAAACATATTTTAAACCACCTTCTGATACTGGTACGCGAAATGTTTCTCCTGAATAGAGTGGAATTAAATAAGAGCGTTTAGGGTAGGGGTGCACAACCTTTTTAAGAGTAGGGCCACTTTCAAAAATGTCTGGGTTGTCCAGGGCCACATCAGTAACACGGGCAGAATTCTGTTTCAGAGAGGTGATCTGTGACCTATAATCATATAAAAATATGGTTTCAGAGTTGGGGGCAGGGGAGTTTTACCCCTTTAGGTTCCCCTATCCTGTCAACATATCTAATTCAGTTTCCAAAAGTCTATCAACAGTTTACGATTGTATATAACAGAGACATAGCAAGGATTATTTTTAAAGAGGGATAATATTTCTCGACTTTATTCGGGGGAGTAAATTTTGTTTTATTAAAAGTGCTAAAAAACAAACATAGGCATGAAAGTGGCTAGTTACGAAAAAAAATCTGAAAGAAGGGGAAAAGAGGAGCCAATTAACAAAATTTGAGATTTTCCTACACCCGATCAACGAAATTTGCGATTTTTTCTCACCTGATCGACAAAATTCGCGTTTTTTTCGTGTCCAACCAACGAAATTCGTAATTTTTCCGAGTCCGATCAGCAAAATTCGCGATTATTAACTGACTTTAACAAAATTTGTAATATTTTTCCGCGGCAAATTGACGAAATTCGCGTTTTTTTCTCGCGATAAACGGATCAAACTTATGATTTTTCTGCAGTCGATCAACAAAATTTTAATTTTTTTGCGATTCATCGATAAAATTCGCAATTTTCTCGTGCCCGATCAACGAAATTCTCGTTTTTCGGAGCCCGATTGACAAAACCCACAATTTTTTTCGTGCCCGAACAACGAAATTTGAGATTGTTACGCACCTGATCGACGAAATTTGCGATTATTACTCACCTGATCGATGAAATTTGCGATTTTTCCGCGCGCGGTCAACGAAGTTTTTCTCACGATAAACAGACAAAACACGCGATTTTTCCGAAGTCGATCAACGAAATGTAAGATTTTCAGCTCCTAATCCAGAAAATTTGCGCTTTTTCCGCACGTAATCGGCGAAATTCGCGATTCTTAACTGACTGACGAAATATGCAATTTCTTCACTCGGCAAATTGACGAAATTCGCGATGTTTTCTCGCGATTGATGAAACTCACGATTTTTTCGCGGCCGATCGACAAAATTGATGACTTTTCCGTACCCGATTAACGAAATTTGCAAGTTTTCCGCGCCTGATCGACGAAATCCGCGATTCCTAAATGACTGACGAAATTTTCAATTTCCCCGCCTCAAATTGACAAAATTCACGATTTTTTCCTGCAACCATGTGAACAAAAATTGCAATTTTTTCCAGTTATAAATTGATGAAATTCACGGGCCACACATTAACCCATCGAGGGCCACTTTTGGCCACAGGTTGTGCATCCCCAGTTTAGGGGATCTACACATTTTTCTGAACCCATGACAGAGCTAAATCTTTTAGCCTTTTTTTCTTCTCTGTACAGAATATTTGAAATATATATAAATTTGATTTCTTGTTTCAAAGAAAATTTCTGATACAAAACATGTTTGCTTGATTTGGATCACATTTGACCGCCAACGGTCAGCAGCAAACGTGTTAATGCACTCAGTTCGATACCTTAACCCCTTGAAGGGCGGTGATTCATTTTTGGACCACGTTTTTTTAATCCCTAAATGCCACATTGGCACCAGAATTTTGGAATGAAAATATTCCTTTTATTAATTATGTGAAGAAAAGTTTTTACTTATTTTCAAATAAAATTGTTTGTAAATTCTGGTGTCATTCTATCATTTCAGCATTTTACGAATAAAAGAACTTGATCCAGAAAGGGTTAAAGGTAATGAAATTACAGGCTTGATCATAATTAATGAAATCATAGCTGATTAATTTTTTCGCACTTTTAACAAAGAAAAAAATATATAGTAAAATGACTCACAGAATGCAACTTGGGTAAAGTAATTGGAGTAATGTTAACGTACACTGTTAAAATTTTTGCAGCATTCTGGCAAGTCATTCGACCATTTTTTGAAAAAACGGTTTCATAAACATAATTTAACTATATTCTGATCATAAAATGGCCAATAATATGGTCAGAATAGTGTTAAAATTAAGGTTGTGTAACCGTTTTCGGAAAAAACGGTCAAATGTCCTGCCAGAATGCTGCAAATTTTTAACAGTGTAAGCGGTAAGTACATATTGATTTGAATATGATATATATTCTTGAACACTAGTAAAATTGGATGCTTATTGGAAATTGAAAAAAAATCGAAATCGGAAAATAAGCTTTGTTATGCCTTTTTTAGATCTTGGTATACCAGTTAACTCTTCTAAAAGGAAACAGCAGAGCATACAACACAGATACCTTCACATGGCTACGAAATTACATAGTTTTATGTAACCTTGTAATTTTACATAACAAAGCTGAGATCTATTGAATATCCTGAGAAACGCCTGATATATACTTTTTTATGCTTAGAATATTAAATAGGTTCGTTGGAAAAAAAAAAGAAAACGGGGGAAAACTTCACATTCCAGACGCTATTTAACACCAATAATAACCAAAATTTAGTCTTAAAACTAGCTTTTAAATGAAAAGAAATTATTTATAAACTTTATTATCATATCATTCATCATTAGCATTGTTTAATTCAAGATTGCATTCATTTACCTTGCCCTAGTTATGTTTGAATAAATCATTAAGAAGGATTCCATATCAGATCTTAGAAAAATTATAGATTATGTATATTTTACTTTGCTTTATTTTGGTTTGAAAATTGCTATTATTTTTGTTGCGTTTAATGGAAGAAAAATGATTTATCAATACACTATAGACAGTAATTGTAAGGTAAGTGTCCTTGGTGATTTGTTTAATGGGTGGTTTTTGATGGCAATTTGGTGAAATTTAAGAACATAATGAAGCTACAAGAAATTACATAGATTTACAAGGTAACAGCTTTTCAGTATTTTGTATTTTTCCCCTTTGCTTTCAGCAAAAGCAAATATCAGGGAGTAATTATTAAAATCACTAAACTAAACTAAGAATATAAGGAGCCTTAAATTTGCTTTTTCGTTTGTGGTTTTTTTTAATTAATAAGATAGCTTTATTTTCTGAATAAATATTTTTTAATATTCATTATATAGTTTTCCATGCGGAAAAAAACTTAAAACAAATTTAATTGCATAAGAAAGGAAATCATGGATGAAAGTTGATTATGATACATTTTCAACCTTATTGATTTTTTGTCACTGCAAATGAAAGTATAATTCAATAATAATATCTAAAATTGCCATGCACATGTTTAAAATTTGACAAGGTATTTCTAATGCTCAAATATCAAATATGCATAAGTTTACAAATTTATCACATTTCAGGAATACAAGCTTCAGAGACGTATAATTGTCTGTGTGGACACGTTTAAGTTTTTGACGCGGCCAAACTCAACAACTCCCCAGGGTCGTGATCAGATAGGAGCGAAGTGGGATGAGCCCCAAACCCCTTAGTGATCTCTTGACCCTCTACAGATCTCATAATTTTTTAATACTATAGTGTACATTAAATATTTTAAAGATTGCAAGCACTTTAAAATTTTCCAAAAGGCCTAAAAGGATAAGCATAGTAAAGTGATTTCTAATGGGAATACATACTGAAACTTTTGATAAGTTATTATCTCGGAATACGAACACGTTTTATTTGTGCCGAGGCTCCGTACTGTAAATGGACTTTAAGAAATAAACAAAAATATTGAATACGGGAACATGATTTATGTGTTATTATATATTGCCAACAGATAATGTTAGAGGGATAAAATTAACGGTATCTTTTTGCTAAGATTTCATAGTATATTACGTATTTTTTTCACGATCTTCAATTAATTACATCCTAGTCAAAAACTGATAGAAAATTATAATTATTTTTTTCCATTCAATCATTCGATTGATATATGTAATAGTACTCATCGAGTGCAATAACATATATAAACTTCATCGAAAGAAACTGACGAAACACTAAGTAAAAACATTAATCAAAAAGCATTTTTCTCATAGTGCTGGATAATTTTATAAGGAGTTGTAGACTTAAATATATAAAATGAAAAACTGATATTATTTATATAATTTTATTTTTATTGACGTGAATGTTTTTCGTATATATTTTACAAAATAAAAATAGCCACAGGAACTTTCGATAGTCACAGAAACATTTTCTGTTGCAAATATATTTGCTAATACTTCTGGTGGACGTAAAATTCGGGATAAATACCGTCCATATGGTAAATAATAGAGGGGAATAATGTAAATAAAGTGTCACATGGGAACAGCATCCTACCGTGCAATTACCATTTGAACATTCGCAAAGTAATTGCATATATTACCGTCATAGGTACCGTGTCAATGAAGAAAGTAATCAATATGTATATTCGATAGACGTTGTTGTTTATAATTGCTCGTATATACCACATTTTTTGTAAAATGTATGCACTATTTCTTAGTTGCAATTCGATTTATTTAATCATGGAAAATTTATGCTTAAGTTTTCTATTTGAGAATAGTGGTAGTAAAAATATACGAGCGTATGGACCAGACTTATATCTATTGATTTTACTTCTGCTTTAAGTTTATTATTTGCTGCTTTAACGAATTATATAGAAATATTGTTGACATCACCCATTTACGTTTATAAATGCAGCACGCCCAAAGACAACTTATAAGATCCCGTAAAGAAAATTTCGATGGAAATATCTTTCTCGAATTTTACCTCCATCGGAAGTATTAGAAAATATATTTGAAACGGATAATTTTCCTTTGGTTATCCAAAAATAAATAAATAAATAAGCAAATATAACAAAAAAAAATAATAATGATTATTAAAATTTTATTATATAAATGATATATGTAAAACAAACGATAAAAATAATAATTCAATGTTACATCTTCGTTTTCTCCTTTATGTAGCTCTAACCACTCCTTATAAAATCTCAATTGCAATGAGAAAAATTCTTTTTCATAAGAATAATGGAGATTAGTTGCATACTAAAGGAGAGTGGAGGAGACTTCAACTTAAATTTTTTACTAAGTGCTGCACCAACGTTTGTTTTCAATGAGGTTTATATATAGTATTTGGTGTGTACTATATCACACATTGATTGTATCTTCGATAAAACTATAAAAAATAACAAATGATTACTTTCTGTCAATTTTTGAAATACATGTACTTAATTGAATATTATGAAAAATATACATAATATATATTAGCAAAAATATACCGTTGGTGTAATTTCTCTAATGGCTAATTCCATGGGTCTTTGTAGTGTAAGTCACACAGCTGATTTCTGGCCACCGTTATATTCAAAAAGTTTTCTTAGCTTTATTCAATTAATGAGATATCTCCGATAAAATAAGTCAAATTTTCAGTACTAAAATTCTGGTAGCGAACATTATATAAATTTGAAACTATGTGACTTACACTACAAGTACGCATGGAATTAGCCTAATATGATTAGTTAACAATGTATTAAAAGTTAAAATAATACTTCCGCATGGACGATTTCGTTAAATAATTTGAAGTCACGTTACAGTACTCAGCCTAAACACATTGTGTTTGTATTTCGAGATGGATAACCTACCAATAGTTCCCGCTAGGGGCCACATCGCCATACTTATTTTGCTAAATACTTTAGAAATATATAAAAAATGTCGAAAACAGATAATTTTATTTTAGATATAATGTTTTATTATTATTCGTGATAAAGATATTTTAAAGGTCAAGCAGTCAGAATTAGTGACACTTCTGCCCTTAAAAGGCATTTAATGCAGCAAAAACTAACTAGATCTTCCAATAAGAGATGAACGATTTCTAAATTATATTATTTTAATATAATTCAGATTATTAGAGCAGAATAGTACCCGTTCTAACAACCAATTACTAGACCTATTACTAAAACAGGTCCTAGCAATTACCTGTTGTTTTCTAGGACATCCTCCACCCCCCCCCCCACACACACACACACACGCACACCGTACCAAATCTTAAATGCATATAAGCACATATTTTTAACATGTAAATAGCATTATTCCTGTAATAGTTTTCTTAATTTTGGAAAATTTAACTTTTTTTAAATTTAACATAATAAGGATGAAAAAATAATGTGTAAAAATAATACGAAACACATTCACTGTGTATTTATAAATTACAGTATAATCTAAAAAATCATAAAAAGAACGACGTTTCTTAATATTTTAGATTCCGAAAGTAACTTTAGAATAAAAGTCTATTGCATATCCTTAGTCAATACCGGGCACTAACGAAAAGCTAAATAAAAAATTTGAATCAAAGTATTAGTAGTAAGTAAAATAATTCATCCATAAGTATTAATTAACAGTGTGTTTAAATTGTCTCTCCAGAAAACCCGTATTGAATAAAACTTAACCGGTTATACATTTTTACATATGCCCCAGAGTAAATGATTCGTTTGTTTTGCGTACAATATTTCTATAGTACATTAAACTAAAAAATACAGTATATGTACCACTTGAATTTTAAACGACATTTATGCCCTAAAATAACTGTTTGCTAGTAAATACATAGCATATCTACCGCTAATTGTTATCTAAACTACTAATGTAAAATTCCGTTCCCACCTGTTTAACCTCGAGCAATGTTTTGTTTTAATATATAAGTTCTGCTCTACACTGAAAAAAAAAATTGTTGATTTTATAGTATAAAACTGGTAGCTGTGGTGCCAGTATCATATTGTAAAATAAGCAGTAATATACCGTCGTATAACTCAATTTAACAGTATATTACTGCTGCACAGTATATTACTTGCTGTTTTTACGGTTTATTACTGTTAATTTTACGGTTTTAAACTGGCACTCCAGCTGTTGTAAAATCAACAACTTTTTTTTACAGTGTATTGGATATGTGCTTATTTGGCTCTGGGCATATCTTTATGCATAAGAAGGCTACCACGAGCATTGCACTCCTGAGAGGTTTTCTGAAAAAAATTTGTGCTGCCCCTGTTTCGAAAGTTATTATACATACAGGGGTATTTAGTATAGGGTATATATATATATCTATCTCAACTACTTTTACAATCTTTATACCGTGTATTTAATATACTGTATCAGAGTTGCCAGTTCGGCCTTTTTTTTTAATTCAGAAAATCCTTATTCATAATGGAAATTCAGAAAAAATAATTTTTGCTTGAAGATACGAAATGTTTGCCAGTAAATAAAGAAAAATAACTAATAGGAATTTCTGGTATGAATTCGGAATTTACGAATTTAAAAAAAAGGCACAAATGACAACCTTGTACAGTACATATACCGATTACAAATGGTTTTATAGTATACATACCGTCCTGGTATATACCAATACGGTATATAAACCATTTTATACAATATATGTGCGATAAAATAATTTACGGTACACAAACTATTTATCTGAATTACGGTACATATACTGGTTAGATTGCTGCTAGTACATGTACCGTAATTTTACACATAATTCTTTTCAGAGTGTTCTTACTTGTTTGCATTACTATATTTACTTGTTCTTCATTGTTCTTGAAGTAAAAAGAAAAAAATCAGATAAAAATAGAATAAATTGAAGCTTTTCATCGTTTTGTAATTACTTCTACCGCAAATCTCGAATAACTAAGACGCTAAACGACTACTTCGCTCAAAAAGAAAATCCGTGAATTAATATGTATTTTTTCGTTTATCATATTAAGTTAATTCACGAACATTTTACGTTTTTACTTGCCAGGCTTTCCTCAAAACGCTTAAAATTCACCAATATAAGATAAATATTACCTGAAATAGTACAATCTAGGCTACATTTTCGTCAAGTCAAGGGATGTTCCTTCAACTTGCACTTCGGTTTCAGAAACGGATTTTTTATGTATAATGTCCCCCCCCCCCCCCTCCAATAACAGAAACTTCGCAAAAGAGCACAAATTCCCAGACACCCTTTAGTCAAAAGACAGACATTTCTCCAACTAATAGATTTTTTTTTTCAAGTCACAAGTGTGTTATAGCAACTGTGTTGCCAGTATTATTTACTTTTTAATGAAAAAATTGTTAGAGTGTGGTTTTTGAAAAAGATCTGTTAAAATTTGATTCTCTACAATTTTTTTCTATAAGCGACGATTGTTTGTAACAACTACTTTCATTTTATAAATAAATATTTTAATAAATTCTAAAAAAAGATAAAATGAATTAGTTTTATCTAATTAATTTATTAATCAGACGAGTAGCCAATTCAACTGACAAATTATTTCTTTTACTGATTCAAATGCGACACCTAAAAATACTGCACGTGACAATTTCATTTCAGTTTTAAAATGCTTAAAAGAAGAGAAAAGAATCCAATTACTTTTATTTTACACGAAAATATTCTTCATCGTTATTATAGAAATAAAATATTGTAGAAATTAAAAACGAAACCATTATAAGATCACTCCTGTGTCTGTCTATCCGTCTGTCACAGTCATTTTACTTGTAAACTATCGAAGTGGAAAGTTCAAATTGGCTGAAGTAATAAAAGCTACTGACCCACATTTTTATAGATTATTAACTATTCACAAATATATTTAGGAAAAATATAGAGAGGCTAATTAAGTTACTTGAAAAAAAATCTTTTCTTTGTATACCGTGTGGAATATTGTATGAAAGCTTTCGTAACGCCGAAATCAAAAATACATTTCTTTTAATTTTAGGTATTATAGTTTCAGAGATACCGTCGAAATGTAATGCAAAAATATGTCCCCCCCCCCCCCCCAAACCTCTCTATTTTTGAATCTACTGAAACAAAAAATTTGAAAAAATTAGGGGTAGTAGAAGTTAATTTAAACCTTGCAGGAAAACTATAGCGATTACCCTAGGTTACATAGTTTGAGAAAATCGCATTTTTCCTCTACACACAAATTTCGATTTGTTATCGTCCAGCAAAGGAATTGAGGAGCGCTGGAGGTACCTATCGTCGCAGAAGTATAAAAGGATTGTTCATAATGATTTTCAACCAAAAATGTCGGTAACTAGCCGAATTATTAACCCTGAAAGACACGGACGGTTTGGACATACATAAAAACACGGGCGGCATACTCTATGTGCCATCGGCTATTAAAGCCTAGATATCAACTTTTAAAGATATATTTGTGTAATGCAACGTCCAGTAGCTAATTCATATATTTATTGCACGGAACCCTCTGTATGGGAGTAATACTCGCACTTGACAGGTTTATATAGTTACTTATACGTAGCATTAATTTTGAATAACATAAAAAACAGACTCAATTATTATTTTTTTTAAACACTTCTTAAAGTTTGTTCCTTGTAATACATCTTTTTTTCTATCACGGAAGATTGTTTGGAACAATTATTGCTATTTTAGAACCAAATTGTTTAATAAATTATAAGCAAAAATAAACAGAAGCCATTTGAATAATGTGTGTTTAAATTAATAATATTGGTAATAAAGTCAAATGATAAATTATTTAACTTGCATCTTTAACTAAAACACGACAAAAGAAAAAAAATGCAAAACATGGCTTAGTTATATTTCCCGTCTAAAAATACTTAAAAAAGAAAAATATATATTCAATTACTCATGGCTTAATTGCCAACAAGAAAAGTAGCCCCGGAGCTCCAATATTCTGCAGTTCTGGAAACCGTACTGTATCGACCCTCGTCCCCTCCATCCACATATTTGCATTTCTTATATTATTTTCAAAATTTAAAGCATATTTTTTTCAGCAAAAAATATATATTTTTTAAATATACTTTTATGCATGTAGATAGGTGACAACTATTCCCCATTTTTGTTACCACTTCTTCCAAATAGAAATATTCACCTAATCTTGTCGTGATTTAACCGCAGAATTTTGCCATATCATAATAGTTACATGTATTCATAATTTTACTAATATCATAATAGTTGGCAACTATATCTGTATATGTAGTAAAATACAATAAATGAACAAATAGTAAAAACATTTATAAGAAAAATTTTCAGAAAATCTCATTCGCCCAAGGATTATTATTATTATTATTATTATTATTATTATTATTATTATTATCTATCAATCAGCAATATACTACATACACCGATGTTAGTGTCCCGGTTAGTATTTAAATATTCACTGAGTAGCAACATTTTTTAAAAGTAAAGTTTTTGAAAACACTTTGAAAGTTTATTTCTAATAGCGAAGATTGTTTGAAACTATCAATCTCATCTTCAAAGGGAATACTTTGTCACTCGATTACTGTACATTTAACTGTAAGATACACAGTGGCTGACTGCAAAGGAGTCTTTAGAGTTCGGTAATTTTTTTTTTCTGATAAAGAAGGATTTCTCCAAAATGTATCTGTATAAAGTGTCTATAAATATGGAAATTGCGTCATGTCGCATAGATACAACGACAGTAATAATTTTTTTTAGGATAGTAATCGAGTGCTAATAAATTCTAAACAAAAATCACTGACGGTTCGACCTACAGGCACAGGTAGATTTCGAAGTTAAGCACTAATTTCACCAACAAAAACTAAATGAAGGTTGGAGATAAACTCAGTTTAACAATTTTATCTCGCCGCTTTTGACGAGATTTTAATTTCATTTTTCTGTAAGAGCTGATTTTATCAGAATCATGTTAATACGGCTATTTTTTCTTCAACCGCTGTGTATTCTTAATTTGTATTTGCTGTAAGATTTGGTCCTATCAAAAACATGTCACTATAAAAGTCATAGATAATATTAAGAAGATTTATAATAAATTTAAGCGATTTGATATCTTGTTAATTGACGAAGTTATGATTTTTTTCCTTCAACCTCCGTTTTTGTTTTCGTTTTTAATATTTTTTTGCGGTAAGGTCCTATCAAAAAATTGTCAGTATAAAAGTTGTAGGCTGTAATATTAAGAAGATTTATAATAAATTTAATTGGATTTGATATCTTGAGAATTGACTAATGAATTTTTTTCTCCCTAAAACCCTATTTTTTTTCGCCCCTTCAGCCTATTTTTAATTTTATCGAAAATCTGTTATACATAAGTTTTTGGTCCTTTTTCTAGAACTAATAATAACTTCAAACTGATTTGATATGCATTATAATTAAAAAGTTATGGCTTTTTTTCTATTTTCACAAAACCCCTCCCTATTTCCACTCCGTAGGCTGATTTTGCCCATTTACAATCCCCGACGAGATATTAGCCATCTCAATGTTTATGGTGAGTTTGAAGACGATTTGTGCATAATTGCGACTTTTATCGCGCGGACAAAAATTAGTACATATATATATATACACATACATACATACAGGAATACACACACACACATACATATATAAACTTTTTAGGTGGGGGAGGTTTTGTATTCCTGGGGTCATATAATGAAAAGTTATGAAGGAATTTACAAAAGTCGTACCATGGTAACGACTGCAATAAGTAGTATTTGTTAGGAAATCTACCTAAAATAAAGATAATTTCTCTGTTTTTAAATCATTAACCCCTTGAGGGGCAAGCAATTATGTTTGTGAAATGCTGAATTCCCACCGGAATCTTTGAAAAATTCTATTTCAAAACAAGTAAAAGCAATTTTACGGCTTTTTTCCACAAAAGTTGGAAAAGTAAAATTTAATAAAATTTTTCTGGTGTAAAATTTCATTAATCGTAGGTGGTATATAATATATACCGGTGCCCCTGAAGGGGTTAAGATTAGTAGTGAACTGCACTATTGGCGAACTTAACTTATTTAATTTCGGTCTTTTTTCTGAAACGCGACAGAAAAACAAGAACAAAAAACAAGTGGTTTAAATCCATTTCATATTTGTAATTTGTTTGAATTTTAATTTCTAAATTAGTAAGATGAATAGTAAAAAGATAACTTGTATAATTTCCTTTTTTCACTGAAACGCGACGCCAAAGAGAAAGAAATGTAATCCGTGTTAAATCCATTTCATATATATAATTTATTTGGATTTAAATTTTTAAATTAGAAAGACGAGTAGTGGAGTTCAACTGATAACTTATTTAATTTTCTCTTTTGACTGAAACGCGATACCAAAGAGAGAAATATAACACGTGGCTTAATTCCATTTCATATCTAAAAAGTGCTTAAAAAAAGAAAAAAAGATCCAATTACTCTTTCTTGATTACACGCACGTATTCTTCATTGTTGGTACAATTGTAAAATTTTTTAGAGATAGCCACGGCTGGTACGCGAAAAGGGCTGAAGAGTTGATTCTTTTCATTACATGAAATAGGTCAAAATCATGACTTTGAAAAAGAAAGCTAAGGAGCTCTGCGAGTTAGATAGCACAGGTTGCCATCATAAGAAAATGAAAACAAAATTTAGATGCAGATAAATCATTGTGGCCCAAAGAAGGCGCGGTTCTTCTTTTCTTACATGGAATAATATTCCAGACCGTCGGTCAATTATCGCCTCTGCGCTGACCCATTTCAATCGGAGATGTATTTGCTGCTTCATTTCACTTGATTTTTAAATTAAAGAATATATGTTTTTATCTCAACCACAGATGGCTGCCGTTACAGAATGAATGCAGCACATTCAATTAGTTATATCAGAAATGATTTCCTCTAATTCTAGGGCAAATATCATAATCAATATGTTCAACACATTAAGGAAATATATTCAAACCGAATGTGTATTCAGACTCTTCTGTTAGATTAAGGGAAACAGATTATATTCAGACGTTTGCAAAAAGCGCGGGGGGTGGGGGCAAGATTAATAAAACGAATTTCTTTGCAAATGCCTATTAACCTAAATTAATGTTTACAAAACTTTTTCCTTCTTGCGAAAAAAGAGAGAGTTTCAGTTAAATATCTCACTAAGACCCGGATTCTATCTACGGCTGTGAGATATAGGACTCTCCTTCGTCTCCTTCTTTTTACTTTCGAGTGTATCCTTTCTACAATACGATTTAATAAATCATTTTCTTTTTGTTTTTGTTTTTGTTAATATTAGATCTAAAAATATATAAATAAAAACACGTGGCTACGAGTGAAAGGACTAGAGGCAATAAGACTATGAACGCAGTCCAATATTCGAAGGTGAACTATAATAATAAGGCTCTATAATAATAAGGAAAGAAGTTTATGCGTATGTGTCTGTCTCTGTGCTGTGTTCTGAAGAGATCGTTGTACGCAGAGATACAAGATAGTCCATCTTTAGGTTCGTTAGTATGGATTTTCGTTAAAAATATAAAATCACACAAATTCGAGGAAGTATGTTGCCAGACTTCCCTTCCCCCACCCTTTCAAAGAACATTAGTTTCGTTTGAAAAGATATACGTTTAATAATATAAAATCATTCGAGACTGATTTTAGCTATGGTCTGGCGTACTATCAATAGTACATGTACACTGTAAAAAAAAAAATCTGTACAGTTACTAAAGTTTTTCTAGGAAACTGGGATTCCTAGAACTCTTTATGTAACGACAACAACAAAAATTCATGTAACAGATACAGTTAATACAGAAAATAAAAAATCTGTAAGGTTAATAAGAATATTTTAGGAAACTCAGATGCTTAGAACTTTTCATGTAACTGCAACCAGGGTTACAGATAAAATTTTTGTAAGATTACTGTAGTTTTAGCAGATCCATTTGTAAAGCTACAGATTTCTGTAGCTTTACAAAAACTAGCTTTGTAGATTTACAGCTTTTTTTGTACAGTTACAGATGAAAGTTTAGTAAGCATGTAACTTTACATCTGTGGAACTACAGATTTTTTTTTACAGTGTATTTTCATTGAGTATTATTTTGTCTTAACAATTACTTTTGTTGCTATCTACATGCAGTAATGGTAGTCTATATCTATGCGTCTCTTATTATGACTTCAGTTATGTTTTGGCATTTAATAATAATAATAATAATAATGTTTTCTGAATTCTCTTTGCACCGTTGGCTATTCTTTTATTAAAAAAATATATTCCACTCTTTAAATTTAAAATATAGGTTACTTTTCTGAACGAATCATGTGTGATAAAACGCAAATAATATTAGAAAGTTGTAATATCGTTTAAATCCTGTTGTAATAGCATTATTTCCTAACGTCTCCAAAAACTCTTTCTTAGTCTATTGTCATACTAATATGAATTGAATAGTACGCAAAATAACTATATTTGCTAGATTTCAGACATTTTCATGTTCTTTAAGCATCATAAAATCTATCTGGATAACTACTATTAACATTATTAACGTAAAAGTAATTTTTTTCTCAAAATTGAAAAAAAAAATCGAAGCCGAAAGGATTAAGGATATTATCACATCCCGAGTGACGCCGGTCGGGTCAGCCATTCTATTCTATATTGATAATATTTAGGTTCACTGCAATTGTTAAACATATCATGTTTGATGTCCAAACTTGACTATATGTTTATTTTTTGTATTTTTTTTACTGATTTTCACATTTTATGTATTTAGTTTACACATAGCGAATGAAGGTATTGTTTTGTTTTGGATGAATGTATTTATTAAAAGATAAGAATTTATAAATCATCAAAATAAAATCTGTACTTCAAATAACCAATATTTGAAAAAAAAATATATCTTTTTCGTTTAGAAGATAACTAATGTTTATTATATTATAATTTTATGTTTCCTTCATTTATTTGTTACATTTTTATATCTTTATATAAAATTATATTTCTGTAATATTAATAAAGGGATTATAGATCTGTAGTACTAATAAACAAACTATTTTACTGTGTAACAATTTATGTCATAACTTTTAATACCCGACATATACTATTTACTTAGCTTTTTAAAAATAATTTTTTATTGCGCACACAGTAAAACAAGACAAATGTTTCTTAACCTACGAAAATATAATATAATCAAGAACGAAAATATACTATAACCACTTCCGAGTTACTCTCGATTCTGAAAAGTGTTTCATATTCTGCAGAAAGCCCAGAAACTAATATTTTTGAGATTCGAAGAAGCATTTATAAAAACAAACTTTCTATTGTGGCCACTCATTTTCGGAAAAATTCCGAGTAGTTTTTATACTGCATTAATCAGGGTTCGCAAAAACCCGGGTTTTTTTGAAAAAACCCAACCCACATGGGTTTTTTCGGCTTTTTTCATGAAAAACCCAATTTTCCCCGGGGAAAATCGGGTTTTTTCAAAAGTACAATATATGCGTTATTACATTATTGTATTACTATATTATTTATATATTATATATACTATACATAAAAAATGCATTGTTCCCTTATATACAATATAATTGTAATGCTATTTTACAAGTTATAAATTATATGAATTTAAATCAATTAACTGTCAGTGTTTCTCACAAATTAGTTTTAAATATAATAGAAGATATAAAATTGTTAATTTGCTTTAAAATCAAATAATGAACATAATATTAATATTTAAAATACATAAGTAGGAAGAAAAAAAGGAATAAACTAGTTGGATGTGCCAATCCCAAAACTTTCCTCTATCTCATACATGTTAATAATTCAAAATTCGCTATCACAGTACCACATCAATGCCCATCACGAGGATTGTAAAATATAGGTTTGTTGAATTGGATGCATGTAACAAGGCAATGTAAGTATCACATTGTTTCAAATAAATCATTGAATTTTGGACACCCCCCCCCCCCCCTCTTAGATGTCCACAACCGAAATTTTCAATCCAAATAGTATAAAATAAACACCTGTTGTTCAGTTTACATCCAAGTCTAATAAGGATCTATTTACATGAAAATGAAACAGAATATTAAGTTTGATTAAATCACATGCATTAGTTTTTGAGATATAGATTTTGCAAAAATCAACAAAAATTCAGAATACCAACACTACCTGTTGTGCAATTAACCTAATCAGGAACAGATTACGTCAACGTTTAACTGAATCTGAAGTTTGATGAAAATCCATGCATTAATTCTTGAGATATTTTAGAAATCATACAAAATGCAGCACAACAGAGCCACTGTTGGGTGATATTCACCAAACACTAATCAGCACTAGTTTATATCAAGGTCTAAATGAATCTAAATTTTTATTCAATTCCGTACATTAGTCTTGAGATAAGAGTTATTGCTGAAATCATGAAAAAAAATGCAGCATAATAGCACTGGCGATATACACTAGCAATGGGCGATATACACCAGAACTTGATAAGCAACAACTTAACTTGTAACTGAATCTGAAGTTTGATGAAAATCTGTGCATTAGTTCATGAGGTAAAGTTATTGAAAAAATTGAGATAAATGCAGCATAGCAGCAGCACCTTTTGGGCAATATACATCAAAAACTAATCAGCATCAGTTTACACCAAGGTCTAACTGAATCGAAAGTTTTATGAAATTTTGTGCATTAGTTCTTGAGATAGAGCACCCACAAAATTTTTGTCACATACAGATGTTTTCTAAAAACCATCAAATCGTCTTCAGGACCTTTTTAAAACATATAAATCCGTCGTAAACTGGAAGTCAAAATTTTTCACAAATTAAACACTTTCTTCTTGTAAAGATAGAAGAAAGTAAAAATACATATCTTTTATTTTCATGAATATAATTCATTTGAATTTTTTATACATAGAAATTGTTATGATATGCCTTTATCTATAATTATGTACTATGTATGTTGCCTACTATGTTCTATGTTAGTAAAGTATTTCAGTGTGCTAAAATACACTTTATTTTACCTCGGGTGTTTATGTAATGGCTTATATATATATATATATATATATATATATATATATTTTTAATTAACTGAAACGACTTACATTCATTAAATGTATATGTTGTTTAAAATTTTAAATATTTCTGAAAATTGAAAAACCCCACTTTATGGGTTTTTTAGTGGGCTTTTTCAAGTGGGCTCATTCTGAAAAAACCCACCGGGTTTTTTCGAACTGGGCCCAGCTTTGCGAACCCTGGCATTAATCAGCTTTCACAAACCGGAATATAAGTTTTTAGGATGCTATCAATTCTTAATTAAGCATTTTCCACCGCGTAATTTATATTTATGTATGCAAGAGTAACAAAATAATATGAATTTTAATGTTAATGGTGTTAATTTATCCTGTTTGTCTGTAAAAAATGTTTATTGAAGAGGAAAATGTTTATTGGAGAACGTACAGTATTAGAAAAAACTGATTAAGTACTCTACTCGAAAACGTTTTTCGAAAATCAGTGGCAGCAAAATAATTTTTTTTTTTTTTAATAAATGAGTCTTTAAAATTCGGAAATATATTTGTTTCTGAGGTTTCAAAATATAAAGAATGCTTTTCGTAATCATAGGTAACACGGAATAGGTTATTGTATATCTTCGTTCGTGGTAACATTATATTTTACTAGATTAGCACACACATTGTTTAAAGTGTAGTTAATATTTGTTCTGTGTTATACTTTAAAATTCACATAAATGTTGCAAGTAGAGATGGACGGAAAATTCGGTTTCGTTTTCGTCACAAAATCTGAGTTTCGCCAAAAAATTGTTTTCGGCGAAAATGCTGCCGAAAATTCGGCCAGATCGTAACTATCTGTTTTCTAAAAATCTCGTTTCTTCCTTCAGAAATTTTCAACACACTTATTGATTTGAGCTGTATCGGCTCAAATGAGACACTATTTATTTTTTGCTACGAACTTCACTGTTTATAATTATCAGTTATGACTGACTCAAGACGGGAGTGCAAATTATAAAGCAAGAAATGCATATATGACTGACCTTTCAAGACGCTTTTCACGTACCCATTAAAAGCTGCAGACTTCACATTAATATGTTTAGTTTGTAACCGCACAGGTGTTTCGAATACTCTTTGCGAAAGCTTCAATACAACAGACGATCATTTGCAAAAATCCTTATAAAAGATAAATCAAGGTATGTATACGTAAAACGTTTTTAATCAGATGAAATTCGTATAAATAGAAAATCATTTTGTGCCGTTTATTGAATTAATTACATTTTATATGAAAATAAAAAGTTTTGGTCAGAGGTACAAATAGTCAACTTGGGCCACACGTATAACTACACGTACTCGTACAATTAATTAATAATTCTGTGTATTTATGTATGTAATAATTGCTTAAAAACTTTTTTTGGACATTTTCGTTTTCATTTTCGAATTCGGCTGAAAGTAGGAAGATTACTGTAATTCGATTTCGGTTTCAGTTTCGGTCTTAAAAACTTGTTTCGGTCATCCTTAGTTGGAGGGGTCCTTTTTATAGTCTTAAATTTCTTTAGTAGAATAGTATAGTTTTATAGTCTTGTACGTCCTTTGTTCTCTACGTTGAAAAATGAATTTTACTTTCCTAGGTAGGAAATTTTCTCTCTTATTTTCAGTCCTTACATTCAAACAGGCAATAACATAAAGTTAAAAGTTCGAGTATCAGACATTCCAGCTTTCAATGTGTCATAATTAAACAAAAATATTAAAGAGAAATTAATTTATCAATCTTTATTCTCCAGTAATGTTTACACTACTCAAAACAGCTCATTGTTCCGACTGAATGTCAATCTGAAGTATCCCGTTTCTTCTTTTCAAAAAGAATCAATCGATTGGTAATTCTTATCGTCAGTGGATTCGGCAAATCACGCAAACCTGTTCCTTTTTTTAATTGGTATATTTCACTGTTGCCAGAAGAAATCTGAATGTATTGCATGATGTAAGCGAGAGTTGTACGTAATCGTTGACTGAGAAGAGTTCAAAACTGGACTGTTTCTCAAGAAAATTCTACAACATCCCCTGTTCAGTGTCAATTTTCTCAAACAAAGGAATCATTAACAAAGAAATTTTTCGGTTCTGGGGGGAAAGTTAAAATATAGCTTAAAAATTGAAAAAAAAAATCATACTTTTCATGAAGAACATACTAATTTTTGATAACGCTGATATACATATATATATATATATATATATTAGCATATAATAAAGATGAATATAGTATATATATAGCGTTAATTTCTCTTACACGTCCAATAAATATTTTGTCACTGAGAATGCGATGAAAATATAAAAATAAATAAACATGTGCAATGGGTACCAAAAATAAAGACCTTTTTAATTCAATTTTATTATGCTTTGTTTTTATTTTCAGTCATCGATACACTTACGGAATGCTGTGTAAGCAGATTATAACAATCTGAAATTAGACAACAATTTTTAAAACAATTTCATCATTCATTCTTAATATAATATGTCATTAATAATAGTTACTGAACGATAAGAGGGTCGAAAAAATGGGTCAAAAATCCCTCTTTCGTTTATGGATGAGTTTGAAGACAATAAGACACACACATGTGGAGGTAAAAAATTCCTAACTTTTATCAAGATCTATAATTTAAAGCTTTAGCATAAGTGACCAGAAACCGATCACCAATTGATCTCGTGCTCTCGCTCACAATCATCTACTCGCCATGTATGTGTGCATGACCTTTTTTGGTCACGAATCAACGTGACAGAAGAATCTTAATGGTCTGACGTCACAATTCAAGATAACGTGGGGATATGGAAGATTCCGTTTTCTGGATAACAATAGATGAACGTGCTCCGGATCATAGTTGGTTGATCATTGGGGATAATAGGGATGATGTTTTTGTTAGTTTGCGTGATGAGAGATCGACTTTTGCTCTTTCTGTCGAACTTCACTCTACCTTAAGTTTCCTGGAGTAAATTTCTGCACAAGCGACAGAACGAAAGTAGTAAAAGAGGAAAGTAGTAAAGAAAGAGTAAAGGAAAGTAAATTCTAGAAAATTGGTGAACATGCTTATGGAGAACTTACCAGAGAAGGATTCTATTTGGGAAATGAAGTTGGACAGAAAAAGCTGCATCATGACAGTGAAATTATATGTGTAAATTTTACAGCTCACTTATCCAGCAATTAAAAACAAAACATACTCTAAAATTTACATAGCGGTTTATTTACAACAACAATAATGCATATATATATATATATATTTATTTAAGCCGCAAGTTATCACTGACTGGGGCGATAGAGAAACAGATTCCAATACCACTAATTGCAAGTTCAATAATTCAAACGCCTTTCCTTTTCAGTTCAGATAATATTTAGCGCAATTGTTTGCAAATACAATCGGACCTCTATTTAACGAAGTCGCTAAATTCCGAAAAAAAAGTCTATTATATGGAAAATTCTTTAAATAGAGATGAACCTTTTTAAATACTTTAAACTACACTAAACAGATTTTTAATTCATAAACACTAAACATTATTAAAAAACTTAACTAATCCTCCTTTTTTTGTAAATCATATTTATTATTATTATTATTATTATTATTATTATTCATTTTACCCATCAAGAAAAAAATCTTTCAGGGCAACAAAAATTTTAAAAAATATATTGTCCAGCAATACATTGTATTTTCAGTTTTAAGAAAATATTTACATTAAAATTGATGAATTCTAATGTAAGTCGTATTTATTATAACAAATAATTTTAAACATCGTATTACTACATGCTTGCTTAAATTTAATTACTGAAACTTGTTTACTACAGAACAGCGCTTTTGAGTGTGAAAAGGGGATATTGAAAGTTTGCATTTCCTGGATGAAATGCAAATAATGGCAGGGATTTTACTGCTCTCGTTGAGTTAGGCACCTGGTAAAACTAATTCAAGGTTATAGAGCATTATGAAATGTGTAAAAGAAAGAATAAGTTTGAAGTGTCCGGAAATTTTTTGAGAAATAGGGAGAAAAAAAATTATATCAGAAGAAAAAGTTCGTTAAATAGAGAATAGACTTCGCTATTTGGAGGTTATTTTACGAAGAAATTCGCAAAATGTTGTTGGTTCCGAGGAAAAGTTCGCAAAACAGAGAAATTCGCAAAATAGAGGTTTGTTAAATAGAGGTCCGACTGTAAACAGAAAATTAACAGATCACTTTTCTCCATTCTTTAAGAAAGAAGGAAACTGAAATTAAAATACTTTACTCTTAGTATTACGCGAGTTTTACGTTTTCCGTTTACGAGAAAACTATAAAAGTCACCTAACGCATTTTAAGGATCTTGGTCAGAGAGATAACAAATTCCTTATGCCCATGTTAAACCTATGAGCATGTAATGCATCCGTATTTTTTAAATATCGCCTCGGGACATTAACATTTTTAACGTCTCCCTTCTGTGTACTGTTTTTTTTTTTAGTTGTCAAAATATTTCTAAAATATATACTTAATTTATAATTTTATGCATTAAAATCTTAGCGGAACTGAGTAAGATTTTAACACTTCGCATAAAATTAAGTTCATATTTTAAAAAGATTTTGATAACGAACAAAAAAGGAGACATCCTTTAAGAATAGCACACAGAAAGGAGAAGTTAAAAATATCAATCGCCTGACGAGATATTTTAAAAATACGAATGCATTACACGGTCATAGGTTTAACATCAACGAGAGGAATGAGATCTCGCTGTTAATTTTGAAAGTATAAAAAAATTATAATGCTGTAAAAAATGAATGTCAAGCAATTAGAGAAAACCGATGATATTAATTGAATAAAGCGTACATGAAATATAATGAAAACTTACTCTTTGGCTTGATTAACGAGGCTTAATAGAAATACTTCCGAAAAACGAGAGACACATTAAAGAATAAAAGCAAAGATGTTTTTGAAAGTATCATATGATAATTATTGTTAACAAAAATGATTTTGAAAAATATTTTGATGGGGGGGGGGGGGGAGGAAAAACATTAATTGCTCCTGATTAGTTAAAATTTTTCTTTGGTTACACACAAAGAAACATCTGAATATTCCTTGATAAGTATTCATAAATAGAAATATTTAATTTAAAATTTCGAGAAAAAAAAAACACAAAAATATTGTCGAAGAGGAAATAATCTTTGAGTGGAAAATAAGTTCTATATTAAAATACAAGTAAATGTGAGGTGAAAAACAGAATCATTGCTCTATTTAATGATTAGGTTAATTATAAAACAGAAATGTTGAATTAGTTTTGAAATTTCTTATAATAACTACTACAAACAAAATATATATTAATGATTGTCTATACAACAAGTATTTTTAAAAGATGAGAAGAGGAAAAGTTAAAAAACACTAATTATATGTTACATTTTTCTCTTACTTGGTTGACTTTAGTAACTGTTTCGTGGCACTGCTGGTATTTGGATGTGCATGCAAAAGTTTTTGTTTCTTTTAAGCTTTAGGACATTTTGAGCTTTAGGCAATCTAGCTTTTATTTTTGCCGTAACCAAACATTTATTTTTTCGAAGTTTTATTTTCCCACACTTCAGTTGAAATATGACATTCCGGACATTATACAAAGAAGATTTAAAAACTGTTTGTCCATTATAATCTTTTCTCTTACTGTGATTCATGTTTAATAAAAATTTAATCTTACACACAGTCTTGTAAAACTGACATGCAAGCTTTTTCTTTAAGACCAATTATTCAACAAACAGACTCAGGGATTTCAAATGAACATCATTGCATTTCTTTACGAAAGTGATTACCTTCAGTGACTGTCTGGTTTTTACAACCTTTCGATAATCCTATTGCTGTAAAGGTTGAATAAGTCATACGAACTGAGAGTCAATGACATTCATGAAGATTCCATATATCTTAATCTCTATGACAAACCATATGTATTTATTCATTTTATGGGATGCTTACTTTCATAAAAGCATTTCTGAGATTTGCTTTACAAATAGCTCTGTGATTAAACAAATCTGTTAGTTATGTTTTACTTGATTTATGTATATTTTAATAAGCATCGAATAGGAATCAAGAATATGTGAACATTTAGAATTAAAGACTTCGTGTAAAGAATAATTTAACGACGATAAATAATTAAAACTTTCAGTCACAATTAGTGATAACTATGCTTATATAAAGGTTTTGAAAATTTCTATTATGCGTTCTAACATGAAATTAGAGTCAGTGACATTCAGGAAGACACCATAAATATCTGCAATAATTTGCATTATTTTATTAATTTATACTTATTTTCATAAAAACAGTTCCGAGATTAACTTTATAAATAATATTAAAATCAAATAAATCTTTTGTGATGTTTCAATGCAACTGTTTATATGCTTTTTATGAATTCGTTAATAATGATTCATCAAGGGTAAAAAATGCTTAGAAGAGTTAGATAAGTTAGTTTAAGATTAGATACGTTAATTAAAGATAGGTTACATTAATTCTTGTTGATAAGGTTAACGAATAATTAACATAATTCTATCACCGTTTAGGATAACCATTTATAAGGTGAAAAATTTAGTTAAATCCGATTGTCAATACGATTTTAATTAAAGGATCACATCACATCACATCACATCACATCACATCACACCACATTTTCTAAAGTTTTTCGAAAACACATTCACATAACAAATCATTATTCTTACATCCAAATTAAATTTTACATATACTATATACTTTGTTCGTATTAGATTTCCTTGAATAATACTTTCTGTACCATCTATACACCACTACTTTTCTTTGGATTTTATTTTTTTCTTTATAATGCAAGTTTCTCTTTTTATATTTCGAAAACTTTACAAACAACAGAATTTTAGGGAGGGGATTAACACCGTACCCTACTTTAATTATCCGGTAAATAAAATTCCAGAGTTAAAAAAGTTAAGAAATCTGCAAAATTAAATAAAAGATTAAGAAATTCGAATAAACATTTTCAAAGTATTTCATTAATACATGTGTAAATATCATGTAAAAATATAAAAAGAAAATTCTAAAAAGTTCAAAGGGTTCCGTGCAATAAATATATGAATTATTAATTGTACTATTTAAAAAAACCGTTGCTCAAAGAATAATACGACTTTGTAAAAAACTATACATCGTACCGTTGGGTACAGCTGTATATACTAGAAAAGTATGAATGGGTATACGATAAAAGTTCAAAGAGATATGAAGACTAAATAATATCAAATATTGCTATTCCGTATAACTCTTTTTTTAATCTTATCCGAATCTGTTTACGATGAACTTAATTCGGTACTGACAATAAAATTAGTGCATATTTAAACTTCATTTGGCATTTCATAAAACTAAATCCAGCGTAGAAAAATAATCTTTTCTTTTTACAGTGTAGCAAAAACAAAACCCTTGTTCAAAGTTTAAACTTGGCATTGTGCTAAGAGCGCTTCGAAAGGAGGTCGCAAAGTTGCAACGCCGCCTTGGGTCCGTGCCACGTTTTCCCAGATAGGTATTAAATTAACTTTGAAAGCCACGGGAGGCGTATTGAGAGATCCACTCAAAAAAAAAAAAAAAAAAAAGTCGCGAATCTCATAGTATTTATGTGATTAATTCTAATTAAATTAGTCTGTTTTTAACAATTTGACACTTATTGCTTTTATACTGCTACTGTGCATTGCATTACACAAATATATCATTAAAAGTTGTTATATGGGCTTTAAAAGCCGATGTTACATAGAGTATGCCGCCTCTGTCATTATGTGTCTCCAAACCGTCCATGCCTTTAAGGGTTAATATCTCGGGTAATTACAAATGATTATTTTCGAAAATGATTATCAATAATGCTTTTGTACTTCTGCTACGATAGGTAACCCTAGCGCTCCTCAAAACCTTTCCTAAATGCCTGCAAATGTAAATTTGTGTGTAACGGGAAAATGAACTTTTTCAAAAACTATGTGGCCTAGGGTAATTGCTTTAGTTTTCCAGCAAGGTCTAAATTAACGTCTACTACCTCTAATTTTTTCATAATTTTAGTTTTAGTAGATTCGGAAATAGAGGGGTGGAAACATATTTTTGCATTACATTTTCGACGATATCTCTGAAAACATAATACCTAAAATTAAAAGAGATGTATTTTTGAGTTCAGCGTTACAAAAGCTTTCACACGATGTACAAAGAAAAGATTTTTTTTCAAGTAACTTAATTAGCCCCTCTACATTTTTCCTAAATAAATTTGTGAATGTTTAATAATCTGTTAATATGTGGGTCAATAGTCTTTCTTACTTTCTTCCCAATTAGAACTTTCCACGTTCGATAGTTTACGAGTATAAAATGGCTGTGACAGACAGACACAGGAGTGATATTATAATGGTTCCGTTTTTTCTTCATAAGTCCAGAACCCTAAAAATAATATCAATTTATATAACGAACGGCAGATTATTGAGTTTAAAAAGGGATTTTACGTTTTTAAAAATTTTGTGTGTTTGTGAGCATATACCTACACTGTAAAAAAATGTATGTAACGTTTCTCCATAAAATTGGTGGCAACATGCTACCTCCAATTTTCTGGAGTAATTTAACTTACATAATGGTGTGATTTAAACTGATATAACTAATGTAATATTATACATTAGTTCAACGTCACATCAATTATATCGGCTAAACTACTAAAAAAAATGGAGGCTGCAAGACTACCACCAATTTTATGGAGTAACGTTACATAAATTTTTTTACAATATGTAATTCATAACTATGAATTAATTATCGGCTATAGAACAAAATAACATGAGCTAATTTGCATGCAATTTATGTTTTTAATATTTTAATATTAATTTAGGAAATCATAACGGAATTGACTATTGTAAAAATATAATTAACCAAATAAAAATTGCAAAAGCATTACAAATATGCATATGAAGCACGATATAAACATTTATTGCATAATAAAAAACTTCGTGTATACTTATTTATATTTTTTATGCTCTTTTAACAAACAGCAAGAAAATCACCCTTTTAAGTTTAAAGAATATAAATACAAAGTCTGATTTTCTATAAATATTTAGAAACAGTAATTTCTAAATGGAGTTTACAGAAATTATCATGTTTATGATTTTTTAAATAATTTTGTTACTACTACCACATACTACTTACAGAACTTTTTTCTGTTACATTACTTTCCGACAACTTTTAAAATAAAATTTGGTTTCTCGATGAATTTTATTTATCTTCCATTTTCCATTCATATAATTTATATTGAACTAATTTTATATTTTTTAATAGATTCAACAGATGTTTAACGCGTGCAATTCGGAAATATTTCGCTAAAATAATTTGAAAAATAAAAGTTGTTCACTTCAAACATAACGAACTATATTTCATAGCAAATCCTATAAGTGTCTCGCTTTATTTAGATTTTTTTTTGGAGCAGCGATTTATAATGGACACATTATTTAAAGCAAAGTTACACAGTAGCGAATGTATATTATAAAGCGTAAACATGCCCATCAGTAACACTGACGTCATTACTGAGGTGACAACACTTGATCAAGAAAGTTCGCTTTTAATGTAATTTTTTTTTAACCTCTAAACATCGCACAATATCAATTTTTACACCATCGAATAGGAAAAAAAATTCTTTCAAATGCAATTTGTTTGAAAACTGTATCTCAATTTACTTGTTTCTTTTTTTATGGTTTTTCAAAGAATTTTCAAGCATATATATTTTTTTAAATATCTCACTATCATGTGCAACCCGATGACGAAAAATAACCCGTTTGCACTTAAAACAATATGTATCAGCATTTATTTTCGGCTTATTTTGTATAACGAAATTAAAACTCCATCAATAAATAAGTAAAATAACAAAATAATATTAATAAAACACAATTTTAACAGTCATGAAATTGAATTACGTAATTAAACCACTTAAATTAGCAGAGTAGAAAAAGCTGCTTTAAGTAGCGAAATTTTTGTCGATAGTTTCGGTTATTAACCACTGACATCCGGCTAATACGAAAGTGCCGTTTTTAATAATTAAAAAAAATTATTTGAATGTATAATCGACATTTTCATATAAAATCAACTTTTGGTCTTATCAATAGAGGTCTGCACGGGCCCCGTTGGCAGTACCGGCAAAATGAAGGAAAACTTTCAAACGTGATGGGTCAGCAGAATAAACACAAATTTAATGTGCCGGGCCGGGCGGATAAAAAATTAAACGGGCCACTCGGGCCAATTAAAAAAATTGAGCGGGCCGCCCCGCCCGATAAAAAAAATTACATACAGCTGATAAAATATAAATCATTTTTTCAATGGCTATGACTTTCCCGAGAATAAGTAGAAATGTACTGCAGAAACCAATGTTGGTTTGACAACATCAATATAGAAATATAACATATCTAGCGTAGAGATCGGCATCGAACAGTTACATTGTGTCTGAGCCCGGGCTTAATTTTTTCAGCAAATTCCGGCCTGCCTGGGATGAGGGTTACATATTTTTTCTTGCATAGTCGAGCCGGGCGGTAACTGGGTTTAATTGTTCCCAGGAAGTGTCAGGCAAGCGATATGTTTTGTAAAAATCTAATAGCAATAACCAACTTCTGTTAACGTAATCATTGGAAATATACCGTAATAAATTACAGAGAAATATTTTCAAAATTCTGCTTTTTATTATACAGCTTCAAAAGTAATGATGTTTTAACCCTCTTTTCTTTTTTTATTTTAAACTACATTAATTTTTTAATGAATCTTTATTTGAATGTTGAAAAGTCTAAGAGTCTAAGTAATCATTACTATTGTTATTATGCATTTTCTCTCCTGTTAACACACAGTAATCTAAAATATACTGTAAAAATTTCCCATAAATATGTATACAGTATTCTTTAAAAGAATTTTAATTGCATTTTAAGAATCGGAATTTTTTGTAGAAATTAAGTCGGGCCGGGCCAGGGCTCATTTAATTGTTTTTTGCACAGGCCGGGTCTGTTTTCACTGATGTTTGTACGAGTTGGGCCGAGACCGGGCAGAAGATTTAGTTTTTACAACTGACAGGGTCAAGACAGCTTCCGTTCGTGCCGGGTCGAACATGGAAATTCCGACCAGTGCAGACCTCTTGTCAGTGGGCGATCTAAAACATATATTAAATATAAAAAATATTTACAAATTTTCAAAAGAAAAAAGGGTTTTCACATATGTTCTTTAACCCGAGAAGCCGGGATTGGATACCCTCATTTATATAACAAGAAAATATTATAAAAATGAGAAATATATATGAGTTGACCAAATGAAATGGACACTTTTACTGTAGAGGCATTGCATCTAATCGAAGTGGGTAAAAATGTCTGTCGAAAAGTGGTGTGGGTTTTTTCCCAGTTTGAAATAGTAGAGGTAGGCTTTGCTTTCAATTTTTCTCAGTTGTAGATAGGTGCATGATGGATTCCTCCAGATTAGAGCAAAGAGTTGTTATCCAATTTCTTCGTATCATTATGCTGGCGCTTAAATAGGCCATCAAATACAAGCCCAGGGGGAAGCTCTCGAAAGAAATAGTGCTGCTTCAGGACAACACTAGATCACATGTGGCTAAGAAGGCCCTCGACTTTCTGGAAACATTTCGATGGAAAGTCTTCAAGCATCATCCGGACAGGCCCAATATCTTTACCCACACCCCCATGTTACTCCCATAACATTGTTCACTTAAAAAATTTCTGAAAAGGTTCACATGTGACATGTCTGGTTCACATGTGACAAGGAAGTGCAGAACACCGTGGAAAAATATGTCCGTAAGCAACCCAGGAGTCTCTACACTGAATCTTCTACTCCCTTCTTAGTCGTTGGGGTCAGTGCATCAATATCGATTGCAATAATGTGTATGTGTCATGTCACACATTAACCGTAGTTAAAATAATCTGTAATTAAAGTGTTCTTTAGATATAACCGTAGATAACTTTTCATTTGACCACATCTTGCATATGAAAAGAAAGTATTATAAACCGAAGTATTATAAGTATTATAAACTGAAGTACTATAAAGCGATAAAATACACCAAAAGGAGTACATTTTGCCTACTTTATAATACCCATTTTTAACAGCATAAAAAGAACTGATGACAACAAAGCAAATTCACATGCACACTTCACACCAAAAACGGATAAAGTAAAACGGTTAATAAAGCGGATTTGAATTAATTGCAACCGATGCTTTCGTGCAATCTTAATAAATCCTTCATTAAAAACAAAAGAGTTCTTCTGAAGAATTATGTTCAAGACAAAGCGAATGAGGATTAAACGATATATTTTAGACTTTAAGTTAACCTCTTAGTTCAGAACTGGGTGATTATCTATTGGCATTGTGTGTTGTAGGACCCTAATAAGCCTTTATGATAATTATCAAAATTGCATTGAATTTCAAGGATGTATTCTGGTCCTAAAGCTTAGATTAAGATCGAGCATTTAATATCAGTTCGTATTTGAATCAGTCGTAATGAATGAATAAATTTCACTCATCATTGCATGAATGACGTTAATAACGTTGTCTGCAATGACCGTGAAATTTTATGGCAATAGTTGCTCATCATGTAGCAATGAAATTTCAGAGTCAGTATAATTTAATTTTATGTGCCATTTCATGTTACCAGTAAATACAGAGAATGAATATTTTATTTTCCTGTGTTTTAATTATTTTTTTACTGTTTCAATTTTATTTATAAAACTAATTAAACTAAGTTAAAATTAAATTTATCAAACTATTGCTTTTTTGCAATACAGTTTCAGACATTTTTCTTAAAATTCAAGTTAACACATGCATTTTTGTAAATAAAAATTTTTCACATGACATAGTTGTTATGACATAAAAGTTATTAAAAAGTTGGTCTCCAATATTAAAAATACATTAGGTGTTACTATTCTTCCACATATTATATCAGCACCAATGAATTTATAGCAATTTTAAACATTATAAATGAACATTAATATTTTAATACACGAATTAAAAACTGAAGACTAGTCACTTCAGTTTTATCTGAATAGGAAACAACATGGTGACATAGAAAAAAAAATCGATATTTATTTACATAATTCGACAGTATTTACATTTGGTAGTATTTTTCCAAAATGATATTTTGAAAATAATACAAATGGCAAAGGCCACTTTTATCTTTGACGCACACGACTCTTAAAAATTTTAAACGCTTTATATATATATATATATATATATATATATATAGAAACAAGATGTCAAGTCAGGAAACGGTATGTGTCACTGACCGATGGATGTGATGCGTTAGAAGTCATATAAACAGCTCACGCCTAACGACAAGCTGATTCTGCAGTTAATGGCGCAAACTCAGCTAAAGTTATATCAAGCACTTTTCATAACGTCGCATGACTAGCCACGTTGCACGATTCCCTTGTTAGAAAGTGGCTTGGTCAGCAGATATTTCCTGTTAAATACTGCCCAAAATCCTTTGTGGACACAGACGCCTGTTTTTTGCCAATGCATACGGTCGTGCGTTTTGCCGACCGCGTCTGTAATCTCATCAACCAACTTGTATATACTCTGTAAATACTTTATCTTATTAAACAAGTGTGCTTAAGTACGTGTACTAGCTCCTTGACATGGGGGCTCAGCCTACTGAACGTCCAGACACCCCTAGATGGATAAAGCCCAGCTGACTGAATGCCTAAGCCCTAACCGATGGGTTGCTGCCCTGCCCGATGCAAGCCCGGTTCCAGATGCCGAATTCTCCGGTTCCAGATGCCTGAATTCCCCGGTTCCAGCCAGCAGCCCCGACTGACGATTGCCCGAATTTCAAGCCTTCAGCCCTGATAATGTCGCCCTACGCCCGATGACCACAGCTCCGGTACACAGCCCTCGACGATATTTCCTGCCTTACAAATGTCCTCAGCACACGTCCCAGACGGCCTAACAATGCAAACCCGTCCCGACCTGCTCCGCTACTACAAGACTGAGCGCGAGACCCTCGCATAGAAGAGATCTTTTTTTCCCCCTCAACATCGCAGCCCGCACGGATAATTTTCACGTCCTTTTCTCTGCACTAAGAAGAAACGATTTTCTCCAAAACAAGAAGATATAATTTCACCTACTTACCACAGGAAGATTGAAGAAAGAGAGATGAAAAAGGAAGGACTACGTATTTTTCCTAAGCTTAACTACTAAGTGCGATTTTGTTTCCACTTTCGCTCAAAATCCCAGGTCCGGCTGCAAACGAGTGAGTACCAAGACTCTCTATAAATTTTATTTTATTTTCCCCAGTCTTATTAGTTAAATTAATCATGTTTTTAGAGGATATTCCCCAGTTGAAGTCGGCGCTTAAATTCGTTAAAGCAGACAAAATTAAATTATTGCATCAATTAATTTTCGACAAAGATGAAGCAAGGTCCAATCGAAAAAATTTACGTAAATTTGAGGGTTTTTCATATGATGCAAAAAGCAGTGAATTTACGGCTAAATTACAGGACATAACTACTAAATTTTCGAAGTTAGAATTAATAGCTGTAGCAAATTTGATGGCCATTGAAATTGGTGGGACTGAAGATGAGCTCGCAAGTCGTATTTTAACTGCATTAACAGATTTAGAAACATTCGCGAATTCCATTAAGATAGCGACAGATTCAGAATTAGAGGATGTTACACCCGATCCCCCCCCAGCAACCATTTCAGCTACAAATATAAATTCAATGGTTGCAAGAACTACTGACCCGATCCCCTCGAAGCCAATAATTTCATTTACTGATTTTGAGAATTTAATCCCCCCCTTTCGCGGTTCACGCACAGAAAATATCCTTAATTGGTTTACACGTTTTGAAAATTTAGCGCAATCGTTCGCCCTGTCGGAAATTCAGAAATTTATCTTTGTTGAACGTGCTTTGAAAGATTTAGCACTTTTATTTGTACAGAGTGAACCGTACATTACCTCGTACGATAAGCTTAAAAAAGCATTAATTGCAGAGTTTTCATGTTACTCAACGCCCGCCCATATCCATAAATTACTGTCATTTCGTACGCGTAATCACAGAGAAAATTCAATACAATATTTTTTGCACATGCGAGAGATTGCGACTAACGGCAATATTGACGACAACTCACTAATGCATTATGTGATACAGGGAATAGATGACGCACCCCAAAATAAAGCCATATTGTTCGGATGTACTGATTTAGCGCAATTTAAGGAAAAACTTTTGATATACGATGAAATTTGCCAATCCAGCCGCGAGTCACGCTCCCGTACTCAGAATTTTACAGCCAGTACACCACGCGCACCGCCGCCCAGACCCCAAAACAAAATTAACTGTCATAATTGCGGAGCTAATCACCTAGCCGTGAATTGTCCCAATAAAAATAAAGGTCCTAAGTGCTTTAAATGTAATTTGTTCGGACACGTAAGTCATAATTGCGGAGAGCGAACCGCAGAACGCAAGACGTCCACTCAAGGCACCCCTCCTCCCAAAATTCACACAGTCGAGCGCGGTCAACCGCACAAAAATATGAAAAAATTTGTAAAAATCGCAAACATTGCAGTAGAAGCCCTGATCGATACCGGTAGTGAGATTTCGGCGATGAGACACGATTTTTACCGACTAATTGGTTCCCCTCCCCTAAGCGAAGACAGTACACATGTAGAAGGTTTTGGAAAATCTAGTATAAAACCACTAGGATCTTATCAAACGAATATACACATAGATAACACCCCATTTTCGACCAAAATTTTCGTTATGGATTCGTCCCACATGTCTATTCCCGTCATTATTGGTCGAGATGTCCTGGCACAACGTACCTTAATCTGTAATGAACACGAAATTTCCCTTGAAAAAACCGCACAAGCAACCATAAATTACATTGGCGTGAGCCACAAACAAAATTCCTCTAAGACGGATACCATTAATTTAATGTTAACCAAAAAGAATAATATGAATGTCCCTAAGCATACTGAAAAGCTTCCCGTAGTCACTAAATCCTTAGCCGAACACGAATCTAAGTTACAAAATTCTCCCCCCCTCGAAATCTGCTTAAATAAAGAAACTGATATTTCGTTATCAGAGGTTCCTGTCGAAGTGACCGAAAAAGTGAAAGCACCCGATTTAAAATCTTCCCCCTTAAATGATACTTTTCCTGCAGTAGTGAAAAGAATTATCCCCACCGATAGAGCATTTTTCTCTGAATTTTTAAGATCTATAACAGTACTAGCGATCATTACTATCTGTATATTGATGCACTCTCCCGTACGCATATCTCAAGCACAAGATGAACCCCATCGACTGACTGACCTACTTCTACAGCTTACCATAGACGCAATATTTCTTGCCCTCTATATGATAATGCCTGCTTTTAAGCGATTGCACATAGCCAGCGTCAAGAAAAAGAAAAAAAGACGTAGACAGAAAATTTGTATCTGTAAACAAGATGTTGAATCATAAGATGTATATAGCCCAATTGGACATTTCTTTTTTCTCTTTTTCATATCCGTTGTTTTTCAAGAATTTAAAAGTGTTACCGTGTACCAGTGTTTTTTTAAAAGTGTTCGAAGAAGTGAGCAGTGTACAGCTTGAATTTATAGTGACAAACCTCTCCAGTGATTCAACAATTTTTTTTTAATATTATATGTCGATTTTCTTTTCCTCTTCACGTGCACCTTTGATATTCAGAAATTGTTTTGTGTATACATTTTACGTCGCATCTTCCAAAGTATTTTTCGGATGAAACGAAGACTTTTTTTTTTTTTCTTTTACCAATCCGAAATATCTGGATTTTACAGTGAAAAACCTTACGGGTTATTTTTTTCCCTTCTTCAAACAACGACGGTGTTTTCTCAACCCAAAACTGATAGTGAAGCGAGTGATTTATTTTTTTTGTCGCTCACTGATGTTATTTTCAAGTGTTCTTCTCAGCTTCATCATGTCTAATGGCATGACTCAAGACCTTTCACTCATGAGGTTGTGACTAACTTTAAGTCCATGATAAGACATTTTACGATGCAATGTGATAAGAAAGAAGAAAAAAAAAAAAGACTATTTTTTTTCCTGTACACTATATTTCATTCCAGTAGTGATCGACATTTTCAGACAGTTCAAGATTTAAGTGTACATTTTTATTTACATGATTATTTTTTGTATCAGTGTATCAGCGGTAAGTTTCCTTTTTTTTTTTTCCTGATAACTATTTTTAAATGTTTCCGATAGAAGAAACAGATTATTTTTTTTTCCTTGTGTACTTACTGTATGAAAGTTGTATTGTTATTTTCATTTAATTAGCCTTTTCTTTTATGCGGTAAAGAAATATTTTTTTTTTTAAAGAGAAAAGACTGACAGATTTTATTGATGTAAAGAATTTAACATTCGCATCATTCCTTTTTAAAGACAGATAGGAAAATTAGTTTTTTTTCCCCTTATTAAGATGTAACTAGTTTTTTTTAATTGTTAAATAAGACTCTTAAGAAGTATTTTAGCTCTAGTAAGATAGTTAAACGATGTTATAGTTTCTTTTGTTGTGTTTTAAAGATGATGAAGAAAGATGCCTTAATGACTGTAGATGAATATTTTAAGATGACTATTTTAAAGTTGAATCTTTTAAAGACGTAAAAGCAGAAATTTAAGTTCACTTAAATTTGAGAAAGACAAATTTTTTTTTCAGAAGACACAGTCTTCAAAGATGTGAAAAAAAAAAAAAAAAAAAAAAAAAACACAACATCAGGAAGTAAATTTTTTCTTGTTTAAATTTTGAATTTTTTGAAGAAGCACAGGTGAATATAATAAAGCTTAATGATGTTCTAATACACTTAATTTTTTTAACTTAAGGTTTTGATGAAATTTTTTTTTTTAAAGTTAGACAACTCAGAAATATGAAGAATTAAGCGGTATCATTTTACTTTTTTATTTTCGTAGTATATTTTGAATTCTTAGTAGTTACTGTTTCATATATTGTTTTATATTGTGTGTAGTGTTTTGCAATTCTTATATAGTGTTAGTGTTGTTATGCGTCGCTGTTCTGCGTTACTTCTAGCGGTCAGAGGGCTAACCGCAATCAAAATGGCCGAGTGTCAAGTCAGGAAACGGTATGTGTCACTGACCGATGGATGTGATGCGTTAGAAGTCATATAAACAGCTCACGCCTAACGACAAGCTGATTCTGCAGTTAATGGCGCAAACTCAGCTAAAGTTATATCAAGCACTTTTCATAACGTCGCATGACTAGCCACGTTGCACGATTCCCTTGTTAGAAAGTGGCTTGGTCAGCAGATATTTCCTGTTAAATACTGCCCAAAATCCTTTGTGGACACAGACGCCTGTTTTTTGCCAATGCATACGGTCGTGCGTTTTGCCGACCGCGTCTGTAATCTCATCAACCAACTTGTATATACTCTGTAAATACTTTATCTTATTAAACAAGTGTGCTTAAGTACGTGTACTAGCTCCTTGACATATATATATAGAAACAAGATTTTTCAAAGTCACTATTTCTCTGCCGATTTAAACCGAATCGGCTTCTCATTTAAATGTCTTAATTTATGTAAAATTATTTTCAGTTAAGCAAAAAGACTATTTTTTATATAGATTTTTCCATTTTTTTTTTTTATTTTTTGTCAAGAAAGAATACAGCTCTGTTTTCACTGATTATTCGATGTGTTTATATAAACTTCAGCCTTTTTTATAATTAATGTTATTTTTAAAAGACAGATATGCTTAAGTAAAGTCATTCAAATATAGGTTAAAAATATAGGTTAAAATAGAGGAAGACTGGGTGGAAAAAGAATAATGTTGTGCAGTGATCATCATTTAAATTATGTGGTCATTGAAAATTCGTCATTAACAATTTATATTAAAACAAAACAAAAGTTAAAGAAGAACTTTCTATTTTATGCGTTACACATAAAATCGCATTACACATAATTACTTGTTACACATCAACGTAGAAAAAAAAATCATAGTATTAAATTTTATGACATTTTCTAGAATTATGCTTTTTTATATCACCCCTTAAACATCTCCTATCCACTTTTTCATTAAATAAATGCTTGCACTATTATATCAGAAGAGTTAACAGCATTTACTTATTCGAATGAAAAAATTACGCTTTTAACAATCAAGCAGTTTTCCATTACTTCTGCATTATTTTTTACTGTTAGTAAATGTAGCTAAAAGATTATAGTTTAGTTTGCCTTCGAGTATTATTAATAATAATAGCAAACATAATAAAACAATAACTGAAAATAATATTGCCATTTTTGTTTCTTTCTGATAAAATATGAAATAGACATCACCATCTCATAAAAGCGATGACCTTTTTAATATTAATTCTATTACCGGTAATTTCTATAAATACCCATAAAAATGATAAATATTTAAACTAAAAGCTAAAAGTTTTTAGTTTAGTTTACCTTCTACACTGTAAAAAAAAATCTGTAGTTCTACAGATGTAAAGTTACATGCTTACTAAACTTTCACCTGTAACCGTACGAAAAAAGCTGCAAATCTACAAAACTAGTTTTTGTAAAGCTACAAAAATCTGTAAATTTACAAATGAATCTGCTAAAATTTCAGTAATCTTACTAAACTTTTATTTGTAACCCTGGCTGCAGTTACATGAAAAGTTTTCGGAATCCCAGTTTCAAAAAAAATTCTTAGTAACCTTACAGATTTTTTGATTTTCGGCGCAAAAGTGTGTCTGTTACATGAAATTTTGTTGTTGCCGTTACATGAAAAGTTCTAGGAATCCCAGTTTCCTAGAAAAACTTTAGTAACTTCACAGATTTTTTTTTACAGTGTAGTAAGATTATTTGCAATTATAGCAAGCATTATAAAACAAAAAGCAAAATTAATATTGCAATTATTGTTTTTTTTTTATTAAAGGTAAAATAGATCTAATAAAAATAACGGCATTTTCACACAATTAGTATTGCCACAAATTTCTATAAGTACCTATGGAAATGATAAATATTTAAATTTCGAGGCGTAAAGTTCGAAGCAATATTGTGAACATTTTGAAAGAACATTTTTTTTTTATATATACACAATGCGTTAATTTGAACTACAACATGGGGAAGCATATGTCGGAAAAGATTTGGTCCAGTTTAAGGCTTAAGAAATCCGAAGGATAAAGAAATAGGTGTGTCGTCGTTGAGCTTTTGAGGATGTATTATGCTCTGCCATTTTAAATGAAGATCTATTCACTGCAAAACTTCCTTATTCGAACCGCACACAAAAGAACACCAGATTTCGCAGTTCAGAATTTTAATAGCCTAGGAAATGAAATAAAGTCTATAAAAAAATCCTGACTGCATTCACCGTATAATAGGAGTCTCTTGTACAAATTTTTAATTCTAAAAATAAGGCAAGCAAACACTTTAACGAGATAGTATTATGAATACTAATAAAGCAGTTAAGATTGTTATTTAAATAAAGGTTTCGCGATATAAATACCATTCTTAAAATTAGGAAAAATGCAAATATTCCAACTTAAAAGTGAAAGTAAACAAGTCAATACTGTAAAACATTTATGTAACGTTCTCCATTAAATTGGTAGCAGCATGCTGCCTTGAATTTTATGGAGAAATTTAACTTATATAATGGTGTAATTTAAACTGATATAACTGGTGTAATATTACACATTAGTGTAACGTAACACTAGTTATATCGGTTAAATTACTCCATAAAATGGAGGCAACAAGGCTGCCATCAATTTTATGGAATAACGCTACATATATTTTTTACAGCGAATATATGAAGTTGCTTCTAGTTTATTTTTCAATATATTACCGTAATTTTCGGCGTATAGCCCGTGGATCAAACAATCATGTTTCGACAAGGCAATTTTATTTAATAATTGAAGTCAAATATTTAACGCGATCTAATAAGTTATATTTTATTAAATAAATTTTCTGGGTTTAAACATGATGAATTAGAATGAGATTATTGTTTTTTAATTAAAAAGTGTCATTGTTACACAGTTTTAAATTTTAACCAATTTAAAATCAATAATCTTACTAAAATGGTGCATTTATTTCTTTACAAATAAGTCACAATATGTAAAAAGTTGTTACTACATGTAAAATCAGTTAAACAAATTATTTGCTTATTTGATTCCATCAGCCCCTGGGAATCAAATCAGCCCTGATGATCATGACGTTTGTGATCGAAAGTACTCGGAGTGGAATGTTAAAGTTTTAAGTTTTTAAAACTCATTTTACATGTAGTAACAACTTTTTACATATTGTGACATCTTTGTAAGGAAATAAATACCCATGTTAGCAAGACTGTTGATTTTAAATTGGTTTAATCCAAGGTGAAGGTGCCGTTCCAGTTATATATATATTTCATATATGTCTTATGACTTTTTAATTTTATCATATATTAAATTCTTCTGAATTAATCATCCACTATGAGGGCTGTATTCTGGACGCTTGCAATATGTGCAAAGTCCCACCAATAATTTAGAAAAGTAATTTTCGCCTTATATAGTCGCAGATAAATTAGACGAAAATTATTTTTCTGAAATACTGATGGAAGTTTCTATATTTTGCACGCGTGACATTCATGCAAAAAGTAACACATCAACGCAAAATTTCAAGAGGTTTTCTTAGTCTATAATACAGTGAAAGCTTTGTTATAGATCAAAAGGACTTATTTAAAACTTTTTTTTTTTTTTTTTTTTTTTTTTTTTTTTTTTTTAACAGAAAAAAATGAATGAACGTTTATAGAGTACTATATTCTAATTTCAGAGAAAAAAGTTTCTAAGTATAAAAAAATTATTATTCTTCGCTTTAGGTATTTAATTAGATTACAGTACTTTATTTTATTGAATGAACGATTCTGTTTATGTAAGCTGATATTCATAATATATCACTATTAAAAGAAAGAAAAGAGAAAAGAAAGAAATAAAAAAAACCTTTAAATACTAAATCAATAAGACTTTTGTATCATCTATAATAATTTTCCGAGAAAGACTACTGTAAATATGCGATAATATTCAGTACAAGTATAATTGTCCTATTTGCTATGCATAGCACAATAAGCAGTAGGATAATCAATCATAAAATCAATCACTATCAACGCAAAACACACCCGTGGAGAATATAGACCACGAAATCACGAGCACGTAATAAATATGAATTCTTGTTCTCCGCAAATTGGCACCATAGCAAAAAAGCAACCTTAATTTCACATTTCCGCTATCTTATTCTATTTTAAACCCACCTCTTAATTTGACATGATTTGCGATCAAATTTATAAATTTCACTCTTGTAGAAAAAAATATGCCTATTACATTATTTCTCATTCAAACATTTCTCTTTTGTTCCTTGTACAGATATGTAGTTTCCCCTTACTATTTCCTTGAATAATGTCATTTCCTTTATCTATCTTTGTATAACCATCTCCAATTCAATCGACACAATTGTAGTCATTCTCTTCGTCGAAAAAGAAAAATCAAGAGAATACATCTTTACATGGATAGAAAATGATTTTTAGATCACTAAAACATTCATGTTAAGAATTGGTAACCTTTTTTGGAAACACGAAACATTTATAGGCAATTTATTTTAGAACAAATTTTATTTTTTTATTTTAGGCTTGAAATACATTTAGTTTTATATTAGTTTCATTTTAGTTTTATCCATATTTTTTACTGGTATATATTATATATAACTTTTGTTTTGATCATTAGCTTTAGTAAATGTTGTCACTTGTAATTTTTATATAAAAACTAATTATTTCGAATTCATTCTTTTTTTATTTTCGAGTAATCTATAAAATTGATCGGATATATTTTTTAAAAACCTGTGAACTGATTTAGAGTAAAATTTTAGACGTACGTATGAATATCGATAAGGAATTCGAGCTATTTTTTTCTCCATTAAATAGTGGATGTTTTAAGAATACAGCCCGAAATCAGTTCTATGTCAAACACACACAAACGTAAATGGATCTGAAAAAATAGCGTTACAATATTATGCCTTACGTAAAATTATGTATAAAGTGAAAGTTTTAACTCGGTTTTCATGAATTAGGTCACGTGATAAGATATCCCCTGGTGTTTATTGAGTAAAGCATATTTTAAATATTTGAAAAAAAAAAAACTATTAAGGGTAACCCATACTTTATTTTGCGCCGAAAGTGACCAGAAAAGTCATTTATTATTTTTTGTTTTTCAGAAAATAATATTAATACTTAAGAATACAATTTCTGAACCAGACAATCTTCTACTGGGAAATAACTGAGCATTTTCTAACTACTCACAAGTATTTATAATATTGTTTGGTCATTTTTGAAAGGTATTCTTTGAATTTGTATTTGATTTCATAAAAGAAACAACGTTAAATATAATGATCAGTTTCTTCAAATTCTTTGCAAAAAGTAAGTTCTTTTTATATTTTCTTTTGTGTATTGCATTTTAAATGGAATTTCCCCAGAATTCCTCCATGCTTGCTTAATTTCAAAACTGTTATTAAGATTTTTGAAAATATACAGTTACAGTTATGCTGTTTATATCTTTTTAAATTTACATTTAATGCTTAAGGGGAAAACACACTACCAACATTTTCAAACAAATCTAATTTTTAAATTTTTTAGTCAACTTTAAAAGTGTATAGAATAATATTTTATAATTTTAGAGCCATATTTTCAATACTTTCAATGCTAAAATTTCCACTATAAAACTTTTCGGTACTCCGTAGTACACTTTATACTTGAACTATATAGAGAGGAGGGGAAGAGAGGGTTCTCCTCTTATTGTTATCCAATGGCTAATTCCTAAGCCGTTAGTTTTAAATAGATGTTTCCAATTGCAAAAATACCTTAAAGGTTGTTCTTAAGCATATCAGAATTAATTTACGACAATATACAGTTACATAAGAAAAATAGTTGTAGATACATAAGAAAAATAAATTATTAAATTAAAATTTTTGTATGATCTCAGAGTTATATAAGTTATATTTAGAAAAAAATTCTTCATGATTCAACAAATAAAGCAGTAAAACATCTATTTTTCTACGACCAAAATATTTCGAGTTATGATAGCTTGAATTTTATTAAGCTTCAGCTTTTTCTGGCACTAAAAAAATCAAACGCGTTTAAACCAAAAAATTTCGTCCGATTAACATAAAGCTTAGGTAAAATTATCATTATTAAGTGCTCCATCATACATCTGGCATTTAAAAAAAATCTCTTTTTATTATTTTAGTATAGAGAAGCATGTCATTTTTTAGTCGAAATAGGTTTTTATTCCAAACTCGTCTCAAACAAGTGCACATATTGAACTTTCGCAAAGTTTACCTTTTAAGAAGATCACCCTTACTACGAACAACTAAAAAAAGGTACTTATAATACATTTAGATGTGTTAGTTAAACATAATCAACAAAATTTAATAAATCATTTGCCGTAAACCGTAAATACCGACTTAGAATTACCCAAATAGTCTTCAAACATTCCAATTAAATGTACATTTTAACTTTGTTTTATAAAAGGAATTTCAAGATTACATATATACGAACGAATATAAAGTGTGTATTTCAATAAGGTCCCCCACCCCCCTTTAAATGCCTTTGTTTATTTGATGCTAATGACCTGGATATTTAGCAATTTAGAGAACCAGAGAACGTATAATTGAAATTTTCATTTTGTAAAGAAAATTATTTCTTTGCATTGTTTGACGCACCATCTTTAAAAGGCATATTACGTAGTATATTAAAGTGTCTATTCAAAATTCGCAAATATTGCACAGAAAACAACAATAAAAAAAACTAGTAATAAAACTATAATAAAACTAGTATGGTTGCTACATGCTGCATATTAACTTCTAACTTATATATATAGGAGAGAGTTGTACAAAACCGGGTAGGCGGGCAAAACCGGGTAGTTCAGATTTCACCATGATTTGAACTTTTGATCTGTCGGCCAACACCGGGAATTGCTTGTCGAACGTCATTACGACTTTTGCAGCTGAACGAAACGCTACTGTGTGCGGTTATTTTTTGTGTGAAGGACTTCGTTTGAATTACTCATTAAAATTGTTTTGTTTTATTCTAGGTTCTTATATATTCACTGTTTGTCAGCATATTAAATATTGGTAAGTACTATATCTAATTCCTTGCTTTCCTGCTAGTATTTTAACATTTTTACTGATTTTTTACTATAGGATTTAGAGTAGTGAGAGCATGTTTTTAAATATGTGTCATGTCGGGGTAAAATCGGGTACTTAAAAGTGGGTCAAAATAGGATATACCCGGTTTTGTCCTATACTCATGGGATGATTTTTTAAAGGTAGTTTATAATTCTGCATGGAGCTTTAAATTGGATTTATAATGCTGTTAACCACTGCTAACTCATTGATGTGTCATTCATGGCACCTCTAAACGCATACTACAAACAAGAGGTGAGGTAGTAGTTGCTTTCCGATCCTGGAAGAAAATTATTCAAAGCTACAGTTTTGAGTGCAGAAGTTGCAAATACTCCAATCAGACTGTTTAAGAAAAACAGACATTTTTCTCTATAACAACGATGTTTTTTGGAACCAACTTTTTACTCCTTCAGAAATGACTCCTTCAGAAACCCAAGGAAGTCAGTGATAACACACCGAGGTCCATGCAGCAACAGGATAGCATAGCTGCATCTGAAACATCAGAGGATAATGAAGCTCATCCTTCTATATCTAAAAGAGTTGACATCACACATCCAGCCGTTGACGGCATCCAACCATTTCCAATAAAATCTCAGATTATGTAACCCAGCAATCTGCATTTCTAAATTCGCCTAAAATGTTATTACCCTTCCCCAAGAAGGATTGAGAAAAGAACTGGCAAAAGATTTGAAAAACTATTATTTTGACATATTTGCCCTATAAATTAGAACTGAAAACAAATATTAAAGAGAAAGAAGCCAAAGAACCTGCTAAACGAAAAAGGAAGTTTCTTAAAAAGAAAAAAGATATTAAGAATCAATAGAAAATGAAACCCAAAAAAGTTGAGGAGACATCCTTAGAAGATGAAGTAGATAATGAAACCTGAATGTTTTGCAATGAAATTCAGTCCAATTCCAAATCCATATAAGTTTGGATACATTGTTTGAAATGCCACGGATGGACACACGAAGCATGCAGTATGAAGAAGAATATTATAACAAATTCAGTTGTGATTTTTTTTCAGTTAAAAATAACTAAGACTTCCACTGTAAAGTAGGTAGGCATATACAATGTAGAAAATTTTCCACATACTTATTTTTGAGACATGGAAGAATACATGTGCAATTTGGTTTTGTTAAAAATAAAAAAAATGTATTTTTTTACTAAACTAAACAAAAATTGTTTTGGTGAAAATGAGTTTTCCAGGAGTTTTATGGATACCCGGTTTTAACCAACCAGTGGGTCAAAACCGGATTTTGCTATATGTCTGAAAAAACTTATTTTTGTATATAATAAATTATAATTTTTATCGAAATGAATATGATTTATTATAGCCTAAGATTTATCTAATTTAAAAAACGGTGTTGAGAGTTTCTTTTCCTACTTGATTGCATTTGAGAACAACAAGCATTTATAGTACCCGATTTTGCCCCACCTTCCCCTATATTATAAAGATGAAATCGCAAATATATGAACAAATTGGTAAAATTCTAAAGATGAACAAGATATGAACATAGGAAACCAGTATGTAAAATAAGAAACTATGAATAACCCACAGAATCATCAGAGGAGCTTGCAGGTTAATTCATAGTGGAGATGCGTTATTTCATCCAATTTTGTCAGCATTAAGCTTAAAATGACAAAATTTAGCTCCTAACAGCGCATCATAATATATATATATATATATATATATAACCATTTTAAACCAATACAAATTATCATCAACAAATGTGACTATATAAATTATAAAGGAATTTATTCAAATTAAAAATGATGTATAAACTATTAAAAAATTCTTTGAAACAGATTCTTATAACAAGAGCAACATGTAATTGAAAACACAGTAAACATTAGAAAAATGCAAATATTTCTGGAACCAAGGCAGAATTACCAGGCCCAAATTACCTTGATTACCACACATAACATATATGGTTTCATCTTTGCATTAGACATAACATGCTAACAAATGCAAAATAAGGGCTACCGCACACAATAAATCCAGAAATAAACACAGAAATAAAATTAGGTAAAAAATAAATAAAAGTACGATTTTATTATTACGATTTATACGATAGTGATTAAAAGAGAAGCATATTACCAATGAAGATCCATCCAGATCATAAATAAAAAAGCATAAAATGTATAAGAAATGATTTGCACATGTTTCCAAAAATATTTAAGTAAAAATCTATGAGTAATATACCATGGATATATATATATATACGTACTATATAATGATTCGCATTTTTTTACAAGGTAATAAACATCAATTTATTTTTCAAGATTTATCGTATAATGTCCAAAACTTTAATAAATTCATAGTTACATTGAAAAATCGTTCTATAAGTTTCTAGAATTTACTGTTACAAAACTTGTATATATATATATATATATATATATATATATATATATATCTTTGCACATTTCTGACTTTTGTATTTTGCAACATTGTGACACGCAAAAAATAATTTCGCTGGAGTAATTCCATAAAAATATTTCTTAATTTTTGTTTAATTACTTAAATACGTATTTTTATAACTTACATTTGTGTTTCATGTATAGCAAAATATATAATTAAAAATTTTATAGTCTAAAGAATGCTTTTAAAAAAGTCAATGACATTACTTGCTTCATCTAGTTTAAATAGTTAATATATCTTTTTCTGAATTATTGAAGATCTCTTGTCAACTAAGTGGCGTTGCTTTCTGAAAAGCAACCAATTGGAAAATGAATAATCTTAGTATACAAGTTGATTCCTTAATTTCGTTTTCCTTCAAATATCTGATGAACAGCGTTAGATACAGCTATGAACGTAATGTTTAGTGAGCAGTAACTTTTCCAATTGAGTGACAATGTATTAAGGAATGTATAACCCAGAACCCGTTTGAATTCCGGCCTGGGCACATTTTTACTCATTTGGGAAAATTACTACGCGTATGATTTAGTATTTACTTATCAGTATGATCATCGTGCTAAAATAATGAAAGTGGTGCCTAGGTATTGCGAAACGTGAACGCGTTTTACTATGAGGTACAGTCGTGGAAAAAAAAAAGTAAACACCACCTACTAACTCTGCAACTTATTATATCAGAAAAAAATTATGGGCACCAAATGACTGGAAATAAAGTTTAATTTTTAACTTTTATCAGTAATATTTAGTTTACAATTTAAATTATTTTAATATCATAATAATAAGCTTCTGTGGACTTTCTTATATCGTTCATATCTTACCTATAGCTTTATAATGCCTTGGGTACTAATTTATTAATTTTATATGAGCATGGCATATAAGTAAAAAGATGATAAGTGTAAACTAGTTTTAGATTTCAACAATTATCGTTTGTTTGATAAAATCTGCATATGTGCCAAGGATTATAGATTCCATATACTACTACTTCTGAATAGTAATCTATGAATAATTTAATCGAGAATTTTTATAATTAAATAAAGCGAATATTAGTATTCGGAAATAGTGGTATTCAAAATTCGTAATCCTTGAAAAATGCATTCAACTCTAATGTTGTTTAAAGGTGATAATTACATAGACTTTTTATTAATTTTATATGAGGATGGTATAGAAATAAAAGATGATAAATAAATACTCAGTAGATGATATAAAAGTAAACCAGCTTTACGTTTCAACTGTTATCGTTTGTTTAATAACATTTAATTCCAACGTAGTTTAAAGGAATTAATCAAATTTTAATTACAAGGTAACACAAAATACAAACAGTTTGAAATGAAATATAATACAGTATATATAATTCACTTAATCTTTTTTTTCAAATTAATGAAATGCACAAAAATAATTGAAAATCCCTAGGCATTCATCACTCCATATCAAAAATAATTTAAGCCTTTTTAATACCCCGAAGCTAGGTTTTTCCTTCTTATCAAACCGGTTAGTGTGGCACTTTTATGTCCGGTTGTTCACTACGAGTTTACTGGGTCCCTGTTCCAGCAACAATAACCGCAAACAACCGTTAAATTACTTTGAATTTTTAGACTAATAATTTATGTGAGAAAAGTCGTAACGGTGAAGGACATCTCAAGAGAGCCGAAATGAATGCTGAAAGGTCGTAGAGTTTTTCATTTTTGACGATCGCGATTTCCATTATACTATGGGCGGCAACAAGGTGTGGTGTTTTGAAGAGAAATAATGGAAAAAAATTATTTCAAAGGGAATTATGGTTTTAAAGAAAATAAAATAGAATTTACATAACTAATTTCTTGAGAAATGAAAGTATTTAGGTTAAGTTACGATAAAACTTCAATGTTTTAAAATAATAAGAAAAACCCATTAAAATTTGTTTCATGGGTATAGTGATATTGTTTAAATGTACATCTGAAAAAAAAAAACAATTAATTGAAATACTATAATTTAGAAAAAAACTGTAGACGAATTAAATTGTTTGGAAGAAACTCTTACATTATGAATGCTCTTTTAAGTTTCTATAAAAATAATAACATTGTTGCAATGCAAAATGAAAATGTGTATAACTTGTGTTCTGAATTTTATTTTCAGGAAAATTTTCATAAGGAAGGCGTTTGAAGTAAAATTGTATTATTAACTCATCGAAATAACAAGAAAATTATTTTCTTTTCGGCTTTTTGTAGATTCGTTAAAGGATGTCTCTCCATAATATATGTTACCGTATTTAATAAATATATTATAATAAATATATACATTATTCTTCTTCATAAAGAAAATGAGTGTATGTATGCAACAGTATTTAATGAAATGTACTGGGTGGCCACAAAAGAGTGAAATTCACTTTATTTATTTATTTATTTTTAGATACGCAAGCATATGTACATGTAATAGGTGTAATATGTACATTGGAAAAGTGTTCAAAATAAGATAGTAATTAAGATTATGTTCACGAAATAGTCGTGACATTAATTTTCAAAAAGTTACATTTGAAATTTTGTTTACAGTCTCTTGGTACTATGAGCTATAAACTGTATTAATAAAAAAAATCTTGCTGCCCTGACAAGTTAAACAGTAAAAATTTCATTTTTCTACTACCTAAACTCACCAAGTTATGAAACTTTGAACTTTATGAAATTTGAATACTTCCGATACTAAAAACCTGTTTATATCTTTTTAGTTATCGAAATCTTCAAAATTCCATAAAATTCAAAGTATCACAACTCGGTAAAAATTGGTTGTAGAATAATGGGATTTTTATTGTTTCACCTATCAAAGCATGGAGATTTTCTTTTAAATATAACTTATAGTATTCAAAAATCGTATAATAATTAAAAAAGGTAACTTTTGGAAAATGAATAGCAGGACTATTTCATCAACATTATCTTTATTCCTACCTTATTGCGAACGCTTTTGCAAAAGGCTTATCTTCATTAAGAAAAACAAAAAGTGCATTTCAGTGTTTTGGGGCTAACCTTTATATTCAGAATTCGTCTTATGCAGAAAGAGACATATACATATCCATTAGTTAAATATACGCACATTATTTGTGCATATTTAGGCAAAATACGTATCGATAAAACTAACGATTGTTACCAATATTTTGTGTTAGATCAAAAATGCAAAATATTACGTTATTAAATAATAAATTTACTATTTAAGGGAGCTGGTCACTCAGCTTCTTATTTCCCCTCAATAATGTAAAGTCTATGGGCATTTGATGCATTCGTATATTTAAAATATCTCCTCGGCAATTAATATTTTTAACTTTTATTTTTTGTGTACACTTTCCTAAAAGATGTCTCTTTTTTTCTTACTTCTAAAATATTTCTAAAGTGTATACTTAATTTTATATGAAGTGTTAAAATCTTACTCGCAGTTCGCCTACTTTTAACACATAAAATTTAATTCAGCATAGATTTTAGAAATATTTTGAAAACTAAGAAAAAAAAGAGATATCCTTTTAGAGGAGTGCGCAGAAAAAATATGTCAAAATTGTATGAGATGTATGAATTTCCCGAGAAGATATTTTAAATATACGAATGCATCAAAAGTCCATAGGCTTAACATTACGGAGGAGAATGCCAAAGCTGAGTGACCAGCCCCCTTAAACACGGTCTTGATCAATATATATTATTTTCTTATTTCTTATTTATCTCATAATAATCTTACCTCAACGACAGTGATATAAAAGTTAAAAAAGAAAAAGCTTTAAAATGGCGATAATCAATATGCAGAAAAAAAAAGAATTACTTTTAAAAACTATATAGAAAGTTTAATTATAGTACCAAACCTTGTTGCAAAGAAGTGTAATTTTGATTAGATCAAACAGTATATTGTAACGTATAATAAACCAAACCGAACTTCCAAATATTTTAAAGTAACAGAGTTTTTTATATATTTGGCAAAATTACTGAAACTACCCTTGTGACATACAAATAAAAACTAATTTCGATTTTAATGGGAAATATAATATGAAAAATTTGTTTTCTTGAAAAATAATCTCCTCAGTATTAAGAAGATCTTGTTTCAATGCTACATTTCACCTAATGTATTATGATTTCTTTCTATATGTTTTGTTCATAAACCTTCATAATTTCAATGTATAGTTTTTGCAATGAAATAAGTCTTCTGTTGTAGTGAACATTTTATACCTTAGATATGCTTTACAGATTTTCTACGATTTTGACATGTTAAAAGAATTGACGGATTCCACTGTTTACATAAGACATACTTATTATACGGTTTTGAAACATGTATAGTGTAAGGAGATGTTCTCTGTTAACGCTCAAGGGTCATTTGAAACAAAAGATTGGTATTTCAGATTTTAATTTAATATTTAATTTAATAGAATTATTTTTTATGGAAACGCTCTAAACTTTTGAGAATCGTTGCAAAAACCTGGCATATATATTTTTTTTATGGTCAATGTTTTTGTTTTTAAACCATCCTAATTTTACAGTATTTACACAGTATGGCATAAGTTCTTCTGTTGTATTGAACGTTTTATTCTTTTGAAATACTGGCATTAGAGATTTTCTACTCTTCTTGACATGTTCACAGCATTCACGGATTCTAACGTTTACGCACGACCTACCGATTTTACAATTTTGAAATATGTCTAGTCTAAAAACATGTTCCCTTTCAACGCTCGGGATCGTTTGAAACTGAAGATTGGAATTTCAGGGAAAATTGTTTTCGTTTCACTGGATTAGACATGCTCTGAAATTAAAAAGACCGATTCATTTAAAGCATTTAATGCTATTATTAAAATCGAAATTAAAAACACAAATCAAAGAAAAAAAATATTTCTCATAATAACCCAATTGTGGTATTTGGATGAAATGCAACGAGAGAAATTTCTGTTTAAACCGCTTTAAGAAATATGTTAAATATCAAGGATGCAAATTTCTGTGAAAGTTCTTCACTCAACATATCACACACGCATTCATAATTTCCCCTCCCCCCCCCAAAAAAACTATTATTAATATATTAATGAATCATAAATATACTTTCTCATTTTTCATTAAAAGCATGTTTAAATATATTTAAAAATGGTCGAATTAGAACTGTTTTATAGTTTCCTGTTTATGATGTTGTGTAACTCTATAAGAATTGCAGAGAGAGTCTAAGGGATCAGGTAGTAGGAAATAATTACTTTTTTGAAATGTTACACATATTTGCTTAAAATTTTAACATCGTTATACAAACAAATATTGAAAAATTTATCTCCGATGTCAAGAGTCTTATAGTTTTGAATTTCTATATGAAGTGATCAATTTTAACTTGAAATTTCTACTCAAAGTGAATAAAAAATTTCCCGAGTTTACTTTTCTGCAGTTTTATTTAAAATTCAGGACCAGAGTCGGGTCCCGTAAATTTGTACCGACTCTACCCCATTCTATGCGGACCTGAGACATACTGTCCAAACATCTTTAAATAATCGTATATAATGTGACTCATATAGGAGTAAATAAACAAATTTTGACTCTAGATACAAAATTTTGAGTTATTTCGCAGCTCATTTTAAATAATAAACCATTCGTTTTCATGTTTATAAAAATTTCCGTCTTTTTTGAGAAACTTCATTTTTTGAATTATGTCACTTTACGGATAAGTTTGACACGAATAAGTAAGACTTGATGATAAATTTTTCATAGCTAATATTCAGATGTTCAGTTAATATATAATAAAAAATTCTAAATATATATAGTATTGAAATAAATCATATTGAGTAATAAAACAACAGCTTTTTTTAGTATTCAAATTTTTATCAACTAAATTCTTTTTCATAATGAAAAGGTAAAATTACAAACACCCAATTGTTTCACTAAACTGGATATGAAATTAAAAAATGAAAAAAATGTTTAATTCTTCATGAACAAATAATATTTTCCTAACGCATGCAATCCTTAATAGTACAAATATTTGGATTTGAAAATTGAAATCTACGATACATATTCTTCAATTAATGAAATTATCAGAAAATCTTAGACGAAAATTTGCACAAAATATTTATATGATTTTTATTAGACTTTGATCGCATTTGAAATAATATTTCACATCAGATTTTATTCTGATGTTTCCTATTTTACTCGAAGACATCAAAAGTTTTCGTTAGCATGGAAAGAAGTTTGAACTCTTATAAAAATGTAAAAAAATCAATAACTTACCAATGCATATAATCCTTAATAACACAGATTCTTGGATGTAAACTTTCAAAACTACAGTGCATATTCTTCAACTAATTAAATCCACAAAATATTTGTATAAATTTTATTACACTTTGATCAGATTTTACGAAATATTTCACACCAGATTTAACTCTGATATTTCCAGTTATTTTTGAAGACATCAAATATTTTCATTAGCATCAAAAACATTGTTTGAAGCATCAACTTAATATTTTTCAGCCGCAGAGATGCAACTATGTGTATTATGTTTTCGTTATTCAGCTAGTAGACGCATGATGTTTTTATATTCAATTCATTTTGAAGCAAACGATAATAAAACCCCTCTCACAAATTTTTAGGTAGGAAAGTTGGCCTCAAATTTCCAGTATCACAATCAGACGAAAAATATCACAAAATTATCCACAACATTCTTCTTTCTTGAAATCCATTATGACCTATAAAAATCAGAAATAGAAAATGTTTATATTGGTATTTACAATATCATCAAAAAATTTTAAAGAAGAAAAACAAAAATGGTCATTCAAAATTTTTCTTATTAATCTAAACAGCATTTTTACAAGACCTTACTTTACTGTTTTTGCTACAAAATTTAAAAGATGGAGAAAAGGAGAGTAAGATGGCGAGCTTAAACTTCCAAGGTTTTTCCCGAACTCAGTTTTTAATTGGATTAAAAGGATGTAATTTATATGCGACACTTCTTACAACTCTTCATTCTAGTAGAAAATATTTGAAATGTTTTCATCTGCCCTCAAAGGACAAAAAAAATAAATTTTCCAAAACAATGTCATATTCTTTCCCCGCATAGACGGTAAGATGAGGAATGGATAACTATTTATTGTAGATAATAATATTTATCAAGTTACCTATATCCAATACTTATATGCAATGTACCTTTATTCAATAGATTTTACAACATCCCACACACATTCATATTTATTTCTAAAACAGGATGTAAATTCAAAATTCAAAAGTAAGAATCATATCGCTAGTGTCTGTGTCTGATTTGATCTACATTTCAACAAAAACAAACAGCATGAGCCCAAGATTTGCACACGAAGGTTGGAATCAGAGTTAATTCTTGCCATGTTCCCCACAGATAATGCAGTCATTACTGTCTTCTTCTTACCTACCACCACCGCTATATTTATTTGAACTAGTTCTATATACTAGGTATATTTTTCAGTGTAAACAACCTATATTTCACATAAATATTTACTTGTCTGAGTTGTATTTTGAGAATATTCTAGTGAGGGATTGAAATAATTTATTATAGATGAGTTATTCCTTGCACTTTGTGGTACAAAAACACAAGAACATACTTCGAAGATTGAATTTCGGCTCATAACTACTACTCACAGATTGCTCTGAAGCAAATTGTTGGTAGTGAGTTACATGAACCTGAAAAAGGGGTCTCTGGTGTACCATGTCAGGTCCTTCTAGGTATGACTGCGCGGGAGAAAAACTCATTTCGTCTTTCCCTTACATTCATATCTTACAAATTACAACACATACAAATTATAATAATAAAAACACTCTCCCCGGTTTTTAGGAATATAGTATAGAATTTATGTGTATAACTATGCGTAATTATATAGAATTTATGTATATACGCTGTTTAATGTAGTTTTTATGTTTTAATTTACTTTTTATGTCTAAAGATCTTTTCTCTTATTTACGATTCTTTTAAAATTATTTTTTGAAATAACTACACTAGAGTTACTTTATTTACTTCACAAGCATTGCATGCAATTGTAGCTTTTTTTAGAGATATAAAATTTTATGTGACATGTAAAAATTAAATTTGTCATCAGTTACACGCACAAATTTTTTTATTTGTGTGAAATATTTAAGAAGCTTTCGTCAAAAAATTATAATTAACCTCGATATAACTGGAACTCTCATTTATTTGGAATTGTGTAGAACATAAAATACATTGATTCTTTTCAAAAAAGGAGCAATATTCAGAAATTAAGGGAAGATTAACAAACAAAGTTACTAAAATAACAATATTCATTAGATTATAAAATTAGATAAATATACTCTGTTACACAAAGCGCTAAAAATGGTCCACCAACACGGACGTAAATGCAACTTATCTTAATTTGAATTTTTAATGCTTACATTTTTCAATACTACCATTAGCTTAGCCAACGACATTAAAAGAAATAAACGAGAATTTGGGCTATTTTTTTCATTTTAAAAGTTTTTGAAGGCTCTTCTTCTAATGCATTATGCCCTAGAAATGGCTTATTCTAAATAACTTATCTTCTGTCTTCCCACAATACAAAAGTAACCTCTTGTATAGGTGTCGCCAAACTTGGTTCAATCATGGAAACATTTAAAATTTTTAAGAATATCGTGAGAGTATCCCTACTCAATACAGAAAGGGATTCATATACGTCTGCTTCTATTAAATGCATATTTCATAAACATATATAATCTCGTATGTAAATGAATATTATAGCATATGAGAAAAAATTCCAGTACAAAGGGCGAAAAAGCTTCTCGGAAACTATTAAAGGTAAAAAGAGCGATGCAATCTCCAAATTTGCTGTAATTTTCAGTGCGAGTAAAACTATATTTTGATTACAGCATATAAAATTTAAGGAAAGAACTATAAAGATTGAAAACATCTTTTTCTTGCCAATCAATATCAACACTTACTATCCACGAGTGAGAAATACGTAATTATATATACATTTTTATATAGTGCCTGCGAACGCGTATTTGACAACCTCTACTATAGTGCATTGATGCTTCAATTCCGACCATGAACTGTAGATTGGAAAATGTTCAATGAGTTCGATCACTTGTTAAAGTTTGTTTCTTTAGTTATAAAGTACCCTTTATAGTATTCAAATGTGCAAAAACAGTTTAACTGATGTGTTTACAAATAAAATTATAAAATAGATAAATTATTGACAAAATAAAAGAGTTACGTACCTGTATGTACTTGTAGCGATGGCACTGAACTTGAACTTTGAAATGTTACCTTGAAAATCCCATCGGATGGCCTTTTGCGCATACAAGATACAGTTTTAGATGATAAAATGACAAAAGTTGTCCTGCTTCACATAGATAACCCTTTTAAAATATATCTAAAATAATATAACTTTGATGCTATATTTTGAATAATAATAAAATTTGGTAGACTATATAAAATGTATGACGACATGAAGTCCAAATAATAACATAAAAAATAATGAACATTAAAGTTCAAATGGATTTAGTTCAGGAATGCTCTGATGAAGGAATTCTTGCCGAATATTTTAAATTATTCTACAATTATGTAACGTTTCACGAAAGCATCTTAGAACCGTGCATCTAATTTAACAAACGAATAAAAATAGAAAAAAAGAAAATAACTCTTATTTTGTGAAAAGTTTTTTGCATTTAATAATATTTTGCTTTAAAAAATAAATCGATTCTCATCTGTCCATTTGGGGACGCATAGAAAAGTGCAAAAAGATAACACAAAACCTTTGGTGCAAAGGTTTTATAAGATGATTATTCTTACCTTATTTTCTGTAATTTTGAAAAACAACACTATTCGAAAACATAAAAACACCAAAAGTAAAAAAAAATAAATAAATAAATAAAAATAAAAATTTGGAGAGAGACAGAGAGGTAGAGAGAGAAAGAGAGAACTGTGAGGTGACATTGGTGAATTTGTTAAATTATGAATTGCTTCGTAAATAAAAAATAATTAACTTGTTTTCCTTTATAATTTTTTGTAGAAATTAACAAAAATACTTTGTGAAAAAGAGAATCCTTAACAAAACGAAGAAGTTTGCGCTGAAAATTACAAACCCTCTGCTTCTCTTTTTTTTGTGTAATCTCACTATTAGGAAAACTTAAAATTCATTAGCTTCTAACAAAAGTATATTATAAGTAATCAAATTTGTTAACCGCTTCATTTCTTGATCTTTTATTAAACATGCTATATTTTTCTAACAACTTATCGGATTGCGCTTTTTTATCTTCGTTCAAAGAATGTTCTACTCTTCTAATAAATGTTATTTACAATCGCATAATATATTCGAATATTGAAACAAAAATGTAGATATTCTAATTTATTATCTAAAAAAATATACAAATATCAATTAGGCAATTCATTTTGAATAAAAAAAATAGTGAGATCATATCGTCGACTCAGAGCAACAGTAAGACATCCAGTAATAATAGAAAATAAGTTGTCTGATTTACTGTTATGAGAAACTGTGTCTGCATATAGTAGAACAGTAGGGAATTTTTATTTCAACACATCTGAGTTAGATTAAAAATAACTTTCTGTTTCGGAAGTTGTTCCACTTGATGCAGACACAGTTTCTCATACCAGTAAGTCAGACATCTGATTTTCGATTACTACTAGATGCCTTACAGTTGCTCTCAGGCGACGATATGTACTTTGGCAACTATCCTTTTAACGTTAGTTTTCAATCAAAATCCAAAATAATACATTCATTTTCAGCTATGAGATAATCTAAATAATAGCTATCGTCTATTAATATTTACAATAATTTTTTTTATCTCTATTTAATAATTCTTAATTAAAATTATTAGTGTGCGATTACCATTTCAAATTTTGTTTGTTTTAAGTGTTGAAGCAATTTGCACAGGCATGAATCGTGCAGTTGGCTAAGTGATGCGATCATTCTCTATGACAGTTCCACATAACATTTATTTAGAAGTTTATTTCTTTCTCTTTCATCAGAACATGAAGAAAAATCTTATAGGACGCACCATTGTAAAACAGAATATAATATCAGCTGGTATGCAGCAAAGTAATAATAATAATAATAATAATTCAGTGGGGGAAAAATCTGTTATATTTACGATTTTCCCGTTTTTTCACGGTCAAATATATATTTTCTCGTGAAATAAACAGTTTTTTACTGGCATCCCTGAAGACAGATTTTTTCTGTCAATTTTCTTTATTACTTTCCTGATACTGGCTCTAAAATTAATTCTGTGCTTTCCAGCAGCTATCTGAGTCATCTTACCTGCTTTTTTCCAAGGACAAATAAATGCATCATCATCGCCTATCTCTGGACAAAGAAAATAAATGTCACTTACCTTTCATGTTTTTTTTTTTAGCAAGTTTCAAAACCCATTCTTGACAAACACTTAAGCACAGGAGACAAAATACAACAATTTTTTTATTAATGAAAAAGGCACCTGTTAAAAGTCAGGTCCTTCTTCGTAAAAAAAAATTATAGTTTCATTCTGATCTTACTAGTATGATAACACAGAAAAGCATACTCAAAAATTCTACGATTAGCATTGTTGCCCCTATGTTCCCGGAGCTAAAAGCTTGAATGAGTAATTATGCATGACTAACGGTACTTAAATTCCATCCACGTACGAGATTCGTATCTGCCAGTTATGCTTAGGCTCGTAATGATTCCGTTATTCAGGTATCGTTAATAAGTCATTCAACACAAAGGGAAAAAGTACAGTTGTCCTTCATCGAGAGTTAAATGAATCTTTTAAAGATCTTTTCGATTTAGAACTTGTTGATAATTTTTAAAGAAACAGTGACAGGATGTACAGTGAAATTTATGTAAGTTTACGACTACTAAATCCCTCGTCATTTTAAGCTACAGATAAACATAGAAGTTTAAACTACTGGGTTGTTTAAAAAGCCCTCTGAGTGAATAAATGCATTTTTATTTAAATTACAGTGATTTATATGTTGTTTGGTAATTGTCTAACCTTTTAATCATGGTAACTGTCTATCTAAAAAAATACTGCGAGTAATTCGCTTTTCAAATTTGAACGTTCTTTAAAATCTATTAAATATATGGTCATACATAACCAAAAAAAAAAACACTATTAGAAACCTAAACACACAATATAAAACATTAAAAGTTCAATATATGTTGCAAAAAACAGCCAATGATAAAGTGACAACTTTCGCGCATTACACCCCAAAACCATTATATCGATTTCTTTCTAACTTTCGTTCTCGCTAAGCATATTATAATTATACACCTATTTCTATACAATAGACATTTAGTAAAGAGAATTTTATATACACATGTGCCATCTGAAATTATAAAAAAAATAAGTCCCTAATAGATGTAATATTAAATTTTTCTAAGATAAACAATTGTTTGTTTGTATCAGAATCACTGATAATTAAGTAACAGACAAAAATCAGAAAAAATATTGGTCATAGGATGAAATAATAAGATATTTAATCATTATTCAGCAGTTAAAAATTGTAACTGTTTTTAAAGCAATTTTTAAGGTGAAGGTTGGTATTAAAGATGACATCCCGCTTATACTGTTTCAAGATAAAATGAAGAAACTTGTTTTCTTTTCTTTTCTAGGATTATAATTGTTTGTAAGAGAATTTGGTAATCTTCCAAGAGTTTTCAGTTAAAGTTAATAGTTTAAATATACTTAATAGTTTTTAGAATAGATTAGTTCAAATGTATTTCAGTTGACGCAAGAGAGATTTTCTTATTTAGTTAACAAAATAGGTGTGACAATTTCCGTTAATTTGCAGTTTATTCCTAAAGACAGATAATCGTCCGTTGTCTGATGCAATCGCTTTGTTATCTTAATAAGAAAAGCCCTTCGTTAATAGCGTGTCATTTCTAGAAAAACAATTTTTTCTCACTTAAAAATAACCTTGTTGAAGCAGATTTTTTTAACAATTCATTTAGTTTTGAGCAGATTAAAAAATATTATTCCTGCAGCAAGAGTTTAAAACACTGAGTTAATATCCGAGTCTTACTTATTATTATGTGCATTTATAATAACTATTCTCTCATTTTCAGAGATTTATTGACATTCTGAACTACAAGTAAAAACTATAAGGATGTGTGACATTGAGAATATGTAATAACTGATGTCATTTGCAGATTAGTCCTGATTGTATTTGTGTCTTTAGTATGTGACATTGAGTAGGTGTAATAATCTAATAATACAGATAACAGGGATGAGAGTTCCGACTTTTTGCACGCCAGTATAATCTTGGAGAAAATGTCCCTCTGTTAAATCGCAAAACTGTTCCGATTAAATGAAATAACATTTCCTCTAAGATTATACTGGTGTGCAAAAAGTCGGAACTCTCATCCCTGAGATAATAATTATATGAATTAAAGTCCTCATAACAATTTTTTTTAAATTTCAGCAAACACAGTTACATTTGAAGATCTTATATAGTATTAAGTAAACCATGTGTAATAATTTTTTTTTTCTTCGATAAAGGAAATAAATGAAATGTAATTAATAAAATCATTATAGCAAATTTCAAATTTAGCTAAAGATCTTCAATATTCATTACTATATGCTCGCATGAAGACAACAACATGAGTCGAGACCAGTAAAAAACATTTCAAAAGATATTTTTTAAAAACAAACAAGATTATTTTATGTTTAGATTAGTATGACTTTTATAGGATTTCATAGATTTTATCAAATTTGTACTGTCAGGCATTGTATTTTTAACTTAAACAGTCGTTGAAGAATTTATAAGGTGTTTAATTTACCGAATCATACATCTTCGGTAAAATTTAGAGTCTACAGCTATTATTAAGTGCGTCGATCAAAATGAAAAACAATATAAAAAAGAAACAAGACGTCTCATTTAGTTACAAGTCTATATGGTATTTTATTAACTATTCTTACTCTGTGCGATAAATATAAGTACTTTTACTTTTACAGTAAAAACTGATGATGTAAACATTCTATTTGTATTATAATTCACAACAAATAAATACCATATATATTGTGAGCTTTTACAGAATAATATGAATATTGGGAGAAACAAAAGCGAATAAATGTTCATTTTTAGTTAGTATGTATACTAGGGGAGGCCACCCGGGCTTCCCGGGTTACAGAATATAGATGGAAATCGTTTCTTTTTTATTATTATTGGAAAATCTAATAGATTTTTTACATTTAATTTACATTTCTTAGAACAATAAGAAGCATTTTTATATGGAAATGTCAATTATGTGTTCGAATAAAGTTTTGAAATTTAATAAAAGTGATACTTTTGCATTAGCCGCATGCCAGGAGTTAATAGCCGAATAAATCGCCAAAGATTTAGTTGATGATAATTTCACTAGTTTAAGCGCATAGTTCGATTACATGTCTGTTAAATTTGTGTTTTATTTGTATTATCTGTGTTATTTTATTTATTTATGGACGAAGTTTTAATTTCATTATGGAATAATAGCCGGATACAAATGCTGAACTATTCATAGTGTTATGCGGAAACAAGTTAATTTTTTGTAATCGGGCTGCACGCGATAGAAATAGATTTAAAAAAGGTCATGTCTAAAAAATTTTTTAAGAACATAAAAAATCAGTAAATTGAGGTACAATTTTTAAACAAATTGTTTTAGAAAGGTAATTTTAATTTTCTATTCCACGGTGTAAAAATTAGAATTGTGCTATGTTTATAAGTTAAAAGAAATGCAGTAAAAGCCAAATTTATTGGTTAGGTATTGACACCGTCAGTTGGACGTCAGTACTACTCACCGACTTGTTTTTGCTTTATAATGTGGAATTAACCCCTTAACAGTCGCATTAAGTTACGGTTTAAAAATTCAGATAGCTTATTGCCACCAATTTTTCGAAAAAGAAATATTCACCTTATTTAATGACAAGTAAAATGATACCAAAATAAAGCCAATTGCACTATTTTATAAAACTGGTAGGAATCAAACAATCTGAATAAAACACACAGCCCGTGCATATCACGGGAGCGAGAATTAAGGGATTAAACTCGGATAAACGTAGCTATTTACATTTTTGTCGTTTATGAAAAATATTTTTTAGATCATAAATCATGTTTGTAAAATTCTGAGGCACATTGTTTGCATGATGTAATACATTGCTCTAGAAGGAAATGACTGATGTTTACACTGACCAATTAGACGTTTACTCAGTTTAGTTTTTAAAGATTCCTATCATTTCTTCTATTTCTTCACTAAATTATAAAGGTTATTGTTTATATCCCACATTACTAGTAACTTATTGTGTGTTTTTTAAGTAAATTGGGCTAAGTTTTCTCTCTCTAATATGTTTGATACACGCAGAGGGCTCCCAAATGGTCCGCTTTTTGAATATCAGTACTGTCTAAGAAAAATTTCCTTTATAGATTTTCTTGCAAATTATGTAAAGATCTGCGGGAAGATTATTTCTATTGCAAACGTTGAAGAAACCTACCACGAAAATATTTCTTATGAAGAAAAAAGGCGGTATCCAAAAAGCGGACAATTTGAGAGCCCTGCACATGTGGCTCAAGATTAATAGTGTTCATAAGTGAAATGAAAAAGTTGAGTTTTATTAACTGATACTAATGCATAGTAAATTTAACAATTAACATCCTAAATTATAAATCAATAAACATTTTGAGCAATGTTCCGAACCATTGGATGGGTACTGATGAGTGTAGAACTACACGCAGTATTGCTTATCATCACAATGTCATTTTATACAAGAAGTTACAAGTTATTGCATGCGTAAACAGCCATGACTCAGCCTGGAAAACAAAGCCCCTATTTCCCGGAGAAACAAATTCGCTGTTTCTGCACCTCATGAAAGAGAACTTTTTCTGAAGGTCTCACTAATCCACAAACGATTGATCTTTACTTTACCACACGAAAGTACCTTGAAGAGATTTACCTTTGTCACATATTGCTGGTATTCTGCTGGGTTAAAACATCACACAACACTGTTTTAACCCAACTTCACGGTATCGTACACCAAAGGTTATCTCAATGGAGCGTATCACATCTTAACCCTGAATCCGTTTCGGGACCCGTTTATTGTCATGTTCAGAGAGATTTAAAGAACAATGAAGGTGTATAAATATCGCTCTTCTGGAAATGATTTTGATCTAATTGGAAGGATTTAAATACAGTACACGACTTCAAAACGCCAAAACGCATTGTATTTTGTGCATTAGCAATAACTTCAACTTCACATTCCCAAAATAACGAACAGGAGTGCTTTATAAGTGTAAAACCTACGGGCGTATCCTTGTAGCTTTCGCAATATAAAAGAGTCTTTAAAACAAAAGTCACGACTGTCTTGTTAGCTACGTTCATCCTACAGCTAACACGGCCTTTTATAGTTTTTCTTAGATCAAATAGAATTCTTAAGAATTATGTGGTACGAACACGGAAATGTCGTTTAGTGTAACGGGGGTTGATTATAGTTGAGGTCTCTTGAGTTCCTATACATACTTGGCGTGATTGTTGAATGAGACAGAAATTTAAAATAAATGAGCTTCAAAAATTTGAATTTAAAATAAAGAATTTTTTTTTTCTTTTTTTGTACGTAGGGTGAAAAGTCTATTTCTAACTGTAATAAGATTCTAAAATTTTCTGTAGTCCACATTCAACTTTATTTCGAAACTCATGTATGATAATTCCTTTTTAAGCGAAAAGTATTCAAGTGAAAACAATGTATTTTAGTTTTTATTGCTGTTGTTTTGAGTGGAATATTTTTATATAGATAACAAAAATTTGTCAGCATGTTTATCTGAAATTTAGGATTATCTTAGAAACTCTTATGATAACCATCTCATGGTTAGCTAAACTATCTGTTACTTCTTTATCAAATTCACTTAAAAATCCTCGTTAAAATTATTTCAATTTCCGAAATAGCACTGAACGTTTCTAAATCTTTCCAAATCTGATGCAGTCTAGAGAGTATTTAATTATAATGCAATATGGCATTAGAGCATGTAAAACTCGATTTTTAAAAGATTAAACGTTGTTTACCGCCATAATTACACGGAAGTTTTTAAGACAGAAGGTATTTATGCATAAATAATCACGAACAATGATAGTTAAACGCTGTTAAATGTAGCCATGATAACCGCATAAAATAAACGAAAGCAATTAAATGCTGCTAAACAGTATTTTCAAATAAAGAAATGTATATTATACGTAATAAATTTATTCATAATTTATTTCAAGAAGTGCAAAGTTAGAAAATTGTAGATATATAGGTAAGAACATTCATTAATTTTAATGTTTTATGAATAAAAGATTTTTTTCGTAAATAACGTACCCATTATTAATTTCAAAAATATACTATGCGGCCGAATGTCGCTGGACACTTTCGATTTTAGGCGTTTTGTAGAATGTCTAGAGAAATACTTGGTAAATTCTTTTGCAACTTCAGGAATCTAACAAGCATGTCTAATTTCATATTTGTGAGTGAACGTTTTATCACGCGGGCATTTAGGGGAGCAGCAACAAATTGAATATGAAAATAATATTTGCAATCATCGTGGTCGCAATCATATGTTTATGCGGATCTTGTAAAACATCTGTGTTCATTTGAGTAAGAATCGCACATACATTCATGCAGGTATAAAGTTTTAAAAAAGTAAAAAGAAAATATGGTAAAAAAATGGTTTTTTTTTTTATATAGCATGTAAGATTTTCAACTAAATTTAACGCTACTTTCAAGAAAATTCCCAAAGCAAGGGAGAAAGAACATACTGCCATTAAAATACAAATATAATAAATATTTCTGTAATTAAATGTAATCTGAATCATCATAGCATTTGTATGAAATAAATTTTAACATCACATGCTCAGCGGTAACAAAACTTATATGAATAATTTAGCAGTCAACACTATAGGGAAACTTATTTTAAAAAGCCAGTCCAACATCGTGAAAATACAGAAAGTTATTAGCCATATAGTGAGCTGAAAATAAGTTGCTTTCTAAAAATAGCTGGATGATAAGGATTTTTTTTTTTTCATGATGCTTTAGTTCTTCTTAAGGGGGCTGGTCGCTGAACTTCGGAATTCTCCTCCGTAATGTTAAGTCTATGGACTTTTGATGCATTCTAATATTCAAAATATCTTCTCGAGAAATTCATATTTTTAAATTTTCTTTTCTGTGTACTCTTCTTAAAGGATGTCTCTTAGGTTTTTCTTATTTTTCAAAATATTTCTAAAATCTATGCTGAATTTAATATTTTATGTGTTAAAAGCGGGCGAACCATAAGTAAGATTTCAGAACTTCCTATAAAATTAAGTCTATACTTTAGAAATATTTTGAGAACTAAGAAAAAAAGAGACATCTTTTTGGAAATGTACACAAAAAATAGAAGTTAAAAATACTAATTTCCCGAGGAGATATTTTAAATATACGAAGGTATCAAATGTCCATAGACTTTACATCAGTGAGGGGATATCGGAAGCTGAGTGACCAGCCCCTTTAAGGGGGTCCGGGACACAAAAATCTTCAAATTTTGCAAAAACATTATATTTCAATAAAAAATTTCTCTGTTTTTTTCTTGCTTAAAATGACATTTAAATCATGTCTCTATCTGAATTAGAACAAAAAATATTAATTTTTTCGTTAATGGCTGTCATGGAAACGACTTCTTGTAAAGATGCATTTTTCTTCATGATAGGTTTTTTCACCATTTCTCGTATTTAAATTCTTATAACTCGAGAACCGTTAAAGATAAGGGGTTCAAACTTGGACAGTGATGAAACAGTTACGCAGCAGTTGGGCGTTTGTCACCCCTAAGTTTTAATAGCATCCTTTGCTTTAAAAAAATTCAGAAATTCTGTCTTGATATAAGACGAAGAATACTAATGAAATTTAGCGGTGTCAATTGATTCTCTGCTGCTACACTCTTTCATCACTGAACTTGGAACATATATTTTTCAATTGTTTTACATTAATTTTGATTCAGCATATTTGAAAAAAAAATATTTACTTTTGAAAATGTGATTTTTTTTTAAAAAGATGCATCACTTTTTTTTTTTTTTTTTTTTTTCGTTAAATATTTTTAATTTTTTTTATAAATTAACGTTTTTGAAAATGCTGAATCAAAATTAAAACTTACACATTTCTATTTATTTAAATGAAAAAAAAAAGGAAATTCTATAAATAATATTTAGAGTTATAACGACTTAAATTTACCCCACTCTTTTAATAAATTTTAAATTAAAAATTTTTTTTAAAAAATTATGAGAAGTTTTATCATGTTTTTTATCATTTTTGTTTACAAATGATAAGGTTAACCATCACAAAAAAATTCAGAATTTTAACTCAATACATAAAAATTATTTTAAAATGTGTCCCGGAAAATTACTCCACGTTTCTTTTAACGGTTTCTGTACAAATGCGTATGAATAAGAGTTTTCTATTAACCTAGATAAAGGTTAGGCACAAAACTTATTAAATGATAAACTATTTTAATGCTAAAAAGCCATAAAATATAATTTTAAATTCTATGTTTCAAGGTGGAATAATGGAATTATTTTTGTAGTAATTTATTGTACTAATTGATGACCTAGATTTCTGCGAAGTAAATTATTAAAATATTGGTGCAAAACAATATTTAAACCTGATTTCATAAATACACCAGAAAAATGCAAAAAAAGCAATGCATTTTTGAAAAACTGAATTTTACTTTATCAAGCAAAGTAATGTGCTATCACTATGAGAGCATCAGAAAGATTGAACATACTCTTTGTTTGTTATTGTAAATACCGTGTTATAATCATTAAAAAAAATCAGTCGTAAAAACCATATCAGAAGTTAGATTGCATTAATATCAGTAACCTCGATTGCATAATTTTCTTGAATACACGAGAACCATCAAGCAGATTACAAAATAAAATGAGAAGCAAAGCACTTAAGTGCAAGCTAGTCATTGAAAAAAATGAGAAAATGAAAACTATGATTCATTTCAACCGAATACCTTCCATTTAATTTTTAAAGGTATGCTAGCTAGTGAACACAGCCGTCCAATATTTTGCTTTTTGTAAATTAAGGAAAACTTAAATTACAGGAAAAAAGGTGTGTGATTTTGCTAATTTTTTTATTGTTGTATTATTAACTCTTAAATATATTCTTAAATTCGATTCTTACTGAGTTTCCCCAGAAATCATTAACGTTTTCCATTTTCCTACGAAAAAAAAGAAAAAAAAACTTTAAGAAAATACTGTTGACATTTGTTTAAATTAAATTTTCGGGATATAAGAATTTTGAAAATGTTGTCATCAAATAATTATCGACTATAATGAAAACAATTATTCATTACAAAATAATAAGTTTTAAATAAAATAAAATATTAAATCCTTTGGCATCAAAATAAAAATTCCTGTAAATTTCACACATGTAAGAAATTAGAGTGACTGGGTTAAAAAAATATAGCGTTGAAGAGACAAGAAATAAATATTTGACAATAGCCCGTCATACATAATATTAGTTGCATATTTAAACTAGGTTTTCCATATTGAAAACATCTAAGAATATTCATACTTTTTGTCTGGTCCTTAAAATTATCATAAATTTTCCAAGTCTTAAGACGTACACTTTTTCTTGATTAAATCCTTTTCCTCCATAAAACCACTGAAGACTGTCTTCAAATCCAAACTAACTACTTTTTGACATATTTTTAATTAATTTTTGTTCGCAAACGCAACAAATTGACAGACTCTCTTATTAAGAAACTGTGTAATCAAATTGTTTTCCGTTTATTGGTAAAGGCAAAATATTTTTCAGAAAATGCTGTCAAAGTTGGCATTTTCAACAGAATTTCCAGACGCGACAATGCAGGAACAGAAAAAAGGGCTGTCATGAGACAAACATTTTATAACTCAAGATGTGATTAATTTATCGGAAAATGAAATAAAAAACTGTTCAATTATAAATCACTTCAATAAACATGCCTGGAAGTAGTGTGCTTTTATATTTAAAAATGAGTCGGAAAATGTGTCAGAAGTTTCGCGTTGATTGGGAAAAATATTTTTTAGAACAGCCTTAACAGTTTTTTTTAACACAATAAATTAAAAGTATAGGCAAAAGACCCCTTTCTCCGCACTAAAATATTCGCCTTAAATTTTCTGCCATTAAACAGAGCGAAGATTATTAAAATTAGAGTTATTCTAAAGCTTCAAGGATGGAGCAACCAAAACTTTTTGCTCGTATTGTGTACGGGCTAAACTTTTAAGGTGTTAATTAAACGTTAACCCGTGTAAAGAATACTGAAAAATTACTGAAACAATTGAGTTGGTTTGTCTTATTTCAATCTACTATAATTTAAAAACATCCCTCACTTCCTATCATGATATTCGAAATATCGTAACATGGAGGCAAACTAACACAAACTGGATTGATTTATTTTTGTAGCAGAAGTATCTCTATTTTCATTACCTTATTTTGATGACTGGAGAAATTTAGTAGTGAAAACAGACTTTCTGAATTTCAGTAATCGAAATTGTAGCCTAAGTGTCACAGAGTTCCTTGAATGTAAAAATCACACCCAAAAGAATTCGGTACTAAAAGCATTGAAATAATGCATCATTTAAACAAGTAAAATAGCATAAACTGGACTATTTTACTTTACGTAGAAGCACGGCTGCTCTCTTTATCTTAGTTTGAAAAAAATGTAGTATTGAAAACAGACATTCTAGAAAAGAAAATTTTACTAATTGAAATTGTATCCTAAATATCACAGATCTCCTTGAACATGAAAATCACATCTAAGGGAATGCGGTATTAAAAATTGTAGAAATAATGTAATATTCAAATAATAAACTGGACTATTTTAGTTCTGGGTAGAAGTATTCCTGCTCTCTTTATCTTATTTTGAAGAAATTTAGAAGTGAAAACAGACTTTCTAAATTTTACTAAACGAAATTGTATCCCAGATGTCACAAAGTTCCTTGCACGCGAAAATCACATCCAAAAGAATGCGGTATTAAAAATTGTTCACGCTACGATAAATACCTTAAGTTCAAGAAAAGAGGAAAGAAAGATGCTTACTCGCGCATGAACAAGGGAATTTAAATTACGGGTAATTTCAACCAATTTCTCCAAGTCCTGATAGATTTCCATTTTTATCGTTTCAGCATCAAAACTGAGAGTTTGTTACTTTTCTTTTAAGTAAAAGTAAAGAATGTGTAACCTTAAATGATACAACATATGATTGTTATAACGCATAAGTTTTCAAAAACAAACAACCTGTTTAAGTTTAGGTCGTATTAGTGGCGAATTTTGTATTTTCACAAGATAATATCTAATACTACAAGCTATGACTACAGTTTGAATTTACTAAAACTAAAAAGAAAAAGAAAGAAAAATCATGCATTAAGCATAGATTACAAAACACTTCCCAACACTTACTGAATAATGTAAGGCGACACAATTAAAAACCCAATTTCAGCAGTGACAGCTCATAGTCGGAAAAGTAGTCATATTACTTTGTACAGCCTCTGTACATACGATCTGTAGATTTGTATATATACGTACTATATAGTATTTTAAAATTTAGTTCAGTTAAAAGCACATAAATTTCCGCCAATAGACCGGAAAGTACTTGAGTTTCTTTGACAGCCCTGTATATTATTTACAGATTTTTATACACACCACAGATATTAAGCTAAAGGTCTAAAATGCATAACACAACTAAAAAGACACTTCCGGAAATTACGATCCCCAAACGACAAAGTATTCAGTTCCTTGCCGAACCTTGTACATTTATTCATTTTTATTATACAAACATCTCTTAACAGCATCTGCATAGTTCAGCTGGGGAATGCATAACATAATTAAAATCCATCTTTAATTAATTCAAGCCTATAGATAGTAATGCTCATGAATTCATTTGTGAAGTCCTGTATATGATCTATAGAACGCAATATGCCCCACGCAATATGCAAAAATTTAGTTAAACCTAAAAACGCATACCACAAGGGAAAACGCACTTCTATCAATTATCGCTCATAGACCGAACCGCTGTAACAGAATTATTTTGTGTCACCCTGTAATTGAACGATAAATGCTATGCACTCTATATTTTACAGTAAGCATCTTGTAGTGTACTTCAGTATTTTAGATCACTTTCATTATGATTTAAATAGCGGAACATCATTAAAAAGCACTTTAACGATTTTTCCTTGTAGAACAAACACTAAGTAACGGAATTCCTTTGTGCGATCCTGTAAATGAATAATAAATGTTTTGCACTTCATACTCTACATAAAGTATGTTGTAGTGAACCTCAGATTTGTATATCAATTCCATTACGTTTGGAATAGTGTGACTGTATTAAAATACACTGCAAACGTTTTTTCTTCATGGACCATAGTGCAATACATACTTCAATTTCAATAGAGAACATGCCATGATAATCATCAAAAATATATATCAATTACATGGCAATCCAAGCATATTTACGAGAGCTAGAGCTCGGCCAAATGGTCAAACATACCAAAGTCAAACACATTTCAATAATACTGTAAAAAGTTAAAAATTTGAATCAAATCGCAAAATTTCACTGTAGTGCTTTAAGCTGACGATCAAACAGAGTTTCAATAAGGTATGCTCATGCTCAAATCCTGTTGTTCCAAAATGCAGAATATGGCGCGCGTAGCACTCATCATTCATTTCAGGAACCACAAAAGAATACGGTTACAATGTCTATTAACAATAATTGCTGGAAGTACGCTTTGAGTTGTGGTACGCGATTCTAAACTTAACTAACTTTTTGCGTATTACCTGGAATATATAAATTCTGATGATCATGTACAGGGCAGCCCTAAAGGAATTTGTTATTAAGATTTCCTAGGTAAATACCACATGATTATTTACTTAGAGATGTATTAAGTATTCAAATATAAGTATAATTAATGGTATTTTCGAGGGAATTAATGGATTTGGATGCTAGTTTCCGATACAAAAAGTGTTTGTTGTAGTGTGCTACTACCTTTCAAATTTAGTCTAAACTTTTATTTATTTATTTATTTTTAAACAACTTGTATGTTGATGAACATATCTGATCGCTGATATTTCTTTTTAAAGCTCAACCATAAGTAGACACTAATGTCATTCACTCAGATACTTTGACAGATGATAAGTTAGAAGTTTTATTTAAATGTTATCAAAATATCTCTGCAGTAGGCTTAGAAAAATCATGATTCTTTTTATCGTGAAATTAAATTTTATGGTTCGAAAGTGTGCGATTCCGAAAGATGTATCTTGATTCATTCATAAAACTTTAAAATGCATTTAAGTAATAATCTGTGAAGTGGTTTTTTTTTAAGGTATGTGTAAGGAACGTCATGTTCGTAAAAGTATTATGCTTTTTCAATAAAGTGAAGTTTTTCGAATTCAATAAAACTTTGAAAATCAACAAAGGGGAAGAATTTAAATAACAACTTTTAAATAGAATTTTAATGTTCAAAAATTTATTCCATGTTCAGTATATTGTGCATGTTTTTAGGATGCGGTTTTTCAAATTTATAAAACTTTAAAATGAAGTAGAATTAAATTGTTTGCGTAAAAATGTTTGAACATAGTGTTAACTCCAGAAAAACAAATTTCATGCTCGGAGAAATGTTTTTCGTTTTCTAAGATTCTGTTTTCTCAATTTATAGAACTTTGAAACCAAATTAACCAATTGCATTTTGCGTTGAGAGTATATTCATAACTCTGCACAATTATCTCATTTTATTTTATAGAGTTTTTGCTATATCAAAAATATAGTAGCATGATTATAATGCGTACCAAAAACTTTCAAAAAATGTATAATTAAAGTGCTTCAGAGCAATCTCAAAGAAAAAAAAAACTGCAGGAAAAGGAAATTCGAATTGTTATAGCAAAAGTATAGTATGCGTTGATAGTATATTCATAACTCTGCACAATTATCTCATTTTATTTTATAGAGTTTTTGCTATATCAAAAATATAGTAGCATGATTATAGTGCGTACCAAAAACTTTCAAAAAATGTATAAAGGGCTTCAGAGCAATCTTAAAAAAAAAAAAAAAAAAAAAAAAAAAAAAAAAAAACTGCAGGAAAAGAAAATTTGAATTGTTGTTATAGCAAAAGTATAGTTATAGCCTAGCATTATTATCATGCGTAACAAAAAATTTTAAATATAATTTAATTACACTGTTTCAGTAACAATCTTAAAGAAAGGAAAAGAAATATCTTGCTCGGAATATCATGCTTACAAAATTATAAAACTAAACAAAATTAACCAATTGCATTTCGTGTTCATAGTTTAGTAATAATCCTATATAATTATAGAAAAATATAATAGCGTGATTATAGATCATACCAAAAGCTTTAAAGTTTAATTAAAATATTTCAGTAACAACATTTAAGGAAAAACTGAAAAAAAAAAAAAAAAATTCAAGCTCTGAAAATGTTATGCATTTTCTGAGGTTTTCTCAATTTATAAAACTGTAAAATAAAAGTTAACCAATCGTACTTCGCGCTCAAAGTTTATTAATAACTCTATACAATAGAATTATCTCATTTTTTTTTATCGAATTGCTATTATAGTAAAAATGTTGTAGCATGATTCCAGTGAACGTCATTGCTTTTTTTTTCTATTTATATACAACAAGAATTGAAATCCAATTTTATGCTTAAGTAGCTAACGAACTTTTTGAAAACACAGAGCTCTGACCAGTCGCGTGTACGGATGAAAAAAAAAAAGAATATTTGCAATCTGATTGTCTATTCTTTGACACGAAATCCAAACAGAGACGCTTCTGTTGCCATGGAAACGTTTGAGACTCAAACAGCATGGTACAAAACAGATGTATCGAGGTACGATGGCACACTCGTGCTGTCAAATTGAGTATGCTTTGTCAAATGCGCTACCTATGATATGAAATAATAGTAAAACTATGTATATATATCAGTAAATGCAAATGAAAACAGAATATTTTTTCCGTGTTCCTTACATATCTACAATAGAAAATACGGAGCAGCATAGTATTAGGATGAAGTTGTAATTAAACAAATATTATGACTGTGTCAAATGGGAAAAATTATTAGAAACAGTAGCTTTTATATTTATTCCGATAGTATGCTGTCACTGTCGCGTTTGCTGAAAATCTAGTCGAAAACTTATAGTACACACATTTACCAAAACATGTTAATGAAAAAATAGTAAAATATTTATTATTTTAAATATTTCAAAAGAAAATAAATAAACTTTATATTTATATTACAGAAAGTAACATGAAATCATAGGGCATTTAATATTTTATTAAAAATAAAACTTGTAAAATTTTCAATTCGTAATTATAATAATTCTCAGGTTTTCAAATGTTACAAAAAATACTACACATTTTAAAAAAGTGACTTATTTCTCAGCAGATTAAAGTAATTTGAATATTTGGAAATCTGTTTGATGCGCCTGTTTGTCTGTCTGTGGCTGCACGGCATGATAGGAAAATCTGTTTGGAAATGCGTTTGTTTTTTACGTGTTTAAGTGTTTTTTTAAGTGTTTATTTGTTACGAGCATTTATATAGTTAGTATTTTGTGACATTTCTATTAGCATAATTATTAACAATCGCGTTCTAATAAAAAAATTTAATGTTATCTGACGTAAGTAAGAAATGCTAGCTCAGATGATTTAAAATGGATTACTTTTATAAGATATTTCATTTTATCACTTATTAAAATATTTTAAATTTGCCATAATTTACAGGTTGAAAAATAAGATTGTATTTTATTAATTTGAGATTATAAGATTAAATTAACAAAATATTTATGGTATTAACTCTGATTATTAAAGTCAATTAAAATAAACGGTCAAGTTCGAGTATTACTCGTGCTCAGAGGGTTCCGTACAATAAAGGTATGAATTATTAACTGCATTTTTTAAAAAATCGGTGCGAAAAGAATAAAAAGACTTTGAAAAAACTATACAGTAGAGTTGAGTGCAGATGTATATAATAGAAAAGTACGAATATGTGCACCATAAAAGTTCAAAGAGATATGCAGACAAAATAATACCAAATATTACCATTCTGTAAAACTCTTTGTTTAATCTTATCGGAATATGTTTATGATTAACTTAATTCGGTACTGACAATAAAAGTAGTACTTCATTTGACATTTCCTAAAACTAATTCAGCGTATTAATAATCTTTTCTTTTTACAGTGTAGTTAAAACAAAACCCTTTTTAAAATTTTAAACTTGGCATTGTGCTAAGCGAACTTCGAAAGAAGGTTGCGAAGTTTCAAGGCCCCCTTGGTCTGTGCCGCGTACTTCCAGATAGGTTTTTACTTAACTTTGAAAGACACGGCAGGCGTATTGAGAGATCCACTCAATGCAAACTAGTCGCGAATCCAATAGTATTTATGTGATTAATTCTAGTTAAGGTGTCTTGTACAGCAACGAAAATTAAAGAAAAAATTCAATTTTTAATTAGTCTATCTTCAAAACCTTTTTATGTATAAACAGGAAATTTTGACTATTTATTAAACAGATTGTGCTTTGTAATATGCTACCATTAGAAATTATACTTTTACAGAATTTGTGTATTGTTGAAATCAAAATAGCTCCTTTTTTTTTTTTTTTTTTTTTTTTTTACTTTATAAGTCATTGCGCACATGACATCTTAAGAAAGCATGTAGGGATTGTCAGGAAATTTGGTAAAGATATTAAACAAATATGTGTGTTTAAAATGACGTTCTATTCTTACGCTAAAATTATTTCATTAAATATATATATAAAACAAATTGAAAAAAAAATACTAATAAAAATTTTACTTTTTTAAAGAATAAAAATAGTCATAACTCAAAATATTACCATTGTAAATACTTAAAAGTAGATCATTTTAAACATACATATTTGTTTAGTACCTTTCCCAAATTTCATGACAATCCATACATACTTTCTCAAGATATACGCGCAATGACTCATGCAGTAAAGAAAGAGATATTTTGAGTTTCAACTATTCACAAATTCTGTAAAGAGCTAATAAATTTCTAATGGCAGCATATTACAAAGCACAAACTGTTTAATCAATATCGAAAATTTCATGTTTATACATTAAAAAATTTTGTAGATAGATTAATTCAAACTCTGAAGTTTTTCGTTTATTTTTGACGCATTTAAAAAGTACAAGACCCCTTAAATTAGTCTGTTTTTAACAATTTGACGTTTATTGCTTTTATACTGCTACTCGGCATTGCGCTACACAAATATATCATTAAAAGTTCTTATCTGGGCTTTAAAAGTTGATGGTAGATAGAGTACACAGCCCCTGTCATTATGTATGTCCAAACCGTCCGTATCTTTAAGTGTTAATATCTCGGCTAGTTACTAAAGATTTTTTTCGAAACTCAGTATCAATAATGCTTTTATACTTCTGCTGCGATAAGTGCCTCCAGCGCTCCTCAACACCTTTGCTGAATGCCTGCAAATCGAAATTTGTGTTTGTCGTAAAAATGCGCTTTTCTCAAAAACTATGTGACCTAGGGTGATCGCTATAATTTTCCTGCAAGGTTTATTTTAACGTCTACTACCTCTAATTTTTTCATAATTTTAGTTTCAGTAGATTCGGAAATAGATGTGGGGGGGAGGGGGCAGACATATTTTTCCACTACGTTTTCAACAATATCTCTGAAACTATAATACCTAAAATTAAAAGAAATGTATTTTTGAGTTCAGCGCTACGAAAGCTTTCACACGATATACAAAGGAATTTTTTTTTCAATTAACGTAATTAGCCCCTCTACATTTTCCCTAAATATATTTGTCAATGTTTAATAATCTGAAAATATTACAGTCAATAGTCTTTATTATTTCCCCCAATTTGAACTTTCCACTTTCCATAGTTTACGAGTAAAGTGGCTGTGACAGACAGACACAGGAGTGATCTTATAATGGTTCCGTTTTTACTTTTTAAGTACGGAACCCTAAAAATAACAAATCATTCTTTCTTTTCTTTTCTTTTTTAGAAATCGAATCCTCTTCTGTGCATTTATTTCCTTTTTTTGAAGCTATATAGTTGATTTTTTTTTCTTTAAAACGAAACCAATAAATGACAGCACCGATGCTGATTTCTTCATAAAATAAATGCTATTTTCATCTGATTTTGCAAAATGACTTCAAAACCGCGTGGCCAAGAAAGTAAATAATTTTCATAATTATTTAAGTACTTAACAATATTATTTTTTAAGGATTTGTAGATAATTCATTTGTTTAAAGCCCTTAAATTTGTGATTGTATGAATTTAGGTTATTCATAATTAATTTGATATTTAGGGGGCTAATAATTTCAAATCCATATCTGTGAACCTAAATTACCCGTCGCCTAAATTATAAATTTCAGAAAAGGTGTCTTTTCTTTTACCTATGATGTCACATTTTTGTAAAAATGCAATCAATGAGTATTTGTAGTATTATTTTAGCTGGGACATTTGACGAATCAAGGTTAACCGCTTGAAGCGCGGTAGTTCATTTTTGAACCACTTAATTTTTATTCCTAAATGCCACAATGGCACCAGAATTTTGCAATGAAAATTTTCCTTTTGTTAAATACGTGAAGAAAAACTTTTACTTATTTTCAATCAAATTTGTTTGTAAAATCTGGTGCCATTCAATTATTTCAGCATTTTACGAATAGAAGTACTTTCCCCCCTGAAAGGGTTAAATAAGTTACAACGAATTTTCGTAAACGTTTCTGGAACATTAGGGAACGTTTCTGTAATTTTTTCAGAGTTACATTTTGTTTTTGTTTAATTTCTGCCATATTTCAATGACAATAAATGAAAAAAATTCATAATTACATAACAGCATAAAATTGAATAACAGATTAGTAACGCTCAAGAAGTACTAATTCACGAAAGATTATAAATGTCGTTTATGTTAAGTAACTGTTAACTATTCAACGAACGAAATAACATAGAATAAAAGTGATAAAAACAATCCTTTTTTCCAGCATATATCGGGTTTCATATGACTTGGCATTGTTTAAAAATTACCTCGAAAAGGATAATGAACTTATGTGTAAGTAATCATATTTAAATGGACGGTTCTTTGGCCCAAAGCCAGATCCTTACTTTTAAAGATAATACTCAGATAAATCATTGCCCTCAGCATCCGAATAATCATCAAATTGATATACTTTTAATGTAACGAAATACCCGGTACATAATCAATTCTTGGCAAAGTAATCTTTTTCATTGCATTATGCTTATACTGACAAAATGTCAGAAATTGTAATGAAATTATTAATGAGTAATTGAAAAAAAGATTTTATATTTGTTACTTTCTGTTGAGTAGGTATATTTTGAATCTATTTTATAAAGCAATTTCCGCATTTATTTTGCTGATTTAGAAAGGTAGACAAATAAATAATAGAATATCTACATAAAACACATACCATTTCTTTAATATTTTTCTATGACCCGTATGAACTAGATATCGTAATCTAACAAAATAGCCTTAACACGTTGACTGCCACGCTACGAGTATACTCGCAGCTTTAATATTCGTGGCTTTAATTTATTACTTTCTCACCATTATTTTTTTTTTAATGCCTTATTTATTGGCAGAAATTTCGCTGTATTAGTAAAGCGAAATTTACCTTTCAGAATTTGTGGTGGCAAACGACTTTCAAGAAGAAATTTGAAAATTCTTACTTTTTGTGGCAGTGAACGTGTTAAGAAATTTTTTATTGGTAGTAATTAAATTTAATTTTTTTATTTATAATATCTTTTTATTTTAAAATATGCGTTACTCTTTGTTCAAATTTTCCTGAATCTTTCTTCATTGCTTACAATTTAAATTTGGTGAAGGCGATGATAGAACAAAAAACAGGCGTACTGTGGAAACACACTATTTGCCAGAATAAAAAAGAAATAAGTAAATATAATTCTTATTTTTAAAGATAATACTTAGAAAAATCATTGCCCTTAGCAAATTAAATAATCAAAAAATTTATACGCATTCAGTGAAATATCCTGCACATAATCAATTCTTCGCAAAATACCTCTTTCACTATACTTTATATTCACGTGACAAACTAGCGAAAACTGTAATAAAAGTATTTTATAGGATTACAAAAGAAAAAAGAGTTATTTTATTGAATATTTTAAAGTAGGTATATTTTCAATACATAGAAGCAAGCAGTTTTGGTAAAAAATAATTTATGCAACTAACGTGAAATCAAATATAAATATATATTTAATGGCAAGGGAAAAAATCAACCTTTTAAAAAAATCAACCTATGTATTTTTTATAAATTATTATGCAGAAAATTCGCATGGGTGCACCAAAATAATTTGTATTGTGTTTGATTTTTCGAAAGAGATTATTTCCAGAAATGTACCAACAATCTGGCCACAGCGTGCTAAGTAAGACTGTACTGACATATTATTATAAGAATATAAGTGCAATGATTTTTTATTTATTCTATTTTCTTTACTTATTAATTTTTATTCTTGTAAAGAATATGTTTCTCAATAGATCTATGTAAAATTAAAACAATAATTAATGAAGACATAAATTTAAGAGCTTGATCGCTAAAAAGAGTTTATATGATTCTTTTTAGGGTTTAATTGAGAAAGAAGGAATATAAGTTAAAACTTGAACATAAAAAAAGAGTGTATATGATTATCTTTAATGTTTTATTACGTTATAGATTTTTTTTTTAATGTGGGTCTTTTATAGAGCAATAAGTTAAGAAACGTCAATTTAAAATCAAAATAATGTTATAATAAAGCTATAGCAAATTTAACGACAACCAATAACAAATTATACAGGGTTATTTTGTTTTCCTACTAAATGGATTATGATATATGATGACGGGTTATAATGCAAGATTAGGAGAGGGAATCTAAGTTATGTTAATTAATTTAAAATCAAAATATTATATATATATATAAACTAGAGCAAATTTAATGACTACTAATAACAAATTACTTAAGGATGTTTCGTTTTACTACTAAATGGATCACGCGATATGATGGCAGGTTATAATTCAAGATTAAGGGAAGGACCCTACGTTATGTTAATTAAATTAAAATCAAAATAATATTGTAAAAATCTATAGCAAATTTAACAACGACCAATAACAAATTATACAGAGATATTTTGCTTTCCTACTAAATGAAAAGTGATATACGGCAACTAATTATAATGTAAGATTAAGGGGAGGAATCTATGTTATGTTAATTAATTTTAAATCAAAATAATACTTAAAAAAACTGTAGCAAATTTAACGTCTACCAATAACAAATTATGTAAGGACATTTTGTTTTCTTATTAAGGGGTCTCAGGAGTCTTACTTTTTACCTGGCGGTGCAATTTAGCAACATGTCACATTTAATTTTTTTTTCAAGAGTCTCTATAAAACATAAATGCATAAAAATTTTAATATAGACAATCTAATATCTCTTCTATTTAAAATAATTTTTTTAATATTCTATATTGAAATTTTATTTAATTTTTTTATGTTTAATTTTGATAAAAAAATTAAAATTGTTTTTTGACTTGCATGCACTGCGCGCAACTTTTTTCACAAACTAATAAAGAAATTTGCATGAAACATGGTAAATATCTTCATTTTAAGGAAAAGAATAACTTATACTTCAAATTTAGTATTATAATTGCATTGATCATTTAAAAATGGCAATTTTTCAATAAAAAAATGATTTTTTTCAAATTTTTCAAATTAAAATTAAAATTTCAAATAAAATAAATAAATAAATTGTTTAAAAACGAAGTATACGTTCAAGATACATTAATGTTACATCATTATCAATATTTCGGGGGTCTCTTGAACCAATAATTTTGTTCCAGTCTTGCGCGCAGTACATGCAAGACAAAAATTTTTTTTTTTTATCAAAATTAAACATAAAAAAAATAAAGTAAAATTTCAATATAGAATATTAAAAAAAATTATTTTAAATAGAAGAGATATTAGATTGCCTATTTGAAAAATTTTATGCATTTATGTTTTATAGAGACTGAGAAAAAAAATTAAATGTGACATGTTCCTAAATTGCACCGCCAGGTAAAAAGTAAGACTCCTGATACTCCTTAAATAGATTATGATATAAAATGGGTTTTAACACAAGATTAAGGAAAGGGGCCAACGTTATGTTAATATGAGATTTATTTATTTATTTCTAGTATTTACTTGTTTGCTCATCTAAATTAGCTAAATAAATACCGATAATGATCGAAAAACAAAAACGAACGCATCCGGTTAATAGGGTATCAAACTAGCGTGTACTAAAAGTCAAAGAATCTTTTGAAAACTTAGAAACAAATATAGAGCAAATAACTTCCGTTTCAAGGTTAGTCAGGAAATTCAATAAATAAATAAAAATAAACATGCTTCTTCAGTCAAAGGTGAATGTAGCTCCAGTTTATCTATTTAATGTTGCCCCAGGTATCGTTAAACGATGAGCCAAAAGGAGTTTTCTAATAACCTTAAATGAAGCACTTCAAGTAACAAGCAGTAAAAGTTGCTAACGGGGAGTCCTGGGTCAGTTATAAGCCAGGTTGAAAAAAATCCGTTTAGCAGGTCAAACACGCAAAGAAAATAGTTCTATTCCTCACTCAGTTCACGAACTAATAATGACTTAACATGAAGATTTTTTTTCTTGATTTCCAATATATCAGGTTACGGTAATTCAGAAATTAAAAACATAAGAAAGGTAACTAAAAAACTCAGTTAGCAACTTTGAATTTTGCAACTGGTAATTTGAATTGATATGGATAAAATTTTGAGACTATATATAAAAAATAATTATTATTTATAATTATTACAGTAAGAAACCTGTTTTTCAATATTTCAGTTACGATAAATCAGGAAATTTAAAAACACAGAGAAAGGTGATCGGAAAAGGCTGTTCTCAAATACAAACTGTCTATTTTCTGACGCTTTTTCTTTACCCATTTTTGCTTGCAAACGCATGAAATTTCAGATGCTTTTATTCAGAAACTGTGTAATTGAACTCTCTTTCCGCTTTTTGGTAACGGCAGAGAATCGCCCAGAAAATGCCCTCAAAGTGAGCGTTTTGAACCAAATTTTCGAGCGCGACAGCGTGGAAAAGGAAAAATTGCTGTCATGAGACAACAATCCTTTATAAATTAAGATGCAATTCTTTTATTGAAAATTCTGTTCCATTACAAATCACTCCAATTGTCATGCCTGAAAGTTTCAAAGTATTTTTACGTTTAAAAATGAGTCCGTAAATGTGTCAGAAAGTGTTACGTTGTTGAGCGGGGTAAAATATGTGTTTGAGAAACGCCTTAAAACATAAGAAAGGTGACTGAAAAATTCAGCAAACAACTTTGACTTATGAAACCAGTATTTGAAATAATATGGATCGAATTTTAAGCTTCTATAATAAGTAATTATTATTTATAATAATTATCGTAAGAAACCTGATTTTCAAAATTCGCCATAATTCGGAAATTTAAGGCTAAGAAAAAAGAGAAAAATCATTTAACAGTTTTGCATTTTTCTACTGGTATTTTAAATTTGTCGAATTTCGAAACTACCTAATATGTAAATCGGACTTATATTTATTATAAATAGGTTATATTAAACATGTAAAAAATGATTCATAAATATGATATGATATTATAAACATGATAAAAAACAAAATGTAAATATAAGAAAGGTAACTGAAAAAATATGGTGGGAGTGCCAACCGTTGTTTGAGTGAATATTCCTCGAATTTTGAGAATATGTAATATACAATTAAAACTTGATGTCCAATATGCAATTAATACTTAATATCGGTTAAAATCATGACAAAAAAGAAAATGTAAACACAACGAAGGTTACTAGAAAAATGGATTAATACAATTTACTTTTTCAACTGTTATTTGAGCTAACGCGTAAGACATTTCGAGATTATTCAATATGTAATTTATACTTATAATTATTCAAAAGAGGTTTAAAAACTGTTTCAATAAAGAAAATATAAATATCAGAAAAGCGATAGGAAAATTCAGTTAACAGCCTTGATTTTTTTCAACTCTCAATGAATCGATATGTATTGAATTTCGCACTTATCTAATGTGCAATTAGTTTGCGTAAAGATTGAAATATATACATATATATAATGATAAAATATGAAATGAGAATGTTTTATATGGCTTGTTTAGGACTTAAATTTTCTATTTGTATTTTTCTTTTCATACATCGACATTTACATTGAATTATAATAAAAAACAGTATGCAAAACTAGAATGCCTTTTTTAAATAACCATTTTCTTGTTCTAAAACTTTTATTTGTTCTAATGAAACGGTCTTATATTTTTAGAAAATTATAATTTATATTCAAAATATTTTTAATATTAATATTTGATATTCAAATTTAATAATTTCTTATAAAAACTTTTATTTTACAGGGATCGCTGTTTTTTTTTTTTTTTTTTTTTTTTAACAGTCAAGTGCATTAAACGACTTTTAAAAAACTGAAAGTTGGTAAAACAAACACATTTTTTCCTCAAAAAGAAATGCAACTAGCGTCCTAGCTTACATTTCCTCCCGTAAAAATAACAGTTTATTTTATTTTGTTTTATTTTATTTTTTTACAATACAAAAGATTAAAATATATGTTGATAAATTGCTTGCTTTGTAAAATCGACACATAAATATGCTTCTAAATATTTTCTTGTGAATATTTCAGCGATTTAATATATACCGTATATACTCACGTATATGTCGAGGAATTTCTGACAATTTTCGGTAAGCAAATTTGGGGGGTCGACTTATACGCGAGCCAGTTAAAAAAGAAAAACAAAAAACTTCGAATACTGCAAAATTATGGCTTTTTATGTGTATGAATAAAAAAATAATACATAAAATATACAAATAACAATAATTTATCATTTAAAAAAATAACAATAATTTATCATTTAAAAAAATTTCAATGATTTGTTTTTGTTTACTTACTACCTTTTCGCATTGGCAAGTGAAATCTTTGATTTTATTCTGTGCAAAATTGAAGTAAAAAGTTAGGGGGTCGACTTATACGCGTGTATATACGGTATATATATTTTGTAATTAAAATAACAAATATGACATTGTGGTGCACAAAATACAACAAAATAAATAATACGTCTTATTTTTATTTTTGAAAAGTTACCATTATTATCCAAGAAATGATTATGAAATGGAAATGAATCATTGGAACATTAACTATTTCAAGAATCCCCAAATAAACATTATGAATTTGTAACTGTCTTTTGATATTAAATTTTTTTTTATAAATGTGTTAAACATCTATTATTTTAACAAGTACAGTTTGCCAAGGAAAAAAAGGCATGACCTGCTCTTGACGAGTGAAAAACAACATAAAAAAGAACTAATAACCAGATAATAATAACATCACAAAGCTATTTCGTGGCTTCAAATGAGAGTCACATTGTGAAAAGAATAAGTGTATGGTATAAGTAATATGTAGTAACGTGTAGTGCAGAACCCTGCGCAACCCGAAATTTCCATTTGAAGTCAACCGGCAACCCGACCCAAACCCACCAAAAAAAATTTCCTCGATCCGCAACCCGACCCGAAACCGCCAAAATAATTTTCAGCAATCCACAACACAACCCGATCCTGACATATTTTAACACGCACCCGACCGGACCCCGCAATGAAAAAAAGTAAATCATGTTTTAATGCAATTATGAAAAGTAATGTACAGTTGTACCAATTTTATGTTTCTTACTAATACCAATTTTATGTTTCTTATAGAAAAATGGACAAATATATATTCTTTAACATTCAGATATGTAGTAAAACGTCTGAGTAGCGGACGCCTCAGGATCGTTGATGTGGTGCATATCGCTCAAACCGAATACTTTTATGCGCAACTTTACTTTTACTTTCGCTATTTGGGCTTTTTTATGCTCGTTTTTACACGTCACACATTGATCATCGCATAAGTGTTTTTTATACATACATTATGCGATATTCTTACTCCCATTAAAGGTATATATTTAAAAACTTTTCGCCAAAACAAATTATGGAAAAATATGTGACTGTTTAATAAAACCGTTAAGATTTTAAATATGGAAAAAAAAAACTATCAAGCTAAAGTTTATAAGTATGCACAAAGGCGTTGAGTTAAATTTATTCTATACGTAGGACTAGGACATCTAAGAGTAGCAAATATCGCCTTGAACAAAGGATTTAGCTACGGGTTTTTCAGGCTAAATCAGTAGAAATCTCTGTACACGAATCGAGATGAACTGATTTGTGTCGCAAAGTAAATATATTATCACTAATGAAGTGATTTACTTAATATTTTTAAAATCCCTTATGACTAATAATAATGTCGTAATAACGCACACGGAATAGTGGAAAACTAAACGTTCATACAATTTATGAATTCTGCAATTTTTGCACTTTTAAATGGGAAAATAGGTTAAAAAATTGTTATAATGTACTCTTCAACTTTTTTTTTTTATGAATTTACCTAGAAAACAAGTATTTTTATTCTTATAATTATCCTCCTACACGTCAATCAGCTGTCGTCGATCAAACAAACATAGTTATATTTATTATGACTGTCTAGTCTTAAAGGGTTAACTGCTAATAAGCCCTCGGCCCCAAGGAAATATACACTTCGGCGCCCCATTAGGGGCTTATGGGCGTTTTTCAGCTTGGAAATAAACATATTTTATGAAGTTGTTTTGACGTCTAGGAACGAGGTAGAAATATGAAAGTTTTTGTATAAAAAATCCCATATTTTGAAATAAAAAGAGCATTTTTATTAATTTTGAATTAAGAACGCGTTTTATAGATTCGCTTTTCACGTGTCCCCTATCGCTGCACCCAAATTTTTTCCCGAGTGGTTTCATTTGAAACCAATGCAACAAAAACTCGTTAAAAATAAATAAATATATATATATATATATATATATAGATAGATAGATAGATAGATAGGTGTTTAATTCTTGAAAAGCAGTTTTTGAAATCTTGTGTTTTTTTTTTTTTTTTTTTTTTTTTTTTTTTTTTTTTTTTTTATGGCGGGCAACCTTAATGCGTCAGTTTTCAGCAAAATATCTAATTTTTTTTTCTTATAAAAAAAAAAAAACGAACAAAAAATTAAAAAAAGAAAAGCTAAGTCCTAGGGAAATATATAAGTTTTCGTCTTTTTTTTTTTTTTTTTTTTTTTTGTGAAGCAAGGAAATCACTCTATTAGTTGAAAAGATATTTTGAGTATCGCCTTAAAAAAAATGGTTTCGAGAAAACGGCGTTTAAAATTTTGCAACACATACTGCTCATTCGTTAACTGCGCTTAAAGAACTGCCATAACTTATATATGTGTTTGTATTTCTAAAAACGGTTTCCAGAGAACATTTATAAAAATAATAAACACTCAAAAATTTTTTGATGCAATATTAGTTGTCATATTTAAGAAAAACGAGTAAAAAAACTTTCTCTTTGCACGTTTTTAAATTTTACCCCTGCAATAAAAAAACAAAAGAAAAACTTTCATATCTTTAAGTTTCGCCTCTTCAAGTCTTTTAAAAAAAAAAATAAATAAATAAATAAAAAATAAATAAATAAGCGGAAAAGGATTCGCAAACATACACGTTCCGAGGTGAAAATAAATGAATAAATAAATAAAATAGAAAATAAAATTTTTGAACTAAAAAGAATAAACAAAAACTAATTGAAAAATTAAGTAGAATAATTACATTTTCTCATTTAATTTTTTTAATAAATATTATTTTTCGATGCATATTTTAAAAGAAAAACAATGTTAATATCATTGAAATAAATATAAGAAAAAAAGTTACTTAAATATAATGAAAAATTATTAAAACTTTAAAAAAAAAATTAAAGCTAAGTTGTATTTCGTTATTTTAAAGTTTAGCTGTTTATATATAACGAACAGATGTTTTCCAAAACAATTGAAAAAATATATTTATAGCGCGTAAAAAAGTACGTATTGTTTTATAATTTTTAAAAATTAACTTAATGCTTATAAACCTTTCAAATATTTCTTTCACACCATTTAAGTGATTGTATACTGAACCAATAAATGTACTTTCTTTAAAAAAGAAATTCTGCATACATTAAATTAAAAGCATTAAAATGTACTGTTAGTCTTTAATTATGTATATTTTGCACACAAAAATTAAATACATTAATATATTGAAATAAGAAATGTAAAAGACAATAAATGAAACAAATATATATTTTTTCTCATACTTTTTTTTTTCTTTTAATCAGATCTCAAAATTCCAGAAATTAATTATTAGAAGAAAAGTAATTTTTTAATCTTTAATTATGGAAATTATACGAAAAAAAAAATTACTGAAAATAATTTTAAAAAATAATAAATGAAATGAAAATATTTTTTCTGGTACTTTTTCTAAAGAAATCAAAATTTTAACATTCATATTTATTTATAACATGTCTCAAAAATTGGTAAAATTATAATTAGAAGGAAATTAATTTTATTTAATCATTTGCTTACCAGATTAACTTCTGGTCTTCAAATCCTTCCAAGGATCAAAGTTTGCATGACAATATGAAATAGCGCTATAAATCCACTTTTTGCATGAGTCAAACAACTGAAAAAACAGTAAATAAACTAAAAAACAGGCGCAATTTTGATGAGTCAGTCTAAAACTGCACCATATTCCACTATTGCAACGCAAACATTTCACATTTTCATTGAACGAAATATACAGACAAAACACATTTTTACGGCAAAGAAAAAACGCACTGATCAGGTGTGGTTAGAACTGGGACGCAACTCGAAGAGTTTCTGTTAGGAGCGGCAAAATTCATTCCAGAGACGGAAGAGTCTTCTTTGCACCTGGCGGCTATCGTGACGTCACGAGAAGCTGTAGTGGCGACATCTGCCGAAATGTTTTCAAGAATACCTTGCCGGTGTCGGAAAGACTGGGGAACAAGACTTCCGCTGAGGGGGAAATCGATGCCAAAGGAAATTAATCGTTTCTGATCTATAGATCGCTATTGATTTGAAAGGTGTTAGGTGCAAGTTGAAGGGTGTTAGGTATGGATTAAACATTTGTGATCAACACTTATTCATCGTTCATGTGGTCGGTTGTTTAAACATTCGAATAAAAGTTTCCTAGGATACGTAGGCAAATCTATTTTATATGATACTGATTTAGATTGTATCCCACTTAACATCTTTTGAGTATTCCAAAACACATCAACAATTCGCTAAATAGTGGAATTTTTCGGTTAATGAAATGCATGCGCAGGATCGTAGAGGTCTGCACGAGCCGGAATTTCCACGCCCGCGCCAGGCCCGGACCGAACGAAAATTATCTTGGCACGGACCGGCTCGTTTTAAAAATTAAAAGTTCGGACCGAGCCCGGCCTGGCTTTTTTATATTTTCTCAGTTCACGGGACGGTACGGACCGTACAAAATTCCAGTGAAAAAAGGCCCGGCCCGTACAAAAATCAAATAAATCAGGCCCAATTTTTCTTAACATACCATTAAGACTCTTTTATAATACTGCATACATATTTATGGGGAAATTTTACAGTCTGATTTAGATGACTATGTATTCGCAATACAGAAAATACACAATAGCAACATTATTGATTACTTTACAACATTCAAATAAAGGTTCATAAAAAAAATTAATGTAGTTCAGAAAAAAAGGGTTAAAAACATCATTACTTTTTAAGCTGTATAATAAAAAGTAGATTTTTGAAATTATTTCTCTGTAATTTATTACGACTGTTCTCAAATCCAAAAACTTTTTTCTGATATGTTTCGGAATTCATTTTTGTTCGGAAACATATAAAATTGACATATGTTCTTATTCAGAAACTATGTACTCGAATGACGTTTTTCATTATTTGGCAAACTACTTTTCAAAAAATACTGTCAAAATTGGTGTTTTGAATAGAACTTCTGGACGCGATAGCACGGGAAAGGAGAAAACCTGTCGTCACGTGAAAATAATCGCCTATTACTCGATAAGTAATTTGTAATAAGAAAATGGAAAACGCTATTCGATTCCAAATCGCTTTAGTAGTCAGGCCTGTCAATTTCATGCCTTTACAGTTAAAAATGAATCAGAAAATGGGTCAGAAAGTTTCGCGTTGTTGAGCAAAGAATTTGGCAACCACTTTAAGGTATATTTCCAATGATCCCGTTAACAGACGTTCATATGGCTATTACTATTTTTACAAAAAAAAAAAAAAAAAAGCCTGCCCGACACATCCCGGGAACAATTAATTTCACTTCTGGACCCGTCGACTATATAGAAAAAAATTTAAAACTGATCCCGGCCAGGCACTAGTCTGCTGAAAAAAAATTAACCCCGGGCTCAGATAGATGTAACTGTCCGATACCGATTTTTACACTGGATATGTTATATTTCTGTATTGATATTGTAAAACTAGCATCAGCTCGTGCAGTACATATCTACTTAACACTAGAACTACAGTGAGTCGTCATTTTGGCGGCTACCATATGAATATGTTTCGGTTCAAACCAGAAATTTGATTATGAAATAAGTTTAAAAGATACAAAGAAGAAAAACGTTAAATAATAAAGATAAACTGTTTTAAACCAAAATTCTGGTGTGAAATATTTTTACAAAACTTGACTCAAATTTCCGGTAGTTCTAGTGCTAATCTGGCGAAAGTCAGATCCATTGAAAAAGGTTCATATTTTGTCAGCTTCGTTTAAAGTTTTATATCGGATCGGTAGGTCCGCTTAATTTTTTATCGGCCCGGCTAACCCGTTTAATTTTTAATTGGCCCGGCCCGTTAAAAAATTGTCCCAATTCTGCCTGCCCGGTCCGTTTGAAAATCTGTCTTCATTTTGCCGGGTGGGGCACGGTACTCGGTCCAAGCCCGGAACCGCGCAGACCTCTAGCAGGATACCCCAAAACGGTCGAAACCAGCGTTATGAAAACTTACCAAAAGAGGATATTATTCAAACTCAAATTCACTTTCTAAAAAATGAGTTCGAGCTCAATTCAACATTTATCAAGCGAATCGGCTCAATTCATTCATTTTCAAAAAAGAGCAAAATTCAATAAGGATTCCTGAAAAAAAAAGAAAGAAAGAAAGAAGAAAAAGGAAATAATTAAAAAAGAAAAAGAAAAGAATTTGCTTAGTTTTTTGTCTTATAAGAACGATTTAAAAATCTTTTTGATTAATTTAGTATTGAAAAAAACTTAAAATATACCGGTTTAATTCAAATATTATAATTAATTGCCGAAACGTCAGTGAAGGCTTATTGTGGAGACACGAAAAGTTTTGATTTCCGTTTGTCTGTCTGTCTGTCTGTCTGTCCGTCTGTTCCGCGATAACTGCCGCAAAAAGCACCCGATCAGCTTGAAATTAATTGGGCATATTCGTGAGATACCCGGACGTAGCTGTATAGTTTTTGGTTAAATTTGGTTCATTCGTTCGGAAAATATGGAAGATTTTATTTTTCTTTATAATGCTTTTCTACAGCAAGTCAGACGATTTTCAAATTTCGATTTGTTGAAAGAAAATGGCACGTTTGATTAATGGATTTAAATGTCAAATTATGGATACTAAAATTCCAAATAAAGGTTTTAAATTATTCCTATTATATTGAAGTTTTATCAATATATCTATAAGATTTTTTTATTTACGTGTATAATGTTTTGAGGACATTTATACATGTATTCCAATAATATAAAGAATTTTTAAATTAATTTTCTTGTTTTACATGATACATATTTCTTTTTTTTTCCTTTTCTTCGTTGCCTAGCGACTGTTATTAGTAGCCTATCATTGCGTCAAATATGAATGAAGTTAGTAAATTACGTTAATTTCGTTGCAGGTACTATTAAAAGGCTATCACAAAAAATATTTTATCGCGCCAAATCGATGCAATTTATGCAATTAACAGTGGGCACGATAATGAATTATTTTCCAGTAGATTTATAGATCTCCAGATATGCCTATTTTGGGGGGCTTTTAATATGTTATTGCTATCGCATGGATTAGGATGTTTAAACTAATGTTTAACCATGCTATAAGTGAAAAAAAAGTACAGTTAAAGGCATGTAAATCCTTTTTAACACTTTCCAACATGGATGAAAAGTATTTATGACTTCAGTTTTTCTATCTGTCGCCTGCCGTGTTTCTCTACGTGCTCTAACTCGCGTAAATATAGTCGGGATTACATGTAATTGATATACGTTATTGAGGTTTGCCAAAGTATGTTTGGTATTAAAAATGAAGAGTGTAGCATTCATAGCTTAATTACAGGGGCACTCAAAACTATTCCGTTACATTATAGTCTTTGGGAAAAATCGTCTGCGGTGTATTTTAATAATGTTACACAATTTTAAACGTAATGAAATTTATATACTTTATTAAGGTGCACTAGAACCTGGTTACTATAAAATATGTTATGTGTAGCACTTACAGCATGCGTACAGGTAACTCAAAAGTATTCATAATATTACAATCTTTAAAGAAAATCCTTTTGTGGCGTTTTTTAATGATGTTACTCTGTTACAAAATAATAAAATTGATATGTATTTTTGAAACATTTTTGTAGTATATGGGGTGCAAAGCATATGTTTTTTTCAGGGTCACACAAAAGGGGTCGATTAAAATGTGGTCTACGGGGGAAAAAACTCTTCACAGCTTATTTTAACACATTAGCGACGGGAAACGAAAATTCTCGTTTTTATTCAGAATACATCATTGGCTAAGGGAGTGACTTCTACCTTACAGAAAAGTCATTTATATTTTGTTGTCCATATTTTTTATAGATTGTAAGGCATTATATATTACATCCGTACATTGAAAGATATTTACTGCTGCATAAACATGAAAAACATATCTCAGAAACCAATTTCCGAGACACTTTCAGAAGAGGGAGGAGCTTCTACTGTTTTTAAACCCAGATTTAATTCAGTCAATAAAGACGTCAGTGTGTTAATTGTGTTGCACTAATTCAAACATTATGAAATTAAATTACATTACTGTGGTTGACTACAAGAAGCTTGAATATGATTTGTATCGTATTTATCGTTCATTTATAGGGTCACATAAAATATTTCGGATACAGTTCTGGTCTATTAGGGATGATTGCTGAAGAGCATTTTCGATTATGGTGTGCGTTTTAACGTTAAGTAACTTTGTGCTTAATAAGTAGTGCTTAAATATTGTATAGACCATGTACAGGGATACACAAATGAATTCGTAAGTATAAATGAAAATGAGCGCGAATTGCTTCAGTGTTTTTTTTTTTTTTTTTTTTTTTTTTTTTTTTTTTTTTTTTTGAGTTATGTATTTCCCAGCCCAATTACATTTAGTATACTAACAAATGTTTGCAGAATTTAAATAGAACCATATACAGCACTCCGCAGAAACTGGATATATGGTGCACACTATGCATACTAATCCCCGGAAATGTGACATGAGCAGTTTTAAGAGGGTTTTTTGTCTGCATTAAATTTAAATGTTATAGACGACGCGTAAAAATCTTCACGTAATATACAGGGCTGTAGAAAAGAATTCATGTACGTTTCCGTCTATTGGTAGAATTTACTAAAGGACATTAACACAATTAATTGATAATTACAAATGTAAATTAAATTACACTACGAAGGGGTTCAGGGGGGCTCTGCCCCCCTGAAGAAATCTACTTTATTATCTAAAAATTACCAGAATAAGTAGTTCATGAGATTTTCAGAATACCATTACATAACAAGGGGTTTAATTTAACGCTTCTAATGTCAGAAGCCTTCGAAATATTTTTTCGTTTTATAAATGTTTATGTAATTTCAAAACTTTAAATTTCGTTTTTTGTAGAAAGATTAATATTACTCAAAGGATGCTAAACACAATGAATTGTAGAGCTGACGTTGAGGCTCCTGATCTGCAGATTTACTAGTATAATAAATACTTGACAATTAATCTTCAATTACACGATTGGTTTAATGTTAAACTATCAGGGTAATTGCCGAAACGTCAGTGAAGGCTTACTGTGGAGACACGAAAAGTTTTGGTTTCTGTTTGTCTGTTAGTCTGTCTGTCTGTTCCGCTATAACTGCCGCAAAAAGCATCCGATCGGCTTGAAATTCACTGGGCATGTTGATGAGGTACCCGGACTTAGCTGTATAGTTTTTGGTTAAATTTGGTTCATTCGTTCGGGAAATATGGAACATTTTATTTTGCTCTATAATGCTTTTCTATGGCAAGTCAGACGATTTTCAGATTTTCATTTGTTGAAAGAAATGGCTCATATGAAAAATGAATTTAAATGTTAAATTTTTTATGCTGAATTTTTTAAATAAGATTATTAAATTATTCCAATTAGTTTGAAATTTTGACAATATATTTGCGAAATTTTTTTAATTAGGTTTATAATATTGGGGGAATTTTATGCATGTTTTCCCATAATATAAAGGATTTTGTTTTATTAATTTGACTTAATGCATATTTCATTTTTTCCTTTTCTTTCATCTGTTGCCCAGCAACATATTTGGTTCTAATAATACTAGTATAATTGCGTGTATAATGTTTGAGTAAAGTCAACGTCAAAACGGATGAATTAATGCATTTGTATCTTTGCATATATTAGATGGATTTTAGCCCAGAAATAAAAATAGGCAATATTTCATTTATTTTATTTATTTTATTCAAATATTTTGCTTAAAAATACAAAAGTTCATTATTTTCATAGATAATAACGTAACATTTTTCCATAACATTTACCAATATTTCTTTAATTGTTGCCAAGAAAATCAAAACCCGGAATAATATTTTCTTTTAAACAATTTTCAATCGAAATGTTTTGTCGTGAAACAGGAAAATGAAAAATAAAATTAAGAATAGAAAAATTAATATGGCGGCATATTGGAAATAAAAAGAAAACTCTCGCGTATTTCTTAATATAACAAGATGAAAAGTTTTGAGTAAGTACGCATAGCAGGTGAATTAGACGCCATTTATCGAAAACAAAGATGCTGGAATAAAAAGATCTTGGGTAAAATAAAATTAACTATTATTCACGGAGGAAAGAGATAGATGGAGATGCAGTATGCCATAAAAAGAGTTTGCAATACGATGTGCGTTATCGCTCAGATTTAAATGCCCTCATTCGGCCCAAACAAAACAAGCACGTGGAACAGGGACCGAATTCTTTGACTTCATTCCTGCATTTTTTCTGTAAAATGAAAATGATCTGCTTATATTTAAGCAATAAGCATTCTAAGGTAGCATTTCATTGTATTATGAATTAAAAACTGTATTACTAAAAATATTATATTATTATTATTATTATTATTAAGCACGTCGTTGTGTTGTGCCGAATGTAGCGGATTTTAGGGTTACATTTTTGGCGTCACTTCAAGATTTATTGTCTGTGTACGGTTAACATGAATATTTTATTTTAAATTTAAATTTTATTAATTTATAAAAAAAACTTATTCTTATCCTTATAAATCACTGCGTAAAAAAAAAAAAAAATCTAAGATATACTATAACCATCCGCACAATCAATAAAAAATTACGAATGTAAATTTAAATAGACTACGGGGGGTTCAGGGGGCAGAGCACCCCCGCCCCCTCCCTGAAGAAATGCAATTTTTTATTTAAAAAGTTACCAGAATAAGTAGCTCATCAGAATTTCAGAACATCAATGTATAACCACTTGTTTAACACTTTTAATTTATGAAACTTTAGGAAGTATCTCGTATGCTTATAAATATTTATGTAATTTGAAAACTTTAAAAAGCGATTTGTAGGAAATTCAATATTACGCAATGAGTGTTAAAAAACAATGACTTGCAAAGATGACGTTGAGGCTCCTGATCTGGAGATTTACTAGTTTTATCTACAAAATATGACTTGCCAAAAAGAACATTAAAGCAGAAGAAGTGTATCTTTTATTTATTTTTTTTTTTTTAGTTTAAGTGCTATCACGTCTTTCTTATTTTGAGACTAATGAAATTTGAAATCGTCCACAACAAGTTCGTTAAATACTTCTAAAAAATTATAAGACTACATACACTATATGACCAAAGGTGACCGATCACTTGCGATTTTAGACGTTTTGTTAAATATCTAGAAAAATACATGAGGAATTAACCTGAAACTTCAGGTGTGTAAACAGTATAGTATATGTCATATATTTCCGCGAAGATTTTTTTCCTGAAACCAAATAGGGGACCATCAACAAATTGAAAAAGAACGAATATCTTTTGGATAACCCTGTAAAAACTAATGTAGCAAAAGAGTTCAAACACGAGATTATTAATAAGTGACTTATTGTAATATACTGTGTTCAATACTGTGTTCATTTTTATGAGGACAGCATGTATACTCGTAGAGAAATTAAGGTTTTTATAGAAACAACCCCAAATTTTGCCAAGTTTTTTTATTATAATTTGCAGAGTTCTCAATTAAAAAAAAGTTCTTTTCAGAAAATATATGACAAACAATATTGTACACAATACTTTGCAATCAGAATTAAGAAATAATAAAAATTGGATGGAAAATGAGCAGGTTTATATATATATTCTATATTATATTCTAATGCATGTAAGATTTTTTTAATAAAAAATGTTAAATAAATTATATCCCTAATTATATTTTTACGCTGTTGCATAGCACGTTTACAATGTATTTGATGAAATCTTGTTGTCAATCGTTTTACCGTATTTTATGGAAGAAACGCCGCACCCGTGCACCCGTTGTAAACGCCGCACTCCACAAATTGGCCTAAATAAGCTTTAAAATATCGTAATCGCCGCAACCGTTGTAAACGCCGCATCCATCGGAACTCTACTTTTGTCGACAGTGTCACATTGACCTAACTTTTATCAAAATTTTCTGAGCAGTGTAGGATGCCTAGTTTTTAATATCTTAAGATGTCTGAAGTTTTATTTAAAATATTTAAATCCGATTTTAAATATTTTTATGAATATTTAAATTAAGGAAAGTCAGTTGGTCTTAAAAAAAAACGTAAATGCCGCACATGGCGTAAACACCGCACTTGGAAAAAAATTAACTTTTAAACTCGTAAACGCCGCGGCGTTTCTTCCATAAAATACGGTATTTATAAATCTGAGTTTTATAAATGGAAGCGTTGTCTATACACGGTGCAAAGGAAAGTCCCTTTAACCTGAAAATACTTGCGAACGGAGAGAGCTACAGATATGGAAGTGAGGTAACGGTATACTAAAGTGACTACGCCCAATTTAATGCAAACGGCGGCAGCGCCCCTAGTGGCGAAATTTGGAAAATAGACATTGCAAATCGAAAACGAAAAGAGATGGAGCAAAATTTCCAGTTAGAAAGTTTTAGAGCATCACTTAATTAGTAAGAAACGGCATTTGGTTTACATGGATAAGATAAATCTTCGACTGTATACCCAAAAATGTCCGAAATCGATGCACTCTATTTTTTGTAAACGTTTGAATGGAATAGCCAGAAGTATGAAGAAATACGCACAATTTATGGTATAAATACGTGCTTATCTCAATACATTTTGATAAAATCACACACAAAAAAAAACCAAAAAAGGCAAACTGTCTCAGAGTGATAAAAAGTTAATATTCAGTATGTTCGAAAAGTTCGCCATTGTTCACGATATACGTTTGTATTCGTGAGAGTAATTCTACATGCACATTTCTCAGCATGGAACGTCTATTACAAGCCTCTTCAATACGACGACATAGATATAACCCTTTCAAGGGCGGTAGATAGACGGTCTAGCCACCTAATTTTAATTCCAAAACTGACAAATGGCAGCAAGAATATTTTAATAAAATTTTGCTTTTGTAATGAAAATGAAAATTAGCGGGTTTTTATTTTCTAAGAAATTCGTTATCTCACAGTTTCACATTTATAATTTGATATATGATGATCTCGATTCACAATGATAAATTTTTAATTAAGCATAACTCATTAAATTTTAAAAATATAGATAAGCGGGGTTTTTTTTTGGGGGGGGGGGGGGGGAGGGAGATGGGGAAATGTTATTTTTATCATTGCAGAAAAGGGAAAAAAATCTAATTGACTAATTTTGTCTAATCTATAAATGTTCAAAAAGTTAAATTCTTTAAATTTAGTGGCATGACTATTCCGTTAATATAATCTTAATTTCTGCCTACTTTTGAACACTTTCACTTACATTGCCTGTTAATCCCCAACAGGTAAATACCTCTACCAAAACAAACTCGAAATAAATCTCCAACAGGGAAATTATTTAGATATTATCTTCATTTTATTATCCCTTACTCTCTACTTTTACTTTTTCTAAAAGATACTATATTCTTAAGACGCTCCGGCATGGAAATTGATTCTGAAAGGGCTCCATATTTCAAAAAAGGTTGGGAATTGATAATTTAATATAAAAAAATTAAGCTACTTTATAGGAATACTCTCATTTCTGCAAAAATCAAAATTATTTTTGTATTAAACATTCAATTTCATTTTTTTTTAAATACGTGTTTTCTAAACCATACATATATCTTTCACACAAAGTTGTCATCATTGATATATGAATAATACTGTGTAAAGGTATTCATATCTGTGAACTATATGATGTTTTGGTTACTCCTATTCAAAGATCAAACAACAACGATACATATGAAATCTCTAGAGGACGCGGGTAAAATGTGTTTACGTTTTAATTCAAGATAATGCAGATGGAGTAATGTTTACCAGAAATATATTTCTTAAGGACAGGAAACAAATTTTCTGACTAACTTCTTAATTAAAATAAATTTAAATGGGAATTGAAATTTAAGGATTGGTCGATTTCTTGATGTAATTGTTTAGACTTAAATTAGAAACCTTTATATAAATATAATACCTTTGAAATGAAAAGATAACAAACAAGTTATTATAACAAAATCTGACCAAATCACTAATTTACAGATGGCATTTTTCATAAAGCTCAAACGATCTTTATTCTTTTTATAGCGTGTCAGATGCTTGTGAAAAAAAATATTTTACAGAAATTTTTGTTATTTTATTAACTATATCTTTATGTATTTTATTAACGATAAATTTTATAAAACTATATACTATATAAATATATTTTATATAAATTATATATATACATATATATACTTCACCATTTCAAAATGCCAAAACACCATAACTCCAAAATGAAGGTGTATATCTGCAAAAATTTTTAAACTATAAAATACTTAAAAAAAACACTTAAAAAAACAAGAAAGACAGGTAAAAAACAAAAACAGTCTGTTCTTCTATACAGTGTGCTATAGTCTGCTATAGTCTGCTACAGTCTGATATAGCGCCATTCATGCGGTAATTTTTCATTAATTTTGAAATATATATATATATATATTATATAAATACATATAATATACAATGTATATGTATATTATATATATTTTACAAAACTATATATTGTATAATTTATTAACTGTACAGGGCTATTACAAATGATGGACCCGATTTAAAAAAATCATATTTTTGAAACTACTGCACATATTACAATAAGTGATACATGAATTTAACCCTTAACCGGAAACGTACGTCTGTGAGATGTTTGCGTCTACATATCTGCCCTTAATATTTTCTCTCTCCGACATTCCAGACTTATTTTTATGCTGTTATATTACAAAATTGGCCCTATATTATTAAAGATTAAATGTTTAAATTCACTATTTGTTGAATTATTAAGTGTTCTGTTTGTGCACGGGATTTTCACTTTTCCGGTTAAGGGTTAAAGAGAAATATACCATGTTTTTCAGTTACAAATGTTCGACGTGTGACCCTCTTGTTGCATGGTATACGTTCAATCTGTAATCCAGTTCGTCCCAAACATTTCATAGCATCACTCTGTCAATGGTTCTGAATTCTACACATATGCGTTCTTTAAGTTCTGACAGTGTCAAAGACATTGTTTATGTACCACCAATGCCGAAAACAAAGTGTTCAGAACTTAAAGAACGCATTTGTGAAGCTTTCAGAACCATTGTCAGAGTGATGCTACAAAATATTTGGAACGAACTCGATTACAGATTGGACGTATTCTCTGTAACAAAAGGGTCACACATCGAACATTTATAACTGTAAAAAAACTTAGTATATTTCTCTTTAAATTCATGTATCATTTATTGTAATAAGTGCAGTAGTTTCGAAAATATGATTTTTTTAAATCGGGTCCATCATTTGTAATAGACCTGTATAATAGTCAAATAGTGTGTTTGACTATTAAAATGGATTGCAAACGTCCTCACCGACATTTTTTTTTTATCTGAAAATCAATAGATACTTTTTTTTTTCTGTTTAATCAAAATATCACCCTTCTTTTTCAGTAAATAATGAATTTTCAATTAATTGTAACTTTCAGTGTTAAACAACTTTACTTATTAAAAATAACATATCTGACAGGTAAAGTAGAGTATATGCAATCTTAAAATCTGATAGTAATTTAAAGGAATGTTTCTGGAACAATTATTGAATTGAAAAATTGAATATATGTATTGGTTACGAATTACTCAGAAAACAGAATTTTTAGATTATAACTATCATTAAACAATACACATATGCGTGTGTGTATTTATTTATTTATTTATTTATTTATTTATGTCATTGCAAAGAAGGTAGACTGTAACTTCGGTTCTGAAGGAGAGAAGTAAAGAGAAAAGTACCGTTTTGATGTGTGGATGGTTATTTATGAATGTACAGTCGTGGAAAAAAAAGTAAACATCCCCTACTAACTCCTCAACAAATTATCGTAGAAGAAAGTTACTGGTACCGAACGATTGGAAATAAAGTTTGCTTTTAAATGATGCATTTAAAATTTGCTTAGGGGGCAAACTACATATTAAAACGAACCATAACTTTGTTTTTTTCAATAGCAGTGCACAATTCTGACAGCATAAATGAACTTTACACCCTTTAGTTAGTCTAAAAACAAATTTTTATGCAATTCGTACCATAAGTTTCCGAGAAATTAATTATTTTAAAACGAGCGTATTTTATGGGTTCTATCCAAATTGAAGTTCGGTACTCGATTGTTAACCGAGAGAGCTCCCTTCTTGATCAAGGCACCTTAAGCAGTTAATTAAGCCTGTTAGATTACAAGATAGCATAAGAAATTTCAAAATATTTAGTCACTTCTATCATAGACGGCCCCTTAAACCACCATTTTGCCGTTTTTTAACCCCTTGAGGGGCACCGGTATATATTATATACCACCTACGATTAATGAAGTTTTACACTCGAAAAATTTTATTAAATTTTACTTTTCTAACTTTGGTGGAAAAAAGCCGTAAAATTGCTTTTACTTATTTTGAAATAGGATTTTTCAAAGATTCCGGTGGGAATTCAGCATTTCACAAATGTAATTGCTTGCCCCTCAAGGGGTTAAGCATAATTTGAAAACTACTTGGAAGAAAAATGTGAAATTTTGGATTTCCACAAAGCAGGACTTAATAAATCTGAATCCATAAAAAAACTGAGTGTTGCAATTCATAATTTTTTTAAATATTAATTTCATAATTCATAATTCATATCAGAAAATTATAAAAATTGCAAATTCAACGTATTTATGTTTGGGTATATTAGTATCATTGCTACACAAAAAATTAGAACATTAGGATCATAATTTCAGAAGTTATAAATAAAAATATGAAAATATAATTTAACATTAGAAGCACTAAATTTTGAATGTTTATAATTCAAAAACTTATCATTCAAATGACTTAAAATTCGATGTCTAGGCATAGTTTGAACCAAAGATTTGAAATATCGTGCTAAAATTGGGTATTGCTATTGAAAAAAAAAATGAAATTTGGATTCGTTTTAATATGTAGATGGCCACCTAAGCAAATTTTATATACGTCATTTAAAAGTAGACTTTATTTCCAATCGTTTGGTACCAGTCACTTTCTTCTACGATAATTTGTTGAGGAGTTAGTAGGGGGTGTTTACTTTTTTTTTCCACGACTGCACATGCTTTTTTAGTAAAAAGAGTTCACGTATATATTAAAACGGAGCATAACAATTAAAAGATGGATGGCAATATCCAAACTTTATTGCATATTGAATGTATGTAAATAAAGGAAAATCTCTCCATTTTTGAATCAGTGGTTAGTGAAAAATAAATTTATAAATTTGGAACAAATTAATTTTGAAAATGTACGTCGGTTATTTATGTACAGAGACGAGAAAATGTTGTACCTTTTATTTCTTTCTGTTTAATATGATTCTTTGCAAAATTCTAAACATAAAATTCATGCGCATTTTGTATTACTTGTTAGATACTAATTTTTATTTTATAATATAACTATTAAAAATTCATAAATAAAAACATTAACTTTAATTTCCTTTAAAATAATGATTGGTCCCCAAAACAAGGTTTGTTTCCATTCAAACATTTGTTTTTATATTATAAGCAATTAAACATAAATGGAAATCTTAAATGTGAATAAATTCAATTAAAATTGAAAATCCATTTTTTGCCTTTAAAGATATACTAAGCATTAATAGTAAAAGTTTATTTACGTATTTTTAGAGAAATAAATTTATTTTTTGTAAAAAGTAATACTTATAGCTATATTTTATTTAAAAAAAAAAACAGCATTTATATTTAACACATCAACAAAATGCATTACTTAATAGTGACACTTTCCTAAAACATATTTTAACTGATATTTAATATTGTTTTCAGTATATAGATGAACATTTATATTATTTGAAATGAACACCGTAAGAAAAGAAAAAGAAAATGTTATTTTGGTTTTGGAAAATTTTCAAGTTTCAACGTTTCTTGAAAACATCAGAAATTTCTTGTGAGTCCTATTCACATACTGCTGTTGTCAATTTTGATCAGTAATGTTTCAGAATAGAAAACTAGAATTTTCCAGGAAATTGTTTTTGCCACCAACTGCACATTTTTTCCCAAAAAAGTTTCTGGATTATTGTTATATTTTTTTTAGTGAGGCATGGTATATCAAACGAAAGAAAAACTATAGTTTCCTATTAAAAGTTTCTATGTTCGAACACAATTACATTACAACTTTCCATTAAACATGTATGAGAAAAATAGAAAAGCAGAAACAAGTTATTTGTGTTAAAACTGTCTTATTCAGCGACTTTTCCAACGAGAGTTTTAGTCCTCCCGAGCTTTTTTCGTACTGCACTTTATATTATATTTCACTAAAATTATTTAAAAACTAATTTTTCAGACACGCGTCAATGTTTTGAATTCTTAAATAAATCAGTTGCAAACTTAAACTTAATACCTTTAAATCAATTGCATTTTTCACCATTAAAACAAAAAATCATCATTTTGAAAATCCTTACTACATCGACTAAAAATGTCCTTAATGCCTTAATCCAAGTGCATTATTCTTAAGAACAACAAAAATTAAATATTTTCTGAAAATTTTGAAACTCCGCTGTCGCCTTAACAAATCGATAATAAACTTCCCTATCATCTTTTGTTCAGTTGCATTTTCTTTTGATCAATCAAAGCGAAATATTTTCCGAAGATACCTCTTTACCTATAATTGAGTGACTCTTAAAAAACAATAGAGGACAAATTTCTCACGATGAAATGAGATCGGAAACTGATTCGATCGACAAAAAACAACGAGTATTCGAAAGGTATATGGATCACTGCATCTGATTTGATCCCTTCTACTTCCGAAGAAGCTTCTTTGTCTACGGAATCTTTTTATTTGATCTGGGACGAAGAATATGAAATGACTGACCATTCCACACCTGTGCTACTGCCTACATTGTCTTCTTCACTCGGATTCATCTCCTCCCAAACGTTTTGCTTCCTCAAAAGTAAACAGAAGTTTTCCTCTTGATTAAACGCTGACAAATGTCTATAATTTACTCAAGATTAATTGCGTTCCAGTAAGGAGATGAACTCGTTCAGCAAAGATGTATATCCTAGTATCAGGATAAACCTTAAATTAGTATTGATTAATATAGTAAATATAAATTTACAAGCATTAGAAATATATATCATGATATAATATGTAATCTCTAATTTAAAAATGGCAGTTTTCACCAAAATGGAAAACCTCAAACCGACGTTATTCTTTTTATAGTGTGTCATATGCTTGTGGGAAGTATACGTTTATTTAACGGAAATTTTTGTTCCTTTATTAGATATATCTTTATATATTTTATTAACGATAAATATATAACGATCTGTCACTGTAGCAAATGACTATGTGGTACTTGTACAACATTATTTACAAATTAAACGCATCTAAAAACGGGAAGCTATCGGACGATCGCTGCGGTTTCGATCTTAATGTTCGTCTCGGTGGAGGTCGGGGGAGGGCGGGCGGACTGACCGTCGCGGAACCAGCGGATAGCGGCGTCCCCGAGCGTCCCTATCTGTGTCCCTTATGCCGAGACACTAGCGGAAGCCAGGAAAAAAAGGAAATAAATTGAAATTTTGAAACCGCACAAATTTAAAAGGGAATTTTATCAAATTAAAAACATCGAAAAGCGAGAAGTTTTGGGTTTGTTCTTCAATTTTAATGTTCGTAATATACATAATAATGAATTTTGCTAATATTTCACTTCACACCTCGAAAAATTGCTTTTAGTATGTTCGGAAATACCAACTGTATCTTTTCTTACATATTCATGACGATATTTTCATTCGTAATTGTTAATGTTCGTCTCATGAAACTTGAACAGATTCTTGCTCATTGGTTAATTAATTGAATAACGTTTTTCATTTTTCTGTAAATGCAACATTTCTTTCAAAAAATGCTGTGAAATTTTGCATTTTATGATTATTTTTCAGAATTTGACAGTCAGGAAAAAATCGTCATCAGAAAGCAATTGAATACAAATGAAGAGGCACCATCATATTTATTGAAAAATGAGGAATCTGTTCGCTTCGGTGCCATTTAAATTCACTCATTCTCAGAAATTATGGATAATGACCCGAACTCGTTTGATTTTAGACGTTTTTCCGAATATCTACAGAAATGCTCTACAAATTGCCCTTGAACTTCGGGATGCAAAGAACCTGTTTGTATTTTTAACTGAAGATTTAGTCATAAGAAAAATTAAAGGGTCAACAATAAATTGAAGAAAAAATAATATTTGCAATCACTCTGTTAACAGAAAATGCTCGAAATTGTCTATCACTGTAGGAAATGACTATGTGGTACATCTACAACATTTGCATGTATTTGTGTAAGATCACGCATGCTCGTAAAGATATAAATATTTTTGAAAAGAATTCATTTTAATAATAAATAATTGATTTAATAACGATTATTTATTATTGAAATAACATTTTAATAATAAATAATTGATTTTAAAAAGTTTTTTCATTTAAAGCATGAAGAGTTTCAACCAAAGTTAACGCTATTTTTAGAAAACTTTACAAAGAACCGCTAAAGACATTATATTGCGATTAAAAAATGAATATATTGAATATTTGACTAGATATGGGCATTTGTATGATATAAATTTTCACTGCAAATGCGAGAACGATATAACTTTTTTTTCCTTATTTGGTAATCAACTATAAAGGACAATTTATATGAAAACATCCAAAATAATGAATATACGGAAATTCAGAAAAGTATTGAAGATATAGTGAGCTGAATTTTAGTTGCCTTTTAAAAATAGCTGAATGATAAGAAATTTTCCACAAATTATCTATCAGCTTACTGTATCGTCAATATATTTCTGAATTCTTACGACATTCTAGTGTTTTTTTTTACTTGAAGTTGATTGCTAAATAATAATAATAATAATAAAAGATTTTAATATCGTTCGTGCATGTGCAGTTAAAATTTGATTAATGCTCATATCTCATCAAATATTAAATATTGCACTAGATTAATTTTGCCGCAATTATTCTAGTTGCTAAATAAATCACATGAGTTGTAATTTTCCAGCTGGGCGAAAAATGTCCTGGGCAAATGTCCAGGATTCGTACCAGGAATCTCTTGGATGAAGCTGCCAAATGTTGAGCTGCTTTATATATCAGACCCAGACCATATGTTATGATCAATAAAGTTAGGTGTGTGATTAGATCCTCTAGATTCGTCCGGGATAACTCAGTTGGCAGAGCATTAGCTGCTTCAGCCAAGAGATCCCTGGTTCGAATCCTGGCCCGGACATCTTTCGACCAGTTGAAAAATTGTAACTCATTCAGAATATTCTAAATATTCATTTTTAATTGCAGTAAAATACTTCACCCGCTCTTTACAAAGTTTTTGGATGTTGGCATTAAATTTGCTTGAAAACGCTGGAGGCTATAAATAAAAAAGTTTTATATTTTTACATAAACGTTTGTATCTTCACGAATATGCGTGCTAATCATACACAAATACAAAAAAACCGTTGTACATAGACATTTGTTACAGTGGTAGACCATTTCGAGCATTTTCTGTTACAGATTGATTGTAAATATTATTTTTTATTCGATTTCTTGGTAGCCCTCTAATTGCCCTTGCGGGAAAATCTTCACTGAAAGTATTAGGTCAAACATGTTCTATACATCCCCGAAGCTCAAGGAAGATTTGTCAGATATTCGACAAAGCGTCTAAAATCGAAATTGTCGAGTCATTATCTTTAATTATCTTCATTATGACCATGAGTGTAATATATATACAGGGTGGTCCAGAAATATATGTCAAAAATATAAAGGCAAGAACCGTGGACCTAAATAAGCAGATTTCGTATAGGAATGTGGGTGCGGAAATGCAGTGTTGAAGCAGTAGCGGGCGTTGCTGAATGCAGTGGATGAATGATCTTCTTTGGCTTGAATCGTCATTTCCCGCACGGATATCGAGGAATATGGATTATTACCCAAATGCAGAGCTTGCCGACATGCATTTCATGTATGGGATTACGCAAAGAAATGGATTGGCTGCTCAAAGGACTTAGATTTAAGATTCCCGGGTAGGATTAGACGTCCGCACGGGACTACATTTCCAGGCCCGGGCCGGCCCGACCCATCGAAAAAAAATTCGGCCCGGCCCGATAAAAAAATTAAAAGTTCGGCCCGAGACCGGCCCGTCCCCGTAAAAAACTTAAAAGTTCGGCCCGAGCCCGGCCCGGCCCGGAAAAAAGTTAAAATCTCGGCCCGAGTGAATTTTTGCAAAACATTGATTTTTATGTCGATTTGGTTAAAAATTTGTCTCGTAGGAGGAAGCTCTGACCAAAAATATTTATCTTAACTTTTTTTTCTCATGTTTATAATCTTCATTTTTATAGAAGTGCCGTTGGCTGTGATATTTATTTTTTTAACGAATCTCTATTTTTTGTATGTAAATGTTTCAGTTATCATTAATATTGTTAATTCGTATTCCATGTACGCTAAAAATCTGAAAAATGCTATACAGTAAAATCTTCTAAGACGGAATTGCATAGAAAAAAAATGCGTTATAGACATGTTCCCTTCTTAGCAAGTGTAAGTGTATCATATATTCTTTTTTTACTTATAAGTATATTAATTTTGTATGGATCAACACGTTTTTCAGTTTAAAACAGGGTTCCAACATAGGCAGGTTCCTTTTCACACGTTTTACTATATTTTAATAAGCGTAGAAATCTACTATTCTTTAAAAAGAATAAATTTTAATATTTAAATGTAGAATAATGGCAATTTAAAAATGTATGCATGTTTTGCAAAAATTTTTGGACCAGGTCTAATTTAACTGATTTTTCAATGGATCTGGCCAAGCTGAGACAATGATTTTCATACGGGCTGGGTCAAAACTAGGAATGAAACTAGTCCCGGCTCTGTACAGAAAAAAGAAGTTAGGCCCGTCCCGGCCCGAGCTTCAGAAAAAAGTATGGCCCGGGCCCAGCCCGAAAAGAGTGGAGACCAGGTCCGGCCCAGCCCGAGTGCCGTGAATGAAAATCGGACCAAGCCCTGCCCGTGCAGATCTCTAGGTAGGATTCTGCAGGATACCCGAACGTTTGAGCGTCTTCATTAGGAGTTGTGCGCAAGTGAATCGTTTTATGCTTTCAGGCGTGATAACGGCACTGCAAGATATCGCAGAATTCCTGCAGTGGAAAAAGTAGTATTACGCACAGTAGAGGATAGCACAGTTGTAGAACTCAAAAGGTGTTGGACATGCGTTGGGTGTGAGCCATTTCCCTGAGCAGCCCCATACATGAAATGCATGTCGGCAAGCTCCACATTGGAGTAACGATGCATGTTGCTCAAAATCGGTGAGGAAAAGGCAATTGGAGCCACCAAACTCCTTCCATCCAACGAAGTTAACAGCGCCCTCTACTCCTTCAACACTGCATTTCTGCACCCACATTCCTATACGAAATCTGATTATTTAGGTCCCCTCTACCTGCCTTTACATTTTTGACATATTATTTCTGGACCACCCTGTATATTCACGCTATCGCAGAGTCAAAATATGCCCAACCTCTTTAGAGTGACTATTAACTCTGAGCAAAAGTGAAATTTTTGACTATCTGAAAGAGTTAATAGTCACTCCTGGGAAGTGAATATTCACTCTAAACAGATATGGATAATAACTCTATCGGAGGAGTGACTATTCACTCTTGCTAAAGGAGTGCGTTTTTTCACTCCTGTTATTAGTGAATAGTCACTCTTTCATAGGAGTGAATGTTCATTTTTATGGAGTCTATTCTTTTTTTTTATTCTGCTTTTATGGGCATTTTAAAAAAATCACATCTTTTACAGCATACAATGAAAATAGATACAAGCGTGGTAAAGATTGGAATAAAATACTTTATTAGGAATATTTATTTAATTCACAGTTTGTAACACTAATTGAACTTTTAAGGAAAAATTCAGTTAAAGTTACATATGGATTAAACTAGATTACAGACAGAAAAATCTAAAATATTTTATTACAATCTTATCCCTTATGCTTGCTTCCATTGCATGCCCTATATATATATATATACATGATAATTTTAAAATGCCCGTAAGTGCAAATAATTAATCGAAATCTTAATCAGTTAATATTATTTTTAATAATATTATTTAGTATTTTAATAATCCCCGTGATGTATGTGAATTATTTTCATTTTTTTCATCTGTAACTCAGATTTGAAATATTTAGTTCTCAGAATTCGTTGCTAAGGAATTTAAATCTAATCAAACGTTATTGTTTACTGCATTTTAGTTACTTTTAAGGTTTTATTAATAACTCTAGATGGATGTTATATGTTTAACAACGTATGATTTCATTTTAATTTTTGTTTTAAATATAATCGTTTTAGCGCTATTTTGCAGATATCTATTGTTCTAAAATATTTTTAATTTTTTCACTATGCTTATCAACTCGCATCTTTTTTTAAAAAAAGTTCTAAGCTTGATCTAAATATTAAGAATGTTTAAGACTTCTTTTTATGTGTTGTGATCTCTCATTGTTTTATTAAACATAAACATGAAATCTATATTTTTATGTTCTGTGGAATATGTTTATATTTTTCTTTTAAACATATTCCTTAACTTAATCCTGAAAATTATATGATAAGCCATATTTAATTTAAATTTTTAATTCCAGTATAGTATATTGTATTTTAGGAGTATGAGCTAAATAGATTCCGTATGTTTTATAGGAAAAAAATTATTTAGGAAATTGAAATAAGTTGGAAATTGCACGTCAAACGTGGCAAATGAGGCACGTTCGTACTATAACTAGTTTTATAAATATTTTTTGCACCGCATATTGCACTAAATGTATATTTTAGTGCACTTCATAAGTTTTTATCAATTTCATTCTGTTCGAAAGGCTGTAACATCATTAAAAAGCGCTTGAAATAATTTTTCACATTGGCCGTAATGTAACTGAAAACTTTTGACTGACCCAGTAATTAAACTATACATCCGATTTTCATAAAATTTGAAATGACTTGAGAAAATTTTGCAACAATTATATATTTAAAATTTCAGACCATTCGGTTGGGTAGTTTTTGCTCTGTTATATGCGGACGGACGGACCGACAGACAGACGGACGTACAGACGGACTGAACGACCACTATAGGTGCTACGAATTTGCATAATTACGAACGCACCTAAAAAGTAGAAAATATAAAAAGAAAAGAAAAGACAGCATATGTTCTTATTGTTTGAAAAACATTTTTAATGTAAAAAGTAGTTATTTATATCTTTAAAATATATTTAATCTTATACATAAGTGATACTATGAAAATTAAAAAAATATATACTAAAGTAGTTTTATCTGTAAACTTCATATCAGGCATAAAAAACACTTTATTTCAATGCTTTAGTATCATGGGTTTTCTTTTATGCCAATAATTACGTGCATCATAGTTATTTAATTCATAATCCTAACATACCAATTCTACCAAGAATAAAAGGTTAAAATTAAATAAGACTCACCTTTAGGTTCCGCAAATAATAAACTTTAATAATATCCAAATGTTTTAATCCTAAAATGATGGACGCCTTTCTCTGATCTTAAAAATAGTGTCGCCATCGTAGACTTTTGCTTTTCAGATTAGCTGATGAGTAATAGGAATACAAATAATTAGAGATCGACAGAAAATAAGTTTTCCCTGTCGTCTCAAAATGAGAGTTGCGACTCTTTGTTCAATACTTTGAACTTCACTGTGTCGAACTGTGAAGACTGTCTGTGTACTCACTTTACAGACTAGAGATAGTATAGTCCGAAAGCTGTTAAACATTTTAGGGAAGGTAATTGAGGCACCCTGAAAATTTGTGCAACACTTCTTTAATAATGCCTGAATGCAAAATCGAATGTCTGGCTGAAGGATCGTGGCACTCAGCCCACCCGCGAATTTTTAAATTTCCAAAATTTTCGTTACAAAAAAATATCCTTGAGACATTTTGAAATTTTAATACCGTCAAATTTAGTATTTAATGAAATAAAAAATATAAAATCCAGACACTTTAGTCGGCCCAAAAACTGTGCCAAACACGTGTCAATTGCCATTTTATGACTACCCAAAAAAGGTATTTGAGGCACGCTGAGATTAAGACAGAATAATGTTTATGCTTAGAAAAAAATATTTTGAAAATGACAGACACATTTTAGTCCAGGCAATGGGGAATTTTACCTAGCAAAATTAATTGTAGTTCTGAAAATCGGCTTACTTTATGTTTTTTGCGTCGCTGAATCCGAATTTGTAACTTCCCACCAAAATTTCCCCCGGCAACCTCCCAAATTTTGGTAAAAAGCCCCCCCCCCCCCAAAAAAAAAGGTTTTATTAAAAAAATCAATTTTTTATTATTTTAGGGGAAAAGTATCTATAAATTCAGAAAGTAGACAAAATTTGCAACAAATTAGATATATGACATTATGACTTAGGATGAAGAGGAAGGGGGGAACTGTCTCGGAACATGCGCGCGGTGCTGCGTGGACTAAGTTGCGCAATTCCACTTAACCACTCACACGTTTACATTCGCCCTCCCATCTCCCCTCCGAACTTTCCTTATAAGATTTACTTTAAGTTTTTTGGGTCGCTGAATCCGAATTTTTAACTTACCCCCAAAATCCCCCCCCCCAAAAATAGTTGTTATTAACTTAAATTTCTTATTGTTTTAGGGGAAAAGCATTACGAAATTCAGAAACTAGACAAAATTTGCAACAAATAGGATATATGACATTATGACGAAGGATAAACGGGGAGAGAGGGGGCTGCCTCGGAACATTCCCCGCGCGCTTTTCTCAAAAACAAAATTTTTTCAAAAAATCAATTCTTTGGGGGGTTGCCGGGTGAAATTTTGGTGGGAAGTTGCAAATTCGGATTCAGCGATCCAAAAAACATAAAGTGAGACGAAATCCAGAACGAGTATTAATTTTTCCAGGTAAAATCCCCTATTGCCTGGACTTCATAATTTAGTGCACGTAGCGCCGCAGTGCATGTTCAGAGGCAGCCCTCCCCCTCCCCGTTCATCCTACGTCATAATGTCATATATCCTATTTGTTGCAAATTTTGTCTAGTTTCTGAATTTCGTAATGCTTTCCCCCTAAAACAATAAGAAATTTAAGTTAAAAACAGCTATTTGGGGCGGGGGGGGGGGGTCGGGGGGAAATTATGGGGGAAGTTAAAAATTCGGATTCAGCGACCCAAAAAACTTAAAGTAAACCTTATAGGGAAAGTTCGGAGGGGAGATAGGAGGGCGAATGTAAACGTGTGAGTGGTTAAGGGAAATTACGCAACTTAGTTCACTCAGCACCGCGCGCATGTTCCGAGGCAGATCCCCCCTTCCCCTTCATCCTAAGTCATAATGCCATGTATCTGATTTGTTGAAAATTTTGCCTACTTTCTGAATTTCTAGATACTTTTCCCCTAAAATAATAAAAAAAATTGATTTTTCTAATAAAAACCTTTTTTGGGGGGGCATTTTACCAAAATTTGGGGGGGGGGGGTCCGGTGGAAATTTTTGTGGGAAGTTAAAAATTCGGATTCAGCGACCCAAAAAGCATATAGTAAGCCTTTTTCCAGAACTACCATGAATTTTGCTAGGTAGAGCCCCTATACGGTCTCTATTGCCTGGACTATTTGTTGGCACTTTCTACTTGCCAAACAGCATAGAATGTTAAATGCGAGTGCCAGTAAAGCTGGACTTGCGGTGCCTCGCTGAAGATCTGTTTACTGACTTACCATACACTAACTGTGATAGGCTCTCGCAAGACCGCATGACTCACAGCAAGCATGCAGTTGTTCTGAAAATTTTGGAGTAGTAATCCTGGAAAGTAAAAAAAGAAAAAAAAAGTGTTATTTACGCAAAAAGAGACGGGAAAAAATTTGTTTTTAGTGAAAAAACGCTATAAAAATGTTAAGTACTTTTATAACTATGATTTTGCTATATACATTTATATGTACAGTCGTGGAAAAAATAAGTAAACGCCCCCTACTAACTTCTCAACAATTTATCGTAGACAAAAGTTATTGATACCGAACGATTGGAAATAAAGTCTACTTTTAAATGACGTATATAAAATTTGCTTAGGGGGCCATCTACATATTAAAACGAATCCAAACTTCATTTTTATCAATGGCAGTACCCAATTTTCTGATATGAATTATGAATTATGAAATTAATAATAAAAAAAAATTATGATTTGAAACCTACAACTTTTTTGATGGATTCAGATTTATTAAGTCCTGCTTTATGGAAATCCAAAATTTCACATTTTTCTTCCGAGTAGTTTTCAAATTATGCTTAAAAAACGCCAAAATGATGGTTTAAGGGGCCGTCTCTATGATAGAAGTGACTAAATATTTTGAAATTTCTTATGCTATCCTGTAATCTAACAGGCTTAATTGACTGCTTAACCCGGGAGAACTCGTTGCATGAGATTTTCTCTCACAGTCGTACTTTTTTAAGACTCTTATTTAAATCATTTTTCATTTTAATTAAAATTTCAAAATGTTTTTCAATTATTTTAACTATTTTGTGAATAAAAGTACTAAGCCAACCAAAAAAAGTTGATATTATATGAATGTAAAGTAAAAGAAAAGCAATTGGGCATTCTCACTAGCGAGTTCTCCCGGGTTAAGGTGCCTTGATCAAGAAAGGAGCTCTCTCGGTTAACAATCCAGTACCGAACTTCAGTTTGGATACAGCCCTTAAAATACGCTCGTTTTAAAATAATTAATTTCTCCGAAACTTATGGTAAGAATTGCATAAAAATTTGTTTTTAGACTAATTGAAGGGTGTAGAGTTAATTTATGCTGTCAGAATTGTGTACTTCTACTGAAAAAAACGAAGCTATGGTTCGTTTTAATATGTAGATGGCCTCCTAAGCAAATTTTATATACATCATTTAAAAGTAGACTTTATTTCCAATCGTTCGGTACCAGTAACTTTCTTCCGCGATAATTTTTTGAGGAGTTAGTAGGGGGTGTTTACTTTTTTTTTTCCACGACTGCACATGTAATGAAATTTAGCGATCGTTTACTGACGGTTAGTACAAAATTTAAACTGATTAAAATTGCTTCAAACTCAAAGTTAAGAGCCGATTCTCAGCACTGCCAATTTGACTTCGATAGTGTTAGTGTCGGAGACGACATAAGAAAAATATTGTTGTCATAAAATCAACGACTTATTTAATGTCGAAATGTATAATAAAATATTTCTTAATCGGACAGTTACTTTTAAAGTGCACTTAAATTTATTCAGCTGGTGAAACCGTTCGAAAATTAAATAACTTCAGCAACACGCAACTTGTATATATTACATAAGCTTATAGAAAAAATAACAAAATGTTTAATTGTTTAAGTTTAAATTCATTAAATACCGCGCGTTGGAATAATCATTTAACAAGTAATTTTCAGATGCATTAAAATATCCGCGTTTGGCGAGGAAAAGTTTTGCCCGCGAAATTATGGGCGCATTCGTCTTTTAGCGCCAAATAATCGAAAATATTTTATTTTTTTAAAGGCTTTCTACTGAAATTCCGCAGCTAAATTTTACTGATACTGTAAAACATACGTATGAATAATAAGCATTTAATAAGCATATAAGTTTGATAAGCATTTTTAAAACTTTCCAACAAAGTTAAAAGTGTTTGTGAATTTGGTTTGCCTGTCTGTCACTCGGTGTTCTATCTCTAGTAAGTATAGTCCGATTGCCACGAAATTCGTAGATGTTATTGGGCAACACTATGGCATGTTCGGTATAGAAAATGAAGTGTGTAGCATGTATGGTTCGTTTACAGTGACACTCAAAAAACTACGTTACATTACAGCCTACGGAGAAAAATCGTTTTCGATGTAATTTAATGATATTACGCTATTTTAAACATACAGAAATTTATATATAGTGCTGATACTGAGGTATACTTCACGGTACTTGTTTTATAATATGGCATGCATAAAATTTATCGTTCATTTACAGGGACACACAAAATAATTTTACTACAGAAGAAATTGAACAATAATTGAACAATTAAAACCTATAAGCAATAATTGCTGAAAGTGCATTTTCGGTTGTGGACGCGTTTTTAAATTGAACTATATTTTTAAATATTGCTTGGTGTGTATAAATTCTATAGATAATATACAGGGCTGCACAAAAGTTCTCAAATACATTTTCGTCTATTCTTTGACATTCTCTGTTATATCACGTATCAATAGACATACATCATATCTTTATCATTTAATGTTAAGTATATGAAAATTCTAAAAAAATATGCATACGGCGATTGAGAATCTTTTTACTACTCCAAAATTTTTCGAATAATTGCATGCTTACTATGAGTCACGTAGTCTTGCGAGAGCCTATCGCAGTTAGATTTGTTGTGATTGCGCACGCATCCAGTTGAAATTCATCTTAAGATGCAACGCGGTCTACGCTTTGTTTGTATGGTAAGTCAGTAAATGGATCTTCAGCGAGGCACCGCAAAGTCCAGCTTTACTGGCACTCGCGTTTAACATTCTATGTTGTCCGGTAAGTAGAAAGTGCCAACAAAAGTGTCTGTCATTTTCAAAATATTTTTTTCTAAGCATAAATATTATTCTGTCTCAATCTTAGCGTGCCTCAAATACCTTTTTTGGGTAGTCATAAAATGGCACTTGACACGTGTCTGGCACAGTTTTTGGGCCGACTAAAGTGTCTGGCTTTTATATTTTTTATTTCATTAAATATTAAATTTGAAGGTATTAAAATTTCAAAATGCCTCAAGGATATTTTTTTGCAACGAAAATTTTGGAAATTTAAAAATTCATGGGTGGGCTAAGTGCCACGATCCTTCAGCCAGACATTCGATTTTGGATTCAGACACTATAAAAGAAGGGTTGCACAAATTTTTATGGTGCCTCAAACACCTACCTTAAAATGTTCAACAGCTCTCCTGCTGAGACGGGTGTAAAAATAAAATTGCAAGCAATACATATATGAGTCAACTTTCAAGATACTTTTTCGCGCGCTCTACAGATAACAGTGATATAATTTGAAACCGCAAAATTGTTTCTTTGAGAATGTTCTTCTGTATCCTTTATGAATTAATTACATTTAATTTTATATGAAGATAAAAAAATCCCTGCCGGCCCGGCCTACAGGCAGAGGTAGATTTCGAAGTTAAGTATACTAATTTCACCAACAAAAACTAAATCATTATTAGATATAAATCCACTTTAACAGTTTTATCCGTCTGCTTTTGACGAGTTTTTATTTCCTTTTTATAAAATAGATGGTTTTATCAGAATCATGTTAAGGCGATATTAAAAAAATATTTTTCCATACTCAACAACTCGAAATTTTCTGGCACATTTTCAGATTAATCTTTAATAAAAAAAAATATATATATATGAAACATGCTGACGTGATTTTTGAAAAGATTTATAAGCGACCTGTGTTTTTATTTTTCTTTCAATTAATTAAAACTTGATTAATAAACAATTATTTTCTCAGTAGGGTAATATTTTTCGTTTCTAACACAATCGGTTCGGGAAATTCTGTTCAAAATGCCCACTTTGACATCATTTTTTGAAATATATTCTACCTCTATCAAAAAATCGATCATTACTGTACATTATATAGTTTCTGAATAAGAGAATCTAGCAATTGGATGCGTTTGAGAGCAAAAATGGATTTAAAAATGAGTAAGAAAATAGACAGTTTGGATTTGAATACACCCTTACTTAGATGATTTCTTTTTTCAACCGCTATGTATTTTTAATTTGTTTTTTCTGTAAGAATTGGTCCTATCCAAAACTTGTCTATCTAGATGTTGTAGACAATATTAAGAAGATATATGATAAATTTATGTTGATTTTATATCTTTTGAATTGACGGAGTTATGAATTTTTTACTTCTTCAATCCCTCTTTTTGTTTTCGTTTTAAATTTTTTTTGCTATACGAATTGGTCCTATCAAAAACTTGTGAATATAAAAGTTGTAGATAATATTAAGGAGATTTATAATAAAATTAACTGGAATTAATATCTTGAGAATTGACGAAGTAAGTCATTTTTTTCTCCCAAAAACCCTATTTTTTGCGCCCCTTGAGCCTATTTTAAATTTTATCAAAAATCTGTGATGCATGAATTTTTGGCGCTATTTTTAGAAGTAATAAAAACTTTAAACTGGTTTGATATGTACAAAAATTAAGAAGTTATGGGGTTTTTTCGGTTTTCACAAAACCCCTCCCTATTTCCATCCCCTTTGTCCGATTTTGACCATTAACGAACTTGACCGAGATTTTATGTCCGTTGATTTTATGTATCAGTTTGGAAGAGATTTGTGCAGAATTACAGAAGTTATCGTGTCCAGAAGAAAGTGATAACACAATTGCTTCAGGAAATTCCGTTCAAAATGCCCAATTTGACATAATTTTTTGAAATATATTCTGCCTCTATCAAAAAATCTATCATTGCGGTACATTATATAGTTTCTGAATAAACGAATCTACCAATTAAATGAGTTTGAGAGCAAAAATGAATTTAAAAATGAGTCAGAAAATAAGCAGTTTGGATTTGAGTGCATCCTTAATGCAATGATTTTTCCAACACAATCCGCTTCAGGAAATTCGGTTCAAAACGCCCACTTTAACAGCATTTTTAAAAATATATTCTGCCTCTATCAAAACATCGACCCTTACGGTACATTATATAGTTTCTGAGTAAGAAAACGTACGAATTGGAAGCCTTTGAGAGCAAAAATGAATTGTAAAATGAGTCAGAAAATACGCACTTTGGATTTGACTACACCCTTACTTAGATGATTTTTTTCTTCAACCGCTATGTATTTTTAATTTGTTTTTGCTGTAAGAATTGTTCCTATCAATAACTTGTCTATATAGATGTTGTAGACAATATTAAGAAGATATATGATAAATTCATGGGGATTTTATATCTTTTGAATTGACGGAGTTATGGATTTTTTACTTCTTCAAACCCCCTTTTTGTTTTCGTTTTTAATTTTTTTTGCGGTACGAATTGGTCCTATCAAAAACTTGTGAATATAAAAGTTGTAGATAATATTATGGAGATTTATAGTAAAATTAATTGGAATTGATATCTTGAGAATTGACGAAGGTATGAATTTTTTTCTCCCAAAAACCCTATTTTTGCGCCCCTTGAGCCCATTTTTAACTTTATCAAAAATCTGTTATACATAAAATTTTGGCCCTATTTTTAGAAGTAATAAAAACTTTAAACTGATTTGATATGTACAAAAATTAAGAAGTTATGGGGGGTTTTCTGTTTTCACAAAACCCCTCCCTATTTCCATCCCCTTGGTCCGATTTTGCCCATTAACGAACTTGACCGAGATTTTATACCCTTTGATTTTATGTATCAGTTTGGAAGAGATTGGTGCAGAATTACGAAAGTTATCGTGTCCAGAAGAAAGTGATATATATATATATATATATATATAGATAGATAGATAGATAGATAGATAGATAGATATATAGATAGATAGATATATAAAGTTTTTTACTGATGGTGGTTTTGGGTTCTAGAAGTCATGATCGGTGTAGATCTGCAAAAATTTTTCAGAAATTCCAACATAGGAACGATCCCAATAGGTAGTATTTCATACGAAATCTACCTAAAAATTCCCTGAATAATCGTTTTAATAATATCCGTATACTTAATTTCTAAAATGGCGGACGTCTTTCTCTTATCTTAAAAAACACAAGACTGTTCTGATTGGCTGATTATTAATACCCCTACAATACTCACTCCTGCTTAGAGTGAAGTCACTCTGTCAGAGGCGTTACTATTCACTTTCGACGACGGAGTGACATATTTTACTCTCGACAATAGTGTGAAATATCTCACTCCTTTCTATGGAGTGGAAAATCTCAATCTTTAAGGAGTGTATTTTTATAAAATTCACTCAAAAAAGAGTGAAAATGCCTGCCACTCTTTCAAAGAGTGAACTTTTCACTCCTCCCAATTTTAGAGTGTTCAGGTACATAAATAACAGATATTTAACAGCATCCTTAATTTATATTACATACCCGAAAATAAATTAAACAACATAATCAATTAACATAATCAATAAACATAATCAGTTATTAATAATAATGGTGCGATATTTCAGATAAAAAGAATCAAAGAAACATATTTAACTACTTAAGAGGTCATGGCAGATAGAGGCGTCATTCCCATTTTCCATTGTATAAAAATTCTAAAATACAAAGATTACTATAAAAGGTATGTATAAAAATCTGTAATATAAAATAATCTCAAATTATGTGATTTTATTTAAATTTCTAGGGGTCAATCCATTTCAAGTGGTCCAGAAAATCATCAATTCGTTGCTTGACCATTTTTAAAAAATCTGAAATTTTTTGTACAACAACCCTAACATGATGGAAGTTCAAAATGACCATTATTTTAATTTTATTAATTTTTGTTTGTGCATGGCGGTCATCTTTGTTTCATCGTCTGCAGCAATTTTCTCACAAGAAGGGTTTACGGAATTGTAAATAATTCATCGTTTATTTATCCAATTCAACTGCGGATTAAAGCAATTTGTACAGAATACTTCGGGCTAAAAATTTGGCAATGGAGTAGTTTCCGAAACTAATTGCTTATTGGTAAAACTTAAGCATAAAGTTTCCGTTTTTTTCCCAAAATTTGTCCGTTTACAAGAAGAAATTTTTCTAGCAAGGAATACTGTCAACATGACATAATTTGTTTTACAAATAGGCCGAAAGTACTTGTACTCACACGCCGAGTTCCAGATCTGGGACTTGCTTTCTCTTCGCTAAAGAAAATCCCAAATTTTTCAAAAATGTCAAAAATCGCACTTTTCAGGCTTTGATATCTCTGGTGGGGCACGAGATAAAAATCTGAATTTTCTTTTAATAAGAGTATTGTATGGTAGTGTCATGCACAAGAAATTTCAGGATGGAGATTTCACTACAAGCTGAGATATGGCAAGGGCAACATGTCAAAACAATACTGCCAAACTATTGTTTTGTTGTAGTCACAGCTAAGTATTTATCTCAGAGTGTCATTTAAATTAATATTTTTGATTATCTTTAAATAATAGTAACTGAAAAAAGAGCCCTTTGCAAAGCTTAGCAATTAAATAAAAAAATAATTATGCCTAAGGCTATACATTTTGTATGATTTCAGTAATTTTTGTTGTAAGTAATTTTAGTAAATAAAAGAAACCTCAGCACTTTTTCATAAAGAAAAAAAATATTTTTATACAAGACCTGAGACAAAAACAACATAGGGAAAAAGAAAAGCTGTAATGTTGTCATACTTGCTGAGAGATGATCAAACGTGTCAAAACACATTCTTGCTTGTTGGTTCAAAAACCACAATTTGATCTTTCTCAAAATTTTATTTGTAGGAACCAAGTCTTGTCATCTCTTGATAACTTGATTGAAGATCTTGGCCCTGCTGGCTCATAGAAATATACTTTGAAATCACTATGTGCAAGTCTCAATTCATTAATAATTCCTAGCTTACTTCTTATGCAAAAATGTGATTTTTCTGCAGTATAAAGTTTGAAAAGGCTTTGGGTATCTTTACTTTCTGAAAATTACTTGAGGCTGATGCATGGTAACATCGCATAATGTTTCATTTACAGGAACATACTTATGGTAGGAACAAGTTTCAGGGACTGGCAAGCAGCATTAAAATTGTGGTTTTAAATCCAACAAGCAGGAATGTGTTTTGACACGTTTGATCATGTCTCAACAAGTATGCCAATATTAACAGCTTTTCTCTTTCTCTATTCTGTTTTTGTCTCAGGTCTTGTGTATATATACATATATATATATATATATTTATGTAAATATGCTGAGGTTTCTTTTAGTTACTAAAATTACAACAAAAATTACTGCAACCATACAAAATGTAGGCCTTACGCATAATTATTTTTAAAATTAATTGCAAAAGGCTTTATTTTCTGTTACTATTATTTAAAGATAGTCTAAAAAATAAGTTTAAATGATACTCTGAGATAAATACTTAGCTGTGAGTAGAACAAAACAATAGTTTGGCTGTATTGTTTTGACATGTTGCCCTTGCCATATCTCAGCTTGTAGTCAAATCTCCATCCTGAAATTTCTTGTGCATAACACTACCATACTCTTATAAAAAAAATTTTTAGATTTTTATCTCGTGCCCCACCAGAGATATCAAAGCCTGAAAAGTGCAATTTTTGTCATTTTTGAAAAATTTGGGATTTTTTTTAGCGAAGAGAAAGCAAGTCCCAGATCTGGAACTCGGCGTGTGAGTACAAGTACTTTCGGCCTATTTGTAAAAGAAATTATGTCATGTTGACAGTTTTCCTTGCTAGAAAAATTTCCTCTTGTAAACGGACAAATTTTGGAAAAAAACTGAAACTTTATGCTTAAATTTTACCAATAAGCAGTTAGTTTCGGAAACTACTCCATTACCAAAGTTTTAGCCCAATGTATTCTGTACAAATTGCTTTAATTCGCACTTGAATTGGATAAATAAACGATGAATTATTTACAATTCCGTAAACCCTTCTTGTGAGAAAATTGGTGTAGACGATGAAACAAAGATGGTCGCCATGCACAAACAAAAATTAATAAAATTAAAATAATAGTCATTTTGAACTTCCATCATGTTAGGGTTGTTGTACAAAAAATTTGAGATTTTTTAAAAATGGTCGAGCAACCAGTGCTGGACCACTTGAAATGGATTGACCCCTAGTTGTTTACTGAATAAATATTAACTACTAGCAAAACCCGTGGTTTTGTTCGCGTAATACTTGAAAAATGCGAAGTGGTATTTGTATACTTATTTCTATTACAAGAAATTATACTGCTACGGAGAATCCAAAATGACTAATTAAGCGACAGTCTGAGTAAACTTCATTATTATGCTGCATTAGGCGAAAATGAGACTTAAATTAATGAGAAGAACTAAAACTTATTCTAAATAAATGATAATTCAGGATGTATTTTGAAGCTTTTACGTTCGTTTCAGCACGTGTAAATTTGCATGAATGTGGGATATACTCTGTTTTGTGAAACTTATACAAATTTTGTACTTCCGCTTTTGTCGATCACGTGAAAGCAGAGATAAGAGATTTTAGGCAATCGGCGGGTGCTATGAGTTATCATTTGATGTAAAAATTGAAGGAGATGGAGTGAAGCTTGAACATTGAAATTTTGAACATGTCGTTGAGGCATCATTTAGATGATATTACTAGTGGTAGAATAATCGGAAAGTTGGAAGAAGGACACAAAATGAGAGATGATGCCCGTGAATTTAACATCGCGTACAGTATTGTTTATAGGCTATGGGCGGCATTCCAAAAGAGTGGAATATGTACTAGGCGCACGGGAGGAGGTCGTCTTAGCAGTATGACACCCCAAGAATATCGCTATATTGTTATTTCGGCAAAAAGGGACCGACACAGCACAGTTGGTCAATTAGCAAATCAACTTTGTGCTGCCAAAGGAACTAAAATATCGGAAAACTGTTGCAAGACGTTTGAAAAAGGGTGGACTATACGCCCGAAGATCTGTTGTGTGTGTCCCATTCTCGAGACGTCAACGTAGCGCCCGTCTACAGTGGTGTCGTATGCATTGCAATTGGACCGATGATGACTGGTCTACCGTGCTCTTCTCAGATGAGAGTGGATTCAGTCTATCGTTTGATTGTAGACGTAAACTGATATGGTGCGAGATTGGTACACTGTAAGAAAAAAAAAAAAAAAAAAAAAAAAAAAACGGACTAAAAAACGGATATTCTACGGGCAATCTAGACGCAAGTACTATTTCCGTGTTTTCCCATAAATTGCAGAAAATTTCCCGTTTTCCTGATTAAAAACGGAAAATTTTCTGTAATTTATGGGGAAAAAATTCTGTCAAAATACGGAAATAGTACTGGCGTCTAGATTGCCAGTAGAATCTCCGTTTTTTAGTCCGGTTTCGTTTTACAGTGTAGTGCTTGCTGTCGTGAAAGTATTCTAGAAAGAGATCGGTATGCGACTTCAAGTATCATAGTGTGGGCAGGCATCATGTTCAATGACCGCACGGTTCTCTATGTGCATGACCAAGGGTCCATGACCGGTAGACGATACATTGAAGACGTCCTACTTCCACATGTTGGACTTTTTCGAGGTGCTGTCGACGAAAAGTTTCGTTTTATGGGCGATAACGTACCTTGTCATCGCACAGTCTCTACAAGATTGTCTTGAGGCCGAAGATATCCATAGCATAGACTGGCCAGCAAGTTCACCTGACATGAATCCCATTGAAAATCTATGGGATGCCTTGGGGAGACGAATTGCTGCTCGACAGTTTCCTTCCACAAACAAGGAAACCCTCATCCGTGCAGTGAACGAGGTATGGGGCAACTTGCCTCAACAGCTATTGAATCTTGTTGTTCTGAGTATGCCACGCCGTGATGAAAGCTGTCTCGCATTACACGGTGGCCACATCCCTTATTGATATGGCACTGACGATGGTTAATTGTGAGTATTTTGCTTTATTTGTACAGTCATGTTTTCGGGCACTATTCACGTTTCAGAAAAAGAACCTCTGGTAATACCCTGTATGCATCCTTTCAACAAAATGTTTATATTAAATCTTGTGTAACATTCTGTTAATACAATTGTTTGTTTCTTGACCCAAAACCTCACGCAGATTCTCATTTACGTGTACATTTCTTGTTGGTCCTTAAGTTTTGTCCACCAGTGTATATATAGTTTAGTTTTAAAAGATTATCTGAAAATATGAAATAAATGTCTCGCGCAAGTATATTTTTAAATTTAAACTGTTTGGCAATATTATGGTTTGGCAATTTTAAATATGACGTAATTTCCTCCATTTACGTCTTTTAACCTCTTCAGACCCGAGGTACAAAAATGTGCAGCTCTATTCTTTTTTTCATAAAAATTAAACTGTTTGATTTTGTTACATTTTGACTTTACTTTTAGGTAACTGAATGTTTTTGGCTTTGGGACAAATCCAATCAGTGGCAGCATTGTTGCTTATTTCCTCATAAAATAAATGTTATTGTTATCTGAGTTTGCAAAATGCCTTCAAGACAGTGTGGCCAATAATGTAAAAAAAAAAAAAAAACAATAATTATTTCACTTAAACGCTTTACAGTGAAAATATTTGACGATTTGCAGATCATTCACTTGCTTAAAGTCCTTAAATTTTTTATTGCGTGAATTTAAGTTATTGATCATTAAACTGATATTTTAAGGAAGAGAGTCATTTTAGATCACTGTTTGTGAACCTAAATGACCCGTCCCCTAAAGTACCCATTTCAGAAAAAGGGACTCTTCTGTCATCTAGAGTGTCTTCCTGTTTGTGCAAAAGCAATGAATGTGCATTTGTAGTATTATTTTACCTTCACATCTGAAGAGGTTAACGCATATTAATGAGTTTATTATTTTACAATTTTCTTTCTCTTTTAAAATTCACATGTAAATACAGTTTTTATGACGTAATTATCAATATTTTCCTGCTTTTAATACGTAATAATTTAATTGTCATTTGAAAGTTTTTTTCTGTTTATAATAGTCATGTGTAAATAAATTTTTAATTTGAAGGAAATATTATTCTTTGCGATGGTTTTTAAATTTGGCAACAATTTAAAATAATACCCTATTCTAAAAGTTGTAAAAAAAATCTCTCGAAATGCTGAAAAATTGAATTTAATATAGAAATAAAACCTCAAAAAATGAGTCAAAATAAAAAAATAAATGCAGTCTGCACACCGGGAACTTCTAATGTGTAAAATGATCTAAAAATATAGTTTTTGATCCTATAAAATTTTTTTAATGGAACGATTTTGACCAACTTTAACATTAAATATCTCTTAAAATAATTCTTTGATTTGAAAACTGTGTGCATCAGCGTGTTTATCAAACATTTCTCTATAATACCAGGGATTTACATATTTTTGTATGAAATATGTTTCTTAATATTAACGAAGAAAGACCTCCGGTCACTAAAAATTCAAAACCGGTGGTGGCGGTGACAGCGTTAGTTACTTTTTTTTTTTTTTTTTTTTTTTTTTTTTAGAATATAGAGATTGCTAGAAACAAATTCTTCCAACTACAGAAATTCATAAAATAAATAACTAGTTTCGAGTGCAATAATTTTACAGCAAGCATACAGTTACATGATAGATAAAGTTGTTTTAATTAAGTTTTTCCTTGTACTCATACATTTTCATCCCTTTACTAAGCACATTAGTTCTGTACATTACGAAATACATTATTCTGTACTAAGTACATTAGTTAGCTATTCAACTGCTTTAGATTACAATGACTATGCACATTTATTTAGGGATGCAAATCTGGTTTCATGGTCTCAAAATATATTGCTTTAATATTAAAACTGTTCATGGACAATAATTCAAAAATATGTTCAAATTTACGTTCTACTGTCAACTCATTATTTGATTTATTATGATTTATTTAGTATTTTATAAGAGGATTAAGTAAAATAAAAAAGAAAGAAAAGAAAAAAATCTCATTTAACTTTCTGTTTTTATTTATATGATAAAATACTTTTTTCCATGATTTTTACTTTCGTCTTTCAGCCTTTCAAGAAGCTTTTATGCATAAAATTTAAAAGTTGTTTTAGTATAATATAAAAAATGATAATGTTTTTACATTACACAAGAAACCTAAAAAAAGAATATAAATATAATAAGCCTCTGAAATGATTTGTGCTTCTTTTTTAAATATTCGTGATACTTACGGCCTTTCTTCACGTGAAGTTTTTTGTTTCTCACCGTCAAAAAATAAAAATATCTGTAGATGCAGGATCAGTTATTAATATTATAGCATAAAAAAAAACATTTTCTTTTGAGCAAAAAGAAAAAAAAAAAAACTGAAAATTTGTCGACATATCTGCTATTATAAGCGTCAAGGTGACTCATAACCTGTTTAGCAAACTCTTCAATTTTAAGCATTTGAATGAAATATGGGGTTACAATATGCTACAATTAAGAATTAAAGATAAATCTGAAATAACCGGTCAAGTGCGAGTATTACTTGTGAGTAGGATTTTTTTTTTTATCGTTTTATTTAACTAACTATCGAATGAGCGGTAATGCCCGATATGGTAGGGTAGTGCAGCTCAAAATTTGAATACAACATTTAAGTACGAAAAAAGTCGCATATGTAGTTGTGTGGGCTATTCACACCACAGCAGACTTTATGCGACGGCTTTCCAAATATTGCGCAGCGAAACCACGACCCTCCATGCCGGAAAGGTTAAAGAGCTAAGCATTTGTTCGTGTTTTCATCCTGTAGCACTTCTGGACAGTGTTGCCAGTGGGCTACATTTTTTAAATTCAGGCTTTTTTATTGTCACCACTGTTTTGAAATCGTAAAATTCGCATTGTTTAATGACATATTAACTAAGGCGAAAACAAGGGGAATTTTACCATTTTAAAAAAAGTGGTGTCAATCAAGAAATTTAAATTTTAAAAAAGTAGCACAATGGAAAAACTACTTATGGAATTCCACGTGAGCGCAATTACCCTTCATAGCCACGTTGGATTTTAATGCATTATATTTGGCATTACAACGCACTACAAAAATAAATAAAAGCATGAACATACAGCTAAATGTATATATTTTGTAGACATGATGAGTGAATTAATATTTGAAAATAAGAATGTACACTTACCTTCAAGTTAGATGTTGTAGAATTTTATAATAAAACAACTGCAAATTAATAACGTGAGGACACGAAAATACTTTCCTTTCGACGGTTACTATATCCTTACTGGGAAATTATGAAGTTCACTAGGTGCCGGTACCGATCGCACGTTTTCAATTCTATTCTATTTAGAGATATTTGAGTGAGCGGGATTACCCGCTGAGCGGCATTACCCTAGTTTCTCCTATATATATTAAATTTCAAACCATCCGCTTGGTATAGTTTTTGCGCTGTTATATGCGGACAGACAGACGGAAAGACCAGACGACGACTATAGATGCTACGTATTTATATGATTACGAACGCACCTAAAAAGGCAAAATTTTGGCAATGAACTGTTATTTGTGGAAACCCAGAATTATGACAACAATAGCTTGCTGTATTGTTTCTGGAGGATTATAAAACTTTTCAATCTCGTTTTGTACTTGTTCTTTTTTTTCACATCCTTTTTATAGATATTTTTACATTTGATTCTTTAAAATCAGGTTTATTCAATTTTTAAAAATAAAATCCGGTACTCATAACTCACTTAAAAAATTTATATACATAATGTAAGTAATATTTCCGTATTATTTCTTATTAACTGAATTTTATTATCTGATTTTCTATATTTAGACGCTAAATTTATTAAAATCGAAGCTTACTTTTGCAACTTTTAATATTTCTTTAATTTTCAATTGTTTTGTATGTTAATGTGCTGAAAATGTCCTTATTGTAATTGATCGTAATTACGAAACTACGAAGAAATGTCGTTATTGAAAGTGAATGAAACTCCGAAGAAATTTTGTTTTCGAATATGGCGATCACTTTCAAAACTTTAAAACGTTAACTCTTTTAAAGTGCCGATTAAATCACTTTAGTTTAAAAAAAAAACCGCGATACTGGTTTTTATCTCTGAGATTCAGATTGGAGATCATTTTCAAAATTGCCTTCTTGGTGCGTTTTTTGGAAAAAATCGCCAATTTTATTCTGTTGACCAAAAATACATCTGTTCCCTAGTTTCTAATAAAACTACGGATAATAAATAAAGAACAGATACACACCTTCAAATAAATGGATACAGAGGAAAATAAAAAGCCACATTCACGCTAAGTGTTTTTGTGCGCAAGATAAGTATAACAGCTGGTTAAAAATGGAAAATCTAACAAAATATTTAAAATAAATTTAGACAGTTTATTGCACAATTTCATGAACACTTTATTATTTACCTTAACTTCATCTTCTTACCTTTTACCTTAACTTCAATGACAAAGTTTTTCGCATAGATACTGTAAGCGGTCTGTGAGATTGCTTGATCTAAGGTTGAATAAAATGCCCAATTAAATCATAGGATACTGTTTCTGTACTACACTTTATGTACAGGAATATTATAATTAAAATTCCTCTATTCAAAAGTCTCTAATGATAGTACTACGGCTGCAAAACAAAACTAGTATCTAGTTAAACCCTAGATGTTAGACTGTGAAAATTGAAAAAAGCAGCAGTTTATGAGGCTGCCAGCAGTACTTAAGAGTCAAAACTGTTTGTAGAAACTAAGAGGTATTTATATTATTTAAAATTAATTTGTATTCTGCTAGTTATGTTACTATTACATTACATTTAATAAGCTTGGACCAGTAGATATAAAGGTTAAGAACTAGTTTCTAGTGAAATTAACCATAAAATAAATAAGTATAAGGGGAGAAAAATTGCAATATCTGAATATTTCTTTGCAAGAAAATTGCATAATAGCCAATAAAGCATTAAAATTTTATCAGAAAATTTTAAACTAAATTTGGAAATTTTATCCCACAGTTTGATAACTGTTTTATTAAAACTGCTTCTATAAACTAAAAGTGATTCATATTATTTCAGAATTAATTTTCCTTCTGGAAGTTATACGTTATTATTACTTTACATTTAATAGACTCAGACCACTAGATAAAGGTTAAGAACTAGTTTCTAGTGAAATTAACGATAATAAACTCAGAAAAGAAACCCGCCTTCAAATAAATAGGTACAAGAAAGAAAAAGAAAACACAATATCCGACTGCCTTTTGTGCAAGGTAAGTTTGTAACAGAAAAGTAGGTTACAACTCGAAGAGGCAAGCCGGGATATTATCATCTTGCCAACAAGAGAATAAACGTTTTCGATAGTTCAGGCGAGTAATATTGTTTTGGAGGCAGAAGTTTAATTAAGGCAAGTTGGAGATCGGGGTCTCTTCGCTGTTGATTTTAATTTATGATCGGGGCCGCCCAATGGATTCGATGAAGCCGATAAGAGACTACCGTTTGGCAGCATTTTTTGATACGATCAAAAGAAGTAGTGAATAGAAGCAGAACAGAAATAAGTGATTGATTCTGAGAGAAGCAAATAAGCAAATAATCAAAGTTGTATATAATGGAGTAGGAAGTTATTTGTCAAAAAACAGGAAATATTAGAGTAATTTCTGCAAAGAAATGCGTGAGGTTAAAAAAAAAAAAAAAAAACATAAACAGATAAGCTTTATTCCCATTTTATTAATGATGATTTTATAATTTTGTGATGGTTTTGTATTTCTTTTAAATGAAAACAAAGTTTACTTTTTTTTTTTTGCCTTTCAGTTTTTTAATTAGAGATTGAAAAGAAAAAAGTTCTGGACAAAAATATTCAGCTGCATTTTCTAAAATAGCGCAACATAAATTGTATGTTAGTGGCTGGTAAATTTTGTTTTAATAATGGTTACACTTCCTGTTGGCTTACGAATGCCCTTTCCAGCTTTTTAATATATTGGCGATTGGAATCCCTCTGTCTTTTGAATTCAGTTTACGATCGGAACCGCCCAATGGATTCGATGAAACCGATATAAGAGACTACCGTTTGGCAACATTTTTTGATAAGAAGCAGTGATGAATTGAAGTAGCACAGAAATAAACGATTGATTCTGAAAGTAAAAAAAAATCAAATAATCAAAGGTATAAGAAGTTTTGGGAAGTTATTTGTCTAAAAACAGGAAATATTAATTTCTGCCAAGAAATGCGTGAGGCTAAAAAAAAAAAAAAAAAAAAAAAAAAAAAAAGAAAATAGCGTGCACCGATAATGTTTATTCCCATTTTATTAATGATGTTTTTTAAAAGTTTAATCATATTGAATTTTGTTTAAGGGGAAACTACGTTGGACATATTTTTTGTCTTTCAGTTTTTCAATTAGAGATGAAAAAAGCAGGGGTGTGGTTGCTGGGAATTTAAACACGTTTTCATAAATTGCGTAAATAACATAATATGGTAATACCTGGTAAAAGTTTACTAAAGAGTTTTTCATTTTAGTAATAGTTCTGTAACCAGTTTGTTTTCGAATACTGTTTCTACCTTGTTAAAATATATTTGCGATTGGAATCTCTTTATTTTTGATTTATTCAATTTAAGTCCGGAACTGCACAATGGATTTGATGGAGCCGATTTCTACCGTTTCGTGGCATTTATTGACAAGATTAAAAGAAGTAGTGAATAGAAACAGCATATAAATAAGTGATTGATTCTGAAAGAATAATCATACTTTTATATACGAAGTAGTAGGAAGTTATTTGTCAAAAACTATACGAAATATTACACCCATGTCGACCAAGAAATGTACGAGGTTAAAGAAAAATAGCATATTATTAAGCCCTATAACCATTTTGTTAATTATGACTTTTTATTCATTATAAGCGATATCAAGTTTATGTAAGAGAAGCAGGATATTTTCACAGACGCATTATTGGAAATGAATACAGAGGAAGAAAATAATTTTGTTATGTTTCCTTAACTTACGCAATATAAGATACATGGAAATATGTTTCAGAAGTTGTCGGAGTTTCCTCTTAGTCCGCACAACTTGGAAGAAAATCCTTATTATTTTTATGCTGCCACCACCGATATGATTACGTGATATCGGTCACGCACTGAGAGGATTGTTTAAATGAAAACCAACGCTTTCAATTAACTAAATTAACAGTTTATTTACACACTATTTACACAACAACAAACATTATTTATACTTACAAACTCGGATATAGATGATCCGGTTCAACATTAAATTGAATACAGTAAATACTGGCTGTGTACTGTTAAACTACGTTAAATCACTCTCACTCTACACACGTTAAATTAGCTTTCCGGAGATCAATTTCGATCTCCCGACACATGGGCTCTAAGCCTAAGCTCTATCTCTAAGAGCTCTCCCCAAGCCTACGCACTCTCTCAGGGCTATCCAAGGAACCCACGTCCACCTCGCGAGCTACGCTCAAAACTGACTCTATCAGCCTAAGAGACTGCCCTCCAGCAACCCCTTGCTTCTTCTCCATCTAACACCTCCGGAGCTTTCTACCTGGCTCCCATTGTCTCCCCATCTTCCACAGACATCTCAAAAGGTTGGGCACGCCCCTCTCAAACTATCTTTTCCCCCCTCATACCATCTATACATTTTCACCGGCTTAGATACAGTTTTAGATAAGGAAAGACTGTTGTTTTGAAATTCCAGTACACAGCCCATACAATATATAATATATTAAGACAAAAATAATATAGAACATCAGTTCTAATAGCAGATGTTTCTCGGAACCTGACACGCCCCACCTTAGCGGAAAATGTGCCATTTAGGGGCTAATTTTCCCCAAACTTATAGTAACATCGAAGAAGAGTTCAATAGTCTCTTTGCAGGTTTCTTCATTATTATTATTACATATGTATATCAAGGTGTCTGAACATTCTCTACTGACATCTCTAATGAACCGTGTACTACTATTATTATTACAGAAAAACTACACATGCTAATACACTATAACACAAAATTCAAATACAATTACACATATACAAAAAAAAATTAAAACGTGATGACACCCCTTTAAGTTTTGTCCACTATTTAGTCATTGATGCCGATGGGCAAGCAATTGGCTGTTCTTCCCAGCTCTTCCTATGTAGCCTGGAAATTGCATCAGCATTTAAATGTTCCGCTCCTGGACGATGAGAAATACTCAGGTTCAAGCGTTGCAAGGCAAGAGACCATCTAGTGAGTTTGGGGGACCTTGGAGTTGTTTCAGTGAGAAATTTTAGTGGATTATGATCCGTTATGATCTCAATTTGAGATCCATATGTCCATTTTTCAAACTTCCGCAACCCGAAGAGAACACTCCAAGCCTCTTTCTTTATACTCGGCCAAGCACGCTGAGCCCCTGATAATTTCTGACTGGCAAAAGCTATCGGTTTAAACTGACCCTTTTCATCTTTTTGAGTAAGACAACATCCTACTGCCAGGTCTGAAGCATCGGCGTGAAGCTGATATTCCCGGCCTACGGTAAGTGTAGCCAAACGCGTCACGTTACATAACTCATCTTTAAGGGTATTAAATGCTTCTTCTGCCCTTTCATCCCATGGTACAGTATTTTTAACCTTCCCTTTAGTTAATTTCGTTAAAGGTATAGCAATTTCTGCATAATTTGGAATATAAGATCGGTAAAATCCCATTAATCCCAAAACAGATCTAACTTCCTTTTTAGTTTTCGGTCTCTTTAAGTCCCTTATTGCTCCTATTTTCTCCTCATCAGGTGCATGCGTTCCACCCCTAATTACATGACCTAAAAACTTAGTCAATTTCTCTCCAAATTTACATTTATCCAGCCTAATCGTAAAGTTTCTATTTTTAAATTCTTCTATAACTGACCTAACATGCTCACAATGCTCTTCCCAGGTGTCAGAGAAAATGATGACATCATCAATATATGCTTGTGCATAACTCCTCCGATGACCTTGAAGAACCTCATTCATGCCTTTATGGAACGTAGCAGCCGCCCCTGATAAACCAAAAGGCATAGTACGCCACTGATAAGTACCATTAATGAGTTGTAAAAGCTGTCAAATGTTTACATTCCTCCGCCATCTTAATCTGCCAATAACCCCTCAATAAATCATTGGAAGATAAATATTTAGCTGCCCCCGCAGTATACATGATTTCCTGCGAATCTTTCATAGGAAATGTTGGGACCTGCGTTACTGAATTTAAAGCTCTATAATCAATGCAAAGCCTAACATTGCGTCTTTTTTCACCACGCAAACAATTGGATGACTAATTTCTGCATTTGACACTTCGATTAGATTTAATTCTAATAACTCCTGAATCTGTCGATCTACTTCCTCTTTATAAGCAACAGGTACACTATATAACTTTGGCTTTTTCCTTGCCACATCCGGTTTCAAATCAATACGGTGCTCCCCCACTTCCTCTGGTCGCACAGGACCCATAAATACCTCTTTATTCTCCCTCAAAATGGACTTAATATCCTTGACTTGACTATTAGATAAACCTTTTATTTCGAACCTTTCTATGTCCCGTTCTACCTCTTGTTCCCGGGTTAAAATAGGAATTTCCCCAACTTCTCCAAATTCCTCATCACCTTCAAAAACAATATTCACTATATTACACTTAGCAATAAATTCTCTTATTTTATTTTGGTGCACGTGCTTTCTACTCCCGTCGGCTAATTCAACTATAAACGAATGCCTGTTTCGTTTTTCGACAATAGTTGCCGGCCCTTGCCACCTAGAATATAATTTGTTAGTTGAATCGGGGATTAACAGTATTACTTTATCGCCTACTTCAAACGTTTTTTCTTTTGACCTTAAGTTATAGTGATAGGCCATTCTGCCTTGTTGCACCTCGGACGATAATTTTGCCTCCCTTGCGGCTCTTTCTAAGCGTCCCTTAAGTTTATTCAAATACTCATGAATCGGCATAGTATCTAACTGTTCCCCCTTATTTTCTCCTGCCCAGGACGACTTGAGAACTGATAAAGGACCCTCCGGCGCTCTACCATATAATAATTGAAAAGGTGCGATTCCGGTCGTAGAATTTGGGACTTCCCTATACGCCCATAATATAAATGGTATTTGTTCATGCCATCTTTTCCCTTCTTCCCTAATCGTATGATGCAACATACGTTTAAGCGTCTGATTAAAACGCTCCACAAGACCGTTGGACTGTGGGTACTGTGGGGTCGAAAATCGTGGACTAACCCCTAACATTTTCTCAAATTCTTTCGTTAAGTCGGCAGTGAAATTGCTTCCATTATCACACGCGATTATATTTAGAATTCCTGTCCTTGTAAATATTTGAAGTAATGCATCACACGCTGTTTTAGCAGTTAAACTTTTTAGGGGTATTGCTTCCGCCCACCTGGTATGCTGGTCAATTAAGGTTAGTATATATTGATGCCCTTGTGAACTTTTAGGTTCAATAGCCTCAATTAAATCAATATTAACCACCTGAAATGGAAGTTCTGGCCGCGATACTGGGGAAATAGGAGCTGTATCATTCACCTTAACCCCTCTAGTCAATTGGCACTCTAAACATGACTCATAAAATTGTTTAGTTTCTTTCGCCATCCCCTCCCAATAAAACGAATACCTGATTCTCTGTAACGTTTTCTTGGCTGCATGATGCCCTCCAAATACTGAAGTATGCGCTAATTTTAGGATCTCTTCCCTTCTTATCTTGGGTACTACTAATTGCGCTATAGTTTCGCCTAACAATTTCTCTTTATGATACAATAAACCATCTATAATATAATAATCCCCTTTATCCATTTTAGCTATTTCCCAAACTCTCTCTAAATCTTTGCATTCCAATTGGGATTTCTTAAACATATCCGAATTACTAACGATAACTTTATTATTTTCCTCCACTTCCGCTTTTTCTGCATTTTGACTTTGTAAATTTTCCGATCTCGCTTCTATTGCGTAAACATTACAATTATCGCTACTGATGTCTTCCCTTTCACTCGAGTTATCAATGCTAATTTCCGAACTTTCTAATTCTTGGGACTCTAGCAATGACTCCTCGCGATTGACCCCTGACAACTCATTAATCACCTCGGGATGTAAAATTACCTGCTCATTAATATTATCAGTCACTGCGCAAAGTACTTCCTGATGAATTATATTAGTTTGTCCGAATTGCGGAATAGCTAACGGTAATTTAATCAACGGTGATTTAACTGCTTCACCAAATAATCCTTGTAAATAAATACTACCCGCTCCTTTTAATTTCTCTTCCGGTACCAAGTCTTTATGAATAACACTAATTTCAGATCCAGAATCAACCAATCCTTTTGCTTTTTGCCCATTTACACTAACTTCAATTTTCTCAAGTTTATTTAATTTCTCACAAATAACATTAGTTCTCTGTTCGACCTTTGCCGATATCCTCGCCACAATAGCTCCTTTAGGTAACTCTTTATTTCCTTTTACGACAATCTTATTTACACCTGCTTTCTGTTCAGGCCCTTTACTACCATTATTATTTCCCTCATTACCTACTTTATTACAAAAACTTTGGTAATGACCCCTTAAACCACATTTGAAGCATCTAGCAGCTGAATCATCACTAGGTTTTTTAAAATCAGTTTTCCTACCCGAAAAAGAATTAGTCTCATTGCTCCCGTTTTGCCTCCAATTACCACTAAATTTACTATCCTCCCTCGGTTTCACTTTTTCACTGTTGCCATACCTATCTTTACCCTTAAAACTTTTATACGTAACGGCATAAGACTTATGTTTAGCGTCAAAATAATTGTCACATTCTTTAGCAATTTTAGAAGCTTCCAACCATTTACTCTGCTGAGTTAACCCAATATATGATGCGGTTTCTTCATCTAACGTGTTTAATAACTTATCCGTAATTATTAACTGATTGACCTTTTCATAAGAGTCCGCACCCCTAATCTTACAATAATTTTCCCATGTTACTATTAAACGCGATACAAATAATACATGAGTTTCATTCTGGTTTCTTCTAGCCTTCTTAAAATTTTCCAAACACGCCTTCGGTGTCGGCTCATGTTCCCTTAGAACTAACTCCTTTAATTCCTCTTAACTCTCAATTTGTTCCCTAGTGGTATAAATTAACAAATTATCCGCCTTATCTCCTAACATATTTAGTAGAATTTCGGCCTGCTGGTTTTCCGGTACATTTTTAGTTTTGAATGCCCTTTCTAAACTGTTGAAAAATAAATTCCATCCCTCAATCCCTTCTGGTACTTTGATAGACAGAGTTTTAACACTTTTGATCAATTTTTCTATGTTACTTTCATTATTAGATTCCCTAGACCCATTAGAGTTATTTGTCGAACCTTGTACCCTTAGCCTCTCCATTTCTAATTCATGTTCCATCCTCAATTTTTCAGACCTTTCTTCTCTTTCTAACTTTTCGCGTTCTAATTTTTCCTGTTTTTCTAACTTTTCGAGTTCTAGTCGTTCCGCAACAATAGTGTTAGATAATTCCAGAATAACCCCCTCATGATAGTCATCCCTGTCCATTATCTTTTTCCTAAGCTGAATTCTGGTATCATCTTCCGTGAATTCAACCCCCAATTCTTCGGCTATCATCTGAAGATCCACCCTTTTTAGTTTCAATAAGAAAGCCATACCTTCACCGATTACTATTACCACTCTACAATAATATTTAAACCTGCCAAATGATATTTCCTAAATTTCTACTTTAGCACAGTTACCTCCACTTATTATACTAATTAATGCATTTCAGCACCTACTGTATAACCTGATTTTCCTCAACCATTTATATCACACAATTTTCTTCCAATAAAACAAAAGGTAAAACAATAATTTCAATTTGATTACTATTGCATTTATTACTATTTATTACTATGCAATACAGATTCCACTTTATACAATTAGATAATAACATACAATTTACATAATAATACTGATACGTTGCAATTGAATAAAATTATTGATGTCAATAGAAACATCCACATAAAGAAAAATTGTATAACATGCACACATAAATTTCTACAACTATCCTCAATAAAATATTTCCAAATTCAATATTGGTCTTCACACTTAAAACAGATAAGATCAAAACCTTCTATTTTTTTTTCTCACTGTGAGCCTTTTTTTTTTTTTCGAAATTTACTTCTATCCAATTAAAATTCTAAGCAAATGTTCATTACTCATTTAAATATTACTTTAAAATTAATTTAAATTTAAGTAAATTCAATTATTCCTTCCAACTATTATTAACACAATGCATTAATTTTGTTCACTACCATTATTAGTAAAAAAATAGAAAATCACTATTAGTACAAGTTATTATGACCTTTTCTTAAAACAATAGTAACTATAGCCCTTAATATTTCCTACCTATCTGGACACAATTACTTTATTGCACATAAATTATCTTAAATTACTATTAATTATACAACAACAAATACATTTGGTTCGAAAATGTCAGCAGACAGAAATGATCAAAACACCTTACCTTATACTTTATCTGCTGGGGTACTCCGCTGCTCACACGTAGTTTCACGATGAATTCAATATTTCACACTTTAAAGTCACTTTGATGTTATTCAACACTCAGGCTGAATACACCGTAATTTGATTCACTGTAGCGATGATTGGACACAAACACTATTTCGGTTCGCCGTAACGACGATAGGGCACAACGCACAACACTTTCGTTCGGTTCGCTGTAACGATGATAGAGCACAACACTTTAGTTCGGTTCGCCGTAATTATGATAGGGCACACACACTCTGTATTTCTTCTCGACGCTTGGTTTTTATCTCTCTAAAATTCCGCTCGACGATCCGGTATTTCCACGCAAGAATTCCACTGGGTACTCTGGCACTAACAGACTGCAACACGGCTCGTTGGTCACTGGTCCAAGACGATTCTATCCCGTCGCTGCCATCAATTTGTCGGAGTTTCCTCTTAGTCCACACAACTTGGAAGAAAATCCTTATTACTTTTATGCTGCCACCACCGATATGATTACGTGATATCGGTCACGCACTGAGAGGATTGTTTAAATGAAAACCAACGCTTTCAATTAACTAAATTAACAGTTTATTTACACACTATTTACACAACAACAAACACTATTTATACTTACAAACTCGGATATAGATGATCCGGTTCAACATTAAATTGAATACAGTAAATACTGGCTGTGTACAGTTAAACTACGTTAAATCACTCTCACTCTACACACGTTAAATTAGCTTTCCGGAGATCAATTTCGATCTCCCGACACATGGGCTCTAAGCCTAAGCTCTATCTCTAAGAGCTCTCCCCAAGCCTACGCACTCTCTCAGGGTATCCAAGGAACCCACGTCCACCTCGCGAGCTACGCTCAAAACTGACTCTATCAGCCTAAGAGACTACCCTCCAGCAACCCCTTGCTTCTTCTCCATCTAACACTTCCGGAACTTTCTACCTGGCTCCCATTGTCTCCCCATCTTCCACAGGCATCTCAAAAGTTTGGGCCCGCCCCTCTCAAACTATCTTTTCCCCCCTCTCATACCATCTATACATTTTCACCGGCTTAGATCCAGTTTTAGATAAGGAAAGACTGTTGTTTTGAAATTCCAGTACACAGCCCATACAATATATAATATATTAAGACAAAAATAATATAGAACATCAGTTCTAATAGCAGATGTTTCTCGGAACCTGACAGAAGTATAGCTGTTAATTTTTACTTTCTTTTATCTATAATAGAATAAAGCATTGTAATCGAAATGTTTTCGACTTCCATTTTTCGAGGGATTTAAAAGTTTTAGCGGTCAGATGAGATCCCGAAAAACATATTTATACAAATTTTCTGTCTGTCCGCGTGTGTCTGTGTGTCCCATGTTTATCATCGAAATGTGTATAAAGTTATGCATTGAATTGAACCAAATTCCAAATATAATTTTATGGCTATAGACAGCAGGTTCCAGGTGAACTTGGGAATATTCCTCCGGAAGGGGGCGCTGTAATAGTGAGTTTTGTGCCCTTCTAATTATTGTATCGTCGAAAAGAGTATGAATGTAAGTACAAAATTGAACCAAATTTCATAATATGTTTTTGGCTATGGCCAGCAGCTCCCAGTTGAATTTGATGGTATTCCACCGCAAAGGCGGAATTATATAGTATTATAATATAACGATTTTTGTGTTATTTCCAGCATTGTATCATCAGAAAGTGCACGAAGTTAGGCATGAAATTGATATAAACTTCATATATACGTTTTTGACCATGGTCGTCAGGTTCCAGTCGATAATGGGGATATTCCCCCGGAAAGGAGCACTATGAAAGTGATTTTTGTGCAATTTTATCGAGTTTTCGAAGTTCGGTTTTACATCGGATGCATCGCACCTAGCCAACCCGGCGATTAGCATGCTGCTGGAGTACAACAGAATAACGAAAAATATTCATTTTATTAAATATCATGATGAGATTAAATAGTTTTTACCCGATTAATAAAATGAAACTGAAATTTGAGATGAAAATAAAAGTTGGAGTAGTATTAAAGTAATAATATTGAAATATTAACTTGTGTAAAAACTTTTTGAAATATTGACATGTATCAGATAGAAAAGTAGTTTTGGGATTGGCATATCCGACTTGTTTTTAGGTAGATTTCGTACGAAATACTACCTATTGGGATCTCCCCTATGTTGGAATTCCGGAAAAATTTGACCCCTAGAACCAAACCACTCCCAGTAAAAAACGTTATATATATATATATATGTGTGTGTGTGTGTGTGTGTGTGTGTGTGTGTATCTATATCTATATATATATATATAATAAATTTGAAATCACAAATATATGAAGAAATTGATAAAGTTCTAAAGATGATTTAGAAATGAACATAGGAAACCAGTATGTAAAATAAGAATCACTTTTTTCTGGACACGATAACTTCCGTAATTCTGTACAAATCTTTTCCAAACTGATACATAAAAACAAGGGCATAAAATACCGGTCAAGTTCGTTAATGGGCAAAATCGGACCAAGGGGGTGGAAATAGGGGGGGGGGGGGTGAAAAAAGAAAAAACTCCATAACTTCTTAATTATAATACCTATTGACTCAGTTTAAAGTTATTATTACTTCTAAAAAATGGGCCAAAAATTTATGTATGACAGGTTTTTGATAAAATTAAAAATGGACTCAAGGGGCGAAAAAAATAGTGTTTTGGGGAGAAAAAAATTCATAACTTCGTCAATTCTCAAGATATCAAATCCAATTAAATTTATTATAAATTGTCTTAATATTATCGACAAATTTTATTTTGACAAGTTTTTGATAGGACCAATTCTTACCGCAAAAAAAGTTAAAAACGCAAACAAAAAAAGGGGGGGGGGGGTGGATGGTTGAAGAAGAAAAAAATCCATAATTTCGACAATTCACAAGATATCAAATCCGCATCAATTTATTATATATCTTCTTAATATTATCTACAACTTTTATATTGATTATAGTTTTTTATCGGACCAAATTTTACAGCCAAAACAAATTAAAACTACATCGAGGTTGAAGAAAAAAATCTCGTATTAAGGATGTACTCAAATCCAAACTGCTTATTTTCTGAGTCATTTTTAAATTCATTTTTGCTTTCAAACGCATCCAATTGGTAGGTTCTCTTGTTCAGAAACTATATAATGTGCCGTAAATGTCAATTTTTTGATAGAAGCAGAATATATATTTTTTAAATGATGTCAAAGTGGGCATTTTGAACCGAATTTCTCGAAGCGATTGTGTTGGAAACGAAAAATATGGTCTTACTGAGAAAATAATTGATTATAAATCACGTTCTAATTAACTGAAAGAATAATAAAAACATAGGTAGCTTATAAATGTCTTAAAAAATCACGTCAGCAAGTTTCATGTTTTTCCTTTTAAAAATTAATCTAAAAATGTGTCAGAAAATTTCGAGTTGTTGAGCATGGAAAAATATTTTTTGAATACTGGCCTTAACATGATTCGGATAAAACCAGCTCTTATATAAAAATGAAATTAAAAACTCGTCAAAAGCGTCCAGATAAAATTGTTAAAGTGGGTTTATCTCTAATCATGATTTAGTTTTTGTTGGTGAAATTAGTACTTAACTTCGAAATTTACCTGCGCCTGTAGGCCGAGCCGGCAGGGATTTTTTTTATATTATGTGTTTTTCATTGCAATAATGATCTTATTACCTGTTGTCGTCTGAATGGTTATTGTAGTTTGTTAAAAATATTTGAGGGCAGAGTTGGTTGTAATTTATATTTTCATAATTTCATAAATTAAAATTGCGGTTTTTAATACTTTCCAACATAGTAGAAACGTGTTAATGACTTCGGTTTGTCTGCTTGCCGTCTGTGTCCATGCTCTAACTCGGCAAATGTTCTCGGATTGACATATAATTGATTTAAGTTATTGAGGTTTGCCATGGCATGTTTGGCATTCAAAAGCATGTGTAGAGATTGGTGAAGGGACGAAAACGCGTGCAAAAAGACGTTCGTCTGACATTAGCCTTATACACATCATTGAGGTGAACTAGAAGACGGTTACTATCGAATGTGCTATGTTCAACATTTACAGTGCGTGTACAGGGAAACTCAAAAGTATTCCGTAATATTATAGTCTATGACAAAAAAAAAAAAATCCTTTGCGACATATTTTAATGATGTTACTCGCTTACAAACATAATGAAATTGATATGATTGTTTTCATTTATGTTATGCGTTTTAAGTTTAACTAAGCTTTTACACACTAGGGGGTGTGTATAAATTCTATAGGCCATATACAAGGTTACACAAAAGAATTAGTAAACATTATTGATTGAGCGTGAATTCCTTAAAGGTGTTTTTAACACTTTCTAACATAGTTGAAACGTGTTTAAACTGTAAAAAAAATATGTAATTTTTACAGAAAATAATTTTATTTCTTACAGAAAAAAACTGTTTTGAAGAAAAACAGTTTTTTTCTGTAAAAGAAACTGAATTTCGTAATTTTTGCAGAAAAAAATCTGTATTTTTTTACAGAAAAAAACTGTTTTAAGGAAATATTAGTTTTTTCTGTAAATTAAACGGTTTTTGACTGGCGCAAAAATTGACAGTTTTTTCCTGTCAGTTTGACAGATTTTTTTTACAGTGTAGTAATTCGGTTTATCTGTCTGTCTGTCTGTTTGTCCGTCTATCTGTCCGTGCTCTAACTCGCTTAAATATAGTCAGATTGCTATGAAATGGATACCTGTTATTGGGGTTTAAACCATGGCATGGTTTAGGATTGAAAATGAAATGTGTAGAATTTACGGTTCATTTTCAGAGACACTCAAAACAATTTTATTATATTACGGCTTATAGAAAAATGTCGTTTGTGGTGTATTTTAATGATATTACACTGTTTTAATTAGAAAATTTATGTATATAACACAGATGTACTAAAAAATGTTTATTGTAGAATCTAGTGTGCATATAATTTAACATTCAATTACAAGGGACACACAAAAAAATTTGGCTACAGTACTGCATATGAAGATTAATTGCGGGACGTATGAGTTTTTAGTTGTGCTACGCGCTGTAAAATTTAACTACTTTTTGCATATTACTTGGTGTGTATAAATTCTATAAATCATATACAGGGCTTTACAAAAGATCGCAAGTATATTTTCATTCATTGACAGAAATTTCTGAGTAGAAATTTTCAACCTGTGCTATGCATTTAATTGAACTAACTTTTAGCATACTATGTAGTATACATACAAATATACAGATCATATACAGGGCTGCACAAAAAATTCGGACATTTTTTCGACTATTCCAACTGCTGATAGTAATTGCAGTGATTAGTTTTTCAGCTGCTTTCTGCATTTCTAAATTGGTTATTTAGACTTCTTTTACCTTTATAATTTTTAAAGTTTTATTACAGTATTTTGAATGTGTTTGAAAGTGTCATGTCATCTATGCTGGATGCATGATTTTTCGTTCTTGTTTTTATTGTATTACTGGAACATCTCAACGGATTCAATGAAGTTGATAAAATATTACCGTTTTGCAGCATTTTTTGATATAATCAAAAGAAGCAGCAAATAAATAAATGTTTCATTCTGAAAGAAGAAAAAAAAGTAAAGATTCAAAATTCTATATGAAGAAGCAAAAATATAAAAAATAAAGTAAAAAATAAAAAAAGACATATACAGTGCGACTGCTGCGCCATTGTTCCATAACTGCATATATTTATCAAAAAGAGGAAATATTAGAATAATTTTAGAATGAGTTCACAAAATAAGCTTATTATATAATTTTTAGTGAGTTTCAGCTTATGTAAGAGAAAATGAATTGAAATGTTTGTGTTATTCAAAAGGTTGAATTAATACAATTTAGTTACGTTTTCTTAAATTACGTAAAGTAAGATATACGGTAATGCTTTGTAAATTTTTACTTATACTATTATTATTACTATTGCCATTACTATTATTATTATTATTATTTTAACAATGGGTGGTCTCATTACCTTTTTTAGTTCCTTGTAATTTTTAAAATTCAATGCTTATATACCTATTTGCTTTCGTATAACATGCTCTGAACTGAAATTGCTTTCGTTTAATAAACAAATTAAAACTTCTTTCCTTTAGACTCGTTAAAGCTGAAATGTCCTCCTTAAAACACTTTTACGGATTCTTCGTTACACATTTCCCAACTAAAAGTTATGTAACTCGAATTTACTGAGGCTAATAGACCAGAAAATTTTCTTCAATACATTAAGTATTTTGTTAGGAATACAAATAAATGATAACCGGTTTCTAGTGACCATCCAACTTCAAAAATTTTAAATCCATACACCCAATAACATAAAACAAGGAAATCAGCAAAAGCACGAAGGGTGTGCTCGAAGTAGAACAACACTGGTACCATTGAGGGCAGAAAAATTATGCATCATTATAGATTTGGCACGGAATTCATTCAGAATAGAGCTCCGAAGAATCGTGTAACGTATGAAACGTCTTCGATCACTTAAACTCTTGTAAGTGATGTAGTTATGTTTTCAAGAAATAGGCTACTCTAGATTCGAGCATTTAAATTATATTGAAGTAATTGAGTTACGACTGTTCAATCATTTTTTTCAATGTTCATTATGCAAATTATAAAATGACATATAATTTTTAAATTCTGAAAGTTCTTTTTTTTTTCTTTTTATTATGAAAACAACATTTTTTACGAACATACAAATAAACTAATTTATTTTAATAATGTCTAACTTGTGGTGAAACTTGTTTATTCAATCATAAATGAATAAATCCGATGAAAAAATATCAATGAACAAATCAAAAGAAAAACAAATCAAAAGAAAAACTTTGTAGTGAACTAGTTCAATTAAGTAAATCTTTGTACGTCCTTTGTCCTAAAACTAATCTTTAAATAACAGTACCTATTAAAAATATTTGTTGCAAAATTCCTCATTTATTTATAAACTAGCAAACCCCGCGGCTTTGCTCGCTTAACAGTTCGAATATTCCAAGTGATATTCATATGTCTAACTTTTATTTTCAAAAATTATATTTTTAGGAATAATTCCAAAAATTACTATTTAAAACACAGTTTACTAAATCTGATTATTACACTGCATTAGGCAGAAATGAAACTTAAATTAATAAAAAGAACTAAAACTAAATAAATGATAATTTAGAAAATATTTTGAAGCTTTTATGCTCATTTCATACGCTTATTCCAGTATTCATTTGAAGTTTTGAATAAACCGCTCTTAGTATGCATTTACATCTAAAAAGTAACCATCATCTCAAATTCCAAGCTTCTTGTCTATCGGTCTACCACCTCTCTGGTGGCAGTGGCACTAACATAAAATGTCTATGTTGAAACATAAACTGTCACCATTAATTTGGAAACGTTAATTTTGAAATCGGTTTGGTATTTCCTAATATTCCATAGTAATGGTAATTCAGAAAGTTTTTAAAGGATTTTTTTAGAACATTTGTTGTTCCTCCTACCAACCCGATGTGATAGTGGCACTGTCATAAAATGTAACCCCTGTGGAATCAGAGACTGTCACCATTGATTCGCAACCATTACTTTTGTAATCGGTTTACTATACTAGAAATCGTAATTTAGGACTTTTTTTAGTACGCTTTTCGCCCCCTCGTTTCGCTTCACCTCTTTTAAATTTCGAATTTATTTTCGACAATTCTTAAAGGGAATTTATATTTTATATGTAACAACCATGTCATATTTAAAGTTTCTAGCCTCTTCAGTATGACAGAAATCGCAAATTAGAACTTTTTTGCTCCTGCAAATTCCAGATGGTAGTGACACCAACATGCAATAGAACCTATGTTGAAGCAAAGGCTGTCGTGATCCATTTCGAACCACTACTTTTGAAATCGGTTTGCTACTTTCTGATTTTCCGTAGAAATCGCCATTTAGAACGTTTTTAGAACGCTTTTTGATCATTATCAACCTTCATAAATTTCGATTTTTTAAAGAAATGATCATTTGTGTCTTGTAACTACCATTCCAAATTTCATGTTTCTATGCCCTTCAGTAGCACAAAAGTTGCATCTTTAGAACATTTTTTACTTCTGCATCCTCTTTGGGGGTAGTGGCACCGACAAAAAATATAGCCTATAATGGAGCAAGGGCTGTCACCATCATTTTGACACCATTATGTTTTAAACAGGTTCGTTACTTCCTGCGAATGCGTAGAAATCGCCATTTAGAACGTTTTTTAGAACGCCTTTTTGCGCATTTTCACCCCCTTTTAATTTCGAATGTTTTAAGAAATGTTCTTAGAGATCATTTATATCTTATAAGCAACTATCATTCCAAATTTCATGTTTCTAGGTCTTTCAGAAACACAAAAATCGCATTTTTTGAACGTTTCTTTGCTCCTGCACCCCGTTTGGGGTAGTGGCGCCGGCAGAAAATATAGCCTATGTTGGAGCAAGGGCTTTCACCATAATTTTGGCACCATTATATTTTAAATCGGTTCGTTACTTCCTGAGAATGCGTAGAAATCACCATTTAGAACGTTTATTAGAACGCTTTTTTGCGCATTTTCACCCCCTTTAAATTTCGAATGTTTTAAGAAATGTTCTTAGAGATAATTCATATTTTATAAGTAACTACCATTCCAAATTTCATGTTTATAGACCCTTCAATAACACAAAATCGCATTTTTGAAAGTTTTTTGCTCCTGCACCCCTTTTGGGTCAGTGACACGGACATAAGATATAGCCTATGTTCTAAGTGAGACTAACACAATCATTTTGATACCAATACTTTTGAAATCAGTTCTGTAATTCCAGAGATTACCTCGAACAAACAGACAAACAATTTTCACTTCTTTATAATATTAGTATAGATACGTAAAATTGAACTGTGCCAACTGATTACTCGCTATCCTTGTTCATTTTTTATTTATTTATTTATTTATTTATTTTCAGTTACAAATAAGAATTTGTAGCCTGATTTAGAAAGAAGAATTCAAAGTATTTAAATGTATGTAGAGCCTGATTGAGAAAATCATGGTCCCTGTCGAAGACCTCAATGAACAATCTGTGTTACACAATTCGTTTACTGATTGATATGTCAATTTTCAAAGTATATATATATGCATATTTATACATACATAAAAATAAACATAAGCCATAATTAAACGAAAGAAAAAACTGGAAAGTAGTGCAAAAAGAATAGGAATTTCTTATTAGAAAAAATAATAAATTAGTAAATTAAAATTTATTAAAATATAAAACCGGTTTCTATGATACTTTTGCACGTTACAATATCTCAATTGGGATTAAACATTTGGTGGCTCCTGTAATTTCTGCTTTCTAGATCCCAACCTACAACACCTATTGGAAAAACAGATTTTGAATTTATGTATTTCAAACAACTGTTTACACTCACAAAATATCTAATGCGTAAATATCTAACATGTTTAACTCTTCTTTATAACTTAACAGCTTTACTGTTCATAGAAATATTTTTTCGAAATCCTTAATATTGGTGCGAAAATACAATGTAGATAAAAAAAATACTAATTATGAAGCAGCATTTTAGAATAAAGGGATTCCGTATCCTTCACTATCTTCACCCTTCATTGGAAAATATAAGTTTTCAAATTATTGCTCAAAATATACTTAGAATTCCTCAGAATATTTTGGAGAAGATGTAAAGATAAGATGATTATAAATGCATGAAAAAGGTTTTCTTCTGCATCCATTTTTCTTTAAATGTATCAGAATTGAAATCTTTAAATTCCATTTTGTTTGTACAAGTTTTATTTTACATTTTGCTTTTTCTTGAGGCACTGCCTACAGTAAAATGGTCGTCTTCGTGGAAAAAAAGAAAAAAAAAATATCCTTTTATTTGAAGGAGCATTTTTTACAATTTCAAAGCTGTTTTAATTTTATTTCTACAATTAATGGAAGAGGAGTTATGGTCAATTTAATAAACAGGAAGTAATGACTGAAATACAAGAAGTCAGCAGGAAGGCAGGAGAAATGTGAGCAATGTTTATATGCTTTATTTTCTTACGTTTTTTACATAAAAACATTAATGAACCTTAATAGACACTTCTAGATTAATTTTATAGATAAGAAATAATATAGATAAGAAATCTTCAAATGCGATTTCTGGAAAATCAATTTTTCCATTATTTCCTTCTACGATAAAATTCTTTACATAAAATGTTTTAAACATATTTCAGTGAAAAATTGTCAGAATGTTTTTCGTATTACTCACTATTTCTGAACCAGAATATAAGCTCTATGTGATAATGTAGTTATTTTATAGGTACTCGAAGTTAATTTTTTTTATTAAAAAACTGAAATTTTTAATAAATAAACGGTCAAGTGCAAGTATTACTCGCGCACAGAGGGTTCCGTAGAATAAATATATGAATTAGTAATTGTATTATTAAAAAAACCGTTGCTAAAAGAATACTAAGACTTTGTAAAAAACTATACAGCGTAGGGTTGGGTATAACGGTATATACAAAGGGTACTAGGAAAGTTTTGCAATACGGATTTATTTATGAAACTTTTTCAAAGTAATTTCCGTTACAAGCAATAGAGTTCTCCAAACTCTGAAACCAGTCCTTAAACTAGCTCTGCCAAGTTTCACTTGGGAGTAAGGAACACTCATTGTCCCAAGCCCTCAGAAGTGATTCATCATTGGAAAAACGAATACCTTTCTGCCTCAGTTTCACATGCGGGGACAGTACAAAGTCACAGGGGGCAAGATATGGACTGTAAGGAGGGTGTTCAAGAAGTTTCAGTCCTGTAGTGTCCAAATATTCAGTGCAGGCTTTGGTCCGATGAGCTGGAGTTTGTCATGATGGGGGAACCATTTGTTCATTCTTGACTTTGGTCACAGGTTCTTCTTAGATTCTATGACTTTGGGTAGGCACTGTTCATTGTACCACTTAGCAGTAACTGTCTTCTGTGCGTCCAAAACGACACACTCAACAATTCCACTCGATTTGAAAAATACAGCTATCATTTTCTTTTTGGCAGATCGAGATTTTCTGACAGCTACCGGTGTGTCCTCATCATCAAAGACCCAAATTTTGTTTTGAGACTTAGTCGGCACATTTTAACAATATAGCCAGGTTTTGTCGCCGGTCACGATGCTGTTCACATACCGAGATTATCCTTTACCAAACATTTTTAGCATCTCCCAGCACCAAGTCACATTTCGTGTCATATGCTCCTCAGTCAGTCTATGTGGCACCCAGAGACAACACAGTTTCTTGATGTGCAAATGATCATGCAGAATTGAATGAATTGCAGGTGCATTTAGGCCCAAGGTATCCTCTATATGCTTGTAAGTTATTCGTCTGTCTTCGTCAAGCATTTTCCTCACAACAGTAATGTTTTCCTCCGTAATTGACGTTCGGAGCCTTCCTCCTCTTTCAGTGTCCTCCAGGGAGAAATTTCCTCTTTGGAATTCTCTGTACCATCTGTGTATAGTCATACGATGTGAACAATCATCACCAAGTGCAAGAGTCATTTCTCCTAAGCATTGGTTTATGTTTAAACTACGCGCGAAGTTACACCGCAAAACTGCCCTTATCTCACTTCGTGACCAGGACACCACTGGAAGAACTTCGCACGATCACGGCTAATGAATAACTGAGCCTACAGACTTGTGGTTACGTGCAAGTGCATAAGTATGAACCTATGTCAATACGCAGCCACAAGCAGCCACCTGCGAGTTTTTGTTTCATCATATTGCAAAACTTTCCTAGTACCCTTTGTATTAGAAAAGTGTAAATGGATATATCGTGAAATTTCAAAGAGATATGGAACCTAAATAATATCTATCCTCTATAACTCATTTTTTAATATTATCCTAATCGGTTTATGACGAACTTAATTCGGTACGGACAATAAAAGTAATGCATATTTAAACATTATTTGGCATTTCCGAAAACTAAATTCAGCGTAGTAATAACCTTTCTTTCTACAAATACTATAGCAAAAACAAAACCTTTGTTAAAAGATTGAATTTGGCATTGTGCTAAGCACGCTTCGAAAGGAGGTCGCAAAGATGCAACGCCACCTTCGTCCGTGCCGCTTTTTTCCAGATAAGTTTTTAATTAACTTTTAAAATCACTCGAGGCGTATTGAGAGATCCACTCCATGCAAACCAGTCGCGAATCCCATAGTATTTACGTGATTAATTCAAATTAAATTAGTCTGTTTTTAACAATTTTACGTTTATTGCTTTTATACTACTACTGGGCATTGCATTACATATATATATCATTAAAAATTGTTAACTAGGCTTTAAAAGTCGATGGTACATAGGGTACGCTGCCCCTGTCATTATGCATGTCCAAACCGTCCGTATCTTTATGGGTGAATATCTCGGATAATTACTGGCGATTTTTTAAGAAAATCCTTATCAACAATGCTTTTATACTTCTGCTATGATAGGTACCTCCAGCGCTGCTCAACACTTTTGCTGAATACCCATAAATTGAAATTTATGTGTAACGGAAAAATGCGATTTGCTCAAAAAACTATGTTGCCTAGGGTAATCGCTATAATTTTCCTGCAAGGTTTAAATTAGCGTCTACTACCTCTAATTTTTTCATAATTTTAGTTTCACAAGATTCGGAATTAGATGGAGGGGAACATATTTTTGCGCTACATTTTCAACGATATCTTTGAAAATATAATACCTAAAATTAAAAGAAATGTATTTTTGAGTTCAGCGTTACGAAAGCTTTCACACGATACCCACACGATATACAAAGAAAATAGTTTTTTTTCCAAGTAACTTAATTAGGCTCTCTACATTTTTACTAAATATATTTATGAATGTTTAATAATCTTAAAATATGTAGGTGAATAGTCTTTATTACTTCCCCCAACTTGAACTTTCCACGTTCCATAGTCTACGAGTAAAATGGCTGCGACAGACGGACAGACAGACGAAGAGTGAGCTTATAATTGTTCCGTTTTTATTTTTTAAGTACGGAACCCTAAAAATACGTATTTTTTACATATTTTGAAAATTTTCAGTTAATTTTGAAGATATTGTTAAATTCTCTGTTCAGTGCACAGGTAAGTGTAATAATAATATGCAATACATAGGAAATCTAAATATATTTAGTTGAATTGAGTGTACGCTGTCTTGCGAAATTTTGCTAAAAAATGTCAAAGAATCCCAATTTTTTATAATGTTATGAAGATATTGCTAAGATTTTATATTTTTCATCATCTTATATTAAAATCGAATTAAAAAAACATGTATTTATTCTATACTGTACATAAAAAAAGCGCTCCGAACGTAAGCAGATACTGTAAGGTACTTGTACCCAATATGGACAGTTCTTTCAATATGGACACCCCTAATATCTTTAAAAGTAACAATTTTGATCGAGAGATGGCGCTACATGTTCGTGAAGAAAAGCAGTTGAAAATATAATTAAGCCTGGAAAGTGTAAAAAAGCGCGCTGTTCGCTATTTGGAAGGAAACTTGTTGTTTCGTGGTGTGCTGATCGTAATTACAGGTAAGATTAAATCCTTATTAGATATGGTAAAATTACTTTAAATATTGAAAAGTGAAGTGTTTTTAAAAGCTGATAAAACATATTTTCGATTGCTATTGCATATATTGCTAAAAAATGTTTTATTTGTTTATTTGTTACAATATTTAGTAAAACTATGCCCGATTCCCAATATGGACACCTTATGTCCACACTGGAAATACAGCAAGTGAATCTTCAGATTCACAAATTTGTAAAATATCTGTTTAATGCCATCTGAACAATCCTCCAAGAAACCTCCTCCAAGAAAAAATCCTCCAAAAAGCCCTTGGAGAAAAATCAAAGGAAGCCTCCACTCACTAGGGTATCTTTGGGGGAAATCGCAGGTACCAGCGTATGACTTCCTCAACAAAGGAGAGCTGGTACTGCTTCTTATGCAGTATTGATGCTGTTGCAGACATGCGGCTATGCATCACATGCGGCAAATATGTCCATGAGGGCTGTGTGGGACTTTCCGCCCATGATGAAGAAGTTTTTATTTGTCCATCCTCTGAGGACTGAGTAATAACATATGTAAATTCTGCAGACAGATGCAATAAAGCTAAGCAAGACCAACTATATTATTTCATAATCTTTTGTAGAAACTGAGGTGCTTTGCATGGGTGTTCGAAGAGCCACAACCTAAAATGTCCCCCCCCCCCCTGTCTAAAATATATGTTCTGAAGATATTTACTGTGCTCCCCTCCTCCCCGCAATACTTTAAGATATATTTCTTTTATCCGCTATCTTTTATCCCCTCTCCTTTAAAATCCCTTGGAGGATTGGCTCTTCCATACACCATGTGCAGTAGGTCAATAAGGAGTCACCTGTCCCTAATATAGACATGCATGTCCATAATAGGGACAGGTGGCTCCTTATATGGACACTTGTAAGCATTTTTTTATCATTAAAATTAAACCAGAATAATTACAAGGTCGGTAATTTTAATAATGATAGTCAACAATCCAGGAATAGTGGTAATATATTTTTGGAGTCCTATGACGTGTACACGGGGGTGAAAAAAAATCAATTTTCCTTAGGGTGTCCATATTGGTTACAGGTACCTTATACTTTAAATGATCCAAATTCAAGAGATATGCAAGAATGCAAATACGATGTATCAGTAACGGACACCCTTAAGGAATTTCTTTAAAATATATTTTTAAATTGATAGTTATAATTATTATATTACATTTTTTTAAATATTATATTAATCTGTAAGCAAATATTTAACCATTCTCATAGTCACATTTTCCAATGTGAATAAAAATTTTGTAGTAAATAACAGAAATAAATCAAAACACCCCAAATTTCAGTAATGGACACCTTTTATTCCAGTAATGGACAATCTCTGTTCCAGTATTGGACACTCTCTGTGTTCCAGTAATGCACACCCTACGAAAAGTAATAGATAATTGTTCTTATGAATGTATTTAGAACCAGTGTTGAATTCTGGGGGGGAGGGGGGTGGCGGAGAGGGGGACAATCCCCACGGAAAATTTGAGATTTTTGCGTTTTCAATGGTCAAAAAGTGCAATTCATCCCGGAACTTTATAATGTCCCTCCCCCCTGGAGCCACAGAAATCCCTTCCGGAGAAAGCGTCTGAATTCAATACTGTTTAGAACCATGATTTAATGAAAGCATACTAATGAAACAAAATAGTCATTTTAAAATAAATTTTTACAGGATATCCCCCAGCAAAGAAAGAAACAGTAGGCCATCAGCTGGAAACATGATGGCAGCCAGCAGTACCATCAGCGGTAAAGTGCAAGGGTGCCATTACTTAAACCTGTCGAAAAGTGCCCGAGCCGAATGCAGCTGGCCCATCAGTGATGGTCAACAGCAGGCCAGCATTGATATGCCATCACATTACTTCAATCCGGCACTTTTCCTGCAGTGCTAGAACCTATACCACTGCTATTCCTTTGCTGGGAAAGCACTTTCCCTTACAAAAATTCTTATAAAATTCTATAAAAAAACAAAGTATTATATAATTATGGTTCTCTTTTCTATAAGCTAGTTTCACCAAGAGCTGTAGAAATATCTGTAGAAGTGTCTATAATAGAAATGTCTATAGAAATATTTGAATTTTCACCGGTTTCTATGTGGTCACCCTCCCAAGTAATAACCGCGCTCGATGCTGTTTGGTTTTCGTGATCGGACAGGAACAAATGCTTTCAGCGTACGCTACGACTGCTCGTAGTTTACAAGCTCTCATTACACTATTTCAAGTTTGTTTCTTTTGTGATTTACGTTCCCAATCATTAAACTGGTATAGAAATTATTCTATTGTATAGAAATCCTATGTATTTTATACGCTTTTTTTATTATTGATTCTGAAATGCGTAAATTATAAAAATCGAAATCCTTTGTAACCTAGTAAAACCAGATTTATAGAGAAAAAAAAACTGCGTTGAAATAAAGTATTTATTTATTTATTCATTTACTTATTTATTTTGTTGGTGGCAGTGGTGCTATATTTTTTACAGTTTAAAAAAATTAGCTTCACAGCTTAAATTGTGTTAAGATATTCATTTCAGATTTGTGTTCAAATACTCAATGTCTTCGATATTCGCAGCGCCACCTAGCGTAAGGGTTCCGAGCAATAATACTGCAAAAGTTCGTGCACCTCCATGTAGTGGTGGGCCTGCGCATGAGATAAAATGGATGCCCACCGGAATTTTATCTGATGATTTCCAACAGCAAAGTTGACTGAAGCTGTCCAGCAGCGGTCATGTAGTGGTAGACCATCAGCCAGCACTTCTCCATCATTGCCAGCACCTATCTTGCTGCTGGCCAGCAATTTCCTCTTTGCTGGGCCGTAAGTAAAAAATATTTATGAGAATAATTCATTGCTTAATTTTTTTCATTATCACAAAACAATATTTAAATTTTTCGTAGAAGTTTTAAAATTCGAAATTTAGTCATTTTCAAATAAATTTAAGCGGATATTCATACGAGTTGAATATTTCCAACTGAGTAAAAAAATGCCCAGGCCGGGAATCGAATCCAGATCCTTGGCTTACAGGGCCAATGCCCTACCGTTTAAGATAACCGGTGAGCATATTTCGCTCAGATAACCTTATTGTTAAAAACATTTGGTCTGTCATGTAGACAGCTGAACAAAATAAACCGTAGATAAAGGAACTCCAAGTAAACGATGGATGCGTAGATAAACTATTATTTTAACACAATCAAACTGATTGGTAAGGTTATCATACAACTTGAATATTTCCAACTGAGCTAAATATGCTCACCGGTTGTAGGCCCAGTTAACTTAAACGGTAGAACATTAGCCTTATAAGCCAAAGATCTGGGTTCGATTCCCGGTTTGGGGATTTTTTCACTCAGTTGGAAATATCAAAGTCATATGATAACTTTACCAATCAGTTTGATTGTGTTAAAGTAATAGAATATCCATATTTAAGAAATATTTATGAGAATAATTCATTGCTTAAATTAATTTTTTCCATTATCACAAATCAATATTTTAATTTTTCATAGAAGATTTAAAATTCTAAATTTCAAGCCTTATATTTTTCAAATTATTGAGACAAGAGTCGGGGTTAGAAGGGTTATAAAAGTAAAGTTCTGAAAAAAAAAATGTCTTGAAGTACTAGTGCATTGAATCGCATTTCCCATTACTCTTAACAAGAATAACAAAGATCTCAAAATAAAGCTTTAAAACTGAAATCTGAGTTTCCCGATCTGCAGACTTGCTAGTTTCATTTGCACTATAAATTTAATTAATTATATATATATTTTTTTAAATTTTTATTTACAGAGCTGTTTTTTCAGAAGTGAATAATCACACATTTAAGACAGAAGATGACAGATTTTTAACAACTTGTCTAACTTAAAAAATTGCCATTATTAAAATGAGGAAGGCTTGAGCCCCATAAGCCTTTCCTTTCCTCAGGTCTTTAAATATTATCTGCTTCCTAATTGGTTTGATTGATTCCCTGATTATAAAATATGCAAGGCACTGTTTAAAAAATTAATTTGATTAAAAATTTAAAAAAATTATTAATTACATGAAATTAATTAAAAATAGCTTTATACATATATACAGGATGCCCGGTCTCAACAGTGTACAATGGCTAATTCCTAAACCGTTAGTCATAGACATATATTTCCAATTACAAAAATGTTTTAAATCAGGTAAAGAAATATTTTAAAAGCGATTTGGGTCAATAAAAACATTTCTTAAAAAATTACGGAATTTAAATTTTTATACGGTCCCCCGGTCCTATAAGTTATATTTAGTAAAATTTCCCTTTTACACTGACAAGTAATACAAAAAAAGTCCCGTTATTATACGACTAAAATTGACTGAGTAATAGCTGCTTAAAGTTGGAGCATATTTTTTGCTGCAAATTGGGGATCATCCACAAATCTTTTCGAAATATAATTTCGTCAGATATATTAAAAAATGGTTGAGAGTAGAATTAACATTGCAGTATAAATTTGTAATCTTTAGTCATTCTGACATATTAACGCAAAATGTACAATTTGTAATAAACATTTAAGCAGAAAGAAAAAACAGAATTTTTGTTAAATAAAATGATGCTAAATTAACAGCTTCAATTCTTTACAAAAAGATCAGTATGTTGAAATATTATTCGAATATACTAGTCTGCAAAAGTTGGGTTATGTCATGTTTTTTAGCTTTTGATAATTGATTCTTATGTATTCTGTACCGCTGAATTCGAAATTGACCTTCATTTTTAACCATCACATCAGGAGTTTTCGCACATTGCAAAATTCAAAGTTAAAAAGTTCAAAGTTAAAATTGAATCCCCCCGCCCCATCTCATCGGACCACCCAGCTGTTTAGCTGCAAAAATCCCAGGATAAGCAAAAATATTGAATAATAAAATGATGCTAAATTAACAACTTCAATTCTTTACAAAATGATCAGTATTTTGAAATATTATTAGAATATACTAGCCTGCAAAAGTTGGGTTATGTCATGTTTTTTAGCTTTTGATAATTGATTCTTATGTATTCTGTGCCGCTGAATTCGAAATTGACCTTAATTTTTAACCATCACATCAGGAGTTTTCGAAAATTGCAAAATTCAAAGTTAAAAAGTTCAAAGTTAAATTGAATCCCCCCCCCCCCCCCCAATCTCATCGGACCACCCAGCTGTTTAGCTGCAAAAATATCGAATAAATTATCGAATAAAATAAAATAAAATAACATTGAAAAAAAAAATTACATATGTTTTATAGTATGAGATTTTCGCTATATATTAACTTACACATTTACGATTTGCAAAAAAATTCTAACGCGATGGTTAAAAATGAAGGTCATTTTCAGATTCAGCGCTAAAAAGTACGTAAAAATCAATTATCAAAAATTAAAAAATACAACCATCTCCTCTACTTTATAGTATCCGATTTTTTGTTATTCTTTAAATTCGACAATTTATGATTTGCGAAATATCTTGACATGATGGTTAAAAATTAAAGTAATTTTCGGATTCAGTGATAAAAAATACATAAAAGTTTAAAAAACCCAACAATCGCAGTCTTGTATTATCTGATCTAAAACTTTTTCTTAAACTTCTCGACGGTAATCTATCCAAAATTTTTTGTGTTATCCTGTAAAATATGTATAAATGGTAACCACCGAAAATCATAATAATATAATAATAGAACATATATTTTTTTAATTACCTTGTTAGGACTATTGAGATTATGAGTTCCCTTCAGTTGCAGACAGGGCCCGTTCCCTGAATGTCCTTCAAGGAATAAAGCTATGCAGCGTTTTTTAAAGATAAAATTTCAAAGAATAAACGAGTTTTGAGGAGAAAATTTATGTTTTAGCAAATAAAAAACTAATTTTTAGATTTTTTTAAAGGAAACTAGGTACCTTCAGAACTTTTTTTTATTTCAGGGTTTTACAATACCTTTTTGACACATTATTAAATATGGTTTATTAAATGGTCATACACATTATTAAAAGGATTTAATCAAGGAACAAAATATGTAATTCTTGCGGTAAGATTCGAAAAATTTGAGAAAATTTTAAAATTTACTTCTCTAATGATTTTGAACTTTTTATTATTATTATTTTTTTTTTTTTTGCATGTTTCTCTTAGAAGTGGTACGGATGCTCTTTAACGGTACGTATTCGATTTCAAAAAAGTTAAAGAAAAAACCCCAAATAAAATCAGATTCCTAATTTTCATAAAAACTTCTTACGGATCGCTCAAAATAAAGAAAAAAAAAGCGAGTCAAGCGAAAATTATATGCTAACGTTTTAGCATTTTGATTATACTAATATACTGAGAAAAAACAAACTTAGAGAAAACAATTTAAAGATTGCAAATCTGAGTAATTTAAAGGAAAATCGATGCAGTGAAAAGCATTGTACACATATTTACAATCATGAAAGCTTTACGTAAATTTTCCAGAATATACCAGGGATGTTTAAATGCATTTTAAACAAAAAATATAAAAACGGAAATTTTTGTCATTTCTCGCAAAATGAAGTTTACCAAGTTCCCTGAAGATTGTGGTAAACTTGGTTACATTTATCAGATTTAATTTTCCAAAAATATTTTGAATATTTTCTTTATTTTTTAAATTTTTTTGCATAATGAATATTTAACTCAAGTAGCTGAAAACCGTTTATAAGTTCGTTTATATATTTTTATCTATACTATTATTATTATTATTATTATTGTTATCAGTATTTTTTTTCCTGAAAGAATATATAGATATGTTCATTTATATAAAGATAATTGTGTATGTTTAAAAGTTAAAAAAATAATAATAATGACTTACAGAAAACAGAAAAAATAAAGTTAAGAAGAATACATTTATCATCCTTTCTTAAATAAATCTGCAACACACAATGATTGCAATGAAAATAGATCTAGTTCATATGACTAGTACCCTTAAAAATAGAATCAATCCGAGTATGTCTTAATATACTAACTCCTTCATAAATTGTTTTGAGATAAGATAATATTATCTTTGAATAGTCATTTCAAAAATGAATGGATTAACCACGCACATCACGTAGAAAAAGATTACCGCATTGTCTAAAAGATCGAACTAGTTTAAGTGTGATGGTCAGTTTGAACTTGGCTGCATCATTGTATAGTTTTAATTATGATAGTTATTATAACTTTTTAAAAGTTAGTATCTTATGATTTCATACTCAGTCAATAGAAACAAACAATACAAATTATAATTATAAATTAAAGAATAGAGCAAATCCGAAACAAGACAAAATTTATGTCAATTTAAAAGGTACTGTTTAGAATAATATCATAAATACATAGCCGTCAACTACTAGGATTTTTTTCTTCTCACCAGAATTCTTGAATAGTAATTTTCGCCTTATTATTCTGAGAAATCTAATATTAAATATCGATTATTGCTATTCTGAAATAGTGGTGATAAAAAATGGTAGTAGTTGACAGTTATGTGATTTTTTGTGTTGTGGAAAGTGTGATACTCCAAAATTAAGAGTTTCAGTAATATTTCAGTTTAAGGCTTTTATAATCATTTACTGTTTGGAAACTACTTCACATATTTAGATTTTTCCTTATTATTGTTATTATTTTTATAATTTAGACGCCAATCGCCATTTGAAGATGGACTATTTAATTGCTATTTCAGTACATTGAAGCAACAATTTTTTAAAAATTCCAGAAGTTCTTGAAAATCATTTAGTTTTGGTTTGAGTTATTTTATAGTTGATTTCATTAGTAAAATATGTGTGTGATCGAAGAATAAGATAGAAATATTGTCGGAAGAAGAATTGCTTTTAAGATGTGTATATGTGTATATATACATACATGTGAATATAGCCCTCTAGCATCGTTATTGTTATATTATTAGTTCCGTAGATAATATAATTGTTGTATTGATAAACAGAAAGAGAATGCAAATAAATAAACTGTGCGAAATAATTCATGATTTAGGTACGAGTAAATAAGCCTATTACGAAAGAAATAAAAAATTTCAACGGGAACAATTTAAATCTTTAAAGGAATTGGAAAAAGACGTGCACCTAAGCGAAAAGAGAGGCAATCATCTCCATGGCATACAGCACTCTATAAGAATTTTCATTCATTGGCGTCCCTTTATACACTTTATACATAATAAATAATCGAGAAAAAGAAAATACTTTAAAACCGTAGAGAAGTACTTTTAATATAAAGGCGCCCCTAGATTGTGCCTAGTGTGTCTAAGCCCACAGCCTACATTTTTATCTAGTTTACTACAGTGTGCCGGTATTTTTTTGCTTTTGTATTTTTCTAAACATTTAAATTGTAAAATTAGTAGGTAAGTAATAAAAAGACTAATCAGTGTTGAAGTTTTGTACTCTGAAAATCCGATCAAAGATCTTTTAACAAACATTTACAAGAATTCCTTTTCGATCCACAATAGTTTAAAACATTTTTGTTTGTTATTTAAATTATTTACTTGAAATTAAGTATCATTAAAAATTAATTTCTAAAACTCTAAAATGAAGATTTTTATACAATTACAAGTCTGGAATTTCTAGTCCGTTAAATTCGTCACGCATATTTTCATTCCTCATGACCATAATTTTTTTTTTCTACGAGCATGGAAAATAACTATTTTTCAGCTATTAATTCAAATTCGTTTTCTTTAACAAAGGTGAAACAATAATTTTCTATCGTGAAATTTTTTTTTTACTTCTAGAGGAGAATGTAAATACATAATTCTGTCCTTTGTCTGGGTATAAGATTTCTTTGGAAAGCAATGTCCCCCATATTCTGCAAGAGATTTTCTCATTAATTTGCTTTGACAAAACAAATAAATCTACAAAATGTTGAGTCTGTTCTCAAATCTTAATCGGTTTTTTTAAACCTATTTTTTTTTTACTCATTTTAGCTTGAAAATGTATGAAAATTTCAAATGCTCTTATTAAAATATTGTGTAATCGAACTGTTTTTCACTTTTCGGTAACGACAGAAAAATGTTCAGAAAATTCTGTCATAGTGGGCGTTTTGAACTAAATTTCCGGCTGCGACAGCACCGGAAAGGAAAATTAAACTTCTGTACCTGGAACGATAATAGCTTATAACTCAAGATATAATTCATTTACCGGAAAAAGAAAAAAAACTGCTCGATTACAAATCATGTCTTTACGTTTAAAAACGAGACCGAAATGTGCATAAAGTTTAGCGTTCTTAAGCGGGAAATTTCTTTCTTTTCCTTGAGAACAGTATTAAATGATAATTTTATAGCATGAATTTTATCATTACTCATAAAACCTGGTAGTGTTTCGGTAAATGTAATCCAAAAATGGGAATTTTGTTTATGTTATTGATGTCTGTCAAAAAAAAAAAAAAAAAAAAAAAAAAGAAAGAAACTGACGTGAAATTGACACACATTAAAAAGAAGAATTTATTTTAAAATAATGCGATTAATGCATAAAATAATGTTCTGTATTTATTTCAAATAAAAGTAGTACCGAGAGTGTTTAAATACTTTTTGTTCCTATACAGATGTTACTTAAAATACCTCCCCCCCCCCCCCCACACACACACACTCTCTCTTCTTCTTCTTTTTTTGCGAAAGAAAAATTTGTGACACAAATTTGTGAAACGTAAAACTTTTTGTCTTACAATATTTATGTGTTGTAGTTATCGCGTCTTATTCTTAGCTATCTTACAACATTTCAATTTCGATTGTATTTAATTTTGAGCAGAAAAATTAGTATTTTGCTCAACTTTTCTTCCTTTCGCAGATTCTTATTATCCATTAGTGGCTGTGTTTGAACATTGTTCTTTATATATATATATATATATATATATATAAAATCCCTATACGCTAAATTTTTCACGTCAAGAAATTGATCATAAATGGATTGTTTTGGTACCAGTTTCTTGATATACAGTGTCTCTCAGAGTCTTCAATTGATTTCACAGTATTAAAGCTTGAAATCAGGTAATCATATTTAAATGAAATACCTAAAGTTATAAAGAGGGCATCCTTTTTTTTTTTTTTTTTTTTGAAGAAAGAAAATTATGGAAGCTTGGTTGGACAAGATAAATACAGAATGTGCCATTCCTTTGTGTGTGGGGGTATCAAGGATTTTGTGAACACATTAGATGAGCTGAAGACATGCATTACAGCAGCAGTATTTCAAGTAGATAATGCTAACATAACGTATTAGACCGAGAGGCGACAGCGCAGACAATCTCCTCATGGAGTTCACAGCTGAAATTTCAGAATTAGTAAAAACTCGATTCGCATATTAAAACGCAATCTTTCTGTCAAGTCCTATCTTGGTGGAAAACACCTGAAAATCTGATTTTAGCGGTTGACTCTTAGGTTTACCACTGTGTTTTCCTGCTCCCAGTCCTCTGTGTTTTCATACCTTTGGGTGCCGGAAAACATAATGGTAAACCTACGAGTCAACTGCTAAAATAGGCTTTCAGGTGTTTTCCACCAAGATATGACTTGACAGACCGATTGCGTTTTAATATGCGAATCAAGTTTTAACTAATTCTGGAATTTCAGTCGTGATCTCGATGAGGTGATTACCTGTGCTGCCTCCTCCCGGTCTATATGAGACCTGTTCGCTTATTAGGTTTATGTGTGCTGGGCGGCTGGAGGTGGCGACATCGAGCATTTATAAATATTTTATGGGGAATTTGATAAAACTACAGTTGTGCTGCATTTTGTAAATTATTGCTTTTATACAACTTTTACAAAACTTTTATAAAATTAGTGAAACACTTTGATATCGCATGGAGCATTCAAGTACAACCCGTATTTTGGCAAATTAATATGCGCTGCAAATGTGTTCACTTTTTTCTTTTTATGAAATATTCAAGAGGGGGGGGGGGGCGTGATATTCTAATATTGGACGTAAAATTCTGCTTTCTTAACCCTTTAAGCCCTGACTCACACAATTGTGTGGGTGATACTAAAGTAAAAGAAAAATACTATTTCCTGTTTTTGTGAGATTTAAAACCAAATCTGCACATTTATATGAGTTAATTGGCTTCAGATGTTTTTGTAAGACACAACTAGGAGGCACCAACTACAATACAGGGTTAGATTTTCTGCTTTTAAAACGACGATATCATCTGACAGAATAGACAAAAAGTATGTACTATCGTAATTTCTTTTAAATATGATTTTTAGTGTTTGCTTAGATTTAATTTTTCTTATCATATACTTTATTCATGATTTTGTCCGTGATAAATTTAATTAGGCTTTATAAAAGTTGAAAAACAATGACCCACACAATTGTGTGGGTCCGGCCTTTACCATTTCCAAAATAGTTACAATTCCTAATATATAAAATTTTTATTTTTAAGTGATTTTTTTTAAATTTATGATTTTAGCAATTTATTTTTTATTAATTGCATTTTTAAAGTGGATTAATTTTAAATTAATAGGTTTGTACTATTCATGATTTCTATTTAAAATGGATAGTATTAGATATATAATATGCACATGTAATGAACTGTGCGTTTCTGCTCTGAGTTATACATGGTGTGTTCACAAAGTTTCAAGACTGGTCAGATAATTCAAAATGTATTAAATATTTCTGTGCCGAGAACTAAAATTCTTCAAAATACGACCCTTGGGCATAACCTCACCGTTGCCAGCGTTTTTTCCATTGTTCATACGCCCTATAGAAGTCTTCGCACGAAAGGCTGTTAAGGGACCTCGTCGAAGCTGCCTGGATCGCTGGAATCCTGACAAATCGCTTCCCTTTCAGGTCTTTTTTGATCCGGGGGACAAAAAAAAGTCCTGGGAGCTAGGTCGGGCTTGTAGGTGGTTTGCGGCAGTATTGCCACGTTAAAGATAGCCAAAACTTCAGCGGCGGCGAGCGACGTGTGAGAGGACGCATTGTCGTGGGGAACAATCCAATCTTTTCTGATGCCTGGGTGGACGCGACGCGTCAGATAAGTTTTTCTCTGGAGTGCTCCATCAATTTTGGCTATATTTAACGTGGCAATACTGCTGCAAGCCCCTTATAGCCCCGACCTTTTCCCAGCAACTTTTTTTTGTTCCCCGGGTCAAGAAAGACCTGAAAGGGAAGCGATCGACACGATTCCAGCGATCCTTGCAGCTTCGACGAGGTCCCATAACATCCTTTCGTGCGAAAACTACTATGGGGCCTATGAACAATAGGGAAAACTCTGGCAGCGGTGTGTTGATGCCCAAGAGTAATATTTCGAAGAATTTTAGTTCGCGGTACAAAAATGTTTAATAAATTTTGAATTATCAGACCAGTCTTGAAACTTTGTGAACACACCATGTAGATGCCATATATGATTTATAAGTTTTATATGAGTTATATGCATACCATGAGATAGATTTTTAAGTTTGATAAATTCATTCCATTTTGTCGACACAGCAAGTAAACAACCAGGAATGAAGAATAAATTATGGAAATTTCAGCAAATGCTCGAGAGATTCCGTAGTGCCTGCTTGAATTTACCAGGAGATCAGGGAAATTTTTCCACAGATGAGCAGACGATTCCTTTTTTTAGGGCGTGCCTCAGTAAAGCAGTATGTAAAAAATAAACCACACTCTGTGGTAACAGCATCATCTGGGTTAGTTTTAAATTTTGTAGTATACCAGTGGGAAAGTACAGACCTGGTGCACCAGGATCTAGGCTTAGAACCTGCCGTAATCCTTACTCTGGTTCAGACCTAGTTTTATGTACTTCGATCGGTATTTCAACAAAATAACGCTGCTGGAAAAACTAAAAAAAAAAAAAAAAAAAAGAAAGAAATTGGAAGGATCAGGCGCAATTTAAACGGATTGAAGGGCATACCATTTGTCAATCGATCTTAAGAGGGGTGCGAGCATTAAGCACGTCTCAGAAAATGAAATTGTAGTGGTCTGTCCAAAAACAAAAATTGTTTCAAACATTTTCATTGTGGCTGATGAAAATTATCTCAATAAACAACTACTTTTTTTGCTTAAACTTTTATTTTTAGATATACACACATAATCCCAAACTACACAATTGTGTAGATTTAGTCCAAAAACGGCTGCATTAAGGTCGAACCCACACAATTGTGTGGGTCCTCTCTTGGCATAACCTGACATCAGGTATTTTTTAAAAATATTTTCTTTTCAATGAAATACGATCCTATCGATAAAGGGAAACCGCCCAAACTTTCAATTTCTACCAAAAAAAAACTCCCGGTCTTAATGGGATAATATGCTGAGTTTTTCGTGTTTCATTATATAAAAAAAATAAACAACTTATTAATTTTATCATTTATTATCTCTTTGTTTTATTTTATTTGTTATTATTGTTTCTAAATCTTCTTTCTTGTGGTTTTATATTGATATTCTTTCGTTTCTGTGCGATGTACTTTGCTCGTAATTGTTTATTATAGGGGTTTTTTAACCAAGTTTTGCGCTTTCTGATTTGTCTTGCAGCTTGATACATATATGAAAAATAATTGAAATAAAAAAGATAAAAAAAAACAGTAAGGACCCGGCAAAGAGGAAATTGCTGGCCAGCAGCAAGATAGGTGGTCGTAGCATACGCTGAGAGTACTTGTTCATGTCCGATCACGAAAGCCAAACAGCATCGAGCGTGGTTAGTAATTGGGAGGGTGACCACGTGGAAACCACTGCAAGTTCAAATATTTCAGTAGCCGTTTCTATTATAGACAGGCACTTCTACAGATATTTCTGTACCTCTTGGTGAAACTAGCTTATAGAAAAAAGAACCATAATACTTTGTTTTTTATAGAATTCTATAAGAATTTTTGTAAGGGAAAGTGCTGGGCCAGCAAAGGAATAGCAGTGGGATAGGTGCTAGCACTGCAGGGAAAGTGCCGGATTGAAGTAATGTGATGGCATACCAATGCTGGCCTGCTGTTGGCCATCACTGTGATGGGCCAGCTGCATTCCGAACGGACACTTTTTTACAGGTTTAAGTAATGGCACCATTGTACTTTACCGCTGATGGCAGTGCTGGCTGCCATCTCTTTTCAAGCTGACGGTAGTGCTGGCTGCCATCTCTTTTCAAGCTGACGGTAGTGCTGGCTGCCATCTTTTTTCAAGCTGATGGCCCACTGTTTCTTTCTTTGCTGGGGAATTTCCTAATACAAAGGTGCCCGTAGACTGTACTTAGCGTGCCAAAGTCCTAGTCCTGAATGTAGCTTATTATATTTGAGGAAAAAAAATCATATGCTAAAATATTATGAAAAATCGTAATTTAAAGGAATTCATTTTCATGAACTAATCTCACATGTGGATCAATATCGAACATGAACTCCTAAAAAATGGAGTATTAAAGCCTGTTTTTAAAATATGAACATTTTTAAACATAATTTTTTAAATATAATTATCAAGAGAAACATTTATCAAAACGCTTCTTTAAAATTTATAGAGTTACCTGAAATTAAATAATCGACACATTTCTTTATTTAGAAAAACTGGCTTCGGCTAAAATTCTAATGAGAAATTTTACATTCAATTTCGCGATTACCAGTTGTTTCCTCCACTTAATGTAATGTGAAGTATTGTCTTAAAAGATAGTTTTTATGTCCATATATATATATATATATTTTTTTTTTTTTTTTTTTTTTTTAGAAATTATCTTTCTCTTATTGAATACTGATCTTTATACCTTTAATTTTTACTTTTGGAATATCTTTTTCATTTAACTATAAATTATTATTTTAAAATTAACTTTCTTTTGGCTGGGTTCAATGGGGATTACTTTATTATTGTACTGTGTTGTTTTAAATGTGAATACTTAAATATTGATCTAAACTTAATGACCATCAGAAATGGCGTTGTACTGCCATAACTTTACTTTATCTTTCAAGAATTTTGAGGATATTAACTAGAAGAGTTAAGATTTTTGCACATTTTTAGCTCCTATTTTAGTATTGCTCTAATTATGGAACTTTATCATTTATTTTGTTACACATTCCTTTCGTGGTCATTTATTACTATTTAACCATAAATTAATTATAAAATTATCCTTGGTGGTAATTCTAAATTTCCTACTCGGATGATGTACTGTGTAACCCTTCTTATCTCTCATTGATAATTAACTAAATTTAACATTTATATTTGTGTGTTGGGAAGGACAGTGGTATAATTAGTTTTTCTTAAAGCTTTAAACATTTATTTTTATCTTGTATAGCTTTTCAGGGGAGTTATGCTGGGTGGACATACTGTCCTCCGCGTCTTCGTGGCCTCTTGAAATTTTTAGCCACGAGCACTCATCTGCCCCCAGTTATGGGCAGTGGGGTAGATGCTTGAACACCTTCTTATTTTTAATTATGATACTTTTTTTATACCTTTGTCCTTCTCTAAATACTTAAAGGGTTTGAATTAATTAAATATCTAATCTTTCTGTTACACAGTCATTTCCTAATCATTCATACTCCATTTAAAAATTTATTTATTCATACCTTATAAATATTTAACCCTAAATATAAAATATCTATCTAACTTGAAAAAATTGTTTAATCAGGGCTCGCCCTGAACGCAGGTAGTAGAACTTTTCCCTGCCCTGGGCTCGGAGTTCAAACCTAACCATAAGCCAAAAGCGGGTTTCCAGGGTGGGTGCTTACCTTACCTTATCTTACCTTAAAAGATAATCCATTTATTCAAAACATTTTTTAAAGAAATTGTTATTGCTATAATGGTGATACACTAAATAGCTTAGTTTGTAAGAAAATAATTTTACTTTTAAAACTTTATTATGGAAATACAATTACTGGTTGAGTGCAAAAGTTCGTGCGGAGGTGCAATAGATGGAGTTAGAAGCGGCGTAAAGTGTTGTCATTAATACTGCCATCTACATAAGACAGATCGTTGGAGATGTGACGTGTGCAGCTTTCATTTCAAACAAAATAATTTCTGTAGATACAAACTGATTCGAGAAAGTTTACTTTCAAAATGAGTGTCGATAAGGTGCATTTACGGCATGTTATGCTTTACGAGTTTCGGAAGGGAATAAACGTTGCAGCAGCCGTAAAAACATTCAAGAGGTTTATCAAGATCAAGCACTAGCTAAACGAACTGTGGAAAAATGGTTCGTGAAATTTCGCCGCGGAGAGTTTAACCTTGAAGTCGAGCCACGCTTAGGTCGACCTTCACACATTGATGACGATGCTGTGCGTACTTTAGTTCAGAATACTCCGCGAATTCCAATAGAGGAAGTTGCTACAGCACTTAACGTTGACTGATCAACCACTTTCCGCCATTTAAAAAACATGGGATTCGATTTGAAGCTCGATATATGGGTGCCCCATTTGCTGTCCAAGAGGAACAAAATCGAGCGAATTTCTGCTGCCGTTTCTTTACTCAGGCGGCTCAAAAACGAGCCGTTTTTGGATCGATTGGTAACGGGCGATAAGAAATGGGTCCTTTACAACAATGTGAAGCGCAAACGCATATGGAAACAGGCAGGTGAGCATGGTGACGCAATGGCAAAGGCCAGTTTGCATCCGATGAAGGTGGTGCTCTGTGTTTGGTGGGATTGCAAGGGCTTAATTTATTTTGAGTTTCTCCCCGCTGGCCAAATGATTGATTCGGACAAGTACTGCCGCCAATTAACCAATTTCAATCAAGAAATCAAACAGGAACGTCCGATTTTGTCAAATCCCAAGGGCGTAGTCTTTCATCACGACAACGCCAGACCACACGCTTCGAGACAGACGCTGCGCAAACTCAACAGCCTGAAATGGGATGTCCTAATTCATCCACCGTATTCTTTGGATATCACACCATCTGATTATCACTTGTTCCGGTCATTGCAAAATCATTTAAATGGAAAAAACCTTCACTCTTTGGATGCCTTAAAAAACGTCGTGTCTTCGTTCTTCGAATCTAAACAGCACAGTTCTTATGATCGGGGCATCCGTATGCTGCCAGAATACTGAAAACAGATTATAGAAAATGATGGAACATATATAATTGATTGAATAAAGAATTTTATTTGCCTAATCACTGTGTGACTTTCACTCTCAAACTCCGCATGATCTTTTGCACTCACCCAATAATAGACTTCAACATTTGCTTGTTAATCAAGGAATTGGGCAGAACACTTATATTAAAATATATGAAAACTTTCTTATCCCCCTGACCCATTATCATGTAATGTATTATAATACTTACTGTAGAAGGTACCATATTCCAGCAACAGTAGAAATATTCTAGATTTGCTTTTCTTGCTTGGTTTTATTGATACTGGCATACGCTATGTTTCTTGCCAGCACAATATTGTAACTATATTGTATTACAATGTAGTTACAACAATATTCCAACTCCTACAATGTAAAAAAAAAAAAAAAAGAATGTTTTAATCTAGGAAATATAATTTAACCACGAACAAAAATATAAAATGACCTCTTCCGGGTTACCTACGATTACGAAAAGCTTTCTTTATGTTTAGAAACCTGGGAAACCAATCCATATTTGAGATTTTAAGAAGCATTTATAAAAACAAACATTCTTTTGCTGCCACTGATTTTCGGAAATGTTTCCGAGTAGTTTTATAGTGTATTAATAAGTTTTCTCAAATCGGAATGTAGGTTTTCAGATGTCATCAATTCTCAAGTATAAACATTTTAACGCTCAGCAAACATGTTTTACAGGCAAGCATGAAAAAATAACAACATTAACATTAAAATTCATATTAATTTATGAATAATAATTTGTGACTCTTGCATGTATAAATTCAGTTACGGAGCTGAAAATATTTAATTGAAAATTGATAGTATCTGAAAAACCAATATTCTGGTTTGAGAAAACGGATTAATACATTATACAAATGTTCGGCAACGTTTCCAAAAATCAGTGACAGCGAAAGAAACTTTGTTTTTATAAATGCTTCTTTAAATCTCGAAATTATATTAGTTTTTGAGATTTCTAAAGATAAAGAACAACATTTTCATATCGATTAAGGTTAATTTATCTTTTTTTACAGTGTACATATTTGTATGATCAAAACTAAAAATTACAGTTCATGGAACTTTACTTTAATTGAGAAGAAATTTCAAAGTTGTAAGTTTAATTGTAATTATAAATTTTTGTACGTGGTTATATGACATTTCCATATAGATTAAGGATCATTTATCTTTTTTTACAGTGTATACATATTAGTATGATCAAGACTAAAAATTATAGTTCATGGAACTTTACTTTATTTGAGAAGAAACTTGTAAAATTGTAAATTAAATTGTAAATGTAAATTTTTGTACGTGGTTATATAATATTTTTACATAGATTGAGACTCATTTATCTTTTTTTTACAGTGTACATATTAGTATGATCAAGATGAAAAATTATAGTCCATGGATCATATATTTATATATGATCCGTATTTATGTATGATCCGAATATATCAATTATAGTTCAAAATATTGGAATTTTACTTCTTTTGAGAAGAAACTTGTAAAATTGTAAATTTAATTGTAATTGTAAATTTTTGTACGTGGTTATATGACATTTTCATATAGATTAAGGATCATTTATCCTTTTTTTACAGTGTAAGTTATAATTATGTGTGTGATTTAGAATTATTTATCTTTTGTTACAGTGTACATATTAGTATGATCAAGACTAAAAATTATAGTTCATGGAACTTTACTTTATTTGAGACGGAACTTGTTGGTGATTGCAGGTCTTTATGCATTTATTTGGCATTTCCATCATATTTAATTAAAAGAGATATTGCACTCTAAATAAGCGCTTATAGATAGCATTTTCTATTTATTCATACTTATAAATTTTTCCTTTTTTCTATAAAACCCATTCAGAAAAAATATATGAATTCATTCTAATGTTACATTTTAGCGTAACATCGGAAATCCCAATACCCACTAACTCCAAAATTTTGAAGCTACAGTATTTCCTCGAATCTTTATCCAAATCTAATCGTTATGTTTTTAGCTTTTCAAATCATAAAAAAAGAAAAAAGAAAGTCAAATATCATAAAGTATTTACAATCTATGTTCTAATAACAATACAACAATAATAATATAATCCTTTAATTTATCAAAGAGGAAAACTATTTTTCTAATGCTTTTAAAGTGCACTCATTTAAACAAAATTCATTTTGATTCAAAACTTCAGGTTCAAATTTCTAAAATTCAATAGAGGTTAAAATGAAAGATTAAAAAAACTGTAATTGTCAATTGGAAAATGAGTTAAAACAAATACAAATTTACAAATTATTTAAGAAATATGTAACGAATCGTATTCTTTCGCCTTTTTTTTTTTTTTTTTTTTTTTTTTTTTCAACTCACGACAAATTATCAAACGCAATGTTCAGAAGTTAAATAATATCTTTGCATCATTTATCAATGAATTTCTGTTAAATGCTAATGGTAACTTTCTGAAGATTCATATTAAACTAACTTATAATTGAAACAAATTTCTTCTGCGAAATTTCAATCGCCTGAGTATTTTTATGTGATAGCCCCAAAAGAAAGGTCAGATCTTCCATTATTACACTTTCTTGTCAGTAAGAACGATAAAACAGCCGTATGTTAATCAAATGTGTTTTAAATGACTGCTCTGGAGAAAATGCATGAGTGAATGCAAATGTGACTGCGAAGGCCGCAGAAAGAGTAACCTGTGTCAAACTTTACAATCGTAGAATTTTGTGCTCTAATTGACTCGCTGACTATACAACTGACTGAATCTTCCGAGCGGCTTCAGTAACAAAGGTAACCGGAGAATGAAATTATTACCAGCAGAAAGTAAACATACCGTACAAAAGTGTTTTTTCTTGCTTTCCTCTGTTTTTCTTGTAATCTTTTCCTACACAAATAAGTAGATTACGGTTAAAGGTCATGTATGAATGAAAGAATAAAGAAATATGTTCAGGGTCTAAGCAATTGTTATGGTAACTATAATTATTAAAATATCATGATCGTTTTAAATTTTTTCTCGAAGTTCATAAATGATTTTTAATTGTAAAAAAAAATTTCTCTCAGTTAAGAACTGTTTCATTAGCCATTAAAACACTAAGCTAGACATTCTAAAGATAAAAAATGTGGTCAAAATAATAGAAAACCATTGATAGTTAGAAGACGATTCTAATAGTTCATTGAATAACACACATTAGATTACATATAGCAATGATTTGTTCGGAACTATACAGTTTCTTACCTCATAATCTACGTTTGAGTTAATAATTTAACTAGTTAAAGCGGGAAAATTCGAATTATATCTGTGTTCTTTAAATCAACTAATATTTTATAATTTTTTTAAATCTTATAAAAGTAAAATTATCATGTTAAAAAAGTTATTAAAAACTTTATAATAAAAAGTTAAAAGTTTAACAGTAAAAGTTAACAGTTAAAAGTTTTAAAAAGTTATAAAAGTCATTAAACTTCGTAATCCTTATCTAGTCCGCGCTCGTTATAACGGCCCTCTTTGATTCATCTAAAGGTCATTACATTGGAAGGCCACTGTAATGGAAGTTTTAAAAATACATTTATACTTTTAGGAATTAGTTTAAAAAATTAAAGATAGGGCTTTATATTAATGTACAATTGTCTTAATTAGGAGATAAGAAAAGCTCAGGTATTCTGTAAGAGCTCAAAAATATGCATTACCTTCTCCCTCTTTTTTCACAAATTTTATCACTTTTTCACTCATGAGGAAAAGGTTAAACAAACAAATAGATGTAACTTATTTGTAGTTAATCGAAATTCAGTTCTCCGATTTTCATTGATAGCTTGATCTTTTCTAACTGAGTAGAAATATTGTTTTAACAAAGTATTCTATCGTCAAAAATGTTCTTGAAGTTAAGTATCTGATTCTGAACGGAGAAGATTTTGTCACAGCATAAACGACACATAAGGTCAAAGTGTTTTCCACCAATGAATAAAGAATAGAAGTTATATTAAAAAGTTAAAGGGTATTTTTTCTTCTAAGGCAAGAAAATCATCACCAACAAAAGACAACTCATACAAAAGTTCATAAATACATTTTATCACAATCCATAAATAAAGGAAAGAGTAAAACCATACGCCCTTAAAGGTCGCACACAAGATTTATTAACATGAAAGGAGATAACAATAAATACTGATTGATTTAGACAATTTTTTTCTAAATTCTAAATTTGACCTTTAAATATTTTCTTTTTTCGTTTAATTTAATAAGCTTGGTTTTACGAAGCTAGTATTTCTTAAACCTAAAACTACATATCTCTGAACAACAGGTAGCATATTGAATTAATTCTTCCACACATAATCTTAAATTACACAATCTTTGTGATTATCACATTAATTTTGAAACCCACTGTACATAATTCATTCTTTTATCAGATTATCATATATAGTTTTTTTTTTTTTAAATCTGAATATACCTTTAATTATTAAATAATCAAATAAATTCAAATTATCTGATTTACATTCACAAAACTACTTTATCCATTGATGTCAAATCCTTAACATAGTGTTTTTTAAATTTTAATTTTAATTTTCCTTCTTTTTCAAAGGAACGTAAAGTATTTTCTTTTATATATTACAGTTTGTGAAATCCGATACACCATCTGTTGCATCGCTCCCCTCAGCCTATCGAAATCTAATTTACTTCGTTGGTCACCTTTTTTTTATATGTGTATTTCGCACGGTCGACAGAGCGAGATTGTTTCAAGTTCACTAGATTTGTTACAAACGACTGCTTGTCTCATTATCAGGAGGAGTCCGTTACACCAGTTGATTTGAAACAGATGTTCCCTCATCATGATAATGAAAATTGCTCTCTGTAACAATGTGAAACGAAAATATTGCCTGAACTTTTATCAATATTTCATTAGTAATCTGATTTTGGATAATCTCTTTAGTATTATTTTTAAACTTCAGATATATTTAGATATTTTTATACACATACAATTTTTTTGAGGCTATTTAAAAAAGAAAAAAATGCTTGTGATGAAAGGAATTTATAATAATTTTCCATATGCATTTCTAAAAAAATTTAAATAAATAAAATTGAATCATTTTGATTCATTTTCATTTGATTTGGTAAAATACTTTGAGACATGTAGCATTCAGGTTTCTGTCTCAATTGATACTTCTAACGAGCTTAACAACAACAATATTTAAATATATTTTTAAGCAGTGTAAATATATACCTTATTTATACAAATTGTAAATTGAGTGTTAGACATTGTTATAAATAATTCATATATAACAAAAAATTGTTTAATAGCTGAAAAGTAAATTTTAAGTTCGAATTAGAAACATGTTGAGAAAAAACAGATATTTTACTAAACTACTTCACAAAAATTTGAGTTTGATTTTTGTAAAATTTTTGACTTTCAAAAATTTAAGCGCTAAAATTTACATAAAAAAAATGTGTTTACTTTACAATTCGATCAGATGTACAGTCATGGAAAAAAGTGAACACCATCCACTAACTCTACAACAAATTATAGTAGAAAAAAGTTACTGGTACCAAACGATTGGAAATAAAGTCTACTTTTAAATGATGTACCGTCGAACTTTGGGCCACTTTTCCCTGGTTCCACTCACATTTCCATTATTAAAAAATATTATATGTGATTTTTCAATGTCGAAATGGAGTTGTAAACAATTAACATGAAACAATGAAGCAAACTCTATGGTCTTAAAGAAGAATTTTTTCATTTTTTAACTATTTTTAAAGTTTTGGAACAAAATAGCTCTGCTAGGGGCTTCTTTGGTCTATTCACTTAGTTTCATATAAAATGATTACATTTCATATTATGTAAATGAATATATTTTTATGGAAAACCCTTGCAATAGCATTTGCTAATAAATTAACACTGCACTGTAAATTAAAATGTCTGAAATTCAAACACTTAAGTGTCTGAAACGGAGTGTTCAGTTTTCAGACATTTTAAAATGTCTGAATTTTTTCAGACACTTTTCGTGTCTGAATTTCAGACACTTCAAACGTCTTAATAGCATCCATTTTTCTTGTAAGCATCATACGTAGCCATGTTTGACCACGTTGAATCCTGAAAAAATATTTGGCTGGGGTCCTGCCCCCCCCCCCCCCACAACCGGATTTTTCTGGTGCTCCCAATTTTGGTACGCAATTTTTGTTAAGCTGATAATTTAAATCTTTTACGACATTTTACTGATTATAATCAATATTTTGAACTTCAGGAGTAGAACAAGATTAAAACAAAAAATATTTATCTAAATATTAGATTTTTTTAATTTGTTTTATTTTTAATCTTATTTTACTTTAAAAGTTCAAAATATTGATTATAATCAATACAATTTCGAAACAGATTTAAAATATAAGCTTTACAAATATTGCACATCAAATTTGTGGGCACTAAAATCGTAGGGGGGCGGGGCACGGCCCAGTATGCCCATTCTTTAATCAAGAAGTTCTTTTGCAAAAAATGCAACCCTGTATTATTGTTATCTCAATTGAGATGTCCGGTATTCGGGAGTATCCGTTGTGGAGGTTAATGGACATTCCCGAATAGCTATTCTGAAACATCTATTTAGCGAATACTTCTTTAATCCGCATGGCATACATATTTGTATATTTTTACCTCACAAAAGCAGACATATCTGATTATCGGACAAATTCAGCGGCAAGGGCTATTGAGTACATGGATAAATATATATATTTCTTATAATCTTGTCCTACTCTACTTCATATAATTTAAAAATAGATTTTTTAAAAATTTATATTGCCACATAGGCAATTTTACATATATATCAGATGATAATCACAACAGCTATTTAACTATGAATAAATAAATAAATATTCTACTTTACCCTTTGCACTCGAGGGCTCCGGAGCGGAGCCATTTAAAATTTGTCTTCAAACTCGAGGGCTCCGCTACGGAGACAATGCAAATAATTTTGTGATACCTGTCTAGAAAAGCCAAGATTACATGGTATCACAAAATTATTTGCATTGTCTCCGTAGCGGATACCTCGAGTTTGAAGACAAATTTTAAATGGCTCCGCTCCGGAGTCCTCGAGTGCAAAGGGTTAATATTGAGAAAAAAATTACTTCGGTATTTTGTTTATTTATATTTTGTGTTTTTTAATCTTGTCCTACTCTAAAAGTTCAAAACTTTCATTATAATCAGTGCAAGATTTAAGGTATCAACTTTACGAAAATTTCATACAAAATCCCCCTACCCCCTCCCCGAAAAAAAATAAAAATCCTTATCATTTAAAAATTAGATATTTTAAAAATTTATATTGCCACATGGGCTTATTGTTATCATTCCTATGACCTACTAAACAAGACATCTTTAAAGCAAAATAAAGCCAAAAAAAAAAAAAAAGTTAGCACATGATATCACTATGATACAAACTTGCGATGCTTATCAGTAAAGTCTAATAGGAAAATGTCCTTCGAATCCACACATGCAGCGAAATCTAAATAAACAAATGATTTCCTTTTTCCTGGCTGGCTTACTTCTATGTTTCCAAATCAAAAGTTTTCACACATTAAAAGATTTAATAGCTTTAGAAATATATCTAAGAAATACTTGAGATAAACATTCATTTTCAATTATATATAAATTTCATGAAAATCAATTGATTTTTTTTCCAAAAGCGAAAGTTTATAAATATATTTTTTAATTTCAGCTGAATATTGTTCAATGGAAAAAAAAAGGCAATCCCGAAAATCCCGGAATTTTCCAGTAAAAATTCCGGGATTTTCGGGGTTAAAATTAAAGCGGGATCCCGGGATCTCAATCCGGGATTGTAATCCCTAGCTAGGAAGTAAGAAAACTTTAGGAGATCTTTCAAAGTTTTTTTTTCTATTTCCTTGTGGTCGAGTATGAGATAAGCATTAGCCATTGAAATTGAAACTAAGAACTGCCATATTGAAAAGAAAACAAAACAAGAGAATGAACTTAACTTTTAAATATGTCTGTTTTTTAGTGATGTTATTACTTTAAATTTGAGAAAAAAGATGAGAATAAATAATACATAATTTGTAATAAAAGAGAACGTCATAAATTTAAAAATATATACTTCTAGAATTAGTGTTTTTTTTTTTTTTTTTTTGCAAAAAGATTCAAAACTAATTAAATTTCATGTAAGATTTTGTTTAGTACAATAAATAAAATCATAAAAGACACTAATTTTAGTACTATAAAGAAATTATAACACTTACTTCAATCGCTGTTTGCAAGAGGTAAGAAATATTCCTCGATTTGAAATTTTAAAAACTACCACAACCACAGTGAGGGAGAAAGACTTTCATCAGTTTAAAAGGTAATCCCATAATACATCCGACTAGCCATATTTAAAGAATGAGATGTTTCATCCTCAAAACAGGGCCCGCCAGACAAAAGTTTCTTTTTTTTTGCCAGCTTCGACAGGACGACGATGAATAACACAATATTATTGATATAAATTGATACGAGTTAACACTAAGCCCATTGCACACGCTTTGTAGAATTTCCGGGTGTAATCTTCAACCGTCGTCTACTTCTGTTCTGTGTCTATCCCGCCCTTGTATCGACGACAGCTTCTAAGAGACATTTGATGTCGAGCACACACGTCAGATGTATGTATTCAATAAATAAATAATCCAAGTTAATACGAATTAAAATCACAGTACTTCACATTTCGCAAAAAACGAATTAAAATACACGCGTACATAAAAACAAACTTTGTTTGAATTACAACGTATACCACTTCGAACAAAGACATCTAAAACGCATGCGCAACTGGGAGTGCTAGTGCCCCCTGGTGGTTATTGCGTCGGAAGAATCAAAACGTCTTAAATTAAGACACGTTTAAAGCAATGAAGTGTCTTAAAATAAGACGTTTGCGGATATTTTAGACATTATTCTCAGTTCGTTTACACCATGGTCATAGTAAGACACTTATGTATCTTAAATTAAGACATCTATAATGTCTGAATTTTCCGATTAAGACACTTAAGTGTCTAAAATTCTTTTTCAGTCACATATGTGTCTAAATTTAAGACGCTTCTATTTGCAGTGTGCAAACCCGATAAACAAATAGTTTTTTTTTAAACATTTATACACAATTAACCAATTGTTAATATTCAAGAAATAAGAAACAGTTTTCGTCAGGTTATCCTCAGCAACTGGAACAAAAACAATTAATGTAACAAGAACAAAAGAACTTCTTAAAACACAATCAAAAACTTTTAATTGCGCTAGGCCTTTCGAAAGATCTGAGTCTTTCTTCGTCAGGCGCAAAGAAGACGTGCTTCTACTATGAAAGCAGCAGCAAGATTCAAATGCTTTCATGGTAGAAGCACGTAAACATTTAGTAGAAACGTAAACATTTTCTGCCAAAATAAAAAGTTAAAGGAAAAATTCTGATCAGACATGGGTTACAGGTTACTAAAGGTAATATTTTGACACTTACTTTATTTGTAGCTCTTATCAAGATTGTTTCAGAATAGAAAGTTTGGAGAGTTAAAATCTACACATGAAAACAGTTGTTTACAAACACATTCAGTGTTGCCATTAAAAATGAATAAATTACCCCAAACTATTCAAATAGCCTATAGTAGGGTATAAATTATTTTTCAAGGGCAAAAACTCCAAATTATCTTGTATTGTTTGTTCAATACAAAGAATAAAATCTTTTTTTATGGGCTGGACCAAAGTAACCCCGAAAGGACCAAAGTAGCCCCGATCGACGGTATATAAAATTTGCTTAGAGGGCTATCTACAAATCAAAACCAGACAAAACTTTATTATTTTAATGACACCCCCCCCCCCCCATTTTGACAATATATTTTAAATCTTCGGTTCATACTATGCCTAGATACGAAATTTCAAGTCATTTGGATGATACGTTTTTTGAATTATAAACATTCAAAATTTAGAGCTTCTAATATTAAATTATATTTTAATATTATTATTAATGTTTCCTGAAATTATAATCTTAATGGGATAATTTTTTGTGTGGTTATAGTACTAAAAAATCCAAACATAAATACATTGAATTTGTAATTTAAATTTTTCTATGAATTATGAAATTAATATTAGAAACAATATGAATTGCAACCAACATATTTTTTATAGATTTATATTTATTATGTCTAGCTTTATGCGAATTCAAAATTTCAATTTTTTCTTCCAAGTAGTTTTCAAATTACATTTTTAAAATGTCAAAATGATGGTTTAATGTCTACGATGTATACAAAGCATAATTTGAAAAAAATATATTTTACTCATTTTATTGAAACATTTGGACTGGCAATATGGTCATATTGGCAAGAAATAATACATTAATAACAGCGACTTAGTCATTCAGTAGCATTTCAGCAATCGAATACCGATCTTCAATTTAGATACAGCTCCTAAAATATGCTCATTTTAAAATAATGAATTTCTCTGAAACTAATCGTACGAATTTCATGAAAATTTGTATTTACAGAGTTTCTAAGTCTCCGGGTTTTTGCACACCACTATTATCTTAAAGAAAATGTTGTTGTTTTTTTAAATCGCCCTAATTCTAATTAAATAAAAGAACATTTTCTGTATCAAAATACTGGTACACAAAGAGCCAGGGACTTGGCAGCTCTGTATTTAGTCTAATTGAATGGTGTAGAATTTACTTATCGTTCCAAACTTGGGTATTGCTACTGAAAAAAAAAATTGGGGTTTGTTTTGATTTGTAGATGCCCCCTAAGCAAATTTTATATACATCATTTAAAAGTAGACTTTATTTCCAATCGTTTGGTACCAGTAACTTTTTTCTACAATAATTTCTTGTAGTATTACTAAAGATTGCTTACTTACAATATTTGCATATGCCTACATTCTATATAGTAATTTTGCAACTTCTGTAAATTATGTTCCCTTAATTTCGTTAATAAGGTACCGTTCAAAAAAGTAGATCAACTTAACCCTTTGAGCACGGGTTGGGATATATACATTACAATGGACTATTTTTTTTTTCTTCTATTCCTACCGCTTCTTGAAAATAATCTCTACCATATACTTACACTCGATTATTCTCAAGACAAATTTACCAGAAAGAAAAATTTTGTAAATTGTGCTACGATTAAATATAAAAATATTCTCCAGCCCTGACCCGTAATCAAAGGGTTAAAGAATGTCTTTCTGCAACCAAAGACCTTTTTAGAGAAATCTTCTATGTGTTTGCATTAAATTTAATTTGTTAATTTGATGAAATTACTATATTTCTCTGACAAGGTTTGATGCTGACTATAAGACTGACTTGGAATTGACTATTGAAATGAGCACTGAAATTTGTATTTCATATGTTGATGATATAATTAATTACGTTTTAACATTTTTTTTTTCAGAAAGTTTGAAAAGCGAAGAAATGATTATGTTGCATACATTTGTGCTCAATTAACTACATGAAATTTTGGCACCAAAAAAGAGAAGTTGAAAACAGAATCACTTTCTATATTGAACAGTAAAACATTCTTTTACACAATAATTTTCCTCTTCTCTCTCTCTCTTTTTTTATTAAGCCGAACTAGTTTTGTACAAGCCATAACAATCGTCTGAAAATTATTCGCATGTTCTCGGATACAATTACTTTAATAATATGCAGTAATTCATAAAACAGCTTCTTTGATTCAAATGCTGCATGACATAACAGAATGCTGGTAGTCTTACGCTTCGTAATAATAAAAAAATACCTCAGTATCATCCTTTTCAATCGCTTTCCAAGAGTGCGAAAGCATCGACCTCGGAATCGTCGCGACTCACTTCCGCTTCTTCGCAATATTGTTCAGAGACGATCAATGAAGCATGAATCTCTTACTCAAAGAAATACTAGCGCACTGTTTGATGGTACAATTTAAATTAGCCGATCATTTTTCATATACTTTTGTGCGTGCATTTAATAATAAATAAAACGAGTTTTTGTTTTCAATCATTGCGATATCTTATATTTCGTTTAATAAAAAAATAACCTTTTTGGATCAAGCAGGAAGCAGTTTTACTATAAAAAATATTTACCCCAAAAATAAAATCTGAACCTACTCTTTTTCTTTTAAACGCAATTGTATCATAAACGAGTGCATAACATGCTCAAATATAGGCAATCATGTTCTTAAAAATTATTTTCATCAACTATCAATAGTATCTCGCATTTCCCCATATAACAAAATATCGATTTCAAGGAAAAGTGTTTTTTATGTACGATTCAGAAGTATTTTATCCAAATATATAAGACTAAAAGTAGCAGAAATCAAACTTAATAAATTATATTTTATGGTAGATATATAAAATCAATATATGCCGTTTTATTTACTTGTATTAAGCGGCAGTAATTTTAGTACTTATGCGCAAAAGTTATATATCAAATTTATATAAAAGAGAAGCATTTAGTATTTGTACAAATTATGAAATGTGTTTTCCAAAATTAAGATAGCATATCTGCCAACCTTTACGCTTTTTTGCTACCACTAAAATTTAGAGGAGATTTTCGCCTTGTTTAATCGTGAGATTTCGATCATTAAATAAGGCAGAATTTAAAAGAAAATTTTAGTGGTAGGAAGAAAGCGTAAAGGTTGGCAGCTATGAGATAGAAACACTTGAACCTATTATAAGCTACGAAAATACAAAGAGTAGTGGATGTTGGTTATATTTAAGTACATATGAAATGTTATATTTAAGTCATTAACCTATAACTGAGAAAAAAATTTATACTCCCAAATAGCAAGTTACATTTACAAATTAACAGCCATTTGTTTTACTACTTGGATATATAAAACTGATTTTAACTTTCATGTTATGTAAAGTACAGAGTTTATTTTTTCCTCTGTTATTATTGTTTCTTAAACTGGATTCAAAATATTTGCACAAATATCTCTTAAATACGGACTGAAATTTCAAATAGCGCCTAAATAACTTCAACAAATCTTTGTACATTCTTGTAAAAGGAGAAATGAGCTTTTGCCTACAGAAATTAGATTTTCTTTTGCAAATTTTGCTTTTATTTCTTTAGCATTTAATGATCGAGCATATAATTTGTGTTTGTAAACAATTCTGCGCAGGAGCGAATTCATTCAGTAAATTTGACTCAATTTCTGCGAGTTTTAAGTTGAGTTTGATTTCCTATTTGAAAAGGTAGCGTGACGTGAATTAGAATAAAAATATCCGTTAGTTTGAATCAAAATTACACTCTCAAACTCATTCAATTTTTTTTTCACAATTTTCTAAAAACATTTCTAGCCGTTAAAAACACGCTTTTCTCCTCTAAATCTCAGTCAGCACCCATGAACTTGAGAAAACATATGAGTTTGTGTGGTACATTTGTGTGCGGTGATGTGTTTATAGTGTTGTGAGCGATTTGTAATTCCAATAATCTAAAATAATAATAATAATAAGTTTGCTAATTCATGTTTGTTAATCCGTGTGTTTGTTAAATCCGTGAGTTTGAGTCAAAATTACAACTCAATACAAACTCATTCAATTACAAACACATATACAAACTCATTCAAATTTTTTAAAACTATTTAACAAGCTTCTTTTTTAATTTAATTAATTTCAAAATAAGAAGGACGTGATAGTAGGGGAGAAGGGGGCACCTTTGATCATTTTTTTTTTAATCCACATATTTCTTACTTGAATTATATTTATTGAATTTTATAAATATTTCGTGAGAGAAAGAATGTAATTCTGCATCATATGAAATAAAAAATTACCGTTTTTCAGATAAATTAAATATGCTGTGATGCTTTAAAAAGCTGAAAGTTTTCTGTTCAAACCTGCCCCGTGTAGGGGTACCTTTGAATAAGCTAAGGGCACCTTTAAACAAATAAACAAAATATGAAAATATTGACAGTTTTTATTAAAAACTGCGTATCTTTCCAAAATATAAACTAATAAAAATAAAATTACATAATTACATTTAACTGAAATTACAAATTTTTTATTATTTAACCAAATTTCTATCCATCAAAGCACATTGTTGAGACAAAATGGAGGATCCCTCCAATTATGTTTAATTGAGGCAACTTTTTTATATAATATCCTTAAATCCCTCCAAATTGATATCTGATGCCTCTGGAAAATATATCGTATGTTATTTTTTACGAAGAAGCCTGGCATTAAGCAATTTAATCTGACCAACGTAATGAAGACTTCTTTTTGCATGAAATTGGACTAAAATGAAATAATTTTCATTCCAATTGTTGTAGAAAATAGATAAAACCCTCTTTTATGAAATTCTGAAATAATGTTCACCATTGTAAATGAAACAGTATAGGGTTTGTTAGACAAATCTGCTAAATCATGAATTATGGTTGTGTGTCCTGAATTTGCCTGTAATTGAAGCCCTGCATCAGTACAACTTTAATATTAAGTACAATAACACTTAATTAATCTATTATTTTTCGTATTTAAAAAAATTTAAACAATAATATTTAGATACATATATAACTCTTTACTTCATAGCTTTAATTGTGCAATGGTGCCCCAACTTTTCCGTTCAATGGTGCCCCATCACATGGAGTTTTGCATTACAACTATTTACTCAATTAAGTTTGAGAATTTGAATAAAACAAATCTTATAAGTTTAAGCTAACATCTTTATTTAGGTATTAAATAGTAAATTATAATTTTAGGGATACAAGATTATCAACAAAAAGCTTACAACTTTATTTTGTTAAGTTTAGATTCAAGAAAGCAAAACATACATATCTTGCTTAGACTGTAGTGTGCATGCAAAATAGTAAAGCTTTGTATTTTTGTTACATTGAATCAATAGTACTGTGCTGCCGCATATATTTAAAAAATATAATTTATTTAAAAGAAAATATTTACAGTGTTCAAAGGTGCCCCCTGTTCAAAGGTACCCCCCTCTCCCCTACTTAAACTCAAAAAATTAAAAGATTAAAATGGTATACTTTTTTAATGTTTTAATGGTAAGTTACATTTTGCAGAGAAAATTATCCCCAGAATTTAAGACTAAAGATCACTCAAGTAATTTCAGAATCCAAGATTAATAGGGATTAATTACATTATTAATTACAGTATTCAATTACACCGCATTTTTTAAAGTCTTGTTCTAATATTAAATGGATTAAAGGTTTTGACATCAATGTTGTAAGTTCATAAAATTAAGCAAAAAAAGAAAAAGTTTGCTTTTTTTTACGTCATTTATCTTTTCTTTTATTGAATTATATTTTTTAAAAAAGAAGAAGAAATTCTTGGGGAGTTTTGTTGCATTTTAAACACGAGTTTTAAATGAGCGGATTCGTTTTATAAATGTTAAATTTGATCGCGAACTTATCTCATTTTTCAGAAGGTGAATTTCAGTTGAATTATTATTATTATTATTAGAGAGTTTGCACAATACTATAAGAAACTTAATTAAAATTTACATATATTCATTACATTTGTTTTTCCAAACATCACAATTTTAGAGTGCCACGAAAGTTTAATCAAGGATTTCAATGTGCATGGGGAAATATGTTGAGAAACTAAAGGGCTTTAGAACAAAATCATTTTTCTTGAAATAACCCATTTTTCAGAAGGTGAATTTGAGTATGAATTAGATCCCCCCTTTTTTTTTTGGTGACTTTACACAACAGTGTTAGTAAAGTAATTAAAACGAACATTTATTCATTTTTTTAATATATAATTGTAGAGCACCGTGAATATCCAAGCAAGTGTTTGAATACATATTGAATACATAAAAATTCAATATGTAACGATGCAGCATCATTTAAGTTATCAAAATTATAGATTGAATTACTCCGTGGTTACGAATATGGAAATAAACATATCCAAGTAGAAAAAAAAAGTAACGCATGTAATCTGCAAAAGCACGGTAAAAATTGAATGGTGGCGTTTCAACGCATTACATCATAGATCGTGCAATTTTAGAATAAGGTAAGCTGGGGTAACTGGACCCACGAGGTAACTGGGCCATAGGCTATTTTATACAAAATCGTTGATGTTCTTCAAGTTTTAGCTTTTGTCAACATTGCACCTCCATCTCAACTTCTTAAAACAACCTGTGTCAACTCAATCATAACTCTGCCTTTGTTGTGATAGGTTGTCGAAAATTTAGGTTTATTTTTTTAAAAAAACAACGTCCATTTGATTGAACTTCCTCGGCTTTTTACTAAAATACGGTACGTATTTTTATGAAAATTTTATGAATCTTTTTATGAATCTTTTTATTTAAAGATTAGATTCATAAATACATTAATATTATTAGGTATCTATCCATATTTACTTCATGTTTCAAATGTAAGGCAGGTTATCCCAGTTACCCCATAAATTTTTCAAGATTGGAGTAACTGGGACATGTATCAGGGGTAACTGGACCATATGGGATCCAGTTACCCCAACAGCTATAAATATCCTTTTGAGTTTTTCTTACTACGGGAAATTAATTTCTTCATTGTTTTTTTGCTTGCAGTAAAGAAAATTACATGATACCTTATTAAAATCACGTAATAAAAATTTAAAAAAACATGTTGGGGGTATCAAACCAAATTTCTTAAGTGTGATAGCTGTAGCTCAAAGTTTCACGATACAGATAAAGAGTACGATACAGTACATAAGCAAAGTGATATTATTAGAAAATTATCGAAACGAATAAAAAATAGTTCTGTTCGATATAAAAATATGGTTACATTCTCCACAGGTTTATTGAACAGATAGAACTTCCATTGTTGTAAATAAAAAAGACAATGAGATACTTAAGTACTTATGTAGCTGTTTGTTCATAGATTTATCTTGTTATTCTTTTCCTTAAAATACCCATCTAACTTTTATACTTATTACCTATACTAAAGTACATAAGTATTTACTTAATTTTTACGTTTTTTGTATAAATAATTCTAATAATTTCACTTTTAGTGCTTATTTTAGACACATTGACAGTAAAGGTTTCCCTTACAACGCTCTTTAGTTGATATATAATTTACATGATCTGCCTGGTTTAAATTATTTTAGTTGCTTACACTTTTTTAAGCAGGACCTGATACCCAATATTAAAAAAAAAAAAAAAAAAAAAAAAAAAAAAAAAAAAAAATGCGTGTGGAACATAGTTCCTCCTGGTCCACTTGCCCCATTTTTATGGGGCAACTGGACCCATCAGGAAAGAAAGAGGAAATATATATATATATATTAGACATTAAAATGTAATTTTGAACATTAATGTCTGACAGAAAGAACCTAACTGAACATATTTACGAAAGTTCAGACTTTAATTCAAATAAATATTAGCCTTTTGAATCCCCAGACTCACATTGTAAAATCATGGCCCAGTTGCCCCACGTAACCTTATTCTTATTTGTTTTGATAATGGCTTCGATGGAGTCGAAACATGTAAACAGACTAATAATTTTTTTTTTGTTTTTTGCTGTTTTTAAGGTTTCTATTTTATACCTTTCAGCAATTAAAATAAGTATATTATCAGAATATTATAAAGAAGCCCGCGTGTGTGTTTAAATTCTTTACTTTAAAATATTGATCACCCTTTATGAGGGAATAAAAGTAAACATATAAGAACTGCTAGTCCATAATTTTAATCGAGAAGGCATTTTTCAATAGACTATAAGAATTTTATATATGACCTGCTATCTTAATACATTAAATGTTATAGTGGATTTAATAAAAATGTCAACCACTAATTTATCTTAAAATAGGGGAGAGTAGCCATATTTGGACCGCCGCGCCGCTTTAATTGGACCGTTGCCATTCTGCGTTAATTACAGGAAGAGACTCCATCTACCACTGAAATCCTACTCATAAGAATGACGTCACTCATGATTAGAAGAAGCAGCCGCATACCACGTGCTGTTTTCAGACAATTTAAAAAAACCTAAAGTTAGCTGTTTTGATCTAAGTTTTTCCTACTAAACGTAAGTGAATATTTTAAAACTATGGTAAGTTGTTATGTTTTCATATACATATATGAATTCATCTGTTTATTGCGCATATTTTTCACGCCGATTTGTTTGATTTCGTTTTTGTTCTCAGTCTTGAAATTAACTTTTTATAAAAATGGCGCAGTTGCCGCAATTGGGTCAATTTATGTTGCTTAAATTGGACCAGATATGCGATCATAAATTTGAAAAGTAAGTAACGAATTTCGAGGACGGTACGCTTTGTACACTATTTTTTTATATTTTATAATGGATTACTATCTCCATACAAGTTTTTTTTTTTTGTATATCTGGGTTAATTTTTTTATACAGTTTAGGCCTATATAAACATAAAAATATTTTTACATGTCTATGCAATAAATTTTGTTTGCAATGTCTTTTATCTTGTATGTAATTGTATTTATTTTCTTTGAATTCTTTATTCCTACGGCATATTTGATTTACAGAGTTGAATTCAAACATTTTCCTCCTGCAGGATATTTGTGATGGAAGATTTTTTACAGTTCTGGAAGGTGGAATTATACTTTTTTGCTATTAAAACGCATAAAATCTCAAACCTTGATGAAAATGTTGAAAAAGACATAGACAAACTGCCTGGAAGAAAAACACCCGTGACAGCAAAAACTGTTAAAGATATAGGAAGCAAAAAGCAGACAGCAAGTTGTGGGGAAATTAACCTGCAACAAGGCTGCAGCTACAAATCTTCCCCAAAAGCAGAAAAAAAATCATTAGAAATGTTATTTTCCTTGCTAAATTCAGTTAAATAAAAGTACAGAGGGAGCCGAAAAACAATTGTGTTAACATCATCGCCATATAAACTAAACCTTGAAATGAAAAAAAAAAAAAAAAAAAAAAAAAGACAAAAAGGAAACTTTCACAGCACAAAAGCAATTGGAACATCGAGTTTTAAAAAATAGTAGTAATAATTAGCAAGAATATGATGGAAGAAAAGAACTACAACCATAATGTAAAGAAAACTTCTGTTGCAAAAAAAGTCTGATAATTCAGAATCTAAAAACAAATCTAGACAGCGATGACTTGTTTTGTCTAATTTGTAAGAAATATAAAATAGTAGAAATGATTCAGTGTTCAGATTGCCATATACGGTTCCATGTTGTGTGCGCTGGAAAACAAAAACAATAAACAAAATTCATGTATAAGCTTTGCATCACTCCTTACATGATATTCAAGTAACTGACAATTAGTTCCATAATTTCTATTGTTAATTACTGATAATTTTGATTTATATTTTGAAGACATTTTGATTTAAAACAATTACTCTTATTTTCAGATATTTGATTTCATTATATTTCATTGCTGTTATTTGGTTTGATTGTTTCATTAATCGCAAACTTTGCTTTTAATAAAATTAGTTATATTCCCTAGTCATTAAAACAACCTGATATTATTTGGTCCAATTTAGGAGACTGGGGGTCCAACTTAGGCGACCAGTTGCTGAAATTGGGCCACTTTTGACAAATTTTTCAAATTAAAATAAAATTTAAGATTTTCAAAAAGAAATTGATCTAAATATTTATTTAGTTAGTAGATGAATAGATTGACCTTGTGAAATGATCTTTTGCAGATATTCCAAAAATTAAGTGAGTTACACCTGAAAATAAGTGAAGTGGTCCAAATTCGGTTACTCTCCTCTATTACGAAATAGCTTTTCATTAGTATACATTACAGAAAACGTATACTTTTAGTTTTTCATATTCAAAATTCGTCGTTAAATGTCGTAATGCATTCTGAGTTTGTTTTAATAGAATATTGATCTCTTTTAATTATCTCTTTCTATTTTACAACTTTTAGCAATTAAAAGAAGTATATTACCAGAATATTATAAAGAAACCTGTGTGTGTGTTTAAATTCTTAACCTTAAATATTGATCCCCCTTTCTGAAGAAAAAAAAGTAAACACATAAGAACTACCAGACCTTAATTTTAAACGAAATGACAAATTTCAATAGACTATAAAAATTTTATGCATGACCTGCTATCTTAATACATTTAATGTTATAGTGGATTTAATGAAAATGCCACCCACTAATTCATCTTAAAATATTATAAAATAGCATTTCATCAGTATACATTACAGAAAACGTATATTGTTTTTCATATGCAAATTTGTCGGTAAATGTTACAATGTTTTCTGTGTTTGTTCTAATAGAATACTGATCTCTTTTAATTATCTCTTTCTATTTTACACCTTTTAGCAATTAAAAGAAGTATATTACCAGAATATTATAAAGAAGCCTGTGTATGTGTTTAAATTCTTAACTTAAAAATATTGATCCCCCTTTCTGAATGAAAAAAAAAATAAACACATAAGAAATACCAGACCATAATTTTAAGCGAAATGACAAATTTCAACAGACTATAAGAATTTTATGCATGACCTGCTATCTTAATAAATTTAATGTTATAGTGTATTTACTGAAAATGCCACCCACTAATTTATCATAAAGTATTATAAAATAGCTTTTCATTCGTATACATTGCATATTAGCATGACAACGTATAATATTTACAGTTTTTCATATGCAAATCTTGCTGTTAAATGTCATAATTTATTCTGCGTTTGTTTCTATAGAATATTTATCTCATCAATCAGTGTCTCTCTGGTAAAATTTGTAATTGTGTAGTATTAAGGTAATAATTGTCTTGCCCATATTTTGTGATATTTATATGCATATAACAAAATGACGGATAACAATTATTTGTAAACGTTGAATGAATAACGAAATGTTACAAATTTTCATTAATTATTTTTGTATAATGCACAAGTATCAGTGTTTCTTTTAATTTAATAAATTTGATTAAATATTGAATATTTCATCATAACATGGAGATTCTTCATGTTTTCTACTAGATAAACAGTTATCTCTTGTTTTAGGTTTATTAAAATTATACTAGATTTAATGAAGTATAACCATTTTAAATATGCACATAATAACTGATAAGATTTTGGAGGAATAAACATTTCATCTTCAGTCAAAGTTCTTGTAGTATCCAAAATCCGAGTACTGCTTATGCTCCAATCCAAAAAATCCAACCTTTTACAAATTCGAAACTCCTTACTTTCTCCATAATGTTAATTTGTATTTTAAATGTTCAGGTGTTTTACGTGTGTTTTAAACTTCTTTTTTCAATTTACTTTTGTGCAATATTCATTTACATATACTCATGTACACTATATGGCAAAAGGTGACCGGATACTTGCGATTTTAGACGTTTTGTTAAATATCTAGAAAACCACATGAGGAATTGTCCTGAAACTCCAGGTGTGTAAACAGAATAGTACAGGTCATACATTTCCGTGAGGATTTTTTTCCTGAAACCCTATTGTGGACCGTCAACAAATTGAAAAAGAACAAATATCTTTTCGATAACCCTGTAAAAACTGATGTAGCAACAGCGTTCAAACTGTAGATTATGATTGACCCGGGAGAACTCGCTAGTGAGAATTTCTCTCACGGTGCCCAATCGCTTTTCTTTTACTTTACATTCTCTTAATATCTTTTTTTTTTTTTTTTTTATTGCTTGGCTTAGTACTTTTATTTACAAATAGGTAAAATAATTGAAATAACATTTTAAAATTTTAATTAAAATGAAAAATGGTTTAAATAAGAGTCTTAAGAAAAGTACGACGGTGAGAGAAAAATCTCATGCAGCGAGTTCTCCCGGGATAAATAAAATAAAAACAAGATAAATAAAATTGTAAGTTTTAAAAATTTTATCCATCCTGAACACTTTCAGGAACAAAGCCTCTTCACTACTTAAATGTCGAAATAAAGGATTGACATCGGAATTTATGAAAAGAATTATTTGGAAATACGAAAGAGCCAAATTTCGCAAATTTAGTAAAGAAAAAGTTTTGTATTATATTTCTGGGATTATTGGACTTTTGGGTATTAAAATTAAGGGATTTCATACACTTCAAATCACCCTTAAAAGGGTTAAATATTAAGAAAATACCCTGTTTCTTTTACTAATGAACTCAGAATTTTATGAATAATAAAATCGGGCAATAAAAAAAATCGACGATTTTTGAAGGGATTTTCCCAAAATTACGCGACGATTAAGGGGTTAATCATAAGAACACGAACATTACGATTTTACATCCAATATAACAAGGATATTGAGATAATACATAATCTGCATTGTGAAAAAGAAAAATGTTTCTTGATCCAGGAAAATATAATATAACCACGAAAAAAACGTTCTTTATCTTTAGAAATATCAGAAAGCAATGTATTTTCAAGATTTAAAGAAGCCTTTATAAAAACGGTATTTTGCTGCCGTTAATTTATGGAAACGTTTCCGAGTATTTTTTAACATGTATTAAGACGCTACTTCAGTCAACCGAAAAGACCCGTTCGCTAATGCTAATCCTATGGAAGAAATTTATAAAGATATCTCGGTCGCATTTCAATATTTTTAAATGATTTCTTTTGCATTGAATAGTTGAGATTGATCTGTACAAAGGCCGTTGTTTACTTTTTCGATTTTGTTTACAGGCATTTCTTATGAGGACACTTTCACTTTCGGAACCGGTTTCGAAAGTAAAAGCCTCCTCATAAAAAATATCTGTAATCAAAATCGAAAAATTAAAAAACGGCCTGCATACAGATCGATCTCAACTATTCAATGCAAAAGAAATCATTTAAAAATATTGAAATGCGGCCGAGATATCTTTATAAATTTCTTCCATAGGATTAGCATTAGCGAATGCGTCTTTTCATTTGACTGAAGTAGCCTCTTAAGTGCCTTATTGTATGTAATAAACTGATTTCATTTTTATGAGGATAGCACGTATACTCGTAGAGAAATTAAAGATTTTATAAAAAGACTCCCAAATTTTGCCAAGTTTTTTGCTTACAATTTGTAGAGTTCGTAATATAAAAAAAAGCTCTTTTCAGAAAATCTGACAAACAACATTGTACCTCGTACCCTAGAATCAGAATTAAAAAATAATAAAAATTGTATGAAAAATGAGCACGTTTGCTAAATAATGATTCACTACGCATGCCCGAATGTAATCAAAATATAATTGCATAATTTGTTAGCTAAATGTATAGAGCAACTTTTGTGAAAGACTCAAAAACATAGTTTGAAAAGTCTGAAAATTTTCGTTGCTAGAATAAGCTCAACATCCGTTATTCCCAAAGGAAGAAAAAAGATGAGGGGTTGCATCCAAATACAGTAGTGCGTGCAATATTGTGTATGCTATATTAGAACTAATCAATGGATATATGGATACAGCGCCTCATCTTTTTATTCATCTTGGGAACAGCGGATTTTGAGCTTATTCTATCAAAGATAATTTTTGAGAATTTTCAAGTTATGTTTTTGAGACTTTTACAAAAGTTGCTCTATACATTTAGCTAACACATTATGCACATTATATTTTGATTGCGTTCGGGCATGCGCAGTCAAACATTATTTAGTAAACCTACTCATTTTTCGTACAATTTTTACTATATTTTAATTCTGATTGCTGGGTATTGTATACAATGCTGTTTGTCATATTTTTTGAAAAGAAGTTTTTTTTATATTAAGAACTCTGCAAATTATAAGCAAAAAACTTGGCAAAATTTGAAACTGTTTTTATGAAAACCTGAATTTCTCTTCAAGTATGCATGCTATCCTCAAAAAAAGGAACACAAATTATTACAATAAGCCACTTAATCATAATTTACAGTTTGAGCGCTTTTGCTACATTAGTTTTGACAGGGTTATCTAAAAGATATTCGTTCTCTTTCAATTTGTTGACGGTCCCCTATGGGGTTTAGGGAAAAAATCTTAGTGGAAATATATGATATACTATACTGTTTACACACCTGGAATTTCAGGTTAATTCCGCATGTATTTTTCTAGATATTTAACAAAACGTCTAAAATCGCAAGTTTCCGGTCACCTTCAGCCATATAGTGTAGGGTAGACCGGGGCTAGTTGGCCAACTTTTTCTTCTAATAAGTTTAAAAAAATGACAATTCAACATTTTAGATTTCTTTTATGTTACCACTATCAGTGTATTTTCAGGAAGAAGTCACAATAGTAAAACTTGAACATATTAACTATAAGTATTAGTTTAGAAGCCCAAATTGACACCAAGTCGCTTGAGCCAACCTGCCTCGATTGCGGGATAAGTTGGCCCACGTCACTTTTTAATGTTCTGATGGTGTAGAAGTTTAAGAAATGATCAAAATTTTACCAAATCTTAATTTTTATTCCTTGCGAACGAAAACACAATATAACCTCCTAAATTAAAATAAAAGTTTTAAATATTAAAACTGTGAGTTTTTCATATCATTAACTTCGACCGAAAATTGCTTTTATTTTCTCATAAAAAATGTCTTTAATACATTACGGAACAGTAATAAATTTTAATAAAGGCATGCTAGGTGTTAAAACACCGAAAATCTTAGAGTACAGTAATTTAAGAAATCATTCATACTTAATTAGTTGATTTATTATAAACACCAGATGATAAATAAATTGTATCAAGTTCTCTGTACATCTGTTAAGTGCAATAATTATTTTCTTTCATTTATTATGTTTTTCTAACGTATCACTCCCTTCAAATTTCTGTCAGTAAAATGTAATATTGCTTCTGGTGCTTTGGGTAATGCCAGCTTCTTTGAAATAATGATAATTTTCGTTTATATAAAAATTTAATTCCTAATCAAGTATAAAAAAAAAACCCAGTTTGTTTATCCTGAAATATATATATATATATATTATTGATTACATTCATGATTTATTATTGGTATAATGAGATTTAGATAATCTAATATGTTAGGATATAGCAATGTGCTTGATATAATTATGTTGGATGATATCATTTCTAGATATTTTTTGTTTGAACTTCTGATCTTTATTAACGGTTCGGGAAGTGTAGTTGCATTCTGTCTGTGGAAGGGACAACATGTCTCTTAAAGGAAAAGATATATTTTGATAATAAAAAAAATTGTTTTCTGAAACTGCTCTTTTTATAGATTATGAAGACAGAAAGGATTATTTAGTTTCAACGAATAACTACCCAGGTAAGAGGTTTTCGCTTCATAGAATGTGATCTCATTAAAGCATTATTTGTGGCAAACTCTTCTCTGGACGGGGGAACAAAGGGATTTTATTAATAATTGAGAAAAATCAGAGTCGGGTAGAATTTTATTGTTAGATTTGTTACTTTTAGCTGTAGTATGTAACATTAGGAGGCCAAACTTTTAGGTATATTTCGTAAGAAATACCTATTGCAATCTTCCATATGTTGGAACTTTTGAAAAACTTTTGCAGATTTACACCGATCATGACCCAGAGAGCCCAAAAACACTTAAGTTCAAAACTTTATCTATCTATCTATCTGTCTATCTCTCTCTATGTATATATTTACTTTTGTATGAGCACGATAACATATCCAATCAGTTTAAAGTTTCCAAAACTTCTAGGAAAAGAGCCAAAAAATTATGCATGACAGATTTTTGATATAATTAAAAATGGCTTCAAGGATTGCGAAAAATAGGGTTTTCAGAAGAAAAAAATTCATAACTTCGTCAATTCACAAGATATCAAATTCACTTAATTTTTTTATAAATCCTCCTAATATTATCTACAACTTTTGTATTGACAAGATTTTGATAGGAGCAACTCTTACAGCAAAAATAAATTAAAAACAAAAAAGTGTGTGTGTGTGTGTGTGGGGGGGGTAACTTCGAAATCTACCTGCGCCTGTAGGCCAAACCAACAGGGATTTTCTATAATTATGAAAGTTATAAATGTTTTTGTACAACAGGAGAAGCTGATTTAATTTGGGGAGGAAGTAAACAACATTATAACTTCTTCTTTTTTTTTTTTTTTTTTTTTGGAGGTTGACTGGAATAACTAGGAATTCAATTAATAAAATAATTCCTTACTATTAATAAATAAATAATTAATTAAAATAATAATAAATGTTTATTAAAATAATTAAAACTATCAAAATTCCAATACCCCAGAGCCAAATTCCTGGGCCAACATGCCTCGTGCCAAATGGGTCAACTAAACCCGTATTGCCATTTTTATTTTTCATGACTGTAAGGAATTATTCTGAAAGTATATCAATAAAAAAAAACATGCCCTACAATAACTACGAAATATTATTTTTCTGAATTATTATATATCAAAATCTAAAATGTAATCTACAAACAAATAATAAACGATTATTTATGAGAGAGGAAATTTACTCACTTTTGCAAAATTTTGAAAATTCTCAATAATTCTTTAACGGACGCTACGACTTCAATGGTGGTGATGTTGGAGGTGGAAAGCGAAGCAACGCATACTTGGCTGGACTGACAATGTCATCTAACGGAAAATTTAAAAAATATCGCGACTGGGCCAACATGCCCCTAAGGCCAACTAGCCCCGGTCTACCCTATATATATTACTCATTGCAACACAGATTTCAAGAATCTCTCTGATGTGTAACTTCCTCGAATGTAGTATAAATGTGAATCAGATATGTTTAAAAGGAGTATATTTTAAGGCATGAAACTTAGGTCTGATATTTCACAAATTGAAGCTTTTGCCAGGTTTGCCGCTCAGAAAACAACTCTTTTAGAAGCGAAAAGTGGCTAGCTTTCCAGGACTAAAGAAATCTTTATAAAATAAAGCTATTATACGGTGAGATTAAAGAACATCTACGTTACGGTGCAAAATTTAGATTTTCGGAATAAAAACAGGGGACAAAACGTTTTCTGCTCTTATACTAATTTTAAATATTTAAACTTAAAAAAGGGATCTACTAATTCAGAAGGCTTTGATTTTCAGTTAAATTATGGTATATTTAAGATTTTGCAATGTATAAAGAGTGTTTTGTCCTAGTTTTTTATAATTAACTTCATTGTAAATAGTGAAAACTGACATTTCCCTAATTTTATTTTTTATTCAAGCCTTTTTTCGTTCTACCAAGCTTTTACTCATGTACAAATTATCCTCTGTATATAATTGGTATGCAGCATTTATTTCTTTAAATTGTAAACTAACAAAAATATTAAGCTTAATTTGATCAAATTGGGTGATGCTATAGCATTTAAGTAGGCATCACATAGTAATGCAGGATAATCTAAAAGGCTATGTTAAGTTAATAATTAACTGATGGATTATCATTTTTTATTTTTATTACTTTAGTTTTTATTTAGGGGATTATTATGTTATTCGAACCCATGTATGAAAAAAAGCAGCTTTTGTTTACTTTTTATTTAAAAAAGAATTTCTTTATTAAAAGTCTTCTTTGCATATAATGCTATGAATGATAATTTTCAATAGGTAGTACTGAAGTGCTGAACTTTCTTTCAAGACACATTGAGGATACTCAAAATATTTTCTCACACCATAAGTTAAAATATATATATATACATGCTTGCATTACTAATATGTAAATATATATACTAATGGTGCTATTCTCAGACATAAAGCACTTCAAATATACTCCACCAACACCATCTTCTAAAGTCGGAATGATGTCCCCGGTTTACAATAGAAGTTATGATTGTCCCGCAATCATTAATAAACACATGTATCTCTGAAACAATAGCCGCTAATTCTTGTTAAATGACAGAACTGTGATTTGAATGCTAAAGGTATGTGATATCGGCTCATCTGTGTCACTCAGACAGGCAGCTTAAAGATGTACCCGTATTGTTCACAGATTCTTTTTTTTTTATTATATATTTTTTCCTGTTGCAGCAATTTATCGTACGAAGGGTGCAAAAGAGTTTGAGTGATTCTGGTCACTGACCTGTTCTGCTTGTCTTTGAATGCAGTTTGCAGGTATTCGCTCGGCAGTCACTAAAAAGTCGATAATTTGATAAAGCGAGCAAGCGTGATATCCCGTTAATAGTTTTAGAATCCGCAAATTCACTGACTAATCAAAAAGTTAATGGCATAAATGCATCATGTCATTTTCTTACAGCTTTTGCATTTAGTTGCACTTGTAAGGCGTCTAAGAAAAGGTTCGTTAATTAAGAATTAATAATACTTCGATGCTTTGAAGATATTTCAATATTAGTATACGGATTTCTGTCATTAATCTTCAAAGATTAAATTTCAGATTTTCATATTTGGAGAGAATTTTATCCTCCAATAATCTTAAATCGGTTATAAAATCCATTTAATGATACCCAGATGGTAACTAATAATATTAGCGAAGAGGGGCAGGAGGCATAACCCCAGATTTAATGTAAAAAAGAAAGGAAAAGAAACACTAATTTTCTTTAAAGACAGATTTTTATGACTAATGTGCCCAAACACAAACTAAACAAGAACGAAAATATTAAGAAACTCTATTCGTTTCAGACAATGAAATGTGATATCTAAATAAACTATATAAAAAAAACGTGACTCAGAAAAAATCCATTTTCAGCAATGTCTGCTAATATCCGGAAATGTGTGTATTCTCTCGAGCATCCCTGTAGATGATCTATAGAATTTGTACACCCCACGTAATGCACTAAAAATTAGATAAGTTTATAAATGCATACCGCAGCAAAAACACACTTCCAAGAATTATTGGTCGTGGTTAGTCTTGTAACCGAATCCTTTTATGCGTCTCTGGGAATGAACGATAAGTTCTATACACTCCATAATCTATAGAAATCACTTTGTAGTGCGTCCCAGTGATCTTTTTAATTTCATTATGTTTGAAGGATCATAACATCTTTAAAATGCATAGCAAACGATTTACCCCCATAGCATGTAATGTAATGGAATTATTTTATGCATTCCTGTAAACGAACTATAAATCCTACTTATTCTGTACTCCTGAGAAAGCATAGTGTAGTCCCCTTCTGTGATCCATATCAGTCTGATTATGTTTGAAATATTCTAACATCAACTAAATGCATCGCGCAATATTGCCCCTCATACACAATAATTTAACGGAAATCTTTTGTGCGTCCCTGTAAACAAAACATAAATGCTACACACTTCATTTTCAATACCACACATTCTGTTTTTAATAACATATATAATTACATATACATTCTTATTGACATATACAAATTAAATGGCAATCCGTGTATATTTACAAGAATTACAGTACGGTTTACCAGACAGATATACAGGCAGACGAACAGACCGAAATCATGCACGCTTTTCAGCTATGTTGGAAAGTATTAAAAACTAACTACTACTTTTATATATCTTTATTTTACATCACCATTGTTATTTGTAATTAGTTTCTATAAAAAACAAATTAAGTTGTCATTGGATTTGAAATTACTTCGTCTTTCAGAATATCAACATTTTGTTATTATAAAAAGTTATTTTCACAGTTTTCAACTATGTTGTAAAGTATTGAAAACTAACTACTGCTTTTATCTATCTTTATTTTATATCACCGCTGGTATTTGTAATTCGTTTATAATAAAATCAATTGAAATGTGTCATTGGATTTGAAATTACTTCGTCTTTCAGAATATCAACATTTTGTTACCTTTAAGAGTTATTTTCACGGTTGAAAAAGAATATGAATGATTCTGGCCACCGACCTTTTCGGATCGTTTTTAATGCAGTCCAGATATTCATTCAACAGTCACTAAAGAGTCGATAATTTGATAAAGTGAGAGAGTGTTAATTGTTTTAGAATCCGTAAATTGCGTGATGAATAAATACTGTTCACATAAATGTTATCACGTTATATTTTTTTGCATTTAGTTGCATTTGTAAGGTATCTAAGGAAATGCATTAATAAAAGACATTATTTTAAACGTTAAAAATGAAATATTTGATTTTTAAATTTGCAAAATATTCTTAAATAATCTTAAATTCATTCTAAAAAAAAGATAAAGGATACCCAAATAGAAAATAATAAACGAAAAGAGAGGGGGCGAAAAAGGCAAACACCCTAAGCTAATTTATTAAAAGAAAAACTTACATTTTATTTTAATCAGATTTTAATGATTAGTGCACGCAAAAACAAACTTAAAACAATTTTTTTCCTATTCTATTCTCATGCACATATTTAAAAGAATATATGCCACAAAGTGTATAATCCAGTTAAAACAACTGGTAAACTAGTTGGATGTGCCAATCCTAAAACTTTCTTCTATCTCATGTCAATATTTCGTTATAATTAGTTTTATTAGTATTTTTATTAGAATTAAGCATAACTTCATACACTTTTCGATGGTACAATATTGAAAATTGCACAAAAATCGCTATTACAGCGCCCTCTTCCGGCGGAATTTTTCCAAATTCAGGGAGGATCTTCTTGCCATGGCCAAAAACATACACAGGAAAATTGGTTCAATTCTATGCATAACTTCATACACTTCTCGATGGTACAATATTCAAAATGCACAAAAATCGTTATTACAGCACCCCCTACCGGTGAATTTTTTCCAAATTCATGGAGGACCTCCTTGCTATGGTCAAAAACATACACAAAACATTTCGTTCAATTCTATACATAACTTCATACACGCTTCGATGGTACAATATTCAAAATGCACAAAAATCGCAATTACAACGCCCCCTACCGGCGGAATTTTTCCAAAATTCAGGGAGGAGCTTCTTGCTATGACCACAAACATACACAAAAAATTTGGTTTAATTCTATGCATAACATCATACACTTTTCGATGGTACAATATTCAAAATGCACAAAAATCACTATTACAGCGCCACCTACCGGCGGATTTTTTCCAAATTAATGGAGGACCTGCTTTCCATAGCCAAAAACTAAAAAAAAAATTTGGTTCAATTCTATGCATAACTTCATACAATTTTTGATGGTACAATGGCGACATACGGACACACGGACAGACAGACAGACATTTTCTGTAAACATGTTTTTTAGAATCTCTCACCCCTAAAACGTGCAAGTCCGTCGAAAACCGGAAGTTGAAAAAAATTTCGATTACAATACTTTCTTCTATTGAAGATAGACGAAAGTAAAAAAGGCAAGAAAAAAATCTGCCAGTAATCACGGTTTGTAAATAATAAATAAAATCAATAGTGTTATTGATTTCAAATTATGCCATTGTTCAGAATATCAATATTTTGTTAGCATAAATGGTTACATATTTACATATTTATTTGTGCACGAACTTTAATTTTTTTCAATAACAATACCCCAGTTTTTTTGTTGTTTTTTTTTTTGTTTGTTTTTTGTTTTTTGTTTTGTTTTTTTTCCTAGTAAAACGATTTGTCGCATTACATTTATCCAAAACACACATTTTCGGAAATTTATAAGCATAAATGGAGTCGTGTAAAAAAAGTTTTTTGTGGGAATATCCATAAATTTTGAAAAATAAAATGAATATTTAAACTTAAAAAGAAAAGATCCACTAATTCAGAAGGCTTTGGTTTTCCGTGAAATTCTGGTATATTTAAAGTTTTTGCACTTATAAAGAGTGCTTTTCTCTAGTTTTTTAATAATTAACTTCACTGTAAATAGTGAAAATTCAAATTTCCCACATTTTATTTTTTATTCAAGCCTTATTACTTTCTTCTATCTTCAATGGAAGAAAGTATCGTAATCGAAATTTTTCTCGATTTCCGGTTTTCGACGGATTTACACGTTTTAGGGGTCAGAGATCACAAAAACATGTTTATACAAAATGTCTGTCTGACCGTGTGTCCGTGTGTCGGTGTGTCCGTCTGTCCGTGTGTCGCCATTGTACCATCAAAGATTTTATAAAATTATGTATAGAATTGAACCAATTTTTTTTTTAAGTTTATGGGTATGGCAAGCAGGTCCTTCATTAATTTGGAGATAACGATTTTTGTGCATTTTGAATATTGTACCATCGAAAAGTATATGAAGTTATGCATAGAATTGAACCAAATTTTTTGTGTATGTTTTTGGCTATGGCAAAAAGGTCCTCCCTGAATTTGTAAAAATTCCGCCGGTAGGTGGCGCTGTAATAGCGATTTTTGTGCGATTTTTTAATATTGTACCATCGAAAAGTGTATGAAATTACGCATAGACTTGAACCAAATGTTTTGTGTATGTTTTTGGCCATGGCAAGAAGGTCCTCCCTGAATTTGGAAAAAATCTGTCGGTAGGGGGCACTGAAATAGCTATCGCCGGAAGGGGGCGCTGTAACAGCGATTTTTGTGCAATTTTCAATATTGTACCATCGAAAAGTGTATGAAGTTATGCATAATTCTAATAAAAATACTAATAAAGCAAATTAAAATGAAATATTGATATGAGATAGAAGAAAGTTTTGGGATTGGCACATCCAACTAGTTTCGTTGTAACAAGATTTACTAATGTACAAATTGTCCTCTGTATATTCTTGGTATGCAGCATTTTTTTCTTCAAATTGTAAACTAACAAAGATACTAAGCTTTAATTTGATTAAAGGTGATCAGGAGATCAGAGCTCCTGTTGCATTTAAGTGCATGACAAACGTAGGGGATAATCGAAAACGCTATTTTAAGTTAATAACTAACTGATGAATTATGATTTTTCATTTTTCTTACTTTAGTTTTTATCTAGAGGATATTTAAAAAATGTCGATAATTTGATAAAGCGGGAAAGCGTTAATTGTTTTAGAATCCGTAATTGCGTAACGAATAAAAAACTGTCCACATAAATGTTATCACGTTAGACCTTTTTGCATTTGTGAGGCATCTGAGTAAATGCAGTAAGAAAAGACATTATTTTAAACCTTAAAAATTAATTGATTTCTAATTTGCAAAATATTTTTAAATAATCTTAAATTTGATCTAAAAAGAGGTAAATGATACCTAAATAGAAAATAGCCAAAGAAGAGGGAAGGAAGAGAAAGGCAAGCACTCTAAGCTAATTTATTGAAAGAAAAACTTAAACTTTATTTTAAACAGTTTTTAACTATTAGTGCGCGCAAAAAAAAACTTAAAACATATCTTTTCTATTCTAAGCTCTAGCACATATCTTAAAGAATATATGCCACAAAGTGTACAATCCAGTTAAAACAATTGGTAAAAAAGGAAAGAAAAAAAATCTGTTAGTAATCATGGTTCGTAAATAATAAAATCAAATCAACCGTGTTATTGATTTCAAATAATGTCATTATTCAGAATATCAATATTTTGTTAGAACTAATGGTTATTTACATATTTATTTGTAAACAATACCCCAGTTTTCTTCTAGTAAAACAATTTGTCACATTGCATTTATTCAAAACTCAAAATTTCGAGAAATTATAAGAAAAAATAGAGGGGTGTAAAAAAAGTTTAGGAGGAATATTTATGAATTTGGAAAAATAAAATTAATATCACATAGGGAAAATGTTTGTTGCGTTATTGTTATTATTAATATTATTTTTGTTTTTGTTGTTGTTAAACATTATACAATTACTCTTTACACTCCTTTTATTCGAATCACAATTCCTACTGAAGACACATTAATGCCAACTGATATTTTAAGGTTATGAAAAGCTTCGGAAATAGGTGGTAACGTAAAACGCAATAATTGATCACAATTGAAAAGAAAATAAAAGAACGGCTTTAGGTGAATCAATGAACATTCTTCACTCAGAACAAACTAAAATTGTATGCATAGAAAATTGAAACTTAACTGATTTTCTAATGTTACAACTGTGAATTTCTTTACAGTGTTTTAGAAATAATTACATTTTATGATTCCGAAATAAAAATATTTCGACTGATTTTTTAAATATTTGTTTTAATTTTTAGTTCCTCATTTGTTGCTTTTCCACTGGGAAAAAAAAAATTCAATTTATTGTCAGTACAATTTCCGAATTATTTTGACTATTACCATTACCGTACAATTTCCGAGGAAAAAAATTCATTTATTGACAGTACAATTTCCTTATTTTTACAGAATATTTTTCTTCCATTAAACAATTTCATGAATGTGTCAGAAATTTGCGAATATGTATTTATGAATATCCTTGATAGAGAAATTTTAAGTCTATTTAATTTGTGTATTTCGTGATGGCCTTAATTCTTTTTATATTTGTACACCCTAAAAATAATTTCGGTATTTTGCGAGAATAATTTTCGCATTTTTATGGATTTTTTCTTTTGAAGTGTAATAAGAAAAATAAATCCCACAGCTTTAGCGAAACTGATAATTTCGCATTTTATGTCAAAGATATTCTCAAAACCATACGTTTTGACACATTCACGAAATCACTTTCACCGGAAAATAAAATCCGTAAAAATACGGAAATTGTACTGGCAAACAACGGATTTTTTTACACTGTATCTTTTTCAAATACCGATAAGATACCTTCCCAAAACACGATTTTAAAAATGCAGCAATTATCATAATTATAACGAATAGTAAAAAGCAGAAAAACCAACGTTTAAAATGCACAAATAATATATGAAAAGCAGCAAGCAGCTGTTTCGAATCTACTAGCGAGATTCTTCTTCAGTGCAAAAGGAACAGCGTGCTAGAAACAGCTCTCGCAGCTCAGCCTTGCTTTTTCTAGCACGCTGTTCCTTTATATTAAGATAATTTATAAGTGTAAGCATTACGAAAAATGCCAAATAAAGAAAGTAAAATGCTTCTGATTTCTTCTTATACAACGTTCCATTTCCCGCTAATAAAAAAGTTTTAATGAACTTATCATACTGTAAACCGTATGCTGACGTAATGACTGACGTAATGCTGACTCAATCTTTTTTCCCTTTGTCGAATTCGAATTCTGAGTGTTGCTTTCAAACCTAAACGTTTTCCAACAGTTCACATCTTTAACTGATCCTATTTTTTACTGTGAAAAGTTTTGTCATTATAATTCTACTGTGGCTGCGTCATTTCTGGAAGTGTTATACTTAGAAGTTTCTTGCATTTTGGATTTCTGCGTGAATCATATGTGTTTCAGATACTGATATAACAACGGAAAAGAAACACTTGAAAATTACATCCAAGAATTCTACAAAGAGCGCGCAACAGAGATAGGATTACTTTTTATTGCTCTTCATGTATAATATAGGGTTATTCATCTCTTCAAAACTTTGTGAATAAGAACTAGCCCCAGACTTACAAACTAGTCCCACGGGTTGTGTTTTCAGAATGGAAAATTTTCATTATTTTAACACAATTAGTAGGATATATGAAGGGGTTTCTTTTAAAGTATTTTGTTACTCATTCACTATGACAGTTATTTTAAATCAAGTCAAGGATATGGATAACAGTAAGTGGTTTTGATATTTTGTTTATAGTACCACATAAAATATTGCATGAAATATAAGTTAAGTTTGAATCTGTTTGCGAAAAAACAGCTAATTCTAGAAATATATATTCTTACATTCATGTAATTATGCATTTTACTGTAACTTAAAAATCCTTAAAGATATACATATATATTTCATTTGAAATCAATTTTAATATTGATTCTTAATTATTTTTAGCAAAAAATAAATTTGAAATTTAAAAAGCTAGAGTTATATACATTTACTTTCATAACAAGTTTTGATTAAAATTGCGCTTTTTATCATTTTATTTATCATCACTTACATGAAATATTAAAAAAAAATGACAATTAGATATTAAAATGTATGTTTAAGACAAAAGAAATTTAGAAATTTGAAGTAATTTTTTCTGCATGTTATTTAAAATAGAATATTTATTTATTTTTTTATTTATTATTAAATAAATAGCTCTTGAGATTATCATCTGATGTATAAAAAAACTTGTCTATGTAGCAATATAAATTTAAAAGAAGAATTTAATTTTTAAATGATATTAATTTTCCTTTTTTTCTGAAGGGGCGGGGGGAGTTTTTGTGCAATTTTGTAAAACTGGTATTTTAAATCTCTTTCGACATTGCTCTGTTTATAATGAGTATTTCGAACTTTTAGAACAGGATAAGATTAGAAACAAAAAAAATATATTTATCCGAATACCGTAAAGGCCCTGCCTTCAGTAGTGGACACTATGGGACTGTGGAATTTGTTCGATAATCACTGGTCGGTAAAAAAATTAAAATTTTTCTCCCTGCAAACTAAATATGTAAAGTGCCAAAATATGTTATTGAAAATGCTCCAACACGTGCCATTTTTCCGAGAAACAGTTTTATAATAATAACAAACATGGAAGGATTATTATATTAATTTGCAATGCTAGATAAAATTGAAATCATGAAAGAAATGTTTTGACTCTCTTAGATATCAAAGTGACAAAATATAGCATGGAAATTTTATTTGTTGATACTTGTGTAAAGCATTTTTTTTATCCCCCTCGCTTTTTCGTGTCCGAATTTACTATTTGCTATCCACTAATATATTTTCATTCCTTATGCCGCTGTAAATCTGGTAATCATATTTATACATTTATTTGCAGGTAATTTACCTATTATTATCTATATTTTATGGTTTCAAAATTTTTCACTCATGTTTTAGCAACACATAAAATATCTTAATTTTAAATTTAAAAGCAAAACTCTCCTACCAAAAAACTGGTACGTGATACAGTAATTTCGTTACCATATTTTTATTTAGAAGATTAAAATCTATAAGAATCAACTATTATTTTTTACATAGAGGATTTTGGTGCCGACCAATGAATCAGACATGTCTGTTTTTTTTTTTTTTTTTGGTAAAAATAAACAAATGTGCATGCGTTTTGCTTTTAAAAGGTTTTTGTTAAATAGAGCTGTCCGGTATTAGGGAATGTCCATTAGTTTCCATAACGAACACTTCCGAATACCGGACATCTCTATTTAGAGAACATAATGCAGGGTTGGATTTTTTGCAGAAGAAGGATTTGATTGAAGTATGGGCAAACTGGGCAGTGTCCCCTACACCCTCCCTACAATTTTAGGGGCCCCGTATTAGATATGCAATTATTGTAAAGTTTATATTTTAAATTTTTTCGATAGTGGGCCGATTATAATAAAAATCTTTAACATTTTAAGGCCGACTAAGATTAAAAACTAAAAAAAAAAAAAAAAAAAAAATCTAAATACAGTAAAATTTCTCAATCATATGCACCTCGGCAACGAATGGTGGATAAATTCCCTTGAAACCCCTATTGAGAGGTGTTATTGCATTTAGATATTTTTTTTGTTGTTGTTTTAATCGTATTCTACTCTAGAAGTTCAAAATACTGATTATAATGTACATTGTTGAAAAATATTTAAATTATCAGCTTTAAGAAAATTGCATACCAACTTTCAGAGCCCCTAAAATCGCACTGTATGGGGGTGGAGGGGGCAGGACCATGGCCAAAATTTTTTCTCGGATTCAACGTGGTCAAACATGGCTGAGTATAATGCTTAAAAAAATGGTTGCAATTAAGACGTTTGAAGTGTCTGAAATTCAGACGTTTGAAGTGTCTGAAAAAATTCGGACATTTTAAAATGTCTGAAAATTGAACACTCCGTTTCAGACACTAAAGTGTCTGAATTTCAGACATTTCAATTTACAGTGTGTGTAATTTACAGCATGATGTCATTTTTTTTTTTTTTGTCCGTGCATTTTGTTTCCGTTTTAAAATATTTTCTTATCTGTGCATTAAAATGCCAAAGAATATGGCCTCCTAAGCGAACTGAACAGTGCAATTCCTCTGTATCTTAAAAACATGTTAGAAGGAATGGAATGCGAAATAGCATACACATATATTTATATTATGCTTCTTTTTACACAAAAGTTCAACAAAATCATAACTTATAATTGTTTAACTACACATTTTTATAATTTTAAAAATTTTAAATATGTTCTAGAATTTGAAAGTTGCTTAGATCAGTGATTCCCAAAAGTCATTGGTTTTTTCAGTGATTTCCCGGTGTGTTGCGGCACCCAGATGCACCGTGATAAGACCCCAGATGTTCCAAAATGAAAATTTTCAGTCAAGTTCTACCAAGATTTTACGATTTAACACAAATCTCGTTACGTTCAGGATGTTCTGAAAAAGAAACAAAAAAATATATATCTACATTTTCCGATCTCAATATTGGAAAGGGAAAGTCTATTTGAAATTCTATTGTTGCAAAGAAAATATTCTCAGGTATCTCATTAAATATAATAATAAAAATAAAAAATAAGCTTATCGAAGCATTTAATAGAAATTATAACATATTTTTTCCTAATGGAATATTTTGTTTGTGTTAGTAAATAAATTAAAAAGGGTGCACAGTTTTTTAAAAATATTTTTCATAATCATAATTTTAGTATGCCAAGCAAGTTTAAACATAGGATCAATTGTACCGTTACGTAAAAATTTGAGAAACGCTGGTTTATATTATGATTGTGTTATTGCATTGTTTTTTAAATTTAAAAAAAAAACAAACATTTGATTCGTTCTCCAAACTTCGCCATTTTGATAGCTCTATAAAAGTTTAAGAAAAATAGATGATCTACATATCGCTCATCCACAAGAAAAATGGCATCGACTCCAAAAAATTTATTTTGCACATTATTACATTAATAGGTCTGAATTAGGTGCGTCTTACTTCGGGAATGGTCTGTGCAAGTCTGAACGCTACTGGTTACGATTTTGAAAAACCATTCCAAACATCTACAAGAAACTTCTTTTGGCGGAAAAGAATTACAGCCCATACGTTTTATGTAATAAATTTTGATTCTAGCAGGGGTTAAAGGGTGTAATAACACTAACATTAAATTACGCATTTAATTAAACCAATTAAAATTAATTAAAGTTATTAATAATTGCGTTGTGTTTGTTCGAAGATAAATCGCAGCATATGGACCCAAAAATTAGTAACACAAAGCAACGCACTGATTAGTATTAACCTAAAAATTCTATAAATCATAACCTACAGTTAAATAGTTAACATGATGAAAGAAATGATGCAACATAATTAACAAAATAACTAACACTTATTTACAAAATTACACACAAGAAAAATGAGAGCATTAAACTCGCATACGATACCAAGTATCAAACTTCACGTGTCTTTGGATTCAAATAATTTTCAGTCTTATAAAAATTCATAACATTAATTATTAAAAAAGTTAATTACAATTAAAGGAACACTTTTATTTTCATTAACGCTTTCTACTGTAATTACTTTCACTTTAACAGTTTATATAAACTATTATTACCAGTTATTTCCCTTAACTTTTTTAGAAATAAAATAGAATGTCTGCCCAGGCCATAGTACTTTTCTCTTAGTATTCAGTATATATATTACACTTGAACAATATGGATTACCGTAAGTACATAGCGAATACACATTGGTAGATAACATCGTCAGGGCAGCATCGGAGAAATCCCACATCCGAAGTCGGGCACCGAGGTAACTTCTCTTTCACTCTCATACTCATACTAAACTGTCAAGAACCATTCGATCAAATATAAACTTTTAGCCTTTGAACTCAACTAAACTGGAATAAACCTAATTAAACTTATGTTTGTAGCAATATAGCGTCGTTAAAATACACCGCAAACGATTTTTTACCTTGGACCATAATGTAACGGAATTATTTTGAGTGTCCATGTAAACGAGCTATAAATGACACGCACTCTTTTTTCAATAGCAAACATGCCATAGTAAACTGTAATAACATATATTAATCGCATGACAATCCGAGTATGTTTACGGACGTTAGAGCATGGAAAGACAGGCAGTAGTCGGCAGACACAGAGAAACGGAAGTCATAAAACATTCAACTTCGGAAAGTATTTAAAAATTGCTCAATTTTTAATATGATATCGACCTTACATGCAAAAATATGTCAAGTCTAATGGCATTTAGGTTGAGTTTTTTGATTTCTAACAATTAGCGAATAAAAGCAGTTTTATTTTTAAAGATGGCATATTTGACTTCAGTTCTGTGTAGGCGTTCGTGCAATTTATTCAACAATTTTTTCCTTGCTCAGTTCCTTCTTTAAGTATAAACAAGAAAAAAAATCATGCGTCAAGCATAGCTTATGAAACACTTTTCAACACTTCCAGAATACTTTAACAAAACTTCTCCGTTTAATAATGTAAATAAGTCACCCAAGAAAACATTTTAGGAAACGCACAACACATTTAAAACCAGATTTCAGTAATTACCATCGATAGCTGGAGAAAAGTACTCCAATTTTTTTGTGCATCCCTCTAAATGATCTATAGATTTGCATATGTACTACATAGTTTGCTAAAATTTAGTATAGTAAGAAAACGCATAACACAGTTGAAAATTCACTTTCAGCAATTTCTGCGAAATAGACGGAAACGAATTCTTTTATACAGCCCTGTATATTTCCAATAGATTTTTATACGCACATATTAAAATAAAATTTAATTTAGGTAAAAACACGCTTAAAGCTGCTGAAATCCTTCTTTCAAAAATTATCATCCATAGGCGGTAATTTATCCAGTTCCTTGCATTGCCCTGTATATGATTTTATTTATATTCTATAAACATCTCTTAGTCTGGTAAATGTAGTTGAGCTTGAAAATGCATATCTCAAATTAAAGAAAACCCTTAAGCAATTCACGCTCATTCCCAGCATTGCTTACGATTTCTTTTGTATAGCTCTGTATATGGTCTATAGAATTTATACACACCACGAAGTAGGCACAAATTATTTAGACTTAAAAACGCATACCATAATTGAAAACGCACTTTCAGCAATCATCCCTAATAGACAATACTTCGGGCACAGTATTGTATCCAAAATATTTTATGTATCCCTGTAAGTGAACGGTAAGTACCGATGCTCATCATATTCTACTGCAAGCATCTTGTTGTAAACCTGAGTAATGTATATAAATTTCCTAAGGTATGAAACAGTGCAACATAATTAAAATACGCAGCGAACAGTTATTCCCCGAAGACCATTATATAAATGAACTCTTTTGTGTGACCCTGAAAGTGAATATAAATGTTTTGCTTCCCATATTCAACAGAAAGCATGTTTTAGTGCACCCCAGCAATTCATATCGATTTCATTATGTTTGTAAGAGAGTAACATCATTTACGTTCTGTAAGTGCTACACCTCAATAGTGTATATAAACTTCATTATGTTTAAAATAATCCAATACCATTAAAATAAAGAGCAAATGGTTTTCCCTATATACCATAATATATCGGTATAATTTAAATGCCCTGTAAATGAACTACAAACGCTACGCACTTCATTTTCAATAACGAACAAGCCATGGTAAACCTCAATGAAATATATCTATTACATGGCAATCTGTGTATACTTACCCAAGTTAGAGCACGGCCAAACAGACAGAAGGACACACAAACCAAATTCATGAACACTTTTCAACTATGTTAGAAAGTGTTAAAAATAACCCTAGTTCAGCAACAGAATTTGTGGGGGTTTTATCCACCTTTTCCTTTAAAGAATGTGAATTACGGTTCATTACATTTAAAATATAAAATCAGTAAATTAATTGAAAAAATAGTAGACCACACACATACACTGAAAACTAATATTTTCTTCAAAATGATGTTTAACATGTTTTGGCTTTCTATTCATGTGTGTATTCATTTAAATAACAATTTTAACATTTTCAGACGTTGTAAAGATATTTAGCTGAAAAATGCGCACTAAAAACGAAGAAAAAAAAATCAAAGTACTCTTTTACATATTTTTATAGTAATTCTTATAATTTACCAAGCTGCTTTAAAGTATGGCGTTAGATTTATTTATTATTATTGAAAATTATTTTGGTGATTTTTCTATTGAATTCCTTAGTATTTGCTTCAATGTAAGGAAGAAATTCTTCACACGTATTTGAAGATGAAAGTCTTGAGACGCATTTCGCATTACTGAATGGAATTGGATGACCGCCAGAGAAGTGAAAAAATGGAAATAAAAATACTTTCATTCATTTATATCTAAAATACTAAATATAAGTAATGCAGTTAATAAATATCGGGCATCCATTACATTAAATGCTGCACGCAACGGAAAGGCAAGCTGCCTTACCGTTATTCGTTTTTACCAATGTGCTTCGTATATTTGAAATAGGAAAACATCTCAGGAATGAACTTAATACTGATGAACATGCAACTAACGTAACGTACGTGTGACGCATTCAACAATAAAAAGTTCTCCGGAACACTCTGAGCAAAACGTAGATGGAAGTTTTGACAATTATTACCCAACGTTCTTGTCATATTAGAATTTTATTTAATATGTGACATAAAAGTTAACTTTTATGTCACATATTTAACAAAATCCTTCCTTAATGGTTTTGGTTGAAAATGTGTCATATAATTTATGTTTTTGTACTTATAATGATATACTATTTTGAAATTTCTTTATGTTCACTGACAAATTCAAAATATATAAAGCAGAAATAGTTCTAACATTAATTTTGCTCGGTATTTTAATTCCGATAACAAAAAATTTCTGCCTATAAAATAAAATAAATAAATTGAGTTACTACAAAACCAGAAAGAAAAATTTGCGCTTGTATGTAAAATATGCGGTAATGACGTAGTTTCAATTTCATTCAGGTAATTCACTTTTTCCTTTAATGCATTCACTAACAAATTTCCTTCAAGAATTTATCTGTTACAATGAGGCTACTTTATGCATTATAATCCTTCAGGCATAAAAAATGCAATTGAGCTCATCAATTTTACAGTATCAAAATCAAATACAGTACTCCATTAGAAAGCATCCCCAATTTAAAAATGCATATCACATTTCTAAGCACAAGTGATTATCACCTGCACATATGCCAATTAATGAATTAAAAAAAATAAATTATAGCTTAATTCGATATCAAATGAGTGATAATTATCTCCAGAGTTTCACCCTTTGCTTATTGCGTACAAATTCTTTGTTTTGTACATAGCTAATTATTTCCAGGTGTAAAACACGTATGTGTTCACATAAATAAAAGGCCAACCTAGCTGGAGTTACTAACACTTTTAATTACATTGAATTAAACAATTTTAAACGGTAACTTTCGTATCTTTTTTTAAGGGGAAGGGGGTGGGGGCTGGGGATGTTAGGTTTATCAATATAGCGTTTAATAGAAGTTTTGCTTAATTGATATTTTCTACATTTTGACTCAATCATCATATATAATCATATATCATCATATGACTCATACATCATCTCTACGGAGTTTAGAAAAATCAGGCAACATTTACCAGGTACAGCTGTTTATATAATTAATTAAATCAAGGTTCAATAGATTACGCATGGCACTTTTAATTATGATATATTATACTATTTAATGCGATAACTTTATCGCATTCTTTTAGGAAAACAAGCTTTTAATGTGATTGATCGAAACTGTGCTTAATAGAAGTTTCACTTAAATGATATGGTTGTTCCATAATTTATCGCATCCTTTTCTGCGGAGTTTCAAAAGCAAAATAATTTTATCATGTATCATTATATATATAAAATATTAATTAATGTCCAATTAATTATGGTGATCCTTTTTGATTATACATTCGAATTCAGTTATAAAGAGGATGAAAGAACCAGTGCATTTGTTCGTTGTAACAAAATTCTCGTAATTACCGAGTTTAAGCTTTGTTCATTTATCCTGTATGGAAGTAAGATAATAGATGAAAACTCAATTTAACCAGTAAAAACAGCTGAACTATCGCACTTCTAGAGGTGCTTTTACTTTTTTCGTATATATATATATATATATATTAAATTAAATTATTAATGACAGTGCATTATTTAATTTTATATTTGTAATATTTTACACACTAACATAAATACATAAAAGAAACAACTCAATAAAAGAAGGAAAAGGAATCAACCTTGCAATTTATTTTTTATTATTAGCAGGTTCAAAAATAACATTGTTTTACTTAAAATTTTTATAACCCTTTTCATAAAGTACTCAAACATTTTATTTAAGATCATTTCTTTGAAAATATTACCAGTTGCCAACTTTGGTTCTAAGAATCTTAAAAATTTCGTCCTGCAATTCAAAGCAACTGCATATATTGGAGGAGGATCTTACACTGACATCTGTATCAAAGTCATCCTCCTCATCTTCATCATCTTCTGCAATGGTGTGCATGCACTATGAAATGATATGTTTTGTTTAAAGAGAATGGGGGGGTGAAGAATGGGAGTTTTTGCAAATCTAAAGGTTTTTTACTCGTTATATCCGAGTTTTACTCGTTATAACGAAATTTCTTACTATGTATTTTCACATTCGACCAATCATTTTCTCATTTATTCTTTTTTAAAAGCGAGTTCTAGTTACATCCGAGTTCACTATAACCGAGTTAGACTCGGTTAAATAACTCGGTATTTCATTAAACGATTTATTAGGAGAAATTCCTGTCCTTCTTTTAGGGAAACTCGAATTTAATAGGATTCATCGACACACTGTTTAATGGAATAATCACGTATGTGATGTACTCTAAATTTTGTTTCCGCGAAGTTTAAAAATTAAAACACCCTTGCCATGTATCGTTAATTATATTGTTAAAATTAGCGGCGAAATTTAACAGTAAATTTGAACGAATTTTTTCCTTAATATTTCCCCTAGGATAAATTACATAGCTATAGAACAGAATTTTATTTTAATTAAAACAAATTTAATAACGATGATATTTCATAATGTTTTCACCAAACATAAGATATAAAGAACTTTTTATGTAAATCAAATTTAATATAATAAATCATTCTTTAATCAGTAGAAAACTATACTCAATCTTCTCTCAAACTATCCGGAAGCGTGCCTGCAAATCTCCAGAGTATTTAATTTTACAAAAATAAAAATTCTATGAATAAAAGCGTGCCACAGAAACAAATCGCGGCTGTTATCGATTTGGGTGACTAACTCCTATGGTCACACCCAGCTGTCTTTTATGTAACAATTATGATGACTGACAGCAATTATCAGAATAAGAATGAAATATAAAGCAAAATAGCACTCTTAGAGGTAATAAAAATCTGAATTGTAAACATCGTATGATTTCTGATGTCTTACAAGGTGTTTCCATCTCATATTCTCTTTTATTTCATCTAATGATCTGTCAGGTTACTTCATGTTATGGGTGAATGAATAGCAAGGCAAAATATCTGATTACGCAACTATAAATTATAAGACAAGGATATTTAATTCGAGCACCTTGTACTAGATGATGTAGTTTTACAAATATGCTAAAGTGTTTCGATAAAAATAAAAATATTAGTTTAGTTATTTTTGGAACTATGAGTAGAGTTTCACAATCCGTGAGAAATTATTAAAATTTCAATACTTTATAAGATTTTTTTTAAATAAATTTCTCTACAAATAATTTTATAAAATTCTTTTTTTAAATTTTTTTAGTGTTTCTTTCTTTCTTTTTCTTTACTTTTCTTTTTTTTTTTTATTATGTTTTTCTATGTGTTTGTGAAGAAGTGTAGGTTTTCGGATATAAAAAACTTATGGAGTACGAGAAAATAAGTGTACCGATATGAAAGTTCGTTTGCTCGTGATTTTTTTTTAAATTTAACAATATAGTGGTACATTTAAAAATATAAATTTTTGCAAAAGCATAACAAAACCATTAGAAGCAGGCTGATTTGAACGCTAATAAAAACCGAACCAAGCGAGATATAGAAAGGATTTTTTAATATTTAAAAATTACATCTTATGCCAAATTGATTCATTAACGCCTAAACATTATATAAGTTGTGGCATCCATGAATGTCAATGCAGTGTTGAAGTGTATTTCGAAAGTTTTTATTGCCCTTCTGACCATTTGGATCTCTGTGATTTACCGCGTTATTGCTGCCCTTAAGAGCTGCAAATTTATTTCCCGATGCAGGTACACCCATAATTTCAGGAGTCCACACAGAAAAATATCATAGCGGGTCAAATTTGACGCTATCCTAGGCTGCATGTGCTCACGCATCTAAAGAGTCTACTGTACCTTTACACCGAACCAAGCAATACTTCTTCAAATCAACTTCTATTCTTTTCGTTTTACCTTCTGTGTATTTTTCTGAAAATTTAGAAATAAATTTCCAATTTCTATTGCAAATTATTTATAGCCTGAAAATAGGAAGAAGTATTTTTCTCATTCTCTTTAGCTTTCTCTCTTATTCATTTTTATGAAATAAATATTTACATTTCAACAGTTGTTTCTAAAAAAACAAAATTGATCAAAAGAATTAAAGTAGTTAAAATTCAAGATAACAGAAATGAATAACAAAGTAAATCGACACAAATTAACAAATTTGATACAAAGCATTTTGTAGCAAATTTTTTTTTAATTAGCGATGTCTGTATGGATCGAGTACATGAAGATATTTTTTGATGTACACTGGCCTCCAAAAGTTAAGGTACAGGGACTGGATGCTTTCGATTGTACACGGTTTGTCGAATATCTACAAACATTATTGGCGAATTGTTCTTGAACTTCTAGGATGTAAAGAACATGTTTGATTTTATATTTCTTGGTGAAGATTTATCGGGGGGTACAATTGGTGGCTAATAATAAATTTAATAGTAAAATAATATTTGTGATCACTTATGTAACAGAAACGGCTGGAAATGGTTTGTCACTGTGGTAAATGATTATTTGGGTCCTGTTCAATATTTGTATGCATTTGTGTAAGCATAGCACTCATATTTGTGAGGATGTTAACGTTTTTGAGAAAAATTCAAAAGTTTTTTGTTTATAGCATGCGGAGTTTTCAACCAAATTTAACACAACTTTCCAAAAACCTGAAAAAGAACAGTAGCAACAGTATACTGCAATTAAAACATGAATATATTGAATATCTGATGAGATATGGGCACTTGTATGAAATAATTTAACTGCGCATGCGTGTAAGATTTCAAAATTTTTATGTCATAATTTGGAAGCCAGCTATTTTGAGTAACTTCTGTAAAAAGTCCAGTCAAATACGAGTCCACAATACTCGTATTGTGAAAACTCAGAAAGATATAATGAGTTGATTGAAAAGTTGTGGAAAAACCCTTATAATAAAGCTATTTTTAGAAAGCAACTCACTATATCGCCCCTATCTTTGTGAAATTTCTCGATATTTGACTGGACGTTTTAGATAAGTTGCCCTAAATAGCTGACTACCAAATTATGAAATAAAATTTTTGAAATCTTCCACGCATGCGCAGTTAAAAAAAAATTTCATACAAGTGCCCATATCTCATCAAATATTCAATATATTCATGTTTTAATTGCAGTATATTATTTTATTATTAAATTTATTATTAGCCCCCTAATTGTCGGCCCGACTAAATCTTCATCGAGAAATATGTTCTTTACATCCCAGATATTCAAGAACAATTCATCAATAATGTTGGTAGATATTCGACAAACCATGTGCAATCGAAAGCATCCGGTCCCTGTACCTTAACTTTTGGAGGCCAGTGTAATTTCTGCTTTTCCTCATAAGACCCTAAAACAATTTCCGTTCCTGAAATTTAATCTTCATCAGTGCTTCAGAATCCTAAACTATAATATATTGTACTGTAATACGTATAATGTAATATACTTATAACTATAATATAGATTTAATTCGATTTTCTTTTCCCTTTATCATCATATAAACATGGGAAGCTTAAATTGCTTATTGAATTTTGTTTGTTTGTGCTTGCATATCATCATGTGAAACAAAAATTTGTAAAAGTCAAGATTTTTTTTTGTTTAAAATTTAAATTTATGCACAGCTGAAATATCGTAATTAATCGTTTTAAACTCTCACAAACATTTATGACAATACAGAAATTCAAATTGCAATATTAAGGTTAATTTTGAAAAGCCCTTTTATTTAAATATAAGAAATTCTCTAAATATTCTGAATGTTACAGAAAGACGCATGGTTTATAGTAAAGAATATCAAAATTTAAGTTAGAAAAATGCGAGATAAGCTTATAGAGAAGATATTTATCATTTAAACGTTGCCAAAATTACCCAAGGTTAAATGTTTAATAATGATTTTTAGAGTAAAGTATATATTTAATAAATACTAAAAATGCTTTAAGCTTTATTTTTTAAAAGCACTTGGCATTTTTTTAAAAAAAGTTTTAAAATCACGACATTCAAAATGCTTCTATGTATATTGAGATTTTTTGCTGAAATATTTATTATAAAGGTATAATTACGCATGCAACTTTTACTGCAGTTCAAAAAATAACCTTCAATTTATTCTGTTTTGAGCTGATTCAGATATTAGACAGGCTACTGTAATCGTTATAGGTTATTTAGATAAACTGATACCACAGATTTGTCCGGGATGGCTCAGTCGGTTGAGCATTGACGGCTTCAGCCAAGATATCCCTGGTTCGAATTCTGGCCCGGACTTCTTTCACCCACTTGGAAATTTATCACTGTTATGATTTATTAAAAAGGTTTATTTTCAAAAATTCAAACTGTACGAAATAATTTCTATTTCTTTTTTCATCATCTGGTAAAATTAGAGTATGTTTCAGGATTTATAAGTCACTTGTGCATAAAAATACGTAGTGAATTCAGTAGCTCATTAAATAACTTAAGAATATCTATTCTACCACGCACAAAAATGATATAAACAAATATTTGACTAAATTCTCATAATTCCAAAGTGATGTTTCAAACTGTATTATAATTCCTATTAAAGGCAAGTTTCCATAAATTAAACAGATAAAATATGTGGAAGGTTTTTGAAGAACATTGGGAACTATGTTTAAAAAATGTCGCTTAAAATATTTTTATTTGATTCGATGATAGACAATATGTCGTAGGCTAATTGAGAAATCCGGCTCTTTGCAAAGAGCCGGGCTAATTGGAGAATCCATCTCCATTTTTCCAATTAGCCTGATATTTTTCAGGCTTATTGCAAAGAGCCTAGAAAGCGCTAGGCTAATTGAAAAATGACCAGTTATTATCCAACCAGGGTGATATTTTTAGATCACAGGCTATCAAAGCCTGAGAGCTTATGTGCCCGCCGATTCTGTATGTACGTGTGTACGTACGTACGTACGTAACGCGATAACTCTAGATAGAAATATCCGATTTGCTTCAAATTTTTTTTTTCTAAGTTCATTCTGATAATGTGATTCCCTGATTAGTTTTTGGGGTTCATTGATTAAGGATAAAAGGGGAAAAGGGGGCTAGTCCCCCCCTTAAATTATACAAATGTGTTTTTCATGCAGAAATATTCGATTTGCTCCAAATTTGGTATACCGGTTTATTGTGTTAAGGAGCTTCCCTGATTAGATTTGGAAGCTCATTATTTAAGTATAAAGGGGAGAAAGGGGGCTACCCCACTTAATTTAGATAAATCGGTTTTTCATGATGAATTATTCGATTTGCTCCAAATTTGGTATACCGGTTTATTAAGTTAAGGAGCTGCCTTGATTAGATTTGGAGGTTCATTAGTTACATATAAAGGGAGGAAAGGGGGTGGCTATCCCCCCCCCCCCCGTAATTTAGTTAAATTCGTTTTTCATGCAGAAATATGCGATTTATTATAAATTTGGTATACCGGTTAATTATGTTAGCCAGCTTCCCTGATTACATTTGGAAGATCATTATTCTGTATAAAGGGGGGAAAGGGGGCAATTCCCTCTCCCCTTAATTTAGATAAATGCGTTTTTCATGTAGAATTATTCGATTAGTTCAAATTTGGTATACTGGTTTATTAGGTTAAGGAGACGGCTTGATTAGATTTGGCGGTTCATTACTTAAGTAAAAAGAGGGGAAAGGGGAGCTAGCCCCCCTTAATTTAGGTGAATGGGTTTTTAATGTAAAATTATTCGATTTGCTCCAAATTTGGTATACCGGTTTATTATGTTAAGGAGCTTCCCTGATTAGATTTGGAGGTTCATTAGTTAAGTATAAAGGGAGGAAAGGGGGGCTAGACCCCCCTTAATTTAAATAAATGGGTTTTTCATGCAGAGTTATTCGATTTGCTCCATATTTCGTATACCGGTTTATTATGTTAAGGTGCTGCCTTGATTAGATTTGGAGATTTTTGGGGTAAGTATAAAGGAGGGACAGGGGCTAGTGTCCCCTTAATTTAAATAAATGGGTTTTTCATACAGAATTATTCGATTTGCTTCAAATTTGATATACCAGTTTATTACGATATGGCTTCCTTCATTTGATTTGGAGGTTCATTGGTTAAGTATAAAAGGGGGAAAAGGGGGGCAATTGCCCCTCCCCTTAATTTATATAAATGTGTTTTCATGCACAATTATCTAATTTAGTTTAATTTTTTTTTCTAGGTTCATTCTAATAAAGAGCTTTTCTGAATAGATTTGAAAGTTCATTGGTTCAGCATAAAGGGAGAAATGGGGGAGCTAATACCCCCCCCCCCCTTAATTTAGTGAAATTGTTTTTTTCATGCAGAATTATCTGATTTGCTTCAAATTTGGTATACCAGTTTATTATATTTTGTAGCTTCCCTGATTAGATTTGGAGGTTCTTTGGTTAAGTAGAAAGGGGGGCAACGGGGACTAATAGCTTCATTTATTTTTCGAGGGGCATTATTCTTTGAAATAAGACTATAATATGCAATTACTGTGAATAGCCTGTGAGCTCAATGCCATCAGTTTGACTGGGCAATTTTCTTTTTATTAGGTTTATTAACGCATAACCCTACCCAAACCCTAAAAATAAATTACAACAGACCGTACCCCGATCCGAGCAAGACAAAATAATTTCAGTCTAAATGCAACCCGACCCGAACCTGAGAGTTCCATTTGAAAAAACCCGAAATCCCGAACCGAATCTGATAACCGACAAAAATATTCCAAAGACCCATAAACGGATCCGAACAAGACAAATTAGTTTCGTCGGACACGCAACGCTACCAGGACCTAAAAATTCCATTCGAAGTCAACCTGAAACCCGTCCCGAACCAAATCTTAACCGACAAAAATATTCCAAAGAACTATAACCCGATGCAAGCCAGACAAAATAATGTCCGTCCACCGGCAACCCGATCCGAACCTGAAAATTCTAATTGAACTCAATCCGAAACCTGGTTGTGGTCGGTTTTCGGGTCGACTTCAAATGGAACCTTCAAGTTCGGATCCGGTTGAAAAAAAAATTAAACTAAATCAGATAATTCTGTATGAAAATCCATTTATCTAAATTAAGGGGAGGGGCAATTGCCCCCCTTTCCCCCCATTTATACTTAATCAATGAACCTCCAAATCGAATGAAGGAAGCCATATCGTAATAAACTGGTATATCAAATTTGAAGCGAATCGAATAATTCTGTATGAAAAACCCATTTATCTAAATTAAGGGGACACTAGCCCCTGTCCCTCCTTTATACTTAACCAATAAATCTTCAAATCTAATCAAGGCAGCTGCTTAACATAATAAACCGGTATACGAAATTTTGAGCAGATCGAATAACTCTGCATGAAAAACCCATTTATCTAAATTAAAGGGGGTCTAGCCCCCCTTTCCTCCCTTTATACTTAACTAATGAACTTCCAAATCTAATCAGGGAAGCTCCTTAACATAATAAACCGGTATACCAAATTTGGAGCAAATCGAATAATTTTGCATTAAAAACCCATTTACCTAAATTAAGGGGGGGGGGGGTCGCCCCCTCCTTTCTCCCTTTATATTTAACTAATTAACCTCCAAATCTAATCAAGCCATCTCCTTAACATAATAAACCAGTATACCAAATTTGAGCTAATCGATTAATTCTACAAGAAAAACGCATTTATCTAAATTATGGGGAGAGGCAATTGCCCCCCTTTCCCCCCTTTATACATAATAATGATCTTCCAAATGTAATCAGGGAAGCTGCTTAACATAATTATCCGGTATATCAAATTTATTGCAATTCGCATACTTCTGCATGAAAAACCCATTTATCTAAATTACTGGGGGTGGGATAGCCCCCCCTTTCCTCCCTTTATATGTAACTAATGAACCTCCAAATCTAATCAAGGCAGCTCCTTAACTTAATAAACCGGTATACCAAATTTGGAGCAAATGGAATAATTCATAATGAAAAACCGATTTATCTAAATTAAGTGGGGTAGCCCCCTTTCCCCCCTTTATACTTAAATAATGAGCTTCCACATCTAATTAGGGAAGCTCCTTAACACAATAAACCGGTATACCAGATTTGGAGCAAATCGAATATTTCTGCATGAAAAACCCATTTATATAAATTGGGGGGGTAGCCCCCCTTTTCCCCCTTTATCCTTAACCAATGAACCCCAAAAACTAATCAGGGAAGCACCTTATCAGAATGAACCTAGAAAAAAAATTTTGAAGAAAATCGGATATTTCTATCAAGAGTTATCGTGTTACGTACATACATACGTACGTACGTACACACGTACATACAGAATCGGCGGGCACATAAGCTCTCAAGCTTTGATAGCCTGTGAGTTAAAAATATCACCCTGATCGGATAATAAGTATTCATTTTTCAATTAACCTAACGCTTTCTAGGCTCTTTGCAATAAGCCTGAAAAATATCAGGTTAATTGGAAAAAGGGAGATGGATCTCCAATTAGCCCGGCTCTTTGCAAAGAGCCTAGGCTGTTTGCAAAGAGCCGGATTTCTCAATTAGCCTACGACATATACAACAAATATTCATCATCTTTTCCTTATTTCCAACAATATTTTTATTATAATTTTCAAACTATACTGCTCATTTATATATATATCTAGTTTTTATAAGTATACATTTTATAACCTGTCTAAAATACTTTGACTATTGTTAGCAGAAAAATACATCTGAAGTACTAAGATTATTTATCAATAGAAAATCAAGAGGCTTATTTCAATTTACATAGATAAGATGGGTTAATGAGAAGCAAATAGTCGAAAGCTATTGCTACTGGTGGCGCTATCACAAATCACAGAATAAAACAACACACACACACACACACACATATATATATATCATTATTCATTACTATTACATTAAAGTCATTTTTCTTCCAAACGTAAAAACGTGTTGAACAAGAAGTCAGTGCGGGAAATAATATACGTACCAGTTTCATAAACATCATAACGCATTTAAAATGTCAGAAAAACATAAAAACAGAAACTTACGAAACCATTAACTTAATTTTTATTCTAGGAGAAAATCTGTTTTCATCAGCTTAAGAAAAATGCTTTCTCACGACTGAAATATCTCAGACACGTTAATGTCCAGGATTGAGGTGTTTGTATTTTAATACAATTTTCGAACAAAAACTGGTTTTTTAAACTAAACGAGTTCAAGAATTGAATTATTTTTCATAATGAATCAGAAAATGTTTTTTTTTTTCAGTCTAAAAAGACAAGAGCCTACGAGGGGAGCTCTTAAAAAAGACAAAAAAAACATGTATTGACAAAATGAATTGATATATAGTTAAACATGTGATTTAAAACTTTGAAAACAAAAATATTTTTATTTAAATTTTTACCAAATCAAAAAAAAAATTACATTTTGAAACGAAATTGAGGGGATTTTAATGTTTACGCCAGTGGCGACACATTCAGTTCTGTTTGATATATTTTAATTTTCGTCATATAGATTGCCGTTTTACTCACGAAAGAATGTTCCGACATTTTTCTATTATGTAATGAACTAAACGTTTTGAAATATTTAAAAAAAGGATTAACATTTGTTGATTTTAGTCTGAAAAATCAGACGTTAAAAAGGTATTTTTTTTCTATTTAAATGTCTGTAAAATAAACTACACTCATGTTTGTGAAAATTGCAAAACCATGAAGGAGTCATCAGGATTAAATGAAATTTAATACATAAACGACGGGTATTGGTACAAACAAATGATTATATTTTCAAAGCAAAAAAAAATATATATATTAAGTGTCCGAAATCAGTATTTGGTGCAGCCACCACGCGCTGCAATAAGTGTTGCTATACGAAGTGGCATGGAGCCAAGCAGATTTTGATTGTCTGACTGGGGAAGAGAATTCCATATTCTTTGTATGCGAACCCAGAGTTCATACATAGAAGCTATAGGAGGAGGATAATGAGCGAAACGCCGATCAACGAAACCCCCACATTTTCAATGGGCGGTATATCCGGCGAATACACAGACCTTGGAAGAAGCTGTATGTGTTCTGCCGACAAGAAGTCTTAATCATTCCATTCAACATGTGGGCGGTCAATATCCAGCTGAAAGACAGCTTCAGAAGACAGCTTCTAGAAGAAGCTAATAAGGTTCGTCAGCGCCATGCGAACCATGTGTCTATCATCGCGCGTTGACGTCACCGTTCGGGGCCTACTTTCCATATTTCAGAGTTGTCCGATCCTCATCGGCCCACTGCTTCCAAACTCGCACCACTCTGCTCCTGTTACGCTGCACACGAGCTGTTATTGCACCTTAGGAAAATCCTTCTTCAAGAAGGCCGATGATTCTCCTCCATTCAAAGTCCGTCAGTTGTTGAAATGCTGCCCTCTTTCGTCGAAGAGGCATAGTTATGTCTCACCTAATGTTTACCATTAGAAAATAACCATAGACAATTCGTAACGTCTTGCTACAGCCCTCTATATTTACGGTTTCAGCAGCAGTTCAGAGGGCGCTGTTCAGCCCACGCATGCTTGGTGACTCTGAAATTGGAATCATTTGCGTAACACACTATATTTTGCATTCTCTGAAATTTTCAGCTCCATCGTGTCATTCCTTCATGGTGTTGCAATTTGCACAAACATGAGTGTATTTAGATTACAGAGCTTAATTTATAGATATTGCACAGATAAATATGTATACTTTAATGTGAGAAAGTTTTATAAGAATATATGTAACGAACTTTTGCGTTAACAAAATTACTGGAAACCGAACTCACTAAATTTGATTTTGATAAATTTATTTATTGAAAATCAAGTATTTCGAGAATGCATTTGAAGCTTTTCTTTTTAAAAAAGTTTTCACCGAATAATTAAAACTTTTAAGAATGAAACATTATTAAAAGTTTTTTTTCTTACTGTTTAGATATAAATACATGTTGAAAAAAATGCATTATTTAAATTTGCAGTTTTAACTATAATTTCCAGTTGTTAAGGGTTTATAATCCGATTCATTAAAGTAGGCTTCATCATCTCAAGTATTTTACGCAAGGACGAAAATACAGGATTTTTGGAAATGTCATCTAAAGAAGGCGAACAAAGGTAACAGAAATTTGAAAATGTACTGGAAAACTAGTATTTTAATGCCGGATTTAAGTGCTCTAAAATCAACTAAAATATTTTTTAAGATCTAAAAAAAAAAATACTAGCTAATTTCTTTTCAAAAACACACAGAATTACATTTTGAATTGTTAATCATAATTAATTTCAGCAGATTGATTGGTTGGTTGTATAGGGTTTACTGGCACAAAATTTCAGCAGATTGAAGTAATGTTTTTTGTTCAAGTTTATAAAGCTAAGATTTTAAAACGATGAAAAAACAAAGTACACGGAAAATAAATAACATTTTGCTGATGTATCATCTAATGAAATTAATTTATCACTGAAATTAAGGGGGCATACAAATTTTACAAAAAAATAATTTTTTTCTTGCATTTTCTGAATGTCAGACGTATTATAAATGTTCTCTTGAAGCGGTTTTTAAAATTTTAAACTCATATAGAAGATATAGCGATTCTTGCTGCACATTACTCGAGTGAGCTATGTTTGTTCCAAAACTTTAAATGTCATTTTCTGGTAACAGCATTTTGAAGTTGCTATCTAAAGTATATCGGTAGCAGATGAACCGATTTCATTGCTTTTTTTTTTTTTTTTTTTTTTACATTCTTTTGTTTACTTGGCTTTGTACGTAAAGATAGAATTTTGTAATTAATTTTTCACTCCTTTCCTGATATGTCAGGAATTTTGTTCACAGGTGATTTCCCGATAACAATACAACATTTTAATATTTTCAGAAATGAATTATAAATTAATAAATTAATTTTAAGGCATTTTTCCGCTAGGCGGCCACAGGTAACAAAGCGCCAAATATTATTTATGGATGCAATTGTATACGAGTTAAAACAACAATGGATTAAATTATGCTCCAAACCACGCTTGCCAAAATAGATAAACTGGCTCTGAAACTGCAATAACGAAATATTTAAAACACTTAAAAGTAGAAGATATAAATGAAAAAAGTTTTTCTAGGTTTCTATCTAACATCGTTTCCGAGTTATTGATTTTTAAAGTTAGGGGTCCTTTGTGAAACACCCTGTATATATGTAATGTAATTTTTTTAAAAATAAATTCTCTAGCAGGTGCTTTCTACAGCGTCAAAAACCGGTGAATTTTCCATAATCAGGTTCAGTGCACACCACAAATTAATCTATTGTAATGGAATTTTTTTGGAAAAATCATGAATTTTAATCATGAAATTAGGAAGAATTTGCAAGATAAGCATAAGAATGCTTATAAATGAGAGCTTTTTAAAGCTATTTTTCATTTTACAGTTATTTTTTAAAGGAAAACTTGTGTATTTTCCTTGTCATTGGCCATTACATATATTTTCTTTTATAAACAAAACAAAATCAGATTTTTTTTTTCTTGAAAACTAATACATTAATTTTGATGGTCCACCGTTTCGTTAAAAATACAAAAATTTAAAAAAACGTTCATCAAGAAGTAGATGATTATATATTTTTTAACGTGCCTTTATTTCATTGGTTTAATATGCAAACACTCAGGAAAATCTTGGCTACTAAAGAATACTACACGCCGAAACATTAAAAAAAAACTAGTATAAAAGTCACATTTTATAATAAAATTTAAAACAAATATGGATGTTGAAACGTCAAAAGATTTTTCTTTTATTCAAAGTCCTACACGTTTCTACCTCGTTCCTAAATTCAAAGAAACTTTATGAAATATGCTTATTTTTCAAGCCGAAAAACTTCCATAACCCTTTAATAATAACTTGAACGTAGGTAATTTGATCCCTCAATATCTAACATATTAACTACAAAATAATTTTTCTTCTAAAGGTATCGATTGATTTACTCCAGTTTCCAAATTTATGACTTTAACGAAATTAAATTGGTTCATTCTCTTTAACCATTTATCTACTGACGGTACTTATAAGTACCATTAAAATAACTTGTTATCAAATTCATTTAATACATCGATTAGTTGTAATACAGTTTAGAATGAGTTATAGATACATTACTTTATCTTGTTCCAAAAGCATTATTGGTTACACACACACACACACACACACACACACACACACACAAAAAAAAAAAAAAAAAAGGATGATTTCTTTTGCCTTTGCATCTTTTCAGCTTTCTTGGCGTGTGTGTGTGGGGGGGAGGGGGGTATTGTTTCAAACTTACGAGTATTAAGGGTCTCTACATTGTAAATAAAATTCTTCCAATGTCTCTATAAAGTTCTTGCTTTCAAAAATAATTCTAGAATATCTTTCAGTAGCCTTTTTTCATACGTATATTATGAATTTTCACAAACAAATATACCCATACTTGCAGTTTTAAAAATAATTATGATAATTTTTTTTGAATGATTCCCATTAACTAATACAGAATTAGTATGAATGAGTTCAAATTTGCTACACAAACTATGTTAATTTTATTCAACAAGTTAAAATGCTAACGGATTTCATATGGAATACCTTGCAGGTGTAATTTTAATTCCTACTGGTTCCTGATTCCGGTGAGATTTCTTATATTGAATGACATCTCCTATTGAATGAGTTTAGATGTTTATTCAAATGACGTTAATTTTATTCAACCGATTAGTTTATAATATGAAGTAAGTAATAGGTTTCATGTGAGTATGCCTCGCAGAAAGAATGTTAATTTCAACGGAAAATTTCTCTTTGGTTATGTGTATTTCCATAATAATTTTCTACACCTACTTGTAGACTCTGAAAATAGAACTTTTTTCATGGATGTTTGGCGTATGGTATGTATGTTATGCATAATAAATTCAATGAAGATAGCAACTTACTTTTTAACGAATATTTCATTAATATATCTGTACCTTAGTAGAAAATGTGTCAATGTCCGTGTTCATTGTTTTAAGAAAAAACTGATTTAATGTTTTTTAACTTTTTTAAATCACTAGGAAAGATTACTGAAAAAATATTTTCCTTACGGTATACTGTATATGCTCGCGTAATTTGTGCCACCTCGTATTTTATGCGTGCTTTTTGAAAGAAAATTTTGATAAAAGCAAGGACTCGCATAATTTTCTGATTAAGATTTGGGGATAATTTGAGATAATAAAATCGCATGTACAATTATTTTTTCCGTGATCTGTTTCTTTTAGATGCAGCACATCTTATATTTACTGTTCAGACGGTATTATAACTGATATAGCATTATCTTCAATACTGCAATATATATTTATACTGAAATTGTTTTGCTCATAGTAAATTGCTTTGTCGAATAAAACATTTAAAGGGGCAGAGGGAGGAGAATTCTGAGGGAACTAAACAATTATTTGATATTAGCGTAAATATTAAAGTAATGGACCCGCGCGAATCTGGGAAATACATCTCATAGTTCAGGTGTTTTCAAACTTCAAACCATAAAAGGTTTTTCCATATTTTATAGAAGAATGCTACAGAAAACATTTAAAAATAAATGATTGTCCCAGTTCAAAAATTATGCACGATCGTTTGAAACTGTTATACATGTTGTTTAATCTTAATTTTTCATTTATTAAAATATTATATTCTTCTAATAAAACGTCATTTGTATTTTAAGTTGCCCATCAATTTAAAAAAAAGAAAGAAAAATCATGCGTCAAGCATAGATTATTAAACACTTTCCAACACATTCAGAATAATGTAATAAAACTGCACCGTTTAATAAGTTAAAATATTATGTCCAATTCAACCGAATGGAAACGCATAACACATTTCAAAACCCAATTTCAACTGTTCCCATCTGCAATCGGAAAATTATCCGAATTCTTTGAGCAGCCCTGTATATGATATATAGGTTTGTATCTATTAACCATATGCATGCCAAAATTTAGTTCACTTAAGAAATACATATACTTCAGTTGAAAATTCCCTTCAGTAATTTCCCCTAATAAGGAGAATGGTACATGAATACTTTTGTGCAGCCCTGTATAATATGAGGTATAGAATTTATATATAACGAGTAACATGCAAAAAATTAGTTAAATTTAAAAGCTCATACCGAATTTTAAAACGTACACTCCAGCAATTATTACTCAAAGAGAGTACTGTAACCGATTTCTTTTGTGTGTCCCTGTAAATTAATAAAAAATGCTATGAATGCCCTGTTCTAACGTGATCGTAGATTTATATCAGTTTCAATACACTTGAAATAGCATAATGTCATTAAAATACTCTGCAAACGGTTTTTCCCCATATACCATAATGTAATGGAATTCTTTTGAGTGTCCCTGTAAATGAACTTTTAATCCTACATACTGTTTATACAATACCAAACATGCTTTGGTGACCCCAAGTAACTTTTATCAATTGCATGAAAATCCGAGTATATTTATGGGAGTTACAGCGTGTACAGACGGACAGACAAACCGAATGCAGAAACACTTTTAAACTTTGTTGGAAAGTGTTTAAAACACATATTTTTGGAACCTTCTACTTCTAGAACTGAAGAAGAAATGGAACTTGTGAAAAAATGCACAAAATACGTAAGACGACATATTAAAAGGCATTTTTCATAACAAATGCTTAAAGACATTAGGAGTTTTTCTAATACAGAGCTCCTCCTGGTCCGTTCTTTGAAAACCAGTATTTTTTAAGAAAAAAATTAATAGTAGGCTTTTACAGCAATTTCAACAAAAACGCCCTTCGAGGTAAGTTTCTACGAAATTTATAAAGAAAATTATTCTTTGAATAAAAAGTGGTGTTAAAAAAAACGGACCAAGTAGGGGCCTTGGTTATATCCATCAGTATTGCGAAGTTATGGGGACATCTAACTGTGATTAGTGAGATTACTGAGATGACTGTTGAATTTGAAATATGCAAAAATCAATCAAAAATATGATTTTGTTCGTGTTGTTAAAATTTAAATTATATATATATTAAATTAAATACGGGAGAGATGGACCATAGGGTGAGATGAACCAGTCAAATATTTAATTAATGATTAATAATTTCGTCAAATATTTCGTTATTTCTCTAATTTCCCACAAAGGGTGCAACTATCTTAGTCAGACATTTAAAGGGACGGGGAAAGCAACATTCAACCAAAAATATATTTTTACTTTTTATATCATTAAATAGTTTAAATTTTTATCTTTCCAACGATGTATCACACACATTTATATATAAAAAAATAACAACTCTTGAAATTATTTATTCTTTCTATACTTCACAGCTTAATGGCCATTTAAATCTTTAATTGGCTTTTTTTCAAAACTTGGATTTTTCACGGTTAAATTTCTTTTTTTCAATATCTATTAAACTTAAGAACTCAGATTTTGTTTAATACTTATGTTATATTGTATACTTTAACACAGGGATGTAATGGTTTATTGAGAATTGTTTACTTTAGGCAGTGAAATCTTACCAAAAATTCTAATTTAAAAATGACTTTCAATAAATAATTAATAATTAATTTTGAGTTTCACTTAGAAAGAAAATGGTCTGTTAAAATACGTAAATCATGTTATTCTAACTACTCTAAAAAATCTTTCACCATTTCTGAGAAAAAGGTACAGTCCTGGAAAAAAAAAAAAGTAAACACCCCCTACTAACTCCTCAACAAATTATCGTAGAAGAAAGTTACTGCCACCGAACGATTGAAAATAAAGTCTACTTTCAAATGATGTATATAAAATTTGCTTAGGGGGCCATCTACATATTAAAACGAACCCAAACTTCATTTTTTTCAACAGCAATACCCAATTTTAACAAGATATTTCAAATCTTCGGTTCAAAGTATGCCTAGCCACCAAATTTCAAGTCATTTGAATAAAAAGTTTTGAATTATACACATTCAAAATTTAGTGCTTCTAATGTTAAATTACATTTTCATATTTTTATTAATATCTCCTGAAATTATGCTCTTAATGTGCTATCTTTTTGTTCAGCAATAATACTAAACTACACAAACATAAATACGTTGAATTTGCAATTTTTATCATTTTATGATATTAATTATGAATTATGAAATTAATACTCGAAAAAATTATGAATTGCAACCTACAATTTTTTTGATGGATTTAGATTTATTAAGTCCTGCTTTATGGAAATCCAAAATTTCACATTTTTCTTCCTAGTAGTTTTCAAATTATGCTTTAAAAAACGGCAAAATGATGGTTTAAGGTCTATGATAGAAATGACTAGATATTTTGAAATTTCTTATGCTATCCTGTAATCTAGCACCTTCAATGACTGCTTGAGTGAAGCTTAAGATGCATTAATCAAGATGGGGGCGCTCTCGGCCAACAATCGAGTACCGAATTTCAATTTGGATACAGTCCCAAAAATACGCTCGTTTTAAAATAATTAATTTGTCGGAAACATATCGTACACTGTTAAAAATTTTGCAGCATTCTGGCAGGTCATTCGACCGTTTTTTGAAAAAACGGTTTCATAACCATAATTCAGCTATATTCTGACCATAAAATGGCCAATACTATGGTCAGAACAGTGTTAAATTACGGTTGTGTAATCGTTTTCGATAAAAACGGTCAAATGACTGGACAGAATGCAGCAAATTTTTAACAGTGTATACGAATTGCATTCAAATTTGTTTTTAGGCTAATTGAAGGGTGTAGGGTTCATTTATGCTGTCAGAATTGTATGCTGCTATTGAAAAAAAAAACAAAGTTATGGTTCGTTTTAATATGTAGTTTGTCCCGTAAGCAAATTTTATATACATCATTTAAAAGTAGGCTTCATTACCAATCGTGCGGTACTAATAACTTTTTTCCACGATATTTTTTTTGCAGAGTTAATAATGGGTGTTTATTTTTTCTTTCCACGACTGTACATAAAGTTGGTGAATTTAACATGACGGAGATAGGGCTTTCCCGGTCCCCTTAAAGGTATTTTGTATGGCGTGCAACTTTTTGCTTCTCAAACAATATAATATTTTTTCAGCTAAAAAACATTATTGGTTTTGGTAAGCCAAATAATTTTTAACACTTCTCAACGTAGTTTACAAGTTACACTAGATTAATTTTAACACAGGTATGCTATAATCATATAACCAGATGCTACACTGTTAAAAATTTTGCAGCATTCTGGCAGGTCATTCGACCGTTTTTTGAAAAAAAACGGTTTGATAACCATAATTTAACTATATTCTGACCATAAAATGGCCAATAATATGGTCAGAATAGTGTTAAAATTATGGTTGTGTAACTGTTTTCGTAAAAAAACGGTCAAATGACCTGCCAGAATGCTGCAAATTTTTAACAGTGTATAATCATTCAGGTTAGCTGGGTGAAAAAGTTCCACCAGATTCGTTCGGGATAGCTCAGATAGTAGAGCATTGGCGGCTTCAGCCAGGAGATCCCTGGTTCGAATCCTGGTCCGGACATTTTTCGCCCAGTTGGAAATTTACATCTAATATACTTGAAAAGTGTTTATGAATTCGGTTTGCCTGTCCGTGCTCTAACTGGCGTAAATTTAGTCCGATTGTTATGAAATTGATAGATGTCATTAGATATCACTATGGTGTGTTCTATATTGAAGATGAAGTGTATAACGCTATTTGTTCATTTAGAGGGCTACTCAAAAGAATTCCGTTACATTACAGTCTATGGGGAAAATCGTTTTCCGTGTATTTTAGTGATATTACAGTATTTTAAATATATTGAAATTGACACACGGAAGTGTACTATAAGGTTCTTACTACATTATAGGGTGTGCATAGAACTTATCGTTCATTTACAGGGACACACAAAATATTTTGACTGTAGGAGAAACTGAGCAATAATTGCACTATTGAAGAATACGATCAATAATTGCTGGAAGCGCATTTTCAGTTGTGCTATGCGTTTTTAAATTTATCTATTTTTTTTTAATATTACTTGGTGTGTATAAATTCTATAGATCATATATAGGGTCGCACAAAAGTTCTTAGCAACATCTGTTTATTGACGGAAATTGCTGAGTGGGAATTTTCAACTGTGCTATGCATTTAACTGAACTAACTTTTAGCATACTATGTAGTATGCATACATATCTGTAGATCCCATACAGGACTACAAAAAAAAAAATGGTTTGTTTTAACGACTATTCATGTAATAGCAGAAATCGTGTTTTCAAATGCGTTTTCCAAATTCTTCATGTAGACATCATCTTTCACCTTAGTAAACGTTGGAGTTTTTTTATAGTATTCTGAATGTGTTGGAAAGTGTTTCATAATCTATTCTGTACGATTGATTTTTCGTTCATGTTTCATATGATTATAGTTATGCATTTAAAGGTTTTTCTTTATATGTGATCTATCTAGTTTTAATGATGTAATCTCGGGGAACGTTTAGGCTTCTAAATAGGGTAGGGGAGTACACAGTGAGACAGCAGCCACTTTGACATATAGTTGTAACATTTTCTTCAAGTTGGCGCACACACATAACGACCTCATCTTATGCAACACGTGGATGTAGTTTCGGCACTTCAGTTACTCGTCCAACAAAATAGTAAATAATTCCTTATTTTACAGTGGTTAAAGTTACATAAACGTCTGTTTTAGAGTTTATTTCCTTCAATATGACATACATTTACTTAACCAAACCTAGCCATATCTAATAATAGACTATTTCGACAAAACGACATGAACTTTTTAAAGCGATGAAATTTATGTACACAGGTGTGGCATCCATTGTGCTAGAACGTAACGAAAGTACACAGTGAAACACTCAGTTGTGGTAAACAGTGAGACGTGTCTTATTGTGTACCTACTATATGGTTCTGATGGTAAAAAAGTTATTTATTAATAAAAGAAGGTTTCTCTCTCTCTCTCTCTCTCTCTCTCTCTTTCTCTGTGTGCGTGCGGGCGTGCGATGGCTAGGGAAATTTACTAAACGTAAGAGGCTAAAATTTTGCACGAAGGTATCCCAAAGTCTGCCATTGTGCACCCGAGACTTATATTTTTAATATTTTGAAAATCTAGAAATATTAATTAGAAATCATAAACTGCAGAAAATTATTGATAGGGTGTAAAAATGTATGATTTGTGAAAACATATACATTGTCTCACAGTGGTACACATTGAGGCAATTTTCGATACTCCGTTATGCTGCTTTTTGCTTTTATAAATAACTTTTTAAAAACCATTTATACATTAATGGGTAACGCATTTGTGTAGCTTAAAGATGTAGCAAAAATTTTTTCAAAAGAATAAAAATCGTCGCCATTTGTTAAGTAATAATAATTTTCGTCTCTCTGTGTACTACTCTCCCCTAACCTAAAACGGCGACGTAGTATCTACAGTGTAGAGTCGGGAAGGATTATCATTATACTTCTCACCTAAGCGATCGGGAGAGATGTACCAGGTTTTCTGTCGGGAGGGATGGAATATACAATCTTGAATTTCAAATTTAGCTTTTTAAAGAGCTGAATTTAAAATTATAAGAGATTGTATTTTTCTGTTTCGGAAAATGTCGACTACTTATATTAGAAAAGGTTCATCTCTGACATGGACGTCATCTCACATTCAAGAAATGTGTGATGACAAGGATAACTATTTAGAAGATTGGAATGAAAACGGGTGCGGGATGCGGCGAAAACTACAATGAAATGAAACAAAAAGTAGATTGTTCGAGGTAGGATTCAAAGTTTCCGGACTGACTCTATAACTGTAAAAATATTGCCAATTACATTACTGAAACACATCCGCCTTTCGAAATAAGATCCTCCGCAACAACACACCTTTGCCATCGGTTGTAAAGATCATCGAAGCACTTCTGGAATCCATTTTTAGCCTTGTCCTTTAATTCAGCCTGCGACACACTTTTAACTTCATCTGAAGATTGAAATCGACGACTCTGCAAGCGACGTGCCAGTTCAGGAAACAGGCTGAAGTCGCAGGGTGAGAGATCAGGAGAGTAAGGATGATGTGTGTGCATCTGGAATTTATCATTGAAGGACGCACTTTCATCAAAGAACTCTATGTAGACATCCTGCGTCGTTTGCTTGAGTCGGACCGGATGAAGAGGCCAAAATTGTGGGCTGAGCAATCTTGGGTGCTTTTTCATGACAATGCTCCTGCACACCAATCCCTAGTCGTCGCTGACTCTCTTGCAAAAACGAAAACAACTGTTTTGTCACATCGTCGTTACTCTCCTGATCTCACACCCTGCGACTTCAGCCTGTTTCCTGAACTGGCACGTCACTTGAAGGGTCGTCGATTTCAATCTTCAGATGAAGTTAAAATTGAATCGCAGACTGAATTAAAGGACATGGCTAAAAATGGATTCCAGAAGTGCTTCGATTACCTTTACAGCCGATGGCAAAAGTGTGTTGTTGCGCAAGGATCTTATTTTGAAGGCGGATGTGTTTTAGCAATGTAATTGGTAATATTTTTACAGTTATAGAGTCAGTCCGGGAACTTTTGAATCCTACCTCGTATACAGTGTATTTCTTGTTTGCTTTGGCTTCTTGAAGGATATCCACGATTTGAAGTAACATGCGATAATACAGGAAAGAAATGAAATAGCAAGAAAGGAGTTACTGCAAAACAATCTTAACTCATAGTATATAAAACATTTTCATAAATAATGTTTAAATCTGTTAAGATATTAAGATTTTAATAAACAAATTTCATTTTCATAGGTATATATTAAAAGGTCAAATAATAATTCATGTAAACTTAATATTCAGTAATTTAATTGTAAGTTAATTTAATTTTCATGCAATGAAATTAAACTTTTATAAAATATATGTGCAATTATTTCAATATTTTATTCGGAACAACATAGTAAAAATTTTTAAAATCATAAAAGAAGTTCCTTTAAAGATATGAACTTCTTCATTAGGACTACGTATATACCGGTGAAAAGCAAAACTATATGGAAATATATGTCTTTTAGGGTGCAAAGAAAAAACGTGGTCCATCTCTCCCGAAATTATCCTATATATATATTACCGTCTCATCCAAAATATATTGCATCAGAAAGTGTGTTATACTTCCTACAGATAACTACGGAAGATAGTATCAAAATCGATTCAAATGCATTTTTATAAACAAATTTTTTAGAGTCAATCTTAAAAATTCGTTTTAATTTTTATTCAGAATTCTTAATATGTCTAAGGGGGAAGCTTAATATATATTGCAAGATACCTGTGCATCTATTTTAGAATGTTGGTTTATTAAAAATACTCAAATTTGTAGTAAAGCATATTACATGGGAATTTTTAATGATAATTCCATTTTTAGCCAATTTTTTAAATAACTGTTTGTCGGAAAAAATATATTTATAAACTTTTAATAAATTCCTTTTAAGTAAAATATTTTGAAAACACATGTAGCATTTAAAAAAAAATCATATTAATAGGTTTAATTTTTGTTTAGTTTTAAGTAAGTTGATTTTGTTTCAAATATTTATTGTATAATAGTATACAAAACACTTATTTGTAAAATGTGATGTGTTAATAACATAAATAATGCAAAAAACATTTTTAAAGCAAATCGCTCCCTTAAAATATGGAGATTATTACTTAAAACATTGGCAATTTTCTGGTATGCGTATCACTAATATGATGTGATTAGCGGACTTAGACCAAAAAGGGTAAATTCGAAGAATGGATAAGCTCAAATTCTAGACTTGTGCAGACACAGTAAACAAATATTCGTTAACAGATAGTTTTTAACCGACTTTCAGCGAAGAAGGTTATACAATTCATTTTCTTTTACATGTATGTCTACAGATACCTCTGGAACGAATGGTCCGATTTTCAAACTTCTTTTCATTGTTGAAATGGTCTTTGTCTACAGATGGTCTAGTTGCAATATCATTAGGATCGAAAAATTGTGCATTTGTCCATCTATCTGTTTTAATGTAATATTTTTAACTTTATAGGCTTTAACATTCTTAAAATTTGAACAATTGCTGCGAATTTGAATATGGTGTACATTAGCACTACATTACTTTAAACTAGTAAATCTGCAGATCAGGAGCCTCAACGTCATCTTTCCAAGTCATTGTTATTTAACACTCATTGCGTAATATTCATCTTCCTACAAATCGCTTTTTAAAGTTTTCAAATTACATAAATATTTATAAGAATACAAAATACTTCGTAAAGTTTCAGAAATTAAATGTGTTAAACAAGTGGTTATACACTGATGTTCTGAAATTCTGATGAGCTGCTTATTCTGGTAACTTTTTAAATCAAAAATTGCATTTTGTCAGGGGAGCTCTGCCCCCCTGAACCCCCCGTATTCTATTTAAATTTACATTCGTAATTTTTTATTGATTGTGCGGATGGTTATAGTATATCATAGATTTTTTTTTTACGCTGTGATTTATAAGGATAAACATAAGTTTTTTTTATAAATTAATAAATTTAAAATTTAAAATAAAATCCTCATGTTAACCGTACGCAAACAATAAATCTTGAAGTGACGCCAAAAATGTAACCTTAAAATCCGCTACATTCGACCCAAACACAACGGCGTGCTTAAAAAAAGAAAGAAAGAAAAGAAAAATATTTTTTGTAATACAGTTTTTAATTCATTATACGATGAAATGCTACTTTAGAATGCTTAAATATAAGCAGATCATTTTCATTTTACAGAAAAAATGCACGGATGAAGTCAAAGAATTCGGTACCTGTTCCACATGCTTGTTTTGTTTGGGCCGAATGAGGGCATTTAAATCTGAGCGATAACGTACATCATATTGCAAATTGTCTTTACGGCATACTGCATCTCCAGTTGCTAGGCAACTGATCAAAGAAAAGGTAAAAAATGAAATATGTATTATGTCAAATTGATAAAACAAAATGCTTTATATTATTGGAAAACATGCGTAAAGTTCCCCCAAAAATTATAAACCTAATTTAAAAAATCTCGCAAATATATTGACATAATTTTAAACTAATTGGAATAATTTAATAATCTTATTTAAAAATTTCAGCGTCCAAAATTTACCATTTAAATCCATTTTTTATATGAGCCATTTCTTTCAACAAATGAAAATATGAAAATCGTCTGACTTGCCATTGAAAAGCATTACAGAGCAAAATAAAATGTTCTATATTTCCCGAACGAATGAACCAAATTTAACCAAAAACTATACAGCTAAGTCCGAGTACCTCATCAACATGCCCAATTAATTTCAAGCCGATCGGATGCTTTTTGCGGCAGTTATTGCGGAACAGACAGACAGACAGACAAACGGAAATCAAAACATTTCGTGTCTCCACAGTAAGCCTTCACTGACGTTTCGGCAAAAATATATTCGTCGTATCGTGCATATTTTTTTATAAGAACACCACAAAAATTTTAATGTATCATCGTCGTCATGAATCGCGCAAAAATAAGCCAATAGTGACAAAACGAAATGTAAATTCAATATGAATTACATTTAGGGCTAATACAAACTGGATTGGGTCTGCAATAAATTTTATCGTTGCGGGTCGTGTCGCCAATAACTGTTTTCGTTGCAGGTTGAGTTACTCCGTTTCAGGCTCGAATTAATTTCGGCTCTTGCTTGATACGGTGGATAACTGTTTTTTTATGTCCGCAATATTGTTTAAAACACAAAAAACTATAAATATCCTTATTTTGCTACATAAAACATAAAAGAGATATTAGAAATATAATAACAGAGTAATTTTTTTATTTCATTAAAATATGGATTAATTTTCTTTCATTTCGGGTTCCGAATTGAAGTGCGTCGGATTTTTGTCTTGTTCCGGGTTGACTTCAAACAAAATTTTCGAATTCGGGTTGGTATAACCAAACTCGTCCAGGACTCTAATATAAGGTAAAAATACAACATCGCCACAAAAACATAAAGTAAAGAAAAAAAATCCCTTGAAGTGCGTTTTATATTTTATTAAAAATTACTTATTGTGTGGAGAGGATTTATCATAAACTGACTTGTATGAAAAAACAATCAATGAATATGTTCAAATAGTTTAAAGAATATTTCATTAATATATGATGAAATATATGTTAAAATGGAACATTTTACTTCCCATTAATCACGCCAGAAAGAAAATCTTCCTCGTAAAATAATCGTTTAATTAAAACTCGATCATGCGAATGAATTTTCTTATATCTTCCAGCACTTTTTATACATTTTAAGTTACAGTGGAATAATTCACAGTAATTAGTTTCGGTTTGTGTGTTTTGTTTCTTGTTCGCATTAATTTTCCTCGATTAAATTTAACTCAATTTCTCCTGGTAGGATAGGGTGCAGGAAAAAACAACATTATCGTACCATCAACATCGTCAACTAGGCTCATGAATCGGCAATTTTTCGGAATTGAGCTCTAGCCTTCATTCGTCAGATTATCAAAATCGTGCGGTGAAGGAAGCCTTCATCAATGCCTTCTCAAACAGAGAGGCGTTTTGTTAATCTACTTCCACGACCAGAAGCATTTGGAACAAATAAAAATAAAAATAAATGAAAAACACTTGAAAAAAAAGGAGAGTCGTGCTTTCCAAACCATGCTTAATGATTACCTCTGAACTTTTTTGCAGCCTTTAGTAACGGTTTCGTAGGGATTTTTATGAGGAATTCGGATCAGCGTGATAGGGAAAATGAAGATCGAAAATAGCGGAGCCTTATCTACAGAAATATATCTTTTGGGTCAAGTTGTATTTATAGGGACGTGTGGGACGATGTTACAGGAAAATAACTTTATATATTGTCTGTTTTCTTTCCAAAAATATCCTGTTGATATATTAGTTAAGATGAAGTTGGAGACAGCAAAATATTTTTATTTAAATTTTAAAATTGTAAATGCTAATCTTATAATTTCAAAAAAGGAGAGAGACGTGCTCATTAACTTATAAGTCGTTTTCAAAATTTCAGAGATGAACAGAAGATTTAAATAAATACATTAAAAAAAGAGTAATACAGATAACATTTAATAACACTACATTTAGGATAAATTTAACTTCAACTATTAGACACATTTTATATAGATGAGTATTATCTAAATCACTAGTCTGTCCGTCTTTAAAGCACTGTCTTAATTTGTTAAATAAAAATATTAAAATTTTATTAAAGCCAGTGGATTGGTGCGAGGTTTTAAAACGGATAGATTATTTACTAATAAGTTTTCACTAATTTTTAGTTAATTGCAATTTTTACTAAAACAGCGCATTTTAACTAAATGTGAATGTAATGTGTCAAAATCCTTCTGTATAATACCGCATTATTTGCTCTTTGTCTGTCTTGTATGTGCATAGAATACGGAATTTCGACATCAGAAATAACATATACAATTGTGGTGATCAGTATTATTAAAAGATCAATGCCTTTAATATTTTTTATATGAATTATGAAGAAAAAAAATTTTCCCACCCAATATTACGCACTAAAGTTTCATTGCATGTATTTTATAAGAGGTCTGATGGCAATGATAATATAGAATTTTTTTTCTACTTTAATAAAATAGTAATTATTTTTTATGTTTTATCAGCAGAATAGGGAGATATTTCTTCTAAATGTAATATAAAGGCATGTATATATGAGCTGATTTAGTGATATTCTTTAATAAGGAAAAAAAATTAATCTTTTCACCACATTTCATGTAATATTGTTTGTCATAGCTTTAATTTATAATTTATAATTTATAGCTTTAGTTTATAATATTTGCTATAGTATCTAATAAATCAAAGAATCTGTAACATTTACTGGATGCCTATGGCCTCTCTTGATGCAAATGTATTTAATTTCCGTCATTTCAAAGCACTTTGAAAACTAAGTTTTGTTTTGTTGTAACCTGTCAATCAGTCATGATCAACCAAAGCACCAGCTAATCATTCTATGCATGGAAAAAATAATAAAATTAAATGTTTTAGCTCGCAGACACTTATTTTGAGAATATTCACTAAAAGAGTCGAAAATTTACAAAAAAGTGTACTTTCTAATATACAGGGTGCTAAGGAAAGTCCCTTTAACCCTATCACTATGTCCTGGGGTCCACGCGGACCCCCAAGCACTTTCAACAAGTTGTCAAGAATATGTTAAAGTTAATGTAAATTTAATATTTTTGGGTATAAATAATAAAATTTATTATGAAAACATCAGAATAAGCGTTAATTATTTTTAACCTAACTAAATAAATTAAAAAAGTTATTTATAATATATTTAAACCATATTAAACATGCGTATTATAGTACAGGTCACAACAGGGCATGTTTCGATAGGACATAGTGATAGGGTTAACCTGAAAATACTTGCGAACGGAGGAGAACTGCAGCTATGGAAGCGAGGTAACGGTATAGTAAAGTGACTACGCCCGATTTAATACAAACGACGGCAGCGCCTCTAGTGGTAAAATTTGCATTGCAAATCGAAAACGAAAAGAGAGAGCAAAATTTCCAGTTAGAAAGTTCTAGAGTATCAATTAATTAGAACGAAACGACATTTGGTTTACATGGATAAGATAAATCTTCGCCTGTATACCCAAAAATGTCCGAAATCGGTGCACTGTATTTTGTGTAAACGTTTGAATGGAATAGCCAGAAGTATGAAAAAATGCTCACAATTTATGGTATAAATACGTGCTTACCTCAATACATTTTGATAACATCACACAAAAAAAGAAAAAAAGACAAAATGTCTCACAGTGATAAAAAGTTAATATTCAGTATGTTCGAAAAGTTCGCCATTGCTCAGGATACAAGTATGTATTCGTGAGAGTAATTCTACATGCCACATTTCTCATCATGGAATGTCTATTGCTAACCTCTTCAATACGACGACATAGCTTTAACCCTTTCAAGAGCAGTGGCTAGACGGTCTAGCAACCTAATTTTAATTCCAAAACTGACAAATGGTAGCAAGAATATTTTAATAAATTTTGCTTTTGTAATGAAAGTGAAAATTAGTTTTTATTTGAAAATTAGGTTTTATTTTCTAAGAAATTCCTTTGAATATTCTGGTGTTAGTAAATTACTTCATCAGTTTACGAACATAATTCTTCTGCTCCTGAAAGGGTTAATCTAAAATTTTAAATTCATTGGAATTCATTGGAAATTTTTACAGACATTACAGCACAGTACAACGTCACAATCTGAAATTGTGTACTGCTACATTTAACGGAATATGAATATGCAAAATAGAATCGTCGCTCAACGATTTCGGACATTTTTGGGTGCAAGCGACGATTTATCTTATCCGTGTGAATCAAATGTCGTTTCGTACTAATTAATTGATGCTCTAAAACTTTCTAATTGGAAATTTTGTTCTATCTCTTTTCGTTTACGACTTTCAATAGCTATCTTCAAAATTTAGCCCCTAGGGGGCGCTGCTGTCGTTTGCATTATGTCGGGGGTAGTCGCTTTACTGTACTGTTACATCACTTGCATAGCTGTAGCTCTCTCCGTTCGCAAGTATTTTCAGGTTAAAGGGACATTCCTTTGCACCCTGTATGGCGTTTTCATCAAGCAGTAACGAAGTGTCTGTTAGACAATAAGGTTACGTCGGGCAACTGGGCCATGATTTTACAATGTGACTCCGGAGATTCTGGCAATTTAGCTTCCAAAAGCGAATGTTCATTTGAATTAAATTCTAAACCTTTGTAAATTTGTTCAGTTAGGTTCACTCTATCAGTTAGAAATTTTCAAAATTACATTTTAATCTATATATATATATATATTTCATCTTTCTTTTTTTATGGGTCCATATGCCCCATTTTTATGCGGCAAGTGGACCAGGTAGGTCTGAGTTCCCACACACGTTTTTTTTTTTTTTTTTTTTTTTTTTTTTTTTTTTTTTTTTTAATGGGGTATCATGTCCTGTTTGAAAAAGTGTAAATAACTTAAACAAATTTAAACCAGGCAGATCATGTACGTTATATATCAAATAAAGAGTGTTGTAAAGGAAAACTTTGTTGTCAAGAAAAAGCACCTATAGTCTAAAAAAAGCACCTGTTAGATCAGGGGTGCACAACTTTTTTTAGAGAAGGGCCACTTACAAAAATATCTGGGTTATCGAGGGCCATATCAGTAATATTGAAAGAATTCTATTTCGGGGAGGTGATCTGTGTCCTATAATCAGATTAAAAAAATATGGTTTCAGAGGGGGGGGGGGGGGTTACATCTATAGGGTCCCCTACCCAGTCAATATATTCAATTCAGTTGGCAAGGATATATCAACAGTTTATGTTTGTATATATATAAAACAGATATAGCAAGGATTGTTTTCAAGGAGTGATAATATTCCTTAATTTTATTCGGGGGAGTAAATTTTGTTTTGTTATAAGTGCTAAATAACAAACATAGGCATAAAACTGGCTAATGTAAAAAAAAAAAAAAAAAATGTGAACTTTATGAACATAGAGGAGAGTAGGAGCCAATCAACGAAATTTGATATTTTTTCACGTCCGATCGATGAAATTCGCGATTTTAACTCGCCCGCTCAAAAACTTTGCGATTTGTACGCGCCTGAGTGACAAAATTCGCAATTTTTCCGAAGCCGATTGATAAAATTCGCTTTTTTCCGCATCTAATTGACAAATTTTCCGATTTTTTCGCACCCGACCAACAAAATTCGGGATTTTTCGCAGCCCGATCGAAGAAATTAGCGATTTTTCCTCATGCGATCGACAAAATTCGCTATTTTTCCGCACTCGATAGACGAAATTTTCAATTTTTCCGCGTCTGATCGACAAAATTCGCGATTTTTTCTTGCCGACCAACAAAATCCGCGATTCTTCTTAGCCCTATCGGAAAAATTCGCGATTTTTACGAGTCTGATCGACAAAACTCTCGATTTTCCTGTGACCGATCGACGAAATTTGCAACTTTTCCGCCCCTAATCGACGAAATTCTTGATTTTTTCACGCCGATCAACGAAATTTGCGATTCTTTTCTGATTGACGAAATTTGAAATTTTTTCCCGCGGCAAATTCACAAAATTCGCATTTCTTTCTCGTGATAAACTGTCGAAACTCACGATTTTTTTCGCTGCCGATCAACGAAATTTTCAAATTTTCCGCGCATCATCGACAAAATTTGCGATTTTTTCGTACCCGACCAACGAAATTCGCGATTTTTCGGAGCCCGATCGACCAACTCGCGATTTTTTCGTGTCCGATTGGCGATATTTCCGAACCTGATCACCCCGGCAACACAGACAATCACCTCATCGAGTTCACAAATGAAATTCTAGGATTAGTTAAATCTTGATTAGCATATTAAAACGTAATCGCTCTGCCAAGTCAATACTTGGTGGAAAACACCTGAAAACCCGATTTTAGAGGCTGACTCGTAGGTTTACCCTTATGTTTTCCTGCATCCAAAGGTATGAAAACATGAAGGACTGGGAACTGGAAAACACAATGGTAAACCTACGAGTCAGCCGCTAAAATCGGGTTTTCAGTTGTTTTCCACCAAGACTGAATGCGTTTTAATATGCGAATCAAGATTTAACTAATCCTAGAATTTCATCCAGGAACTCAACGAGATGATTGTCTGTGCTGCCGACTCCCAGTCTATCTCCTAATCGACAAAACTTGCAATTTTTCCGCACCCGATCGACGAAATTTGCTATTCTTAACTTACTGACTAAATTTGTAATTTTTTCCCGCGGCAAATAGATGAAATTCACCGTTTTTTCTCGCGACTGAAGAAACTCGCGATTTTTCCAATATATTTTTCAATTTTTCCGCGCATTATCAAAAAAATGACGATTTTCCGTGCCCGATCAACGAAATTTCGATTTTTCCGAGCCTGATCGGCAAAATTCGCCATTTTTCTGTGCCCGATAAGTGAAATTTGAGATTTTTTCGAGCCCGATAGACGCAAAAACTCATAATTTTTCCGTGGCCGATCGGCGAAATTTGCGATTTTTTCCGTATCTGATCGACAAAATTTGCGATTTTTAAATGGCCTGACGAAATTTTCAATTTTTCTAGCGGCAAATTGACGAAATTCACGATTTTTTCCTGCGTCCTATAGGCAAAAATTGCAATTTTTTCAGTTATAAATTCACGAAATTCGCGGGCCACACGCTAACCCATCGCGGCCCACAGGTTGTGCATCCCTATATTCGATGATTCATTTATACAAAAAACATAATAATTAAGTATGTACTTATGTTCTTTAGTACAGATAATAAGTATAAAAGTTACATGAGTATTTTAGGGAAAAACATAAGATAAACCTATGAACAAACGGGTACGTATGTACTTAAGTATCTTATTCTTTTTAGGTAGATTTCGTTTGAAATACTCCCCTATGTTGGAATTTCTGAAAAATTTTTGCAGATCTACGCCGATCATGAACCCTAGAACCCAAAACCACCCTCAGTAAAAAACTTTATCTATCTATCTATCTATATATATATATATATCACATTCTTCTGGAAACGATAACTTCCACAATTCTGAACAAATCTCTTCCAAACTGATACATAAAATCAAGGTGCATAAAAGCTCGGTCAAGTTCGTTAATGGGCAAAATCGGACCAAGGGGGCGGAAATAGGGAGGGGTTTTGTGAAAACCGAAAAAACCCCATAACTTCTTAATTTTTGTACATATCAAATCAGATTAAAAATCTTATTACTTCTAAAAATAGGGTCAAAAATTTATGTATCACAGATTTTTGATAAAATTAAAAATGGGCTCAAAGGGCGCAAAAAATAGGGTTTTTGGGAGAAAAAAAAATTCATAACTTTGTCAATTCTCAATATTTCAAATTCAATTAATTTTATTAAAAATCTCCTTAATATTATCTACAACTTTTATATTCACAAGTTTTTGATAGGACTAATTCGTATCGAAAAAAAATTTTAAACGAAAACGAGCACCAACAATTTGTCCAAGTTTGAATTCACTTAGCTCAGGCTCAGACGCAAAGCGCTCACAACTACACAGAACACTGTTCTTGCAACGACTGACACTTGCAACTTATTGAGGGTATTGTACAGGTGGCGTTAGTGGGAAAATGCAGCAGCGCCACCCACAGGATTGGGTAGAATCAACATTTACGTTCAAGCATGCATTTAACAAGGTGTTTCCATATTTCTGTCCAATCCCTGTATATATATATACTTGTAGAGTTAAATGCAGCTATTTTCATGTTCAAAATATCATCATCAAAAATATCATTTGATGAGCAATTAAATTCAAACAGTTAATGTTAACAGATGTTTAGTATCTCGTTAATGTTTTTAAAATGCAATCTTTTAACAACACGGATAAAAATATTTAATATTATTGCAGACTGTTTAAATGACTTGCGGCTTACATAAATAATGATACCACATACAAAAGAATACGGGAGTAAAAATACTTAAATGGCTACTGATTCAAAGGAAAAAAAAATCTTCATTTCCAAATTGTGTAAGTAAAAAGAAATTTATTTAAATTGGTGCAATTTTAATTTTTAAACGAAACGGTTCAAACGTGATTTTAGTTTTGTATTTTCAATAAACCGAGAGAAAAATTCTAAAATTCTATACTGAAAGAGAAAATATACAGCCTTCATCTAGAAAGAATAGGTAGTCATTTTCTAAATCCCCAAACTATAAATATAGATTTCCGAGTAATGCGAATAAGGTAAACAAATAAGCTGAATAGACGAAATGATCGAGAATTTCTAGTCTATAGTTTTCTACGTGATGAAACGATACATTATACAGTGGAGCTTGGTTAAGACGTTCACGGTTAATACGCGATCCCGCTTAATACGCGGATTTTTTCCAATCCCTTGAACACCGCCCATAATACTAATGCAAAAATAGTACGTTTAAGATGCGAACATTATTACGCGATCCCGCTTAATACGCGATAAATTTTAGGTTCTTTGAGGCAAAAAATCACGATTAAGACATGAATTCATTAGTGAACATGCGAATTCCTTCTTTCTTCTCCATTGTTACCAATTTAACAGATTTTTTTCTTCAGATTAAAAACACTGTTTCTCTATACTAATATTTACTTTATTTAATAACAGATTAATTAAAGCGAACATTACTAATCGAAAATAGTGATAGATATTTGAATTTAAAAAAAACCCCTCTATATTAGCAACACTGGAATTCTTCTTTGATCCCGTGTCCTAACATTCTTTATCTCTCGCTTCATGTATTTTTTATTGTAGTAGAAAGATATCCATAGAGGAATTCAGGATGGCCAGATACGTCATAAAATTATTATGATTAAAGATGATTATACCTGATGTTAGTGGGTTTTTAAATATGCGTTATATCACTACTATGATTTATAATGCATGTTATAGACAAAAAAAATTGCAAAGATTAAACAACGACTGCGGTTATATAATTCTTTTATGTTTCCTATGTTTTCGTTACTTTTTGCTATGCTAACAATATTTGTTACACAATAAACGGTCAAGTGTGAGTATTACTTACAGAGGGTTCCGTACAATAATAATGAATTAGTAAGCCTATCATTAAAAAAATACCGTTTCTAAAAGAATACTAAGACTTTGTAAAAACTATACAACGTAGGGTTGGGTATAGCTGTATAGTATGCAGGGTGCAAAGGAAAGTCCCTTTAGCCTGTAAAGGCTTGCGAACGGAGGGAGCTACAGATATACAAGTGAGGTAACGCTACAATAAAGCGACTACGCCCGACCTAATGCAAACGACACCAGCACCCGTAGTGGCGAAATTTGGAAGATAGCCATTGCAAATCGAAAACGAAAAGAGGTAGAGCAAATTTTCCAATTAGAAAGTTTTAGTGCATCAATTAATTAGTACGAAACGACATTTGGTTGACACGGATAAGAAATCGTCGCCTGCATACCCAAAAATGTCCGAAATCGATGAGCGACGATTCTATTTTGCCTATTCACATTCCGGAAGTGTAGCAGTGCACAATTGCAGACTGTGATGTTGTACTGTGCTGTAATGTCTGTAAATATTTATTTTCTAATGCATTTAAAATTTTAGAATAACCCTTTCAAAGCCAGAAGAATTCTGTTCGTAAACGGATGAAATAATTGACTGACACCAGAATATTCAAACGAATTTCTTAGAAATAAAAACCCTGCTAATTTGCACTTTCATTACAAAAGCAAAATTTAATTAAAATATTCTTGGTGCCAATTGTCAGTTTTGGAATTAAAATTACCTGGCTAGACCGTATAGCCTTCGTTATTGAAAGGGTTAAATCTATGTCGTCGTATTGAAGATGCTTGCAATATATGTTCCATTCTGAGAAATGTGCATGCAGAATTACTCTCATGATACAAACGTGTATCGTGAGCAATGGCGAACTTTTCGAACATACTGAATATTAACTTTTTATCACTGTGAGACAGTTTGTCTTTTTTTGCGTGATGTTATCAAAATGTATTGAGATAAGTACGTATTTATAGCATAAATTGTGCGTATTTCTTCATACTTCGGACTGTTCTATTCAAACGTTTACACAAAATGAAGTGCATCGATTTCGGACATTTTTGGGGTATACAGGCGAAGATTTATCTTATCCATGTTAACCAAATGTCGTATTCTACTAATTAATTGATTCTTTAAATCTTTCTAACTGGAAATTTTGCTCTATCTCTTTTCGTTTTCGATTTGCAGTGACTATCTTCCAAATTTCGTCACTAGGGGCGCTGCTGTCGTTTTCATTAAATTGGGCGTAGTCGCTTTCCTATATCGTTATCTCACTTGCATAGCTGTAGCTCTCTCCTTTCACAAGTATTTTCAGTTTAAAGGGACTTTCCTTTGCACCCGGTATACTAGAAAAGAATAAATGGATATACCATGAAAGTTCAAAGATATATGGAACCTAAATAATAGCAAATATAGGTATTCGGTATATTTGTTATTCCATGTATGTTTTAGTTAACCTTTAAAGACATAGTAGGTGTATTGAGAGAGCCACTCAATGGAAACTAGTCGCGAAACCCATAGTATTTATGTGATTAATTCTCATTAAATTAGTCTGTTTTAAACAATTTGACGTTTATTGCTTTTATACTGCTACTGGGCATTGCAGTACATAAATATATCCTTAAAATTTGTTATCTAGGCTTTAAAAGCCGATGGAGTATAGAGTACGCCGTACCTTTCATTATGTATTTCCAAACCGTCCGTGTCTTTAAGGGTTAATATCTCGGCAAATTACCCACGATTTTTTCCGAAATTCATGATCAACAATGCTTTTATACTTCTTCTACGATAGGTATCTCCAGCTCCGCTCAACACTTTTTCTGAAGATCGTAAATCGAAATTTGAGTATAACGGAAAAATGCGATTTTCTCTAAAACTATATGACCTAGGGTAATCGCTATAATTTTCCTGCAAGGTTTAAATGAGTGTCTATTACCTCTAATTTTTTCATAATTTTACTTTCAATAGATTCGGAATTACATGGGGGGGGGGGGGGGATATATTTTTGCACTACATTTTCCACCATAACTTTGAAAATATAATACCTAAAATTAAATGAAATATATGTTTGATTTCAGCGTTACGAAAGCTTTTCACATGTTACCCCACACGATAAAGAAAAAAAAATATTTTTTTTTTTAAGTATCTTAATTTACCCCTCTACATTTTTCCTAAATAAATTTATGAATATTTATTAATCTGTAAATATGTGGATCAATAATCTTTATTACTTCCCCTAATTTGAACTTTCCACGTTGCATAGTTTACGAGTAAAAGGGCTGTGATAGACAGACAGACAGACACAGGAGTGATCTTATAATGGTTCCGTTTTTACTTTTTAAGTACGGAACCCTAAAAATTAATAAAAATAGTTTTTTCTTACATTAAAAAGGATAGATCGTATACATACTTATTATCACAAGCACTAAATATGATTTTAACAACTGGATTGCGCTTCAAAAATTTAATATTTTTATTATTTCTGTTTAAAAAAAAAAAAAAAAATTTAGTCTAGCAGATAAATTATTTTGTTGTTTTATCTTTGGTTCTAACGTATTAACACTATGAAGCGATGTTTGAATCCCTATTTATTTTCAGTTATTATTCCAGTCGTTCCTATAAAAAGATACACTGAGTAAAGTTAAATACAATTAAATTTAAATCTAAATATACGCATAATATACAATAGCTCTAAAGTTCATTTAGACCATTATATGTGTAAATAAGGCCAGTTCCTGCAACATTATCCAAATCACGCTTAATACGCGACTTTGATCCACTCCCTTGGAAACGCGTCTTATCCGGTTTCGACTGTATTTTGAATCGTTGGAATTTCGAGAAATTATCACTTGATTTCTAGAATTAATTCAGAAACTAGAAATATAGCTACTAAAACTCACGTCTTGTGCTCGCATTTATTTGCAGACATTTTAAACTAATTTTGACCACGATAATATAGGAAAACGCCCTTGAATTTTAATAGGGAAACTAGAACTCACTACGAAAGGGAACTAGAATTTATAAGGATGATATGGAACTATTTTTTTCTAGAGCCACAATTTATTTTCTAGATGCCAGTGGTAGAAATTTTTTTTTCTGCGATAAGATCTAAAATTGAAAATTTTAATTACAAGGATTGAATATATTTTTATATTTTGTTTTATTATTTTATCTCACTCATTTTCAAATTCGAGAATTTCTCTTTCCCTAAGATTTTGAGATACGAAATAGAATTCTAGAATTCTAAATGATCTAGTGGATGGAAATTTAAATGTGTTTTTATTTTCATTTTCCATGTCACGAGATTTTATTAAACCGGGTTCATGAGTTACATTCCAATTGCTTTTCGAGCATTTATGTTCCTCTGTTCCTATTTTTTTATTTTGTTTCTCTGTTATTTTTCTATAGTTCTTCTGTCAGCATTTTGTTAAAAAAAAACGACACTAACGCACATACTATGTTTCTTTTCGATAAATGCTATTGATTGTTAAATACTGAAATATTATTATTAAGTTTTAAAGCACGATATTTTAAAACTAACCAATCCTATTTGAGCAAACAAAATTCCATAAAAGTCGCCAAATTTGTTGATCAGAGCGAACTCTTATAAGAGGCTTTTAACATAATTTCCTTTATATTCTTTTGAAAAAGTTGTTCATTTTTAAACTGCAAAATCTTTTCTTTAACAAAATTACATGTATGCTTTGTATTTACTTTTATACTTACAAAAAGGAGAAATCTTTACTTCCTCGTGTTAACCATTAAAAGGGATAACACTTCTCAGCGAGAGAGTTTTGCATCGCCATAGATCAAATACGTTAAATAGGTTAAGTGCATACCAAACAATGACTGACTTAACCAAATAGGGGTTTTTTTCATGCTGAGATCAATTCTGAATTGAAAATTTAAAGTTATGTCCTTGTGTCATTCAAAACACGCGAATTCCCTTAAAAAGATATCAAATAATGTATGGATAACGGTGTCGGGTGGAAAACATTGCCATAATAAGCAAGTGGCCTTTTTACGCAAGTCTTTTTCAACGTAAAATAATATTTATATAATCATAATATGCTTATCATAAAATTCTTTGTTTTTAGTTTCAAGTAAAATATATTAACTAAAACTACTGTTATATGCACAGCCTATTATTATAGCTTTGGTCTTTCGTAAACTATTTTTCATTTTTGCATTAATATCACTTACTAAAATTTGATTTTACTAATAATTAAAAATAAACTACAGTGTTTAAATTTATAAATTTAGAACAAAATATGAGAATTAAAAATATATATATATAGGTATTTTAGATATTTTACTAGCAAAATAACAAACACGTGGAAATTATGTAAAGTCATATAAAATTGTCCTTAGTTATTTTAAAAAGATATGTGTGTGTGTGTTGGTAAATCCGTGCGCTTAATACACTTTAAAAATATTAACAGCATACTTGCCTTATCTAGCCCCTATTTCCCCAAGGATTTCGCGAGAATTTGGCATTTGATTGTAAGATTTCATTTAAATTTTAGCTTAAATTGGAGAAATTTCCATTACTTGAGGGAAAAAGAACTTACACAAGTTTCCGGACACACCCCTGCGATTTGACAAAAACGCAGCTTAGATTGAAGAATGTCAGATGATCTTTAGATTACATTGGGTGTTTCGATGTTAAAAACATTCATCCTTATAATATTATAAATGTCAATGTGTGTCCGAATGTTTGAATGAAGTCAGCATCTAAACGAATGAATTAATGCTTTTGTATTTCTGGATATAGATGGATTACAACCCGGAAATGAACATAGCGTATATTTAATTTGTTTTATTCAAATATTTTGCTTAATAATCCAAAATTTCATTATTTTTTATACATAATGAATTGACATTTTTTCGATAAAATTTAACCATCTTCCTTTTTTTGTTGCCAAAAAATAAAAACTTAGAATAATAATTTAATTTTTATTGAAAGATTAAAATGGAAATTATCACGTATTTTTAATAATACAAGGTGCATGAATTTTGAGTAAGTGCGGAAAGAAGGCAAATGTGACGTCATATATGGAAAATACAAAACGGATATGCTTTGATGTTAAAATAAAATGAGATTGTGTTATGGTATTAATTCTTATTATTTAAAGAACATTGTTATCAAGGCTCACGGTTTATCGTCTGCGCACAGTTAACACAAATATTTAAATTTCAAGTAAAAAAAAAAAAAAAAAAAAAAAAAAAAAAAAAAAAAAAAAAAAAAAAAAAAAAAACTTTTGAAGAGCAAATGGATAGCAAATGTCAATAATATGCACAGTAAAATTATCAAAATCGAAAATGACGTAATGATTAGCAGGAAATATGTACTTTCATTCTTAAAAAGTAAAAAATTAACTAGATAGAAAGTTTATGTTCTAGAATCGGTTTCCTAATCAATTTGCTTTTTTTAGAGAAAGAAATTAGGTGCAAAAGTAAATACATTGTTGTAAACAGGTTCGTTTTTTGTTTGGTAAAGACTTAATAATATTCCAGATGACCAATTCTTCGCCCACCTTTGATGACAAGTATGATTGTAAAACATATAAAACAGTATCATCCGATAATTTTCTTGGCACAGATGCCATATACTCACTTGGTTTGGCGCGATCTGTTTTTGATATCAATTTGGAGAAAACATCGCTTTCGAATACCAGTTACATGCATATTTTTAAATTATGTTCTATTACTTAAAAAAGGAAATAACAATAAATAAAAAAAGTTTCATTAGGAACTATAGAACAAAGCAATTTATATAATTTTAAAAGAAAATTACAGTAAATAAACTATTTATTAATAAATAAACAACAATAGCTGGGTTACCATGTCAAGCAAAATAATCTATGTTGGCGACAATTAGGTACCCCGGTGCGTATATGACATCATTGCCGTTTTCGTATTACTTCATGATATAAATAGACATCCTGGTTCAGCGTATAAACCCAAGTTATTTCAATGACCTTATAACAAAGAAATACCTTAAATGACTCATACTAGCCGCCGGCGACCAGTTTGGTCTCCCTTAAAATTTATGTTTGGGAAAGCATGCTAAGCATTGTATCCTGTTACTTTTATTCATAATTTAATTTACTTGGACTCCCTTAACCCTCTCGCTGCGCAACCCGAGATTTCCTCGGGCAACGTAAAAGTAGCACAATTTGCGCAATCCGAGATTTCCTCGGGGATTCATTTTTTTCAACTGGCGACTATTTATTATTTCAACTCGGACCACTTTTTAAATACAAAAAAAAATCATATAGACTTTAACAACATCTACAAGAGAAATATACTGCAAAATTGATTTTCTTACAACAGTGGTGCGAGACTATAAAAATAGTCTCCATGGACAGTCCTGATTTCGCCTAATTTCTAATATCATATCCCATTTAAGATATTGATCTCTTTTACAAAAAATGTTTACATATTTAAACTCTAAGCTATATATAGATTTGAAATATGTAATAAAAAAATGCGTGATTTTTAAACCTATTTTGATAAAAAAAAAAAAAAAAAAAAAAAAAAAAATGCGCAGCGAGAGGGTTAAATATAATTAATATAATCCCTTAAGCTACTATTAGTTTTTGTTGCATTAAAATACCTCAATTTGTTGATTTTCTATAAGCAAGTAAACTCTATTGGTTTACAATGGAAGTCTATGGGAATTTGGCGAATTATTAGAGATATTGCCAAGTTCGCGTCACTTTTGGTGGCATGGCAGAATACTGTCCCCTACGGATACCCCCCTTATAGGTATAGAGACGCATTAAATGCTGATCAATAACCAATTCCGCAACCGCTTCATTTGGGCGTTGCCATTAAACAATTAACAAATTATTGCGATTTATGTGCCACGCACGATAGCGTAATATATATATATATATATATAGATTGTCTCTTATAAAATGTGATAAACAATTGGTTTATTATATATATTTTTAATTATCGGAAGGGAAATGCTTTAATTAATTCATTTCTTTTTTTTATGTTACGTGAACGACGTCACGGGTAACAGCTAGTTTATAATAAACGGGAAAATATACTTGTATATTGACGGGTTTTTTTTTCTCTTTGTACAGCATAGAGCGAAGTCCTACAAATCCGAAAAACATTTGTGAGCCCTTATTTTGGACTTTTACCCACACTGGGGGATTCAATCCGGGTTTTCTAAGTTACATAATATAGGTGAAAATCATTTTTTTTATCGTAAACTAATATATTTTTTGCATCTAATATATATATTTTTTATTGCTCATTAACAATAGCAAAACGCATTTTTATGCCAAAAATAGCAATTATGTATTCAAATAAAATTTTGAAATTCATTAAAAGCAATACTTTCGCTTTAGCTGCATGCCGAGTTAATAACCGAAAAATCGCCAGAGATTTATTTACTTACAACAGCCTTTTTTATTCTTATATTTTCAGTGGCTTTAGCAGGTAGTTCGATTATAGGTAGGTTAAATATGTGTTTTATTTGTTGATGAAATTTAAGTTACGTTATGGAATATTAGCCGAAAACAAATGCTGAACTATTTGTATTGTTTTAAGTGTAAGCTGTTAACCATTTTGTAATCGGAATGCGCGCGATGCAAATAAGTTTTTTTTTAAATCACACTTGAAAATTATTTTAAAAACCAATAACAAAATTAGCTTAAATGAAATAACATCTACTGAGTGATAACATCTACCCAGACTCTCATATAATTTAGGATCACTTACAAGGTATCACTTAAAGATAAGTTTGGGATCACTTAAAGATTATTTTGAGAGTAAACGAATCTGACAAGGCTCTAATTGCTGTGTTACTTATGTAAAAATTAAATGTTAATCAATCAATCAGCATATTTATTAAACATTATTAAATTATATTTAATAATAAATGATTTCATTATGCTTCACATAACAATAAATAAAATGTCTGAATATGTTTTTAGTTCTCTTTTCAGGACTATTTTATTCATAATTAAGTTAAACGGACTGTTAATAATAAGTATTATTATGTGTTTGCATTTACCAAACTTGTTCTTAAAATCCTAAATGGAAACGTTTACATGCGTTTCCGAAGCATGCAAAACACCACTCTGGTAAATGCTACATTTTATCAACATGTTCCGTTAAGTACTAGGATTTACAATAAAAATATAGGATTGAAGTAACATATAAACATATGTTCAAACAAAACTTTTCTTCTCGCCTCAGGCGGTTGATAATAAGTTAGAAATAAATATATCTCCTTAAAATACATTGTATACAAAGAAAGGTTCTGACGAGAAAAATTCCATGGAATTAAAATTAAAAAGTAGTTGCTAATATACAAAGTGTAAAGACCATTTAGTTCTTAAATATGATATGAAACACAGTTCCCAGCAGTGATTTATAACATTATTTTATAGCAGTAGAAGTTGAAAACATTTTTTTTTTAAATATCATATTTATAAGCATATCAGATATCCTGCGTAATTCACTTACATCGTTTCTTCGTGTTATTGAGTAACTGTAATCGTGTTAAATGATAAGACAAAATTCTCTTGGGCGCCTACTTAATTCTTTCGTTACAAAGTATTAACTTTCAATCAGGTCCGTTGCAGGGAGAGTTCTTATTAATTTAAAGCTTCATTTTGACCAAAAGAAGACCACTCTTTTCCTCTGCATCCCATTTTTATGAGGTACTTCTAATTGTTCCCTGTAGGGAATTAATTAATAAATGAAATAACATCTACCCAGACTATTTTTTAGGCTTGAGAGAATTCGTATTACTATCAACGATTGTATTAGAATCTTTTGCTTGATATGTAGGCCAGTCCGTAGAGAAGTTCCCGAGGATAGCTTCTGGCAGAACTGACAGCAGAAAAGGAGAGTTGCATTTACTTAACACTTTCCCGGACTGTGTCCTTAAAAAGGACACTTAATTTTTATTTTACTGGCACCCAGAATATTTAATAAAAATTTTCCTTTCAAACCATACTTGACAATAAGCAATTTCCTATTTTCTAATAAATCCGTTTATAAATTCTGGTGTCAGTCCATCATTTCCTCAGTTTACAAACTGAATTATTCCGCGCCGGAAAGAGTTAAGCAGTTTATATCCTAAAGTTAGTAAAAATTTGAAGTCTGGAAGTAATAAAAGCTTGGCTGAGAAACAAACTTATCAGGAGAAAATTGAGTTTTAAGTATTAGAATTTAAAGTTTAAAAGAAAAACAATCTGGGAATTTTAATTTAAATTTTGAATTTTAACAGGTTTTATATTATTATCTTTTCTTGCATATTTAGAGAAGACCTTGGTGCCTAGAGCTATCATGTACCTGGGAACATTACCCTTATTTTAAATAATATTTGGATCTAAGTTTTATTATTCATCTGTGCGAGAGGCAAAACTGTTTTTAATATTACAAACCATTTTTTTTTTTGAGAAATTATAGGTGGAAAGCTGTTTTGAAATCTCAAAACTAAAATTTTGCATCTGAATTGTTTTACTATTTTATAAAGTAAGGAAAATATGTTTCTTCTAAGTACAGCACCAAGTTTCAAATCTATACTAATAAAAGAACAAATCGCTCTGACTGTCTGTCTGTGTGCGATGGCTAGCAAAATCTACGGCACGTACGAGGTTCAAAATTTTATTTGAAAAGAGTCCAAGGCATCTTCTAATGCACCATATCCTCAGAATTTTAATATTCTAATTATTAGCTGAGTAATTCATTAATATTCGGGCATCATTCTCATCAAAAGTACGCCTTTTTTTTCTCTCAGATTACTTTCGGGTGGTTGCTTCATAAAGCATCGCTCATCAAAAATACGTTTCTTTGTTTCCGCTTGCTTTCGGTTGGTTGGTTGGTTGTATAAAGCTTTCGCAGAAATAATTAAGTAAACCGGGATACAATTAAAAAAACCAATTTGAGTGCTTAATGTTTCAAGAGTGACTTTTTTTTTTTTTTTTTTTTTTTGAACTAAACATTAAATTTTAGAATGAAGGTGAAACACATGCTTTGAAAACATATTTAATAATAATGAGCGTTTAAGAGACGGGATTAGTTTCAAATGACGTCACAACCTAGCAACCAGCTTGACAACCTGGCAGGCTTTTTGTTTGCCACACTGTTTTCTGTTTTTATTTCTATTTTTATTGGTTGAGCGATAATATCTGCTAAAAAATCGGCGATTTTGGTTGGTTTACGGAAAATTGGTTGGTTGGTTGGTTGTATTTATGACGGCCAATTATCTACACGAGGGATATAGGCCCAGGGGGGGGAGTGCCCTTCGTGGGGGTCTTTCTAAGGGAACCTAACCCGTATTAACGCTTGGAAATCCAAGGTTCGAAGAAAACCACGAAAACTCCGAACGATTAGGCCGACGGGCGCGATTGGGATTGAACCCAGCACCTCCCGTCTACCAGCTTCGAGAGCAGAACCTCTCAGCCACTGGTGGGGCTACACGGAAAATTGGAGGTGCCTGTTTGATGCTGATTTATTTAGATAGCAAGAAATGTGTTTTTTAAACGTTAAATAAAAGATTAGAATACCCCTTACTGACCCTTTTACTACTAGAAATTAGAAATTGGCAACAATAAGTCCTTGCATTCTAATGCTTTCTGCTGCTGTAGTGGGTAGCAACAGTTTTAATAGAATTTAAATTCTGATTTTTGATACTGATAATGATTTTTTTTTTCAGAAGTGTTTTTTAAAGAGATTTTTAAACGCATTTTTTAATTGCTCGCTTTTATGTTTTAAATACAGAAAAATGTTCCGAATTTATCGCCCGCCTACTATACAGTGCCGCAGGCAGTGGGAATTCATGTCGGAAATTCGTACAGAACTTTATGCACCCTTAATTTATGAGTGGGGGGCGCTAATTTCACTAATTGGTTTATTTCTTTTATATGCTTATTTTAAACGGTAGTCACGTTACGTTTTATTGTAGTAATCTTCAGAACAGCGTGCGATTTGTAAAAATACAGCATAAATGTTACTTATTCGAGATAAAAATTTCAGAAGTCTTGATACCACTATTTTCGAAAAGTAATTTCAGCAAATATCTTAAATTCTTGGTTAAGACCGCCCCCTCCCCATCGATGTATCTACGGGTAGGCTGCGTGAAGAGGTTTCGATCATATACGCTTTTGCTAAGAATAGAGTGCGCTCCCTGGTGGTGGAATGTAGAACTAACAGACCGCGATTTCATTTAAAGTAGGGAATCTAACAATGCGATCTGTTTGAAACTTCAAGACAGTTTATAACACATTAGAAAAAGTTTATATAAGAATGGCGTGTGAAATTTCGGGAAGGTGGGGAGAGGAGGAGGGGCGATAGATTTCTTTTTTTTTTTTTTTTTTTTTTTACTTTTGCGTTTGTTACCATTTCCCGTGCGGTTTTTTGACGGAGTCCTGAGATAAATGAGTCTTATTAAATATAAAAATGTCAAAAGTTTATTACCACTATTTCCGAATAGTAATTTCAAAAATATCTTAATTTCTTGCTTAAGACCTCCACCCCTCGAGTAACATATCTACTGATAGGTTGTGTAACGGAGTTACGTTCAGATACAGTTTTGTTAAAAATACAGTGCGCTCCCTGGTGGTGGAAAGTGGAACTAAGAGACCGCGATTTCATTTAAAGTAGGAAATCTGACAAAGCGATCTGCTTGCAACTTTAAGATAGTTTATAACACATCAGAAAAAGTTTATAAAAAATGGCGCGTGAAATTTTGGGCAGGTGGGTGGGGGTAGGGGAGGGGCGAAATATTTCTTTTTTTTTTTTTTTTTTACTTTTGCGTTTCATACCGTTTCAGGTGCGGTTTTGTGACGGAGTCCTCAGATACATGCTACTTAGTACATATAAATGTGACAAAAGTTAAGTTACCACTATTTCCGAATAATAATTTCAACAAATATCTTATATTCTTGCTGAAGACCGCCACCTCCTCGAGTAACATATCTGCTGATAGGTTGTGTAAAGGAGCTTTTGTTAAGAATAGAGTGCGCTCCCTGGTGGTGGAATGTGGAACTAACATAACGCGATTTTGTTAAAATTAGGAAATCTAGCAAGGCGATCTGTTTGAAACTTTAAGAACGTTTATAACACAAAAGATAAAGTGTAAAAAAGAATGGTGCGTGAAATTCCAGGGTGGGAGGGAGGGGCTCTAGATTTCTTTTTAAAAAAATTAGCGTTTCTGACTTTTTATATGCCGTTTTTTGAAGGAGTCATGAGATATATGCTACTTATTAAAAGTTACAGACATTATCTCTGCTTTGAAAAACACCTACTTTTATTTTGGAGAGTAGATAAAAACCATAGGGTAAAATTTTAATGGGAGTTCAAATTTAAACCAAAATTTAAAAAATACAGCATTTACAGATTTTAAACTTTAGCTTCTCGGCCTATATTTGTAGACTAATTAAGAGTATGTAAATTAAAAAAAATTGATTCAGAACTTTTTGCTCGAAATGGAAAAAAATCGACTTTTAAAAAGAAAAAGAAACGCTTTTTTAAATAGAGAATGAACGCGAATTCGTTAAAATTTGGAAAACGAACTAACCGATCGACTTGAAATTTTCACGTAAGTTATAACAGCCCTTTGACCACTGTTTCGTGGAGTAATATTTGTATAGAACATATTGCGCTCTTTGTCGGTGGAAGGTTGCACTACCCACTATTTTCGAATAGTAAATTAAGCAAATTTCTTAATTTATTATTTTAGCCAACGTCCTTATTTTAATACAATGTTTATCGAAGCATCTAAATAGACCAGATATACATCTCCTATAAAAATTTTGAAACGTTCGGAGGGGTAGAAATATTTTTTACAAAACAAAATGTCTGAAAATGTCCACGAAACCAGTAAAAACCTGAGTGATTTGTCGCAGTTCCGCTCGCTTTCGGTACGCATAGACTTCCAAAATCAACTTATGCAAAATATTACGTATCTTCAATTTAATATTTTTCTTGCGATTTTTTATATTTAAAAATAAAAATTCGGAAAAAAAAGGAATTAAAGGTACAAAATCATACAAATTTGAGGTTCATTCATCACGGGCCCGGGCAACGCCGGGTGGGTTTGCTAGTGCTATCTAAAGTGCTAAAGGCTATATGGAATGTATAACCTACCCATGTGAAATTTTTAAATGAGCCCAGTGTGTGTGAAATCACCCAATTTTGTATCTAGTGCCACGTAATTGCCTTGTACTTAGATCCATGTCCCAGGATAAAATATCAAATTGAAATGTAGAATAACTCATGGAAAATTTATTTTATTTTTATGTATAATGCTTAAATGCTAAAAATTTTTTTAAATGTTTGGATGTCAAATAGTTCCTATATGATGGATTAGTGATATGTTATTGTGTGAGTTCTTTTCCCACATTACATATAAAAAAAAAAATGCAATTTTAAACATATATTAAACCAGTGGATTTTTTACTCGTGTGTTATCTGACGATGATTGTTTGTTTTATCAAATTTTAATGTAGGTTTCTTGTTTCTTTTAGGGTCTAAATTCAAAATTTAAAGGAATTACCCTAGGAACAACAGCTACTGGCCTCAGGTACATTGGTTGTTTGTACATAGGGCAGTTTGCATTGTTTTAGGAAAATGATTTTATTTGTAATAATTTAGAATTTTAAGAATGTACTTCCGTTAAGAAGTAAAATCTATAAACATGTGTGCACATTAACTTAGCACTTTTAAAAAGGGTTAGATGTTCAGTATGTATGCTTTATCCTCTTGGGGATGAGTGACCGGTATACGTGCAGCTTAAGATGCTCAGAATCCTTCATTATTCTCACCAGTTATTTTTTATTGTAAAGTTTACCTTATTTAATCAGAGCATTTTCGTGAATCAATTACAGAAAATTTTCTGTTTTCAAAAACCGGTGGTAATAGATTAAAAATTAAGCAAATGGCTCTCCTCACGAAGGGGTTAAACAAAAAGTGGTCCTAGGTACAAAGGTCTCTCTTATATGTTATTTCGTGCAGTTATATACACAGCACTTATGAAAAGTACTTATTCTATTTCTTTTTAAATATTAATAATAAATAAATAGTTCAGATTGCTCTTTGCATGAACTATCAGATATTTATATTTTGTAATTCTATAACAAAAATTTTAAAGAAATATTTCCTCATTTTATTCCATCTACACTTTTTGAAAACAATATATAAATATTGGTGAAACATTTATATCCAGTGAAAACTTGTTAATCTTAAGCTATATTGGTAGTACAACACAAAAATTCAGGGACCGACTTATGCATGGGCATGTGGGGCAGCTGCCCCGAGCCACCCTTTTTAGAGGGCCCACATGAGAGTAATCAGAATTTTCATTAAATGGTGCTAAATGATTAAAATTACCCAAAAGGGACCAAAATTTACATATTTTCAAACATTTAGGAAGGGAGTGCAGCCTCCTTTCACCCTCTCTCCACCCATGCAAAAAACAAATTATATCATTAGAAAACTAATGATTAAAATTTTATTATGAAAACTTAGTATTCTATAGTTTCCAACGGAAATTCTTTATTAACATTTTCCTCGTAACCTGGAAAATTAAAACCATTAATTATGATCAATTTGGGGCTTTTTTTTTTTTTTTTTAGGCATTTTATAACGTACATAGATAAGCAAAGTAAAAATTTGCAAAGAAATACTCGTGTCAGTCAATCTATCATTTTTTCTACTATTATCCTACTAGTATCTTTTCTTAAAGTTGTGACCATCTTTTTGTGATAAACTTGTATACAGATGTGAGCGGTACCAGGTACAAAATTTATGCATACGTAGACTATATATGAAATTTAGTGTTAGCCACTTCTACATTATCCACAAGGGCGACCCCCAGAATGATACTTGCCAGCCCCCCCCCCCCCCCAATAGCCTAAGTCGGGCCCTGAAAATATTCCCAGTTTAGCAGACGTCCTCAAAAAACGAATAACGCTGTAAATAGTCAGGATAAGAACAATAAAAGCAGTAATGACCCAATTTTTTACCAGTATTAATTTGCTACAAAGATTAGTCCCGATGAACAATATCCACTTGGGGAAACCATTCTAGCACCATAATACACGCAAGCATTACACGCAAGTATTACACGCATGGTTCTGTTAGACACATGATCAAAACTAGAGCAAAATGCTTTCCTAATTGCACTGATAAAAGCCTTTCATTTTTTAAACAATAAATACTGTGTTTATTATAACTTAAAATTTGTAATATCTATTTACTTCATTTATAATTCAGAAGATACTGCTCTCTCAGGAATTTTTTTTCAAAATTATGAAATTTATATCCATATCATTTGACTATTTCCGATATTGAAATATCATCTAAAAAGTTTTCTTTTTGGTTTCAGTAATAATTTTTGAAAATTAAAATGTGTGCATGTAATTAATTTGCGCTTTATAATCTATAAAATTAAATTTAAATTAAGTCAGCATTGTAGATTATGATGGTTAATCAAGAGTTTCGAAGTATGCCATTAGTAAAGGTGCTATAGATTTAAGCTGATTTAAAGCAGAAGATCACATTTAAGTACTTAATTGATATAGCACTATCTATATAAAACAAAATTACAAGTCTGGCGCGCTATAACAAACCCTTCGGAAACAGAAACATAAAGCATATTCGAAATAGGAGTAGTTTGATCAGGAACTCGCAAGGGTTTAAAAAGTAAGATTAAATAAGTTAAATTCCTCGAATTTCTCTGTAATTAATGATGGTTAGTTTATTACTTGATAATCTAGGAAAAGAAGTTAAGTTTCTTTGGTACTTTCTCTGTGTTATTCTTTTGTTATCATTATATTTCTTACTATTGGTTATATTTCCGTCTTTAATTATTCTAAATACACTCATGAAATGTCACTGATACAAAGAAATTTCAAGCCTCTTGGTCGAATTTATGTTTTCTAAATCTTGTCTTCTCCTTGTTATTTAAGAATTTATATCTTTGTTGTATTAAAAGAATATAACAGAGAGAAGAAAATAAATATTTTAGAACAGTGTATAAGAAAATTTCTAAACATTTATTTTCGAGATATTTGTGCGGATATAATTAACTTTGTGATTTAAATCTCAAGAAACTACTTTCTACGGTCACGCTTTTTTCTCATTCATTTCAAATTCTGCAAAACCTAAGTTTCTGAAATGTTTTAAGACTAGGAACTTTATCTTATTTATATTCAGCAGAAGTTGTTAACATTTAGTAAAAGAGTTGTGACAAGCTCGTGATATCATCATTTATTCAGTTGTTCTTAATTCCGAAGCTTAAAACTTTCAAGAAATGAAGTAATTTCAGGTTTTGGTGTCTACTTTTTCAATAGATTGAATGTATATTTCAGAATTTAACAATGCGGTGTAATGCAAAGAATTTCAGAGGAGGGATGTCATTAGTATATTCGAAGTTAATTTTCATTAGTCAACAATGACTTTGGTTAAATTCAGATCTAAAGTAGTTGAAATGAAACAGTTTACAATTTTTTAAACCTACAAAGTACACTATGTATAATACCCGGAACTACTAAGAAATTTACTGTTTTTAAAAAATACTTCAGAAATTTTTTTAACTTCCAATACCACAATATATGACGACTCAAATCAGCATAATATTTCATTTACAATATTTACTAGAATAACAATAAAAGTTTACTTTTACCACTTTTTGTGTCGTTAGGTATGCAACATTGATAACAGTTCAAAAAATATAATTTTAATAAGTAATGTAATTTTCGACAAACAATGTCTTTTTCTATTTTGTTTGAGTAAAAACAGTGTAGATATCTCTCATGGGGCAAGATTTTTATCAATTATTTAGCAATATTTATCGTACGCATTTTCATTTAATTTGATTCTACTATGAAAGTCCATTCAGATCAAAGTTCTGAGCCAATAGCAAGAACTACTCTGACAGAAGGTCTTAAAAATTACTGTAGAGAGAAAAAGTCGTTTTGTTATTATGGTTAGAGATATGTTGCCAATACTATTTGTCAATGTTGGTGAAACAACATCACAACATTCGAAATATTTGCAATGCAATGCAACACTGTTAAAAAGAAGACACTTCTTAATTAGTACTTTAAGTTCAGGATCACATTTTTGAGTGTTTTTTTTTTTTTTTTTTTTTTTTTTTTAAGAGTACATGTGTTTTTCAAATTTAGTATTTAAATACCTTCGAAAGTAAGTACTTTTTTTTTCCTACATACATCTTTTGAAGTAAATATATATAGTCAAAAATGTGAACCTCAACCTTGTCCGAGCTATTTTATTAATAGTAATTGTGTATTAATAGTGTATTGGTGACATAATTAAATTATAGGGGAAACTGAGGAGGGTTGACCATAGGGAGGCTTGACCCACCTTTCAATTTTCATATTTAAAAGAATTTCAGAGTTTTGCCAATAGGTGGCAACCAAAGCTACTGAAATGCTCAAACAATAGTCATTGTTTCATGCAGGTAATTGAAACAGGTGTGGAAAATCAATTGTGAAAAGTTTTCCGCGTAAAAAGCGTATTTTTAGAAAAAAATTGTAAGATTTTCTCAGATAAAATATATAGAAATTTAAGTAAGTAGGTTTTAAGTAATGTAGAAATATTGAGCTTTCATTCCAGACATAAAGAGTGTAAAGTAAATTAGGCTAAACATAACCATGTGCTATACTTTAAAAAGTGGCTATTTGGGGAGGCTTGAACCAATCAATATGGGGAGGGTTTACCAGACGGTGAAAGCTCCTTAAATTAGTGCTTTTGAAAACCTTTTTATTACACACGGTACACAATGAAGGGTTAATGGTTATATTTCTAAAATAATGTAAATTTATTCTGTAAAGCTTTGGTAAAAAAAAGTGATAGAAAGGAAAATGTTTAAAACTGATTAAATGAAAATGAAAAAAATTGCTATAAGAAGCAAGAAAAAAATTTATGAAATATAAATTGGAAAGTTGATAGGAACTTTTATTTCATTTAAATAGTAGGTAAATAGAAAGAATAGAAAACACTAAAAAGGATGAAAGCAGCAGCCTCAAGAAACGTTAGGTATTCATTCCTCTGCAAAAGAGCATAACATTGATCAAAATACTTTAGGAAGGTATGTAGACATATTTCACCAACATCAAGACAATAAGATGAAGCAAATCTATAAGGCAACTAGCGTTGCCAGGCCAAGTGTAAAAAAAGTGGGTGTTTAAAACAGAATTTTTCTCCTGTGCCTTGAATTCCGTCTAAGCAGGTTTCTTTACACATAACATTTCCCTAAATATTTCTTAATAATAATTAAACCTTGTAGCATAAAGGTATTCTGCCCTTCTTAAAACTGATTTTATTTATTTTAAAAATATTTTAATATAAAATAATGTGTGTCAAACCTCCCATATCTGGGGAGCCTTGACTCATATTTTTTCATGTTTAAAATCAATCATTTTTCAATTTTCTTATATAATGCACTTATGTCGAAATTTTACTTTAGTAACTGATTGCATAACGAATAAAATGATATATGAAACTTTACTCTAAGTTCAATATTTAAAAAATAAAAAATCGTTTTGTAAAAAATGGGTCAACCCTCCCCAGTCTCCCCTATATGTTTATGTAGTATTAAATTGCATGCATTTTAATATAACATCATTACGTAAAACATTAGCAAAAATTTTATGTTAATGATGATTTGCTACTGAGATCGATTTAGTCTTCAGAAGTAAGACGCAATACAGAACAATAATGAAAAGTATTAAACAGAAAAAGGTATTCGTTGATAAAGGCAAATCGACTGTACGTATACATAGAAAAAATTCACGAGATAGAGAAGAAGTATAAGAATCATCTTCTTACAATAAGTAGCTCGAAAAATTCGAAGTAAAGTTGTGTTATTCATACGCTTATTTTCTGACGTAAGCATACATACTGTATCTGTAAAAAATAAAAATGTCGGGCTGCCTTGCTGCATGAAACCCTTTATATCCACTTATGAACGGCTGTATCCGTTTTTCGCAATTTTAATCCATATTAAGCCCTCATATGCGGAAATACGCTGTTCTGAATGAATATACCGTTAACCTTCTTGTAGGACACATTCTACAAATAGGAAATCTAGATCCATATGAGGTTTCATTATTCACCAGATGTGAAGAGGAAAGGTGTTTCCTATTAATAATCAGACAGAAAAGAAAATTAAAAATTAAAAAGAAACGAAAAACCCTAACTTTTATAGTATTTTAAAAGTTATTCTACTTAATATACCACTATTAATAACTAATAAAGTTTTTTAAAGTGACATATTCTATCATTCATGTAGAGTTTTAAAATAGAGTTTAATTTAAATTAATGAGATTCATTTTCTGCAAAAATTTTAAAAGTTCATGTAATTGCACAATTTATTACATTATGGATTTGCTCTGGTAAAACAGACAAGTATTTCAGTTTAATAATCTATCACAGAGGGTTGAAAGAGGGTGCAAGCAGTTTTAATTTCCGATAAATTTATATTTTTCCTTGCTTTTTATTTTTTTTATTTTAAAGTTTACTCATCTGTAAACAGTTTTTTATTATTTAAATTTTCCATTGAATTGTATTATTCGTGAAGAGTTTTTCTATTTCAAAGAAATTCTCTACACAGAACCAACTAGCTGTGATTATTATTATTATTATTATTATTATTATTATTATTATTATTATTATTATTATAAATATTAAAATTATTATTATTATTATTATTATTATAATAAATATTAAAATTATTATTATTATTATTATTACGATAAATATTAAGAATATTATTATTATTGTTAATTAAATATTAAGAATATTATTATTACTGTTAAATAAATATTAATAATACTATAATAATTATTGTTAAATACATATTTTAATTTTTTTCCTTTTTTACATGTTTTAGAAATGAAAATTTGAAACTCCTGTCACTAATGCTTAAAAATACTAAAAGATTAAAAACAAATGGTTATTAGAAATATTATAATTTATTTTTTTTTCAAATTAACTTAATGCTTTTTTACAGAGTCATTTAATTATTATTATTTATTAATTATGTTCATTTATTCTTTTTTAAATAACATTATATAAATGAAAATATAAAACTCATAATGTTTAAAATTGCTTATTGATGTTACATGTGACAGCATTAGATACGCAGGTCTCGCAGCGTATAGTAAGAATTTTATCATTGCTACTACTATTTTTTTTTTAATTTATCTGCATGATATATTTTTATAGCACATGTTAAACAATTGCTCTTTAAGATTATTGGTTAGGGATGCTGGTAGGCACAATAAAAATTACCGTATATGCTGCGACCACTGGATATGTTACGATGAATTGTGTACAGAAAGAACTATTGTGATATTTTTCAAAATATTTTAAAATAAAATTCACTGAAATGTTTTAAAAAGTTATTATTAATTATCTTTTTAATCAATAGCATTTATTCTGCTGCAAAACATTTCCTCCTTTTCGTATGTAATCAACAGGCAAAAAAGTGTATCTAAAAATCAGTAGAATACAAACGGATAAAAATCGCGAAATAATAAACTAAATAATTAACAAAAAGTAAAGTAAAATAAAATAATAATATACATACTTAATGGTTTTATGGTGCTGATTTTCCGATTGCTTTCTTTTTTAATTCATCTATTCCTTTAATCGTTACTTTCGAGATCAAAATAATTCAAATTTATTCGAAGTAGCATTCCTCAAAGTAGTTCTAAACAATAGATAGAAAGCTATTAAGAGGAATGTAATGTTTGAAAAATTACCGCATAAAAACACTCACGACATCAGGAAGTAGCAGGGAGCAGTTGAAAATCGTGAAATTTTCACGGATTAGTTTCGTGACTTCGAAATTTGTTAGTCTACCAATGAGTGAGGAATGTGATCCACACTTAGCTGTAGAAAAAGGATAAAATAGAAAAATAAGTGACAGAAAATTATAATGCCTTCGTTTTTTATGTCTTTTTATGATGTACTTGAACATGTTTAGATAATTTTTAAATACCGTAGAATAAGTATAATTGAATCATCTTTCAAATTTAATATTTTTAAAGACTGCCTATGTTCAGAGCACCTGTATTTTAAATCAAATGTAATATATTGACAAAATTAATTCTTCGTTGAATTCTTATACAGAACTATAAAAATAAGTAAATTTAATACACATAGGAAGAAATTCATAATTTTGTGCTGAAACCTAGTAAAATTAAATAGTGAAGAATTAACAAGAGTAGTTGAAAATCGTAAAATTTTTATGAATTACTTTTCTGATTGTGAAATATGTTGGTCTCAGAGAAGAAATGTGACCAGCATTAAACTGTAGAAAAAGAGATTATAACCGAAAGATAAATCTATTGGACACCGGGTTTTTTTCGACGTTTTGGTATCCAAAGCGTTCCAATCTCACTTTTTTTTTTGAAAAACGCAGTATAGATCAGCCTTAGAGAATGACATTTGCCGCTTGGTATGACTAGGTATGTCTTGTAAAAGATTACCCATATAAGCCACTGTGACGGGTGACTTATTCGTAGACGAATTTGGATTTTTGAAAAACGTGAAAATTCAGAAACAAAACTGTTTGCCACACTTATATGTTTCCTGCTAGTGAATATGAAAGCATCAAGAGGGTCTTACTGGACTTCTTTGCTTGAACAAAATTCTGAGAATGTGTGAGTGTGCCGGCAGGAAGAAGGGATTGTTAGAAATATATGTGAATGATAATAGGTGTAAGTGTTGCACTGCTCCCGAATAAAACTTCCATTTGCAACTTTTCCTCACAAAGCTGTGAGTCTTTTTCCTACAAGAACATATATTGGACATAATAGACTTGATTTGTTTGCATCACTCGACATAAAGGTTAATGGGCGGGAATTCAAGATAACGTCTACTTCCTGCAAGGTAAAACTCAAATTCTTCGTATTCCAATGATGATATTCTAAGGATTTTCTTGAACCATGTCTTCGTTGCATGTACTAATCGTTCATAGAATCCGTCTCCCCACCATGCTGCCATTTCTACGTCGAATATCTATTCAATTATTCTGTTAAAATAATTTCCAGCTTCTGGATTCTTTATCAAATTGCATATTGAATGCAAATCCCTTTTAGCTCTCTTAAAGGTCTTAGTGGTGTCACTGTAAATAATGTTGCAAATTCCTCGGCGTCGAATCTGGACTCAGGACAGCTATAAAAATTTCTGTTGTTGCTAAATTCATAACAATTTCGAGATGCGCTGCCTTTACTACTGCGCATGTAAATAAAAAACATAGACCTTCGTACTATTTTGAAGATATAGTGGATCTAGAAAATCTATATCTGTCACTTCAAATCGTAACGCTTCTCAAATATCTTGGTAATATGGTTCAGCACTAAATTTTTGATTTATGACACATGCCTTATTATTTGTTTTATTTGTTGCCTACCCTTTATAATCCACTAATTCTCTCTTATGTGAACAAATGTTTCAGAAACTCCAGCATGAGCCACCTATTCAAATGATTTTCTGATTTGAAGATTGGTAAAGTGCTTTTGCTTTGTAGGATAATTGGATGAGTTTCTGAATAACTCAAATTTGAATCCTGGAAGTTTTCCACTTAATCGACTGACTCCATATTTAACTACGAAAAGGTTAAAATTTTGATTTTTTTTTTGGTTCTTTTCGGTTAGCCGGGCGCCAGTGTTACATATACATATTTATATGCATACAAATATGTAAATATACATATATATACACATATTGTATATATACACATATAGATATATGTAAATATATATGTATATATACATACATTTATATATACATATATATGTATATATAACACTGACGCCCGGCTAACCAAAAGGTACCTTTTTTTATATTAATGGAACTAACTTCTTTTTAAGCAGTACTTTCCTTTCTTCCGGGAAGTTTTTTTTTTTTTTTTTTTTTTTTTGCGTTATTTTTATCCAATATTTCTCTGCTTTGAAAATTTCTTCAGGCGTCAAAGATCCCGAAAGCTTACTTACACATCTCTTCGTATTTCATTTTTTTTTTTTTTTTACAATAATTAAGTACCTAGATGTGAGGATGCATTTTATACATGTCAGTTTATCATCTTAATTTATTATTTTAATTGGCAATAGTTTTTTAATACTTAATACTGCATTGTAATTAAATAATGAATAATTCAACATTTAAGCTTATAACACTTTTAACTTTGACAATATATAACAAACAAATGACCAATACAACATTAATTTTTTCAAAACAGTGTTTATTACTGTATGTTCTGCACAATCTTTTCATAAACTAATTTTTTATATACTTAGTATTTGCTGAAAAGCTTTCGATGTTTCTGGAATTTAACAATTGTTGTAATGTCATAGCTGTCAACCTTTCCATTCTTTTCAAGTGAAATAAGAATAGCTCGTAAATTCATATCAGAAAAATTACTTAATGAAATGTTTTTTGTGTCTACATAGTTATTTATTAACTTCTTCATATCTGTATTTAGTTAATTTGAAAAAAAAAGAAGATCATCAGATATGCCTAATTTTATTTTAGTTCACAAGAAGGTTTATCTCACCGTTCTGACCACTTCCAAATTTCGGGATCACTCATTACCATTATCTACTATTTCTTTATCTAACTTAATAATTACAATATACCTTGACTAATTCCTCCTCATACTCAACAATCCCATAGCTTCTAAATTTAATATTACCATTAGACTCTTCAATGAGCATTTTATCAGAGATAACTGGGGTGACTTCTCCCAAAAGTCTATCTATTTACATGTCCATTATACAGGTTTCAACTTGTTTATCTAACTTAATAATTACAAAATACCTTGAAAAATTCACCTTCATACTCGACAATTACATAGCTCCTAAACTTAATATTATTATTAGACTCTTCAGTTAGCGATTTATCAGATTACTAGAGGGACTACTCCCGAAAGTCTATCCTTTTACATGTCCATTGCGCTTGTTTCAACTTGTTAATCTATCTTAATAGTAGAAAAAAGTACTTTCAAAAATTCACACTCATACTCAATAATTACATAGCTTCTAAATGTAACGTTATCAATAGACTCTTCAATTAGCATTTTATCAGCTAATTTAGAGTGACTGTGCCCAAAAGTCCATCTCTTTACTTGGCCATGGAATGTTCAGAGAAGAATATTATATTTTCTATGGGTCTGCCACTAAATGTCAGTGGACCAAACATGTTTGACAGCTTGTTTAACTTCCAGGATATTTTAGAAAATAACTTAAGCAGTTCATTAGCTATAAATTATTATTGCATCTACATTTAAAATTTTTGTTCTTGTACATTAAAGTGCCTTAACTATATAATGTACTAGTTATATAGCAGGATGTAATTACTAGAATTTTAACCATCATAAAGACAAAAAAGACCCTGTTTTGCAAATCTAAATAAATAATTTACTCAATGAAAAAATACTGCAAATATGTCATTTTGAGGCAAATGCTGCCATTTCTTCATGTTTGACCATATTATTTTGAAATTAGACTCTTTACTTACGTTGAAATATGAATATCTTGTATTAATTATTCCCTGGTGTGTATGTTTTTTTAGCTTCCTAGATATTTGTAGACCTACGGAAGAGACCATCAAAACCAATTTAGTAACTTGATTTAATAAAATGTTATGTTAAATACCTTTATTGTTTCTCAGTAATATAAAATGCCAACTCATAAACGTATAACTGAGGAATTTATTATGGATTTCAAATTTAACTCCTATGTGTACCAGGTAAACTCGTGTTTTTCCTTTAAGGAGGCAGGTACCTTTTAAACTGACAAATTAAATATAAAAATGACACTACTATGGATTGAAATAATTCCACATCTAATTAACTTTTGAATGTGAACTTTTAAACACATTAAGGGGTCTAAAGACTCTCAAAACTTTAAAATTTTCGAAATTTTAATTTATTTAGATGTTAGTTAGATAAACTGTTATTTTTTCTGGACATTTTGATACAATTGTTTCCTTGAAATTCCCATTAGAACAAAATTTATGGTTTTTAGAATTATACCCGCTCAATAGCTGAATCGGAGTTTCCGAAACTTTGAAGTCATTTTTCTCCAAATGGCGTTTTCGGCCATAACGCGCACGACATCTCAAACACCTCTAAATATTTCTCCATGAAATTTTTGAAACATATGTTTCATATTAGCTTGTAAAAACTGAACCTAAAATTTTCTATTTATTGTTCAAAAAAATATTGTTTTAGGTGATTATACTGTTGAAAGTTTCTAAATTTTGTATTAGCTAAATACAATTTTGTATTAAAAATATAAAAATGCTTTAAATATAAATTTATTTAGGTTCAGGGTAATTATTAAAATCTGAAGTATAAGCAGGCACAAAAATTTTCATTCTAATTATAAAATTTATTTCGTAATCCTGCGCGTAATCTGTTATGAAAATTTTCTGCTCAACAAATGTTTGACAGTTTGGTAAATGCTAATTCTGCATCTTGTAATTTTTTAAATACATGACATGAAAGAACATACTTATATCTTTCAATTTCAATAAAAATTGTGTCTTAAAATCAAATACATTTTAAGATATTGAATATTGAAAATGGTCTTTTTTCCAATTTTAAGAGTCCTGAGACCCTTAAGTACGTTTAATCTAACTGTTAATGTTCTTGAAAAGGGTTCTAGATGCATATAAATTGTTTTAATGTGATTTGAAATTCAATGCTTTTTAAATAAATAAATTCCCTTTATATGTCTTGCTCATAGGATATGGCCACAGTGAGCCAAAACAATTTCATTGCGAGAAGATATAATACGTATTTAAAATGACCTCACAGGGAAAATATAATAATTAGTTGTTGAAAAATGAATAAACATTTTGAATTATTTTAAAATATAGTTGCAATTTGTAAATTTCTTTCTTGATGAACATAACAGTTAACCGGGTTCCACGCAATTTAGCTTCGTGTGTTTGAGTAAAATAAACTGGATTTTTAAAAACAAGGAACATGACAGCTACCCTTTTCTACTGGTACAGGCCGGAAGGACTTTTTTTAAGTTAAAAAACTTAAAATTCTATACTCTCCTGTGTAATAAGTTATATTTAAAAAAGAAATTATCGATGCTATAAAAAGTAAAATAGTGCAAAAGAGTAATTATTTTTAATCACTCTATTAAATCAAAACATATCAAGTTACGATACTTTGAATTTTATGAAGTTTAGCTTGTTGCGGAGCTAAAAACGTATTCTTTTGTTTTTAATCTCAGAAAGTGCTGAATATTCCAAAAATTTAAACTATGGTAACGCGGTAAATCTTGGTTGTACATAAATGATTTTTTTTTTGGTTCTATTGTCTAGAGCAGCGGTCGGCAAACTTTTCTGGCTGCGGGTCACAACCAACCAAAATGTGTGTATTAAAACCCGTTCGGGACGAGCGACCGGTATTCGTGCCGGCCTCATTTGCACTTTCATCCTGCGCGACGGGTATACGTGCCGGCGTTTTTGGCACTCATCCCGAGCGACCGGTATTCGTGCCACACGGTTGGAACGTTTTATTCCAGAACGTTTAACTCAGAAGAAAATTTCGTAATGAAATTTGAATATACATTTGGAAAGAACATATTTCCTTCTGTCTAGGAAAGCAAATGGAATCTATTAATATATTTTTAATCCATGTCAATTTAATTTTTTTCCAAAAATGGCTTCAATGAAAAAAATTCATTTTCAATTACTTCTTTTCTACTTTTATCTCGATTGGAAATAATTTATTTGTAAGTCGTGGTGATTAATAGTTTCGGACTTTCGTTCATTTAGGAGGAAAGCGGGAGGCCTATTTATATATTTTTTTTTTGTTTCAACAAGGGCTGCTACGCAGTTTAAATATTTGCGGATGCTTGTTCAAAATATTTTCGGCACCGTCAAGTCAAAAAATCTTTTGTGCGCTCTTCTTCTTCTTTTCATTCAATAATTATGCATACCGTTTCAAATAATTCCGTCTTAAATTATCTACATTTAAGTATCTTATTTTACAAACTCCTTAAAATGTCTAAAAACGCAAGTATTTGACTGAATATATGGAATAGCTGAGATAGTGAAAAACATTTAGTAAAAGAAAAGAAAATGTATGAAATTTATGTATTTTCAGAAAGTAAAATTTAAGAGGGTGGTGTGATTCTAACTCAATAATGAACTCTGACATTTTGATAAATGTTCGCAGATTTTAAAGTTAATAGTTTCAATTAATAGTCAGTTTGCCCCTTATAATTAAATACATTTATTTGATTTCGTTAATATTTCCATTTTATAAAATATTTTTAACATTAACGGTATTTTTTATCAGTATATATTTAAAACTATTATTCACTTTTAGAAATTATTAAAAAATATTATTCAATACTTTTAACCTCATAAATTTATTTATATGTTTAAATATATATATGTATATAATATATTAAAAGATGTTTATAAAGATATTTTAACATAAAGAAATTTTTGGAAGAATGTATTTTAAGTTATTCAAGTTTACTAATTATTATCAAACATTCTTTTTTTGATATTTCGTTTTATTATACGTTACTATATGTATTATTTCTTTTATTTTCAAAAATATTTTTACCATGGACAACTTTTAGAAATGTTTATTTTAAAAATTTAAAGTATAATTCTGTTTTACTTATTATTTATATTCAATATTTTTTATTTTATAGATATTTTATGATTGATTATATATTTACATGTAAATTTTGAATTTTCACAAATATTTTAAATTAAATTAAAAGTTTTCAAACTATTTTTATGTCTGTCTGTATAATAAGTATTAAAAAGATGCATGCAGAAGTTGCTTGCAAGTTTTTTTTTTTTTTTTTTTTTTTTTTTTTTTTTTTTTTTTTGTGAATAAATCAGCTTTTTAAAAATACTTGCCTTATTTACGGAATGTGTTAACAATTATTTAGAAACAAAACTATTATTATTTTTTTAAAACAAAACTATCTTTTATTTGAGCAAAACATTTCATATGTTGCTGTATTAAAGGAACGTAAGTGTTTTGTAATCATATAATATTATTTTTTAAACTGAAAAACATGTTTAAAACATGCATTATATTTGTTTAAAAAGCCATTTTTTTACATTAAAATATCCGAGAAAATATTTCAAATTTTTGTGTAAATATATATAATAACAACTTATTTCATGTATGTGCATTTCAAAATGTTACATAGGAAAATGAATCTTTTATAATTTTTTGAAGAACTCTTTAGAACTCTTTACAAGAGTTAGGCTTAGTTTCGCAAAATGCTTCGGCCCAGAAGATGAAATCAAATTGTCCCGCTCTGTCCTCAGATGCGCAGTTCTGAATGCGCGCGCCGTCGCGAACAGATTAAGAAGAAGTTTCTGGTCAGTGATATTTTCAATTTAAAACAGTCTCTTTTGGTGAATAATACGATAAATTTTATTGAGAAAATAACTACATTAGGCTTTTTTAAACTTTAAACATAAAATTATAATTATAATTACTTAAAAAGGAAACATAATTAAACGAACTTTACTTTTCTCTTCGATATCAATGGCTCCCCTGATGGTGAATTTTTTAAGTCAAATCTGTCAAGTCCTGGCTTATATTTAGTCCTCTAATATATGATACTGATAATTATTTAAAATGATAATTATTTCCCTACGTAACTACAATTGCGTCACTATTCTTGCGCTGCTGAACAAGTGCTACAACTGAGAGTAAACTGACAGAACTAATGCTCCTAACCGCCAAATTGTAGCAATATCTCAAGTCGACTTTTGATTGGACAAAAGGCAGAGGTGCGTCGAAGGCAACGATTGGAAGCTGCCTTCTTTCGTCCAATACCTGCATCATTAAGCATATTCATTACTGCAACTTTGTAATCAAACAAAAATGTTAATGTTATTATTTATATTCAGTTTATTTTTTATGTATTCTTCAAGTATAAGAATTGTATTTATGTTTTAATTTTTTTCCTTTTATATATTATACTTTTTTTCGGAACTCAAGTGGGTCACGTGTAATTATGAAATGGTTCACTCGGTTACCGCGGGTCATAGGTTGCTGACTCCTGGTCAAGAAAATGGAGAAAGTTTTCCTAAATATAACTTATAGGACCAGGGACTATATAAAATTTTAATATCGTAAATTTTACAAAAATATGTATTTTGACGTAAATGACATTTGATATGATGAGGAAAAATACTAAAACTAGCGTTTTAAGAATTAGCTATTGGACATCGATAAAAGACGAGGTACTGCATATCAAAAACAAAATATTTATTTGATTTTTAAATAGAAAATATTATAATATAATTAATATAATATAATTATATTAATTATTGATATATGAAACCGCTATTTTCAAAAGTTTTTAAGGATGGTTTTTAAATTGAAATGTTATTAATGATTTATGACAAAAGTAAGAAATAAACTGATCCTACATGGATATATTAAAAATAATCAAAATCTGGTTAATTTTAATAATTATTTATGTAACATAAAAACCTAAAGCTACATGAATTAAAATTGAGAACAAATTTAATTAATATAGAAGGATATAATACTTAGTCTAATCGCATTCAAAATATCTCCAATAGAGGAAAGTATTGTAATCGAAATTGTTTTCAACTTCCGGTTTTTCAGGGATTTGCAAGTTTTAGGGGTCATAGATCGCAAAAAAACATGTTTATAAAAATGTTTGTCTATGGGAGTGTCCGTGTGTCGCCATTGTACCATCGAAAAATGTATGAATTTATGCATAGAATTGAACCAAATTCATACAACATAACCAATTTTTTTGTGCATGTTTTTGGCTATGGCCAGCAGGTCCTGCTTGAATTTGGAAATATTTCACTGGGAGGGGGGCGCTGTAATATCTATTTTTTGTACAATTTTCTCGGGTTTTAGTAGTTTTATTGTACAACGGTGGCTCGGCCAGCGACGGGAACCTCGCATCCTGCTAAGCCGGCTGTTCGCAAACAGCTGATGTACAACAGGATAACGAAAAACTATTGATTTTATTAAATATCGTGAACAAGATTAACACGTTTTTACTCCGATTAATTGACTGAAGCATAAATTTAAGATGAAAATCAAAGTTGGTATGGTATTTAACTAATAATATTGAAGTATTATCATTTGTAACTACTTTTTGAAATATTAAGATGTATGAGATAGAAGAAAGTTTCAGGATTGGCACATCCAACTAGTTAATATTTGTGAAACAAATTGCAATGCGGGTATTTTTTAAAGTATAAACAAGAAACTGATTGGTAGAACGAGATGTAATTTTTTATACGCATCTAAGGTAAAATTTACAGAAAAATCCAAATATCATGTCAAAATTAGTATCTGTGTTAGTATCGGAAACTTAAAGTTTGTTCTATATGAAAACTAATTTATACATGTAGACGTTCCCTAAGTAAAATTTAAGTATCGCATTTATTAGTAATCGATTATTGTTACCAATTAAATTTTCAAACGATGACTTTGACATTACGGCAGAGTTAGTACGGGGGAATATATATATTCCCCCGATTGTACATTTTAATATTAGTTAAACACAGCAGCGTGCGAAAGAGAAAACTGCGCCCGGGGCAAAGTTTCAATTTGGCGCCCCCCTCCCCCCCCCCCCCCACACACACACACACTTTTTCTTTGTGAGATGTGTCACAAAACTAAAAAGCGCAGCAAACAGAAATAAATTCTATTGAATATATATTTTCCGTTTATTTTCTACTGTATGTTTAATTTTAATTCGGAAACTCCAAACAACTCAATAACATACGAGGAAATTGCACTTACATTTTGGCAGAGGGAATCTGAGAAATGGGTGTGGAAAATGTATCTAACTTTAAATATAACAGTTTCCAACCCTTTTGTAGCCCCAGAAGGAAACGCCACGCTGTTTTGAGAGTATATGTTTTTGTCACAACTACTGAAAGAAAATTACAGACTCAGAAAAGAGAAGGTTAGCGAAAGAGACTTAGACAAAGACTTAAAACAAGTTTTGAAAAGAAAGAAGTCTTTATTCATAAATTTCCATTTGGGTGTAGAGTAAGGGACATTGTACCAACTTTGAAACAAAAAATGAACATACTTTCATTGAGAAAAAAATCCCCAATCTGTAAATATACCACTTTGTTTTCACAAAAAACGAAAAAAAAACGAGGTTTGTTAGTATGAATTTGACGCCCCCTAAATTGCCGCGCCCGCCCCATTCGCCACCCCGTTTTGCACGACCCTGGTTAAACATTTCAAAAACTGTGTGATCAAGCGACTTTTTCTAGCTATTAATTCTTCGAATCATTCGCTTTATTTAATGGCAGAAATTTGCGATTATGTAAGACGAAAATTACTATACGTAAATAAACTCAGAATGTTTGTCAATTATGTATTAAGTTATAACAATTTTATAGCATCACATGCTGCCTGCAAATAAAAAAAAAGAATGGACAAATTTTCAATTCTTCTCAAGTTTATCTATGGGAGTTAAATAAAACAACCTCCTTGGAAGATATTACTCTGTTAAAAAGGCGAAAGATAAGCAACATGTACCAAATTTTGAGAAGGCTTTAAATATAACAAATACTGTTAACCCTTTTAAAGGCGCTGGTACTTTATAATACCACGTAATTTTAATTCTCGAATGTTTTAATAGCACCAGAATTTTTATATAAAATATTCCGTTTACTTTATATGCGAAACAAAACATTTTCTTATTTCCATATAAATTTGTTCGCGAATTCCGGTGTCAATAATTCCTTTCAACATTTTAGCAATGGACGTACTTTGCATCTGAAAGGGTTAACGGAAAACTCCGGGAAGATTCAAGTTCGCATTTTTGAGTAGCTTTTTTACTTAACACATTGAGTGCCACGGTGACTGACACTGAAGCTGAAAAATGTACACTGTTTTAAGTAATTTTTAATAAAGTGTAATCCTGTAATAAATAAAAGGTAAGCAAATTTTAAATACATTTGCAGTTATTACTTAAAACAATATATATTTTTTTAGTTTTATATCATATTTTAGACCGTCAGTCATCGGTGAATGACGCGTTCTAAACAGAAAGTTCAGTGTCAGACACCGGTGACTGACATGGCGCTTAACATGTTAAAAATAAGAAATATGTACTCATTTATTAATATTATCTCGACTTCAACAACTCCGAGTGTTTAAGTCTCAAATAATAATAATAATAAACAAATACTCATTTTTTAAATAATTCTGCTGAAAAACGAGAAATTTAACCTTTTCTTTTTCTAGTGGAATATTTAAATCTCAATTTTGAAAACCACATATACCTTTTTTTAAGGGGGCCGGGAAAGCAAAATTCAACTAAAAAATCGATTTTTACTTTTTTATATAATTAAATAGTTTAAACTTTTATCTTTCCAGCTATATGTCACACATGTTTATATATAAAAATAATAAGTGTTGAAATTAATCATTCTTTCTAAAAGTACTTCACAGCTTAATGGCCATTTAAATCTTTAATTGTCTTTTTCTGAAAACTTGGATTTTTCATGTTTATGTTCCTTTTTTTCAATATCTATTAAACTTAAGAACTCAGGTTTTTATTTAATACTTATATAATGACATATTGTATACTTTTACGCAGGGATTTAATGATTTGTTGAGAATTGTTGATTTTAGGCAGTGAAATCTTACCAAAAATGCTAATTTAAAAATGACTTTCAATAAATAATTAATAATTAATTTTGAGTTTCACTTAGAAAAAAATTATCCGTTAAAATATGTAAATAAGGTTATTTTAACTACCCTAAAAATATATAGACCTCTATCTTTCACCATTTCTGAGAAAAAGGTACATAAAGTTGGTGAATTTAACATGGCGGAGATAGGGCTTTACCGTTACTCTTAAGGGGTCTCAGGACTCTTAAAGCTTTAAAATTTTCGAAATTTTAATTTTTTTAGATGTTAAACTCCTATCTTTTCTGAACATTTTGACATAATTGTTTCCTTGAAATTCCTATTAGAACTGAAGTTATGGCCTTTACATTCCTGCACGTTCAATAGCTGAAGCGTCGTTTCGGAAAATTTGAAGCCATTTTTCTCCAAATGACGTTTTTGGTCATAACGCGCACGATATCTCAAAAACTTATGAATATTTTTTCATAAAATTTTCAAAACGCATGTTTCATGTTAGTCTGTATAAACTGAACCTAAAATTTCCTTTTTATTGTTCAAAACAATATTTTTTTAGGTGATTATACTGTTGAAAATTTCTTAATTTTGCATTAGCTAAATACAACTTTGTATTAAAAATATAAAAAAGCTTTAAATACAAATTTATTTAGGTTCAGGGTAATTATTACAACCTGAAGTATAACTAGGCACCAAAATTTTCATTCTAGTTGCAATACTTATTTTATAATCGTGCGCGTAAGGTGTTATGCGATTTTTTGCTCGTCAAATGTCTAACAGTTTGGAGCCCCCTGTAAATGCTAATTCTGCATCTTATAATTTTTTAAATACATGAAATGAAAGAACATACTTATATATTTCATTCCAATTAAAATTGTGTCTTAAAATCAAATACATTTTATGATATTAAATGTTGAAAATGGTCTTTTTTTTTTCATTTTTTCTAATTTTAAGAGTCCTGACACCCCTTAAAGTATCTACTTCGCTTTTATTTCATTTCGCTTTTACGAATTCGCCTATGATAAATAACTACACAAAAAAGATATGTAATTAAAGAGAAACATATAAATGAGCTAAGTCACACTTGGATTTGATGAATCCTCATTAAAACATAGTTTGTTAAGTTTGACGTTTCAACGTTTAATTCTTCAAACTATTTGGGAAAAAATTCTCCGAATGTAAATTGGTTCATAAATGCACATTTCTTAAACAAATATTCTTAAAATCTTTAATATGTAAAATGCATTAATACGAGATTATATTTAAACATATGAATAAAGTTATTTTTAAATGCGTGTGGCTTCTTACATTTGAGCCTGTCGTGCACATATTTTATGATAGAATTCTACATTTAAAAAAAACTCGCAAGTTCAGATTCTCCTTTTTTTAGGAGTTTTTCATCAACAGTGTAAATTCTGAAATGTTTCCTAAAATCTGAGAACATTGATTGAACATTTTGAAGAGTTTCATCTTATTTTAAACTTATGTCTAATTCTAGCGATTGTAAATCACGTAGGAGAATCCTTTGAAATTCTCTACTAAACTGCCTTTGTACTCCATCTAAGTTTTCGAGCTTCTGGTAACATTTTAGAAAATATTTCTTTTATTCAAAGCTTAGATTGGTTTCAGCGATTATGTTAAGCTAGTTAAATCCTGAAAGGAAAAGAAGAACATGCCAGTTATTACAAAATAAATTGTGTATACATTTTTTAGGACACCCTGTGTATTCAATCGTATTCGAATGTGACAGGTATGGATTAATTACAATATTTAAATACTTGATAATTTACATTTGACTGAGAAAGATTTCTTTCATTTTGCAGATCAGTACTTTGTCGTGCCGATTTAATTTAAAAAAGGGGCGGGCGCAGTCGAATTGAATTTCATAGTTTTCTAGACCAAATTTGACCAGGAAAAACAGACAAAAGACCTGGAATTTATAATGTCTGCACTACAATTTAAAGACAAGAAATACTCAAATGAATGAGCGTGATCGCAAATGAATCTGCTTAGTTGTGTAAAATATTCGTCACGCAAATGGGTTTGTGCAGATTTTCAGTAACAGAAAGGTTTGAAAGGAAATAATTATTGAGATGCTCGAAAACGTATTATTTCGGAAAATATCCATTTAAAAGATAATTTTAAAAACATTAGTTATTATGTTCCCCGCAAAAAATAAACTGCTAATTTAAAGTGTTTTTTGTTTTTCTTGATCAGAGATTTCAAATTTATCATCGGTCGTTTTCATTAGATTTTCATTATTTATGTAAATATACAGAATACAAAATAAAGTTTGGATACACTCAAATTACTTTGTACGGTGGTAGTGGTGCTTTCTACGGTAGATTATCTGCAGGGAACTTACAAGCCTTTGGACGGGAGTTTCCCTGCGTGGGGGAGGTGTCTTTCTAAGATAAATTATATTTCGTATTTGCATAGCATATACGCAGATTCGATGAAAAACATGGAAAAATGCAAACGGTTAGGTAAACGAGCTCGACATCTTGTTCGAAGGCAGTTGAGAGCAGAACCTCTCAGCCGCTGTTGGGGACATATTTGAACTGATAAAACCAGAGTTCCGGAACAAATGTCTGCTCTACTTATACAAAAACGACTATGTGCTATGATCTCAGTGTTATTATAGCGCTTTCTAACTGTGAAATTAGGAAGTTATCGACTCTATCTGAAAAACTGTGAGAAGTAGCTGAAAAGTCAATCCCAAAAGTGTAGAATGTCTTGGATCTAGTATGAAATAATGTTTTGAGTGTAATATATATATATATATATATATATATATATATATATATATATATATATTTGGAGGCCTGGAATCTAATTTCTTCAAAAGCCAATCACGTACATATACTAATAAAACTAACACATTTAAGCAAGATATGATTTATTTTAATAAGATAATCAAGCTAAGTATATTCAATGCGTCCACCATCGGCAGGAATGCATGAGTCTGCATACGAATTTACGTGTAATGTTTTTGATTGTGGACACGCTGACTATACTTTATTTTCTCATTAAAATAAATTGTTCTTTTCTTACGTGTGTTGTTTTTATTAATAAATGGATTTGCCTTGTATTGGCAATTGGCACAGTACTGTACGACATTGACGTATTTAAACCTGTGATTAGATATAAAAATACATTATGTGCTTCTAATAAAATTAATTTTACACGTAAGACATCATTTTATACTCAATCGAGGAATACTTATATGCTTTTCAGCTCAGAGGCTATCAAAGCCTGAGAGCTTATGTGCCCGCCGGTTCTGTATGTATGTACTTGAGTACGTATGTACATACGTACGTAACGCGATAACTCTTGATAGAAATATCCGATTTGCTTCAATATTTTTTCCTATGTTCATTCTTATAAGGCGCTTCCCTGATTACTTTTTGGGGTTCATTGGTTAAGAATAAAGGGGGGAAAGGGGGCTAGTCCCCCCCCTTAATTTAGATAAATGGGTTTTTCATGCAGAAATAATCGATTTGCTCCAAATTTGGTATACCGGTTTATTATGTTAAGGACCTTCCCTGATTAGATTTGGAAGCTCATTACTTAAGTATAAAGGGGGAAAAGGGGGGCTACCCCTCTAATTTAGATAAATGGGTTTTTCATGTAGAATTATTCAATTTGCTCCAAATTTGGTATACCGGTTTATTATGTTAAGGTGCTGCCTTGATTAGATTTGGAAGTTCATTAGTTAAATATAAAGAGAGGAAAGGGGGACTAGCCCCCCACCTTAATTTAGATAAATGGGTTTTCATGCAGAAATATGCGATTTGCTATAAATTTGGTATACCGGTTAATTATGTTAAGCAGCTTCCCTGATTAGATTTGGAAGATCATTATTATGTATAAAGGGGGGGAAGGGTACCCCCTTAATTAAGATAAATGCGTTTTTCATGTAGAATTATTCGATTAGCCCCAAATTTGATATACCAGTTTATTATGTTAAGGTGATGGCTTGATTAGATTTGAAGGTTCATTAGTTAAGTATAAAGGAAGGAAAGGGGGTTAGACCACCCCCCCCTTAATTTAGCTAAATGGGTTTTTCATGCAAAGTTATTCGATTTGCTCCAACTTTTGTATACCAGTTTATTATGTTAAGGCGCTGCCTTGATTAGATTTGGAGATTTATTGGTTAAGTATAAAGGAGGAGCGGGGTCTAGTCTCCCCTTAATTTAGATAAATGGATTTTTCATACAGAATTAATCGATTTGCTTCAAATTTGATAGACCAGTTTATTCCGATATGGCTTCTTTCATTTGATTTGGAGGTTCATTGGTTAAATATAAAAGGGGGAAAGGGAGGAAATTGGCCCTCCCCTTAATTTAGATAAATGTGTTTTCATGCAGAATTATCTAATTTAGTTTAATTTTTTTTCTAGGTTCATTCTGATAAGGAGCATTTCTTATTAGATTTGAAGGTTCATTGGTTCAGCATAAAGGGAGAAATAGGGGAGCTAATAACCCCTTAATTTAGCGAAATGTTTTTTTCATGCAGAATTATCTGATTTGCTTCAAATTTGGTATACCTGTTTATTATGTTAAGGAGCTTCCCTGATTAGATTTGGAGGTTCTTTGGTTAAGTATAAAGGGAGGCAACGGGGACTAATCCCTTCTTTTATTTTTCGAGGGGCATTATTCTTTGAAATAAGAGTATAATATACAATTAGTGTGAATAGCCTGTGAGCTCAATGCCATCAGTTTAACTGGGCAATTTTCTTTTTATTTATTATCTCTCCTAGTTTTCAAGATAGGGTCGATAAGTTTTAAATTTCGTCCCCATGGGCGCTGCATATAGTTTTACTGTAGGTAGACAACTGTTTTACAGCTTTAGATTTATCAGTTCTAAAGTTATTTGGGTGTACTCGAACTTTACTAAGTGCGCTGTGCAATCATTGTAATGTTTGGTACAGTGTATAAGTATAGCTCACATTTTTTAACATTTTCAAACATAGCTGAAAAATGTTTATGAATTGGGTCTGTTTGTCTGTCTGCCCTCTGTCCGTGCTTTAACTGGCGTAAACATAATCAGATTGATGTAAAATTGATATATGTTAATGGTGTTTACAATGAAATGTTCGGTATTGAGAATGAAATTTGTAGCATCTACGGTTTGTTTTCAGGGACACTCAAAAGAATTCCGTTCTATTACGGTCGATGGGGAAAAATCATTTGCGATGTATTTTAATGATATTACACTATTTTAAATGTATTAAAATTGATATAAATTACTGAGCTGCACTACAAGGCATTTACTGTAGAATGTGGTCTCCATAGAATTATTAAAAGAAATATAAAAGAAATATCATTCTTTTACAGGGACACACAAAATAATTTGGCTACAGTACTGTCTGTAAACAATAATTGATTTAAGTACGTTTTCAGTTGTGGTATGCATTTTTTAAGTTTAACTATTTTTTTGCATATTACTTAGTGTGTATAATTTCTATAAATCATATACAGGGCTGTACAAAAGATTTCAAGTGCATTTCCGTTTATTGGCGAAGATTGCTGAATGGGAGTTTTCAACTGTACTCTGCGTTTCCTAACTGAATTAACATTTAGCATACTATGTGTATGCATACAAATCTATATATCATATACAAAAAAAAAAAAAAAAAAAAAAAACCTTTTTTCGACAATTGTCGATAGTTGCAGAACTTGGGTTTTCAAATGTGCTATGCATTTTCCAAATTGTTTACTAAGACATCATCTTTCACCTTAATAAACTGAATTTTTGTTACAGTATTCTGAATGCGTTGGAAAGCTTTCATTACCTATGATTTCATTCATTCATTATCGCATGATTTTTCGTCCTTGTTTTCTTTGTGCAGGAGTGTGGATTACAAAATATGCGAGACATATATTTAGTCTTATTTTTCTTTCGTCCGAATAATTCCGAAATAAAGAGCTATGTACTTGAAGCTTAACAATCTGTACTTTAAATCAAGATACCCTTGTGTGAGTATGTGTGTTTCGTTTCATTTACATTTCTTTCGAAGCAGCGATATATCATACATAAATTTGCGAAAGCAATGTTATGTAGGGTTGACATTATATAAAATAGTAGTATGTAGTAAAAAAAAAAAACAATTAAGTTCATCTGTTTTTCAAAACTATGATTTATATCCTCGGAGCTTTTATAAGCCAACAAAATGTTTAATAATTAGTACATTTTGCTTATTTTAAGAGTTAATTTTTGACATGCAAAGAAGTTTGAGCAGCACAATTTTTACGAAGTCGAATTTTCATGAAGATCTTTCAACCATTCCTATTCGTGCCTTTTGGTCATAAATTTGCAAGCTTTTGTTCTACAAAATATGAGCAAATGTGAGCACCTGTTTACTTGATACGGAAGCGCCTTCTATGATTGCTCAGTGAACTGAATCGCCATGTACCATGCTAGTACTCAAGAGCAAAATTATGTTACGATTTTTATTCCCGTGTTTTTTGTTATGAGTTTTTGAGGTATGAATGCGACACAAAACATTAGATTCTCATTTGTAGTCGATTTATCGCATTTAAAAGATTTTTTCCCTAATGGATATCTGATGTGTGTTCTATTGACCGGAGGAGATTGATGATTTTGAATGTATTTTTTTCCAAAAAGAAACAATAGGAGAAATTAATTTAGTGAATAAAACATTCAATTTAAAATTTTGTATCAATTAGAAACTTATTTGATGAAAAAAGCATTAAATCTAAAATGCTGTATGAGTTAGAATTTAATTTGATAAAAAAAAATGTTCTATCAATTAAAATGATTCCACTTTAACACTATATAGGAAGTTTGATAATTTCTAAGATTAAATTAACCATAGCAATGAAAATTTTATAAATTTATTAATATTTTTTTGTTTTAGAAACTATGTAAATTATATAATATTTGAAGAGTTTACAACAAAAACAGCAGTTATTCAAAATTCGCAATTTTCTGAAAAAGCAAAAAGGTCTCTCAAAAAGTAATGTTTCTAGGTAGATCAACTAGTCTTTTCTCCAAATACGAGCTAAATATTTATTTATTTATTGAAAATATGTAAATAATTTATTCCAAAATTTTATTTGACAAGTCTACTAAATTAGTAAATTATGTTTTAAATATGCTAACTGTGATGATGGAATTATCTAATCATCATATATGATTTTTTATTCCACAATTAAAATTAAAAATTCCCTTTTTACAGATATAATTAATCAAATCTTCCTTTCCTTTTTATAAATGTATTAATTTGTTCATCGCATTTGCAGTTAACAAATAACATTCTTTTTAAAGCTCAGCAACATTTTAGCCTATAATAAAACAAATACAAAATCGACTTTTCTATCCTGAAACTCTGACAAAGCAATTCCATATTTTTCTAGACATTAACGAAAAGCTAAAAAGAAAGTCTTTGATCATTTGCATTCACTCTCACAGCAATCTAAACACATATTAATTCTCATATCAGTAGTCATTACAAGTAATTATTTCAATCAAAACTATGCACTTTTCGGCAGATGTCGTAAGAAATACTACCTATTACATTCTTCTTTATGTTAGATTTTCTGAAATTTTTTTGCAGATCTACGCCGCTCATGACCCCTAGAATCCAAAACCACCCATAGTTCAAAACTTTATACATCTATGTATCTATATATATATACAGGGTATACCTGAAATGCTTCAACAAACTTATAGTCCAGTAAAATTAGACCAAAAGAGCCGTCTACCTGGAAAGTTTTGGAGAAGTTTTTTCTCTTTCTTCCGTTATGTTTTTGGGGGTGCTGAACACGATTTTCAACTTTGCCACCTCGTATCTGGTCGGCTTAAAAAAGTTATAAGCGAAAAACCATGCAATTTTTTTTCCGGTTTTCTATTGTAGTCGCTAAAGGGTTAAACTTTTTTGAAAAAAAAAACTGCTGCACCAAATTGAACTAGAGAAAATTTCCTACATTTTTCGTATGCAATGTTGTTTTCTAAGATGAACACTTTTGGCAAAACGAGCAAAAAGAATTTTAGCAATATATTCAAATTCCATCATCGGAGGACGAAAACGCAATACAATCACAATGCATCCATTTCAGTCACCAGTTTGAAGCTTTTTAGTTAATTGTAGTTACATTTCGAATATGTTAACATCTGCTTATCCAGTTTTAAGCCTTTTGTATATTTATTAACTAAATAAATTGAAATCGGGTAATTAAGAAAAATATAAAACACAAACACTCCGAACAGATGAGAGCACCAATTTTTATTTTCCTACCAATCTGATTATAACTATTACATGATTATAACTGTACAATTATAATTAATAAAGTTTAATATAATAATGACATAAGTGGAAGATTGTAAACAGTAAAAAAAGAGAAATGCAGAGTTGTTCTCCCATTAATGTCGTTTTCACTGCAAATACAGGCGTCTTAAATTAAGACACATATGTGACTGAGAAAGAAATTCAGACACTTAAACGTCTGAATATGAAATTTCAGACATCATAAGTGTCTAAATTTAAGGCACTTAAGTGTCTTACTGTAATCATGGTATAAACGAATTGAGAAAAATGTCTGAATAATGATCATGTGTCTGAAATTAAGACATGTAGAAATTAAGACACTTATGTGTCTGAATGTAATACAATTGTATCATACTGTATATATGATGAAACGATGATTGTATATGAGGACCCCAGAGTCCAAGGGATACAAGTGACAAACTTTAGATTTGGAGTAAATTGAATTTAAAGATGAACATCAATAGTATGTGTCTGACTTAAAATATGAAACTGTTCCTAATTTCATAGCGGTCTTTGAACTCATATTTCAATAACTGTGGAAGAAAAGTGGAGTACAATATATTTTTTTTAATTTTAAGTAGAGATTAAGGAGGTTAAGTAATTTATAGAACTTGAGTAGTTGACCTCTAGAACGCAACAGATAATTAGAAAATCTCTTATATTTTGCGTTTTAGTTAGGCGAACTAGGCAAGGGACTCCAGGCACATCTGTCCAACGTTTCCCCTCCCTACATTTTTTTTTTTTCTGAGAGCAATCATAAAACAAATAGCAATATTTCCAGATAGCCTGTGTACTTATCTCAGTTTTTTCAATTTTGTGACTTATACCCCTTCGCTTCTGGTGCCCTAATATGCAGCTGTATCGCAATATATCTGACAGCACCATCAGAAAATGTTTTCGAATGGATGAATTGCATTGCCATTTACTAAATTTGGTATTAGTGTAAAAAATAAGCAGATTGATTTGACCATGAGGACGTCTGCCAAAATTGTAAATGTCCGTTTACTAACTTTCGAACTAAATTATGTTTGGTGCAAAAGTACAAGCTAAAGAAACTTTTCACAAAATGTAAAGATTCTCAAAAACTACTTCCACTCATCTGAATACGTAAAGGCCGCTCCCTAAATACAAAGAGATATGATTGCTCTCAGAAAAAAATGTATGGAGGGGAAAGGTTGAACAGATGTGCCTGGAGTCCCCTGCCTAGTTCGCCTAACTAAAATGCAAAATATAAACATGAAATAAGTTAAACTAAGAATCTTTTGTCAGAACACCTCTTACAAGAATTTTTATATAAAAGAAATATAAAAAAAATTAAGAAGTAAGAACTATTAAATATTCAAAAATAAATTTCTAACAACATTTTTCAAAATGCAGAACATTTCTTTCCTTCTGGTCGAGGGTATTGCCCTTATGAACACCTCTTATCTTCCAATTTAAGATAAAATATATGAGCGTCAAAAGGAAATAATTAAAAATTTATTTATATTAGTGGTTTAGGAAGGGAGGGGGGGGGGGGGGAGGTGTTTCTCTTACAAAAATTTATTACTTCTTTTTTGTCTTAGTCTTTAATTATGTAATAATTTGGAAGAATAAATTTTACTATTATTTTTAAATATAAAGACAATTTAATTCAGTAAATTTCAAAATACAGGGAAGGGAAATGGCCTGCAACCGCCCTCCTGTCTGTGATTATACATAATAAATGTATTATTTAGAAGTATTACGACGATTTTTTTAATTTATCATATATTTTTCACCCTCTGCCTGGAAGTATAAAATCTGTAATAATTATATTCAGATAATTTATAAGTGTAAGCATTACGAAAAATGCCAAATAAAGAAAGTAAAATGCTTCTGATTTCGTCTTATACAACGTTCCATTTCCCGCTAATAAAAAAGCTTTAATGAACTTATCATACTGTAAACCATATGCTGACGTAATGACTGACGTAATGCTGACTCAATCTTTTTTTCCTTTGCCAGCCGAATTCGAGTTCTGAGTCCAATGTCGCTTTCAAATCTAAACGTTTTCCAACAGTTCACATCTTTAACCGATCCTATTTTTTACTGTGAAAAGTTTTGTCATTATAATTCTACTGTGGCTGCGTCATTTCTGGAAGTGTTATATTTAGAAGTTTCTTGCATTTTGGATTTCTGCGTGAATCATATGTGTTTCTGATATTGATATAACAACGGAAAAGAAACACTTGAAAATTACATCCAAGAATTCTACAAAGAGCGCGCAAAAGAGATAGTATTACTTTTTATTGCATTTCATCGATAATATAGGGTTATTCATCTCGTCAAAACTTTGTGAATAAGAACTAGCCCCAGACTTACAAATTAGTCCCACGGGTTGTGTTTTAAGAATGGAAAATTTTCATTATTTTAACACAACTAGTAGGATATATGAAGAGGTTTCTTTTACAAAGATGCAAGTATTTTGTTACTCATTCACTATGACAGATCTTTTAAATGAAGTCAAGGATATCGATAACAGTAAGTGGTTTTGATATTTTGTTTATAGTACCACATAATATATTTCATGAAATATAAGTTAGGTTTGAATCTGTTTGCGAAAAAACAGCTAATTCTAGAAATATATATTCTTACATTCATGTAATTATGCATGTTACTGTAACTTAAAAATCCTTAAAGATACATATATATTTCACTTGCAATCAATTTTAATATTGATTCTTAATTATTTTAGCAAAAAAAATTTTGAAATTTAAAAAGCTAGAGTTATATACATTTACTTTCATAACTAGTTTTGATTAAAATTGCGGTTTTTATCATTTTATTTATCATCACTTACATGAAATATTTAAAAAAAAATGACAATTAGATATTAAAATGTATGTTTAAGATAAAAGAAGTTTAGAAATTAGAAGTAATTTTTTCAGCATGTTATTTAAAATAGAATATTTATTTATTTTTTATTTATTATTAAATAAATAGCTCTTGAGATTCTCATCTGATGTATAAAAAACTTGTCTATGTAGCAATATAAATTTAAAAGAAGAATTTAATTTTTAAATGATATGAAATTTCTTTTTATTCTGAAGGGGCGGGGGAATTTTTGTGCAATTTTGTAAGCTGATATTTTAAATCTCTTTCGACATTGCTCTGTTTATAATGAATATTTCGAATTTTTAGAACAGGATAAGATTAGAAAATATATATAGATATTTATCCGAATACCGTAAAGGCCCTGCCTTCAATAGTGGACACTATGGGACTGTGGAATTTGTTCGATAATCACTGGTCGGTAAAAAATTAAAATTTTTCTCCCTGCAAACTAAATATGTAATGTGTCTAAATATGTTATTGAAAATGCTCCAGCACGTACCATTTTTCCGAGAAACAGTTTTATAATAATAACAAACATGGAAGGATTATTATATTAATTTGCAATGCTAGATAAAATTGAAGTCATGAAAGAAATGTTTTGACTGTCTTAGATATCAAAGTGACAAAATATAGCATGGAAATTTTATTTATTGATACTTGTGTAAAGCATTTTTTTTATGCCCCCTCCCTTTTTCGTGTCCGAATTTACTATTTCCTATCCACTAATATATTTTCATTTCTTATGACGCTGTAAATCTGGTAATCATATTTATACATTTATTTGCAGGTAATTTACCTATTATTATCTATATTTTATGGTTTAAAAATTTTTCACTCATGTTTTAGCAAGATATAAAATATCTTAATTTTAAATTTAAAAGCAAAACTCTACTACCAAAAAAATGGTACGTGATACAGTAATTTCGTTACCATATTTTTATTTAGAAGATTAAAATATATAAGAATAAACTATTATTTTTTACAGAGAGGATTTTGGTGCCAACCAATGAATCAGACATGTCTGTTTTTTTTTAGGTAAAAATAAAGAAATGTGCATGCGTTTTGCTTTTAAAAAGTTTTTGTTAAATAGAGCTGTCCGGTATTAGGGAATGTCCATTAGTCTCCATAACGAACACTCCCGAATACTGGACATCTCTATTTAGCGAACATAATGCAGGGTTGGATTTTTTGCAGAAGAAGGATTTGATTGAAGCATGGGCAAACTGGGCAGTGTCCCCTACACCCTCCATACAATTTTAGGGGCCCCGAATTAGATATGCAATTATTGTAAAGTTTATATTTTAAATTTTTTCGATAGTGGACCGATTATAATAAAAATCTTGAACATTTAAGGCCGACTAAGATTAAAAACTAAAAAAAAAATCTAAATACAGTAAAACCTCTCAATCACATGCACCTTGCCAACGAATGGTGGATAAATTCCCTTGAAACACCCTATTGAGAGGTTTTACTGCATTTAGATATATATATATATATATTTTAATCGTATTCTACTCTAGAAGTTCAAAATACTGATTATAATTTACATTGTTGAAAAATATTTAAATTATCAGCTTTAAGAAAATTGCATACCAACTTTCAGTGTCCCTAAAATCGCAATGTATGGGGGTGGAGGGGGCAGGACCATGGCCGAAAAATTTTCTAGGATTCAACGTGGTCAAACATGGCTGCGTATATTGCTTTAAAAAAATGGTTGTAATTAAGACGTTTGAAGTGTCTGAAATTCAGACGTTTGAAGTGTCTGAAAAAATTCAGACATTTTAAAATGTCTGAAAATTGAACACTCCGTTTCAGACACTTAAGTGTCTGAATTTCAGACATTTCAGTTTGCAGTGTTGGTAGCTTTGAAAGGCGTGGTTGATGTTCTTCGAAAGGCGACTCATGGTTATCTTGATTGCTCAGGTTGAGGTGTACCACAAGGTTCTTACTGCAGAATAGGGTGTGCATATAACTTATCGTTCATTTACAAGGACACTCAAAAGAATTTCACTATAGAAGAAAATGAGCAATAATTGAACTATTGAAGCCTACGGACAATAATTGCTGGAAGTGCGTCTTCAGTTATGGTATGTGCTTTAAAATTTAACTATTTTTTAAATATTACTTGGTATTTATGAATTTTGTAGATCATATACAGGCTCGCACAGAAGTACTCAACAACGTCCGTTTATTGGCGGAAATTTTCAGGTGTGTTATGCGTTTAATTGAACTAACCTTTAGCATACTATGTAGTATGCATACATATCTGTAGATCATATACAGGACTGCACAAAACAAAATCGAATATTTTAACGTCTATTAATGATAATACCAGAAATCAGGTTTTCCAATGCGTTATGCTTTTTCCAAAAGGTTCATTTAGACAACATCCTTCACCTTAGTAAACGTTGGAGTTTTTTTTATAGTATTCTGAACATGTTGGAAACCGTTTCATAATCTATGTTGTACGCATGGTTTTTCGTTCTTTTTGTTATAAATTCTCTTATAATTATTGTTTCTTAATGGATATATTTACAGAGAAGTTGGATATAACACACTCAGTCATAGAGTACAAAAATAGTGTAGCCAATTAACTTTTTATGGTCATTTTCATGTTCAACGCATCGAATTCATTAGAAATCAAGTATAATTATATGAGAGTCATTAACTTTATTTATTTTTTATGCATAGTGTGATTTGACGAAAAGGGCTGCATATGTATAACACTAAAAACTGTTCATGTAATAAACTATTTTTGATGAACTTAGTCAGTTTTGTATTTTTTACGCATGGTTTTTGCCGTGAACTCTATTGTCTATATGTTTTTGCTTATTATTATTTAATTTTTCTAAGTTTGTTTGCGAAAAATATTATCCTTCAAGATCGCTGAATAACTTGTGCAAGTTTTATTTGTATGAATTCTTTTTTGCAAACACAATAAAAAGGTTTTTCTTCACTCGGAAATCAAACACAGTATTTCTTCTCATGAAATAATTGCTTTGACCATTGAGCTACTGCGGATTTGAATTCTAGACTCAATCTTCTTCTGGGTATTTTACGAATAATGCAATAAAAATACCCAGTTAAAAAAGCTCCATGGCTTCTGTGTCTTTGGCGTTTGTTTTTTATATTTCACTAGATAAGATGAAGATTTCATAATTACAAATTTTTGCAAAACGTGAAGAATTATAAAAGTTCAGTAATCTCCCAAAACATGATTTCATTTTGATCGTTATTTACTTTCTATGTGTTTGTGTGTTTCTGAAAGCTGCAGTTAAATACACTGTTTTTTATAATTTCGTTCAAAACTATGCAATGATTGTGCATGAAATAATCTTTTTCTGTTGTTCCTAACGTTTATATGATGGTATGTTCAAGGATCATTATCCACTTAATGGCAGGATAAATTACCTGGTTGCTCAGTATTGGTTAAAGTAAATTCTGAAGCTCATAATGTGGCCTTACTGGCATTTAAATCTGCAACACTTCCGTGGATGTTAAGGTCTACTGGTTTTATTTGAAATAATGACACGATGATCTCTTAAAATTCAAATTATTTTCATCAATAGTTCATGCGTTTAGGACCGAGGAAGTGTGATCTGATATGGGAATCTGAATTCTAGATTAATCTGAAATAACTGAGAAAAAAAATTTAGTGAACTACCATGAACTTTCAAGCCAAAAATTTGCACATATATTTGCATATTTTAATTTTAAAATATTTATATTTAGAAATAATTTACTATAAATATGGAGAACCAGGAAATAAAATTGTTTTAAATGATGTTCGCTTTTAGAAAGGGAATGGTGAAATAAAAATAAACTTTAAATTGTTAAAAAGAGAGATTTTTGGTATGCATTTATGTTTTCTTTATCTCTTATTTAATATATTTTGTTTTATTATCCCTTAATGTCGTTTGGAATACAAGAATCTTTAAGAAAAAAACTATATATATATATATATATATATATATATATATATATATATATATATATATATATATATATATATATATATATTATATATATATATTATATATATATATGATATAATTACAAATCACCATCTATTACCAATTACAAACAATAATTCAATAAATTAACAAATTTAGCAGCAAATTATAGCTGTAACATTATACAAAATACAGATGGAACCCTATACAAGTAATGCTAATTAAGCAAAATCCACTAATTGACTAGCACATTGCATACGATTAATATATATATATACACACACACACATATATATATATATATATACTTTAAAATTATTATAGAGATTTTGTAATAAAAAGACGGTCACTGCATGTAAAAATGGTAATTGTATCAAAAGATATAATATAATGGTTTTTATGGTGTAATGTCTGTGTTTGCCACGCCTTCTTCCAAACTTTAGATGCGCATTTATTCCAGAATGTATTTTTTCAATACTTATCAAATTTAAATTGATATACATAAATCTCTAAGGCTAATGTCAGACGGACGTCTTTTTGCACGCTTTTTTACTTACGTATTATCCCTACACAATGCCGCTAGCATTGTGTAGGGATAATACTTAAGTAAAAAAGCGTGCAAAAAAAAAATTCGTCTGACATTAGCCTAAGAAAGTAAACTTTAGAAACATTTCAGTTGAAATGTTTCCAACTAATTAAAAAAGCCCAAAAGTCGAACGCAGCTTCAACGTGTATGGATTTTTTATCAATGTTTTATTGCTTTATAATAATGCAGATGGTATTAATGCATTTTTGTACCGATTCTGACTTTTTCTATGATTTAAATTTAAATGAAAAAAATACCCTATATGGCATCAGTTCTAAATACGGTTTAATTATCGCCTGTATCATTTAAAATATTCTTTGCTTTAAAATGTCAAAGAAAAATGAACAATGCATAGAAGGCTGTGAATTGCGTTTTTCGAACAGAAATACTCTTATTCTATTATTACAAGAAGGTGGAAAAGCGTGATTTTAATATTTCTACACATAAAATAAGTGACATAATTAATAAACAAGAAAGAAAAAATCATACGTCAAGCACAGATTATGAAACACTTTCCAACACATTCTGAATAATGTAACAAAACTGCACCGTTTATTAAGTTAAAAAATTGTGTCTGATTCAACCATATGGAAACGCATAACACATTTGAGAATCCAATTTCAGCTGTTCCCAAGTTCCCATCTGCAATCGGAAAATTATCCGAATTCTTTGAGCAGCCCTGTATATGATATGTAGATCTGTATCTATTAACTACATTACTGACAAAATTCAGTTCAGTTAAGAAATACATATGCCTCAGTTGAAAATTTCCCTTCAGAAATATTTGCTAATAAGGAGAATGGTATGTGAATTCTTTTGTAGCCCTGTATATGAGGTATAGAATTTATATACAACGAGTAACAACAAAAACTTAGTTAAATTTAAAATCGCATGCAGAATTTTAAAACGCACTTTCAGCAATTAATACTCAAAGACAATACTGTAACAGATTTCTTTTGTGTGTCCCTGTAAATGAACGACAAATGCTATGAATGCCCTATTCTATCGTATCATCTTGTAGTGAAATTCAGTGATTTATATCAGTTTCAAAGCATTTGAAATAGCGTAATCTCATGAAAATACCCTGCAAAAGATTTTCCCCCAATTTGAAGCATTCTCACAAAATTTAATTTTCAGGAATAAAAATCTGGTGAAATTAAACTTAATAAATTAACATTTTAAACTTAAAGACGAATGCCTTAATAATTCAAAATAAGGAAAAACTGGTCAGCAGCAGCGATTTTTTTTGTATTTAACTGCGGTTTAAGTTAAACGAGCGAGTTTAATTTTCCTTACAATTTACCTCTCTAACTCTTTATTTTCTTCTAAATTTTCGCTTATAATGAATTTGCATAGTACCCACAGAACATTCAAATAAGAAGTAATAACAATGTAGTACTTTTTAATTCAAAATTTTGGTATAACATTGTCTTAACGGGGTGTTAAGGAAGGGACGATAAGGAAAAAAAAGGGGCGGTAAGGAAAATTTACCACCTACTTTTAGGCAAATCATGTTAAGACTAAGTGATAGCCACAATGTTCATTGATTTTTAGCAGCAATTATTTACACTGGATTAAATTAAAATAATAATAATAATAAATTACCTCGAAAAGGGCAGGAATAAACCTTGGGGACGGTAAGACCACCAATAAAGCCACGATGCTTGAAATTGATATTTAAATGCTGATTTAAATTCTGCAGTAAATTTCTTGCCAAAGAATTTTATCCATTCTTTCTCTAGCATACCTCTCCATGAGAAAAAAGTTGAAAAAAATTCTGTCGCTGCATCTGATGTGATTTTCTGTATAATTTTAGCAAGAGGGACGGTAAGGAATCTAAAATCCAGGGATAGAGTTCAAAAAATAATAAGAACCGTAAAAATGTGTGAAGGTTAATTTTCTGCTACATATTTATATAAAACAATAGTCCTAGTTTTGGAAAAAAATTACATCGAATTACTTTAATTGAAACAATTTTATACAGACAGCTCCAAACTTAAAAATCAGCATCAGGGCACGGGACGGTAATACAGCTCATATTTAAAATATTAGAATAATTACATTTTTCTACAAATTTAAAATATCGTTTGGTAATTTAATGTCTTTTAATGCAAATATGCAAACGATACTTTTATTAAGACCTTATTGTTGATTAAACTTATTTATTATCTTAAAATTAATATCATTTTTGAAAAGATTAATAAAAAAAAATTATTTTGAAAAGTCAAAATATTAGAATATTTATTCAAGTGGTTCAAAATATTAGAATATTTCACTTTATTCTCCTTTAATTATCACCAATTCATAACTGGTGGCATTATTTATTAAATTCAGACGATTTTATTTAAAATCAGTATTACTTTCTCAGTTTGTTTGCTTTTTCGTTTTAAAATGAGTCGTGCGAGTGATATTCCTGAATCTATTAAACTTCGTATGGTTGATTTGTATCGGCACGGTAAAAATCAATGTTATATAGCAAATTATTTACATTGTTCGCAATTAAACGTTAGTAAAATACTATCACAATAATAAAAAAATGGAAATTTTCAAAATAACCGCCAAAATGGCGACCGAAAACCAAAAAGAGATGACAGGAAACTGAAGCGTATAGTTGAGAAAAACCGTTTTAATGTGTGCGATTATTGCACCGAAAATGGAAAGAAGAAGGAGTTGAAGTTTCTACATCGACAACATTAAGATGTCTCCATAAATTTAAGTTTGAATCCCATGTACCGAAAACAAACCCTCCCATGACTGCAAAACAAAAACGTATAAGATTGAATTGGTGTAAATCAAGACGTTTATGGAGCGAAGAAGATTGGAAAAATATATTATTTAGTGATGAAAGTATGTTTTGTGTTTCATGTGGTAATCAAGGTATTCGAATTTGGAGAATGAAGCAAGAAGCATTTGATAAAGAATGCTTTAAACTTTCCGTAAAATTTGCTGTTAGTGTCATGGTTTGGAGTTGCATGAGTGCAGAAGGACCTGGAAAGTTATGCATCGTCTACGAAAAGGTTATCTCTCAGATGTATCAAGAAATTTTGGAATATTGCATGATTCCATCATCAGAAGCTTTATTTGAAGATGATTTCATCTTTCAACAAGATTTAGCGTCACCGCATACCTCGGTGTCAACTAAGAATTGGTTCCACTAACGCAACATTAAGGTACTTCCTTGGCCACCAGACTCACTAGACCTTAATCCCATCGAAAGTTTATGGTGTATAATGAGGAAAAAACTCCAAGAAAATCCTCCTTCAAGGTAAAACTGAGTTAGTGGCAAGTATAAAGTCTATTTCGGCTAACATTGATAGAAATGTTTGTAAACACCTTGTACATAGTATGCAAGATCGATTGTACGTTGTTATGAAAGCTAAAGGGGATGCTACAAAATATTAATTACCATTTACTTCTTATTCATAAGGAATAATGTTGCGTAAAATAAAATATTCTAATATTTTGAAACAATCTAAATTTTATTCTTATATTTTGATGTGTTTCAGAAAGCTGTATACCTAATTTATTGTAGTGTATTTTATATTTTGTAAATGTTAAAATCTTATCATACTATAATGTAATGGAATTCTTTTCAGTACCCCTGTAAATGAACTATTAATCCCACTTACTTTATATACAATGCCCAACATGTCTTGGTGACCCTAAATAACCTTTATCAAATGCATGAAAATCCGAGTGTATTTACGAGAGTTAGAGCGTGGACAAGTGGATAGACAAACCGAATGCATAAACTCTTTTCAACTTTGTTGGAAAGTGTTAAAAAGGAAAGAAGCGTCAAAGTTTACATTTGACCGGGAAAAGGGTAAAAAGTACGTACCCGACAGGTACGTTCAGAGGAGAAGAGACCTAAATTATTGGTTTAGAGAAAAGATGGAAAGTTTCGCTAAATGTTTTATGGTTATTGCTGGATTCTTTTATAACAGAAAACTTAGAACAATGGAAGTAGAAAAAAATATAAAAATTAACCCGGATTACTATCAGAAATCTGTTTTAACACCAGTTTTCAAAGAAGATATTCCATCGCTTTACCCAAACAATCTTCATTGTGTTAAGTTCCATCTAGATACGGCTACCAGCCATACTTCTAAATCGACTGCTATATTTTAGAAAAAAAGGAAAATAAACCTGAATTAAGACTATTCCGTTTAAATGCATCCAGTCCAAGTCTCTGGACGTGCCTGGAATGTATTACTGTGTATTTGGACTTTTAACACAACTCTTTTATAAGCGACATCCTAAAAAATTGATGGGCTCTGGAAGATTGGGGTGGAGGTGTGGAACAAAATCAACCTTGATATTTTAAGAACAGCTTATTTATCTTGGAAATTAATATGTAATACAGAGCTCCTACACTTTCAGCTGAAATACCAGTATTTTTATATAGAAAAACTCGACATATAATCGTGCGATTACAAAAGGCGAATTTTTCTCTAAGAAAAAACTGGTGTTTATCTAAGTCAGGGAAATTCCCCGACCTGCATGAACTGCTGTAATATAATCGTTCAACAAAAGGGGCTATGGAATTGAACGTATTAAAAAATAAAATTCTTATCTATGTTTATATATTTCCTTTTCTAAAATCGTTACAAAAATGTGTGAAAACCATCTGTATAATAATTTTGTAAAATATTTTTTTGCCATATCTTGTATAAATCGTCTTCGACGTTTTTTGTTTCGAGATAACATGAAAATATAATTTTCGTAGTAAAATGTACTCGTTAAAAACGACTTTTTGTCTTTTAAAACAATATTTAATAAATAAATACCTTTGTAAATCCCAAAGGTAAATTAATGTATATTATTTCCTGTACTCAAAAAGAATAAGTATGCAAATAGAGTGGTTAGAAGATATATCAAATTTCAGACATTGAAAAAATTTTAAATTAAAAATTTAGAAAATTTCACTATGAGTTTAAACAAATCAATCTGTATAGAATGGCAGAGTCCAAAAAATACGTTAGGTTCTGCATAGGTTAAAAATGTTAGGTTCGATTTTGATAATTCTTTCCTTGTGCAAAGAAAAAAAAAGCTTTTGTTGTCAACCAAATATTGATTCTTTAAATAATGAAATATTTCTCAGAAAATAATCAGCACACCGAATAAAAATCGCAAATATACATTACGGAAAAAAATGTGAAACTGGCTACAACTTCTAATTCATTTCAGAAAAAAATCTATTTTATTCGTACACAATTGTCTATAACTGTATGTTGATTATTTTTATGCCAAAAGAGCTTATCTGCGTATTTGAATCAAACATTAAAAAGTTTTGGTTTCAATATCATAATTTTTTTCTATTTTTTTAAGTTCAGGATACCAATAACCATGAAACTATAAATTTTGATCAATTTTGTATGATTATTTAATGAGATATGAATTATTGAAAAATGAACCGATTAGTGTTAAAAGAAACATAGACTATTTGGATAACGATTAAATTACTAATTATTAAGCAGTAATGCTATTAAAAATTTCGAAATGGAAATTGTATTTTTTGTCACTATTAAGCTCCACATAGTCATAAACACCACAAAATTTTAGTTATTTTCATGCTTTGGTTGTGATATTATAAAGTTATGTGCATAGGGGAGGGTAATACACAGTGAGACGAAAATTATTATTACTTAACAAATGGCAACTATTTTTATTCTTTTGAAAAAATTTTTGCTACAACTTTAAGCTACACAAATACGCTACACATTAATGTATAAATGGTTTTTAAAAAGTTATGTATAAAAGCACAGAAGCAGCATAAAGGAGTATCGAAAATTGTCTCACTATGTACCACTTGTGGTACACAGTGAGACAATGTATATATTTTCATAAATCATACATTTTTATACTCTATCAATAATTTTCTGCAGTTTATGACTTCTAATTAATATTTCTAGATTAAAAAAAATTAAAAAATATGAGCCTCGGTTGGACAATGGCAGACATTGGGCTACCTTCATGCAAACTTTCATCCTCTTACGTTTAGTAGATTTCACTAACCATCGCACGCCTCCCCCTCCCCCCCAAACACAGAGATAGAGAGAGAGAGAAAAAAAACCCTTTTATTAATAAATAACTTTTTTTACGTCAGAACCGCATAGTAGATACACAATGAGGTACGTCTCACTGTGTACCACAACTGTGTGTCTCACTGTGTACTTTCGTTACGTTGTAACAAAATGGATACCATGTCTGTTTCATCATCAGTTTTATAGCTTTGAATGCTTGTGTCGTTTTGTCGACATAGTCTATCATTAGATATAGCTAGGTTTGGTTAAGTAAATATATGCCATAATGAAATAAATAAAGTCTAAAATGGACGTTTATGTAACTTTAACCCTGTAAAATAAATAATTACTTACTATTTTGTTGGACGAGTAATCGAAGTGCCGAAACTACATCCACGTGTTGCATGAGATGAGGTGGTTCAGTGTGTGTTCCAGCTAGGAGAAAAAGTTATAACTATATGTCAAAATGGCTGCTGTCTCACTGTGTACCATGTCTCACTGTGTACTCCCCTACCCTATATGTAAAATCGGCCACTCTAATGAACTATATTATTAAATTTAAAATCCCTTTCCTGTCATTTCAAGTATGATAAATACTGGCAAGTGAACGATATATTTGTGGATTCCCATACGATCATTTATTATGCTAATTAAAAGATAAATTTTATATTAATTAGTTGCTTATTTAATAGTTTTATCTGCAATGTAACACAATCTTTGAAATGCGTTTATAAATATTAACACAGTCATCGAAATTGTTATAACTAGTATTTCAAATGTTTCTCCTGATAGAAAAGGGGAGTTTCTGTTTAGAGTAAATGCACCAGGAAAAACAATGAAAGAAAATAATATAGAATCTTGATTAGTAGATAGTTAATAATGCATGTTGATTATTGTTTGTAAGATATCATTAAAAAAAATATTTATCCAGTCCTTAAGGAATTTCAACTTAATTGAAGTATAGGAAATCACAGAAAAGGAATTTTGGTGCAAATAGTTTTACTTCGAAAATTTTAGAAGTATTATAACTTCCATTCGGTGTTAAGGGGTTTCAAGACTCTTAAAATTGGGAAAAATGAAAAAAAAAGATCATTTTCAAGATTTAATATCTTAAAATGTATATAATTTAAAAACACAATTTTTGCTGGGAAGAAAGATATAAGTATGTTCTTTCATTTCATGAATTTAAAAAAATGCAAGATGCAGAATTAGTATTTATAGGGGACTCCAAACTGTCAGACATTTTCCGAGTAGAAAATTGGTACAACAGCTTACGCGTAGGATTACAAAATAAATTTTGCAACTAGAATGAAATTTTTTGTACCAAATTATACTTCAGATTGTAATAATTACAGTGAACCTAAATAAATTTTTATTTAAAGCATTTTTATTTTTTAATACAAAGTTGTATTTAGCGAATACAAAATTTGGAAAATTTCAAAAGTATAATCACCTAAAAATATATGTTTTTGAACAATAAAAATGAAATTTTAGTTTGAGTTTATACGGACTAACATGAAACATATGTTTTGAAAATTTCATGAAAATATATTTAGAAGTTTTTGAGATTTCCTGCGCGTTATGTCCAAAAACGTCATTTGGAGAAAAATAATTTCAAAGTTTCGGAAACTCTGCTTCAGCTATTGAGCGGGTATTATTCTAAAAGCCATAACTTCTGTTCTAATGGGAATTTCAAGGAAATAATTATATAAAAATGTTCAGAAAAGATTGGAGTTTAACGTCTAAAAAAATAAAATTTCGAAAATTTTGAAGCTTTAAAAGTCTTGAAACTTCTTAATTTTCCCGTACTATATATTTTTGATCCTGGAAGGCAGGTTATTGATAAATTGTATCAGACAGTAAGTAAAGAATGAGAAGTATAACAAACAAAACTACGAAAATATGAAAAGTCTTCGTAAAATATTTAAAAACGAAAAAAATTCTATGAAGTAAATTATTAAATAGACGTACTATATTATTTACAGACCTTGTGAATACGACGAGTATATGAACACATGTGAGCAAAAGAAAGGGTCTATGAGAAAAAAAACAATTCAGTACACGTCTTTTATCAAATTGAATTGCACATATCATGTAGCAGTTGCCCATAAGAAAATTTTGCGGAATCATTTTCTATGCAAAACAGTCTCAGTTCACATAATATTGGCTGTTGACAAATTCCCACCTTTTTTTAGGAAATGATAGACTTTGATTTGTGTTTTTCTCCAAATTGACTTCAATAGCTTAGTATTAAATATAAGAGTTTGTAGTTTTTCCCCTGTATCCTACAATTATATGATACTGACTGTACTGCAATAATCTATAAAGCAATATGTATAATAAAATAATAAATGTTAAATTATCGCAGTTTGTACTTTTGGTTTTATTTTCTAGCGTCATTTTCAATAATTCATTTCACTGGCACTCCAAACAGAAATATTTTTAAATTTCTGGTTTTATTCAATTCCCTCATCTACTTTTAACTCCCATAACTACTATAATACACTGAATAAAATTTAAGAAAAAAGTTGCAATATTTTATATGTGTAATAAAATAATAAAAAAATATATATCGCAGTTTGAATTTGTACTTTATTTCGCACATCGTCGCATTCAGTAATTCATTTAATTAAATCAGAAAGTATAAAATCATTTTAAATTACTGATTTTATTCAATTCCCTTAACTACTTTTCACTTCCAAAATTACTATAACACAGCGAATAAAATTTAAAAAAAAAGTTTACAATCTTTTCGTAATAGGAATATATTCTTTTCCTGAAACAGAAATCTGATAAGCTCCGTGAGTGAAACTTGAAAGGCAATCTTTTTTGAAAAGATCATGTCTCTAATCCAGTAACATAGCCTAAAAGTACAATGATGGTTATTATTTCTTGAATACCATCATATTCGTTTCTTATTTTCGGCCATCGAACTTAAATAACATACCTTATTCGAGCATGCGTGGATAATAAAAAAAAAGTAATATAAACAACTTTTAAACTTGTTCTTCGTTGTTTTGGATGACCACGTGCATTTCACTGAGGACAACGCCTCTATGTCATAATAAAATCACAAAAGCAGGAAATGACCGTTTAAAAAAACTTAAATTTGGTAATATTATCGCCATTATTATTTGCTATTCTTAAATTTCCCTGTCATGACTACAATGATTAATGTTATTTAAAATTAATAAAGCAAGTTTGCTTAATATACATTAGTCTACTGAATTATTAAGAAATATGAATCGCCTTCGGTATACATTTCAAAAAGAATTACTTGTTTCAAGTGCTTTGTGTTTTGAGTTTAAGATAAAACTGAGAGTTTCTGTAGCTATATTACAACAAAAATGATGAATATTATCATAAGTCTTTTTGAATAGTTAAATATGACCTTTATAGGATCTGGTAAAGCAAGATAAAAGACAAAGACATGTAAAACTGCTATAAGCTATATGCCATTCAAATATTCTTTATCATCCACTAATTATGGTTCTTCCCAAATACAATTAAAATAATTAACAACATATTTTTTTATTGTTGTTTTCTCTTTTCAAACCCAAATGCTTCCTTTTATACATTTTTTTTTTTTTTTTTAAGGCCAACTAGACAATACAATCTCAAGCCCAATTTCGAATTCAGGGATTTCATGATTGTCTAAGTGAAATCCCAAAATTTTGTGGAGTTTTTCTAATATTAAACATTTTCTTCCATAACTAAATTATGCAAACTTATAGAAATAGTAAATAGGTAGAAATATATAATAAATATATCATTCATTTTTGAAAGTTTTATATAAAAGGAAATGCGATAAATTAACTTGACTTACGAAACGTTTATGATAAATTGCATCTGTTGAAAGCTTACCAATTACACTGTTAATTTTTAAAAATTGGATAAAAGGCACTAATCCAAGTTCTTGTCATAGGTTTCAGACAAATTTCTGTTCAATTGTTTGAAATTTCGTATTTTATCTGAAAAATAAACCATTCTCGAACAAACCATTTCAAGCAACTCTTCTGTGGTAATTGTGTAGGAGAACTTCTTCATATATATTTTTTCGATTTTCGTAAATTAGATTAGCAGATTTCTGCATAAAGTTGTTCCTTAACGTATTGCAGAATTCTGATATCTGGTATACAAAAATTTGAGGAATTTTGGTATTAAAAGCCTGCCGCAATCCCAGGATTGTACTCCTTAAGTACGTTCCGCTTCAATGAAATATTAAGTTATGAAATTAACATAAATTTTCAAAATCAGCATCACTCAAATTAGCAGCAATCTTTATTTATAGTTAAATGTTATAAAAAAACACTTTAGTAATATTTAAAAATTGGATGAAAACTTAATAATTTGTTTCCAAAATCAAAAATTTTAAGTGCATATATATATAATTGTAATTTGAAATAGATGATGATTTGTAATTATATTATGGCTATATATATATATATATATATACAGGGTGGTTATAGTTAAATTTCCCCTATAAACAGCATCCTACAGCACAAACGGGTGAACGGAATGCAATGAAATTTGGTATATAGACTATACACGAGATGCGCTCACGGAATAAAAAAAAAAAAAATAGTTCCAATATGTCCACCAGATGGCGCTTTTCCGTAAAAAAACATTAAATTTAACACAATAAACGGCCAAAACAGCCGGTTTGACATTTTATTACTCATAATTATTGTTCTGGATTGTTAATATTGTTTTTGTATTCCGTTTTGGTCGTTTATTGTGTTAAATTTAATGTTTTTTCCGGAAAAGTGTCATGTGGTGGACATTTTGGAACTATTTTTTTTTTTTTCGAAATTCCGTGAGAGCACTCATGTATAGTCTATATACCCAATTTCATTGTATTCCGTTCACCCGTTTGCACTGTAGGATGCTGTTTATAGGGGAAGTTTAATTATAACTACCCTGTATGTATATATATAAAAACTTTATTTTTAAAGTTTGGTTTGAAGCAGTAATAACTCAAAAAGTTGCAGGCATACTCTTACAAAAATTTCCCATGTTTATTTATACTTTTTTAAGTTAAGCTCTCTGATTGAAACTGTTTAATTTGGAGTCTTTTAAATAAGAGAAAACAAGACTTTTAATAAAAATTCTGACTTTTTGGACACAACGTATATATGTAAGTTTATGAAATATTTCAAAACTTTTAATTTTTTTCACAAGTACATATCAGAATATCATTCTACTAATAGGCCATTTAAACATATCGAATGTAATCAAACGTGAAATTCTTGATGTAAACATTAAAAAATCCTTCCGGCTCATTTGAAAGAGTAAATTCATGCTTTCCTTTCCTTTTTCCTTTTTTTAAAAACAATTTAGATAGTGACAAGATAAATACACTGTACAAATTAAGTTCGAATTTGTTCAGTATTTCCGGTGTTATCGTTAATTTAATTAATATGTGGAACTAAGATTGATAATAACAGAACTTTACCTCAACAAGCATCACATTTGAATATGAAAACGAACAGAAACATTTAATGGGACATCAAATAAACAGGAGCACAACACAAATAAATGATTACTGTGAAAAAATAAATTTCTTTCGCCTATCCGATGTCTTGCTTTCCATATTTTTCTAACCGATCTTCGTCGAGTTTTTTTTATTACTCCTAATTACATTCTCTAGCATCTTGAACATGTACTGATTCACGAATTTATCAAAGCCCGTGGACTATTGCATTTCATGGAGTTGATAATTTTCGTTTGAAGGTTTCTGTTCATTTCTACACACGCATATATATATAATTAAATTATATATAGGGGAAACTGGGGAGGGTTAACCATAGGGGAGGCTTGACCCACCATTCATTTTTCATATTTAAAAGAATTTCAGAGATTTGCCAATAGGTGGCAACCAAAGATATTGAAATGCTCAAACAATAGTCTTTGTTTCATGCAGATAATTGAAACAGGTGTGGACAAATACATTGTCAAGAGTTTTCAGATTAAAAAGTGTATTTTTTAGAAATATTTTGTAAGATTTTCTCAGATAAAATATATTACAGAAATTTAAGTATGCATGTTTTAAATAATGCAGAGGGCATAAATATTGTATAGTAAATTAGGCTAAACATAATCGTGTGCTATAATTAAAAAAGTGGCTATGTGCGGAGGCTTGACCCAATCAATTTGAGCAAGGGTTGCAATTTGAGCAAGGGGGGCATCTGGTCAAAGATCCCTTAATTAATTGCTTTAATTAAATCTTTTTATTATACACTGTACATAATGAAGGTTTAATAGTTATTTTTTATAAAATTCTGTAAAGCAGTGGCGTGGCGTCCGGTCATCGCTGGATGCGGCGATGACCAAGCAATATTTTAAAACTCTTAATAAGCTTTTAAAACTCTACAATCCAGTTTTAGCAGAACATTTGGAGTTCATGTATAAGTGAAGGTAAGATTTAAAGTTTCTTTTTTGAACATTCAATCATTGAATTTTAGAGTTAATAATTTTTCACCACAAACTTAAATAATTGCGATGACCACCGAAAATTTTCACGCCACGCCACTGCTGTAAAGCTACAGTGAAACGGAGCGATAGAAAAGAAAATGTTTAAAATTGATTAAAGGAAGATGTGAAAAATTGCTTCGTAAGCAAGAAAAAATTTAAAGAAATATAAATTGGAAAGTAGATATGAACTTTAATTTATTTTAAATAGTACCCATAGTAGGTAAATATAAAGAATTGAAAGGACTAGAAAGATGAAAGCAGTAGCCTTAAGAAATGGTAAGTGTTAATGACTCTGCAAAAGAATATAACATTGATCAAAACACTTTGGAAAGGTATGTATATTTCACAAAGATGAATACAATGAGATGAAGAAAAACTATGTGGCAACTAGAGTTGCTAGATCGAATGTCACATAAAGTGGGTGTTTAAAACGAAATTTTTCTCCTTTGCCTTGTATTCCGTCTAAGCAGGTTTGTTTACACATCACATTTTCCCAAATAATTTTTTATAATAATTAGACAATATAGCAAAAAGTTATTCTGCCTTTTTTTTAAACTGATTTTATTTCTCTTAACAAATATTTCAATATAAAATATAATGGGTCAAGCCTCCCATAAGTGGGGAGCGTTGACCCATTATTTTCTCATGATTAAAATCAATTATTTTTCAAATTTCATATATATTACACTTATGTCGCAATTTTATTTTGATAACTGATTATATAACAAATAAAATGATGCATTAAACTTTACCCTTGGTTCAATATTTAAAAAATAAAAAAATATTTTGTAAAAAATGGGTCAATCATCCCCAGTCTCCCATACAATAATATAATATAGTTAAATATAATTTATTTAAATTTCACCTAATTTTAAAATTTGCCATTTTTTTTAAATTTTGTGTGAAATTAAAATGTAATTTTACCTGATTTCTTAATTTTACATCGATTCACCTATAAGTCAATCACTAGATTCTTTAAAGACATTATTCACTAAAAATAGAAAAACACATACACACACAAAGCTGTGATTTCGTGGTTCTTCTTTCAATTAAATGTTTTGTAATAAAATGTTTTTCTTTTTAAAAAGTAATGTTATAAAAATATTTATATCAATAATTATGAGTTACGAAAAAGTCTCATTGTTACTAATTGCCGTTTAATGCTAATGTCAGTGAAACCTTTCATCAAATACTCTAGCCGTTTAAATATTGCGTTACTACTCATTTTTTTTTCTTTAAGCATTTTTTTCATGTGTGCATTATTGAAAACAAAGTAGGAAAAAATTAATTATTTTTATAAGAAATATAAATAAAATCTTTTCTGGGGATGCAGCTAATAAAAAATCGTTAAATCGTGATTATCAGTAAAAGCAATAAAAATATAATTGACAACATGGATTGGTTTGACTGGTTCTTCTTCAAAAGTCTAGGTAATTTTTAGCTAATTTTTTATATACTTTATCGTGCCACATATACTTATTTATTATTTCAAAATAACATAAAATAATAACATAATAAAATAATAACCTAAAATTTTTCCTGTGAATGCTACAAAACTTACAATGCAAAAACATGTAAAAACAAAACACCTTTACAATTTCAACGTTAAACATCTAAACAACACTTACAAAAATTTCATATAACCCCTTAGTTGACGATTATGGAAAGCTTTCCAATATCTTCAGAAATGTTTATGAGAAAAGCCAATCGGAATTCTCTCAATCCAATAGGATTCCGAAATCGACTGAGATGTACTTTTCAAAATTTACGATCCAAAAATGAGTTCTGTTGTTTCAGTATGATTTCCAAAAATATAAGGAAGTTATTGTTTTCTAGCGTTCCTGATTGCTCCTTTTCCAAATTATTTCATCCATTCATCTTAAAAAAAGAAATGTTTTCCGGAATCGTGGGTAATATGAGATTATGCGGATTTTTTATAAACATTTCTCCCATATTAAGAAATGTTACTGCATTTGTTGTGTTTTTTTAATGTAGTTTAAATATTTGTATCTTTTGAATAATATTAAAGTTCACAGAAAATCATTATATTAACACAAATTATTTAATGGCTCTTTAAGGCACCTATAAATTGTCTTTCCCTTCATACAAAACAGTTCAGGAAATGAATATTTTTAAATTCATTTTTAAATTAAATGAATTTTTACTTCAAAAACAATGTACTTTATTTTCCTAATTTTGCTTCCCTAAATCTAAGTAAATGAGGATATTTCTTGAAAAATTACTACCTAATAGAGGCTTCGACGCGTAAAAATATAAAAGAAAAAGGAAGACTGTCGTCTTTGTTGTTCTAATTTTTGTTCGAATAATGGAAAAAGAGATTACTTTGAGTAACACTACTGATGAAAGCTTTGTTGTATAAAATTAAATCTGACTCGCATTTAAAAATTAAGGTCAATGTGCCGAAATAGACATCCAGATTATTAAGGACGCGCTTTTTTTTTAACATGCAAGTTGCTGCTCAGTTGTTTTCAAGAAAACATTTAAGAGTGAGATGACGCAAACCTGTGAAGCAACAGATATATGATACAAAAGCTATATCTTCATCATTCTCATACTTTAAATAAAGAAAGAAAAAAGCGTTTTTAGCGGGTGAAAGCGCTGAAATTTATCAAATTCAAAGTATCATAACGTATCTCGGTAAGCTTTCTCCTACAAAAATGGATTATTTACTGTTTTATTTGTTAGATCAAAGATCACGTTTTCTTAAATATAACTTATAGGATCCAGGAACCGGATAACAGTTTAACAAACATATTTATTTTGACGTAAATAGAAATTTTTACAATGAAGAACAACAGTTAAAGCAATTTTGAAATTGAAGCCATGCCTCTAAAATTCACTGTTTAAAAATCCGCTATTGGTCAACGATAAGAAGGACACCCTGTGTATTGCTATACATTATAACTGTATTTGGCGTAAAATTAATCTTACAAAAACATTTACAGTTAAAGGTTAATACTCAGTTAATACGAGAAGCAAGAGAGTTATAAAACTCCTCCTTCATATTAAATCGGTGCCCGTAATACCCGTGTATATAATAAAAAATCTAAAATCATACACATAATTAAAATAATTTCCACGATTAATTGCTCTAATTATCTCAGTGCAAAAATAATTACCTTAATACCATAAAGTTAACATAAAAATATTCACTCTTACTTATATGAGTGTCAATTTTTTTAGATGGGTCTTTGCTTCAGTGTACTGAAATCAAAGTCTCTAAAAAACTACTAATTCTAAAAGAACATGAATGGCGTACAGTAAGGCAATTTATCACTTCCTTTTTTCCGTAAAACTCGGCTAACATTGCAATGCTCACTGCAATTTTTGAGCTTAAGATTTCACACATCTAAACTTTAATAGTGGAATAAGAGACATGAAAAGAATGGTTAAAATTGCTCAGAGTACGGATTAAAAAATAAGTTTAAAATTTGTAAACACAAACAATATTCAAATTACTTAAATGTGTTTTTATTAAAACTAATGATGAACATGATATGCTCGAAAGTACTAGGTTTTTAAATGTATCGTATTGTAAATAAAAATACCTTTAAGTAACTTGAATATTGCTTCTGTTTACAAATTTTAAACTTGTAATTGTAAGGTGAATTTTAAGGATTCCAAGAAATTGATATGTTATATCATTTTTAACTTAATTAAAAAAAGGAATAAAGGCTTTCTTCTATACTCCTTCCTCTTCCCTTTTCATAACTCACTTGTAAGTTTTACAATGAGGTGATATTTGGCGGAGTCCTTATCTTTCTCTTGTTTCTTTCATTCTTCCAAGACCTCAGGATATTAAACTGTATTTTATTGTGTGTGAGGGGAAGTCTCATTGGAGTTTGAAACTTTCTCTGGTAAAACTTATCAACTTTTGAAAGACAGTTATAATCTAGAAATATTGCTAAAAGAGAAAAGTGTACGATAAGAAAGGGATTTCTTTCTCAATTCTACCCTATATTTCGGCGAAAAACACATTGAAATGAACATACATTTTGCTCGCAACAGCCGTGAATCTGCTTTTGTAGCTAGTAAAAATCATAAAATCTTAATATAGTTTAAATGATGAACCATTCTTAACGTATAAATTACTCGTTTTAACCGCGTAACCGTTTTAAACGTACTCGTATTAAACAAGTTCAACTCTATTTATTTTCCTAGAAAAATTAAATTGTATAGTGTACAAAATAAAATGCGGGGGGACTTTTACGAAGAAACGGCGCTGATTCTCTCCTTACAAAATCGTAATGACGCATTTACAAAATCATTTTCATTCCTACATCTCGTTCAGATATTTTCAGGTTTTCGCATTCAAGTGTAAATGAATCAAATGGCGTTTTCCATTTTTCCGAGAAACTGGTATACAGGGCGCGGCAGAAATAACTCCCTGATTTCAAAAACGCAAATGGAAGAGGAATGAAAAATGTAATTCTATAGTTTATTATATACTTTTGGAGAACAATGGCTACTATTTTGTTTCCTCTATTTACAGTTACCTTAAAAATCCTCATAATGTCGATTTTCATTACTTACGCAATTTTGAAATCCTTATATATTGATGTTTTACATTTGCGTAAAATGAGGCTTTGTTTTTAAACATGAGTTTTTTCTTCTGAAAAGTTTAACTTTTACTAGGGAAGGTTCCCAACTGCCATATCAGGATTTTGTCGAGAGTGGTGTCGTTGGAAAGCTCTTATGTGTACAACTACCCGTCCGAATGCAACTGGTGACGAGTTATAGGCCGATGTATTTCTGAAATTTTTTATTTCTGCAGGTCGCCAGCCATGCAAGAAAGACCGTCTGTGTGGTAGATAAGACAGCTTACAGTACAGTTATGTAACCTGTTGTTGCCAGTGTGAAGTTGGTAAAGGTTCCACGTTCCCTCTAGTAAGAAACAGAAGATTGTGACCAGATTTTCACAATCATATATAACTAATTGGACTACGCTGACTTGGAATATGCTTTAAAGAACATCAGGAACTAACTCCTCGCCCACCTTCGATGACTTGCGTCGATATGCTTTTCAAAAGACTTTAATTGGATACACGGATCCAATCTTTCGAAACAGGCATGCTTTATCTTAACTAATATCATCTGTGAGAAAATGCGAAACACCCCCTTTTATTGTGTGTACCTGGTGTTGAAAACACTCGTGCTTCAGCCATTTCTATTCAGAAATGCACTACCATCCGTGAAGTTACTTCTTCCACTAAGCATAAACTGTCTTCTCTGTGTAATCCTTCAACTCTCTTTTCTACCACACAGAGTGTCTTTCCTGCATAGCTAGCGACTTGGAGAAATCAATAACTGACAGAAGTACATCGGCCTTAACTCTTTATCAGTTGCATTCGGACAGTAGTTATATACATTTCCTTGATCCCCATGGTAAGAATTTTCCAACGGTACCACTCTCGACAAAATACCGATCTAGCAGTTGGGGACCTTCCCTAGTTAGTAATTAGACTTTTATGTCAAGAATATTACCATTTCAATTTCAATCAAGACCGAAGTTTGTGCAAAATTTGTAGCATAAGTGCCTACGCCTAGTTATTCTCTTGTGAAGATAGACTAGAGTCAAAAGAGTTTTTGAGTTTTGTCTGTTGTCCTGATTTTTTGCGTGACCGAGTCACTATTCTGTCGCATCTTTATTTTTGCAAAGTGCGCTTGAAACTCCAGGAATTTACTTTGAACAATAATATGATAATTAGGTATCTGCGGTCCTCTACCTTGTGTAAATACAGCGGTAGAAATTAGTTTCAGGGGATTTTGTCTCATTTTGCACTTTGTGAAGAATAAGACTGGAGCTTCGTGCTTCCGGAATTTGGATTTAGCTTTCGCCATGTGCTGAATATCCACTATCTATTTTGAGCTTTTTTTGGCATTGAATCTTCGACTGATAGCTTCGATAGCGTGGTAAGGTGTTCACTTTTAGTACTTCAAATAAATGGAATTTTCAATTTCTAATGCAATATTTAAAGTGACATTTTTGGTGTTTTCAGTGACAACTTTAGTGCTAGCTATAGTATTTTTAGTGGTGTAAAGTAAGATTTTTCAGAGTTGCCATTATGCTGTAACTTAGTGTTTGAATTTAGTAAATTTCTTGGGAATAGCATTCTCCCACTCAGAGTTTAGTGTTCAAACTTGTAATTTGATCATCGATTGTTTAATTGTGTATACTCTTCCGCCATTTGACCTATTTATTGCTTTTAAATAAATCATGATATTGTTAATTTTTGTATATGGCTACTTTCTTAGTTGACGGGCCGAAGAGACCACCACAAACAAATGACCTCCGTGTTGTCATGAGATAAACTCAGTTTTTGAAATAAGTTTCTATCACTTCTTTCTTTGAATTTCGTTGCTTTTTCAGTGTTTTCATTATGTTTTTAAGATTTGTAGTTTATTAAAAATATATTAAAAAAAATAACAGCCTTGAAAAAATATAGGTCGTTCTTAAATGTCACGTTTGAGAAGATTAGTCGTCTAAATATTGTTCCAGAAAGAAATTGTTTGTACAACACTCTATTTTTTATACTCATGATTATCTAAAACATTCTTCCAGAACATGAAAAGACAAAATTTTTATTTATGTATTTATATTTTTACTGATATTGACCTGTCTGATGATAGATTCAAAGATTTTTTTTGTTTTGTTTCGTTTTTGAGCAATAACTAATGTCTGACTTTATCAGATGTCATTCATTTTTATCGATGAAATTCTGGTTCTTTTCTTTAGTAACAAATGAAACAAAACATTACAAAAAATGTTCCTTACCCGAATTTTCTGAGAGATAGGCAAAAATGGTTGACATCAGATGCTTCAATGAATCATGTGAATCATGTTATTATGATTTTACACATGTTTAAGAGTTCAAGACCATCTGTCAATAAAAACATACCACCTTAAAATTCATAGCACATTGTCGAAACATATCAGTAAATATTCAACGCAACATCAATTTACATTCCTCGTTTCATTTATCTCATATTATTTGATCGGTTGGTTGCTTAGGTGACTTTAAATTCTACATTAAGACAAGAGAGTACGCAGATGAAAATAAATATACATAATCAAATTGCACAACTATGAAGCTTTATTTTATTTTGCATGAATTATAAAGCATATTTCGGAAAGAAATCCAAGGGAATTATTTTTGAGTTCTAGTCTCATCTATATTTGATAATAATTCTTAGATATGTACATATCCATTATTTCATATTAATATATAATTTAAAAATCATTACAAAGATTTAGAATCGAAGAAGATTTGGAAACTGCAATAAATAATATATTAAGACAGGAAAGAAATAAAACAATATATTTTCAACGACTTGTAAAGTATGGGAAATGTTTCATCAACCCTTAAACAGTTTATTACATATTTGCAGTTACTCATTCATTTGATGAACTACAATCAATCGCCCTATTTTCAAGATTGCATTATTTTGTATGATATATGCATAATGGCAAAAACATAGCAGAAAGAAACAATAAAAGTACATATATTATTATTTATTATCATATTGGTAGCAAGCCTGTTCGGGGATGCCCGGGATTACGTTGAAGCTTTAACTAAAAATTGTAGATCACTTCAGTTTATTTAATCAATAATTCAATGCCAAAGATTTTAATTCAACAAAATTTTTTAAACTTTCATATATCTTATATCTAAACCCTGTACCGATCTCTCTGATCTCACTAAATATTAGGTACTTATATATCCTATTACGCTAAATAACGTACAATTAAGCGTAATAGGATAAGCAATGCTGTTCATGTAGTGTAACCTATTACCACAATAATACATTATAGAAAAGATCCTGTTAAAAAAATAATAACATTTTACGTAAAACAAAAAGAGCAAAATTATAAACAGCGCAGCGAAGACGGTGCAAAGAAAATGGAAATCTATCTAGTATGCCTCACACTGAAACCAGACTGTTCAGTCAAAAACCTGAATGGTTAGTGACCAAATAGATGTAGTGAGTAGAAACATTTTAGCTTTATAAAAATTTCTAAATTTTTATATAATTATTTTACTTTTAAATTGTACATCATTGTTGTAATTTATTATACCATAATGTACCACTATTTAAATTTATATCTATGCTCTTCTTGTACGCACGTATCTTTTATTTTAGTAATTAAAACTTATTGACGACTTACCGATTAAAAAGAAAAAATGTCTAAATAAAAAGAAATCTTTTTTTTTTCACCTTCACACATACACTCTACATTATCAACTCCCCCCCCCCCCCCCCATTAACAAATTGCCTAGAAACATTACCTTTATTTAAATGTGGCCACAATCATTTGCCAGTCAAAATCTCGCCGGTTATAAAACAAAATCGAAACCAAATTTGTCTGTTGTATGGAGAAAGACTTTTCGCTGATGCCCAGAACGTCAAGAGAAACTATGCAGGTGTCATGTTATCCCAAAATAAATAAACGTTACTTTGTCACTTTGTCACTTTGGAACAACCATCCGACAACATCAGGTGGGGCTTATAAGATTTTTGACGGGGCGAATTCTCATCTGGTCTTTCCCCTCTTAGCTTAATGATAAATAAATATAGACAGAAGTAAAGGGCAAATCCCCCCCCCCCCATCATAAAAATTTCGAATACAGAAATTTTAAATGTAATATAGTTTGTATTAATATTAAAGTATTATGAAGTCTAGAGGGATTTCAAGAAGTTTCTAGAGGGGGACGCATCAGCCATACCTTGTCCCCACCTGTGAACGGCTCTGGTTAGAACGTCCTACTGCAATTTCTGCTGAAGTATAACATTACCACCAATTTCCACGCATATTCGGGCTGAAAGAAATGTAAACTATTTCATGCTTGAACTTTATGTTGAACTTTAGACCATGTGTAACGTAGGTTGAATGAGTTAGTTGTATTCTGCTCATTTCTATCAGTAATAAAGATGTTTAATCATTTCGTTCGTCTGGACAGGGAAAAATAATTGAAGGAGGTTTGGTGACAAAAAAAAAAAAATGAAATCCTGGAGGATATTTAGTGAGGGCTTATGAGGAGTACGTTTATCATATCGACTGTGCTGGTAAAATAAAGCCAACTCTTTCGTTTAATTTTATCTTTATGTTTTGTAATTAACATTATTACTATTTGTTAATATGCGTGAAAGTATATAAAAATATTTTAGGGTAAAAGATTCGGAAAACAAATTGTATAATGTGATTTGTACGGATACTCAATAAATTTCACAAGCGGCTAAAAAGAAATTGAATGAACAGAAAAAGACTTTGTGATATTTGAGTGCTAGAATTATAATTGATGATGGTTTTTATCACGCATTCATCCTATTCTCAAAGACAAATATTATTGTTAATTCACGTAATAAAGCAAGAATTTTAATTAATTTATGTATAAAGTTCAGTTCACACCTTAAAACTTAAAACTTAAATTTCTTTATTTTTAAAGGTTAGTTTATATTTAGCAAAATGTATTTTCTCATCCTACAATGTCGTCGAAAATATTCGGTTAACATATCGGACAGTTCAAATGTAGGACTGATTATATATCTAGCGAGCGATGAATTTATTGTGCATAGGAATTTATATTGGCAAATGGTAGATTTACTTGCCTGTGTAAATATGGAGTCTTAAAAAAATTAAGACGTATTCTTATATAACACTTGAACCTGTGATATTTTAAATCATAAAGAACTTCGAGAAACATAGGAAGCTTTTCTCACCTTCCTGCCTTAGAAATATTTCAGATGTAAACTAGAAATTCTTCTTAATTCATTCATAAACAAGCAAGGGAATGGTACATACAGATGTAAGATTAAGAGAATTGTTGAACCTGGAATATTTAATCATTATTGTTCTTTGGTAAGAAGACAATGCATACTCCATTGTTGCTTTGTCGCTACTTCTAATTAAAAAAATTTAAACAAGGCGATAAACAATGTAAAAGGGAATTGTTCCTGAACATTTGTTTTGATATATTGTAAGTCTTAATTTTGAATGTTTAATTTGTGACTAGAATCCTTATAAAATGTTAACATTTTATTTAAAGAAAATAGAAAATGAAAATATTATCTAAAACTTCGGGAATTTTCTTAAAACATAAAATGTTTTCCAAATTTATAAAACTGTTCCCTCCTGCCGATTAAAAAGTGTCTCAAAGAGTAAAATGTCTTTAAAATTTCAAATATAAACTACATCCAGGAACCTAATTATAAGTCACAAAAATAAGTTTAAGGAACCAATTACCATACTAGAGACATAGAGGAAACAATTAATGGAAAGCGACACTTTTGTCCATCCGTAATAATTATTCTCCTATATTTTTACTCACTTCTCTTAGTAAAGTCGTTGAGCACGTCCTGTGATGGAACAGCGTAGCAGCAGCGTATCAATTGACACCGCAAAATTTTATTAATATTCTTCATTTAACTTCAGCAAAGAATTTCTGAGATTTTTGAAGCCGAAGAATACTATAAAAATTTAGTGGTGACAACCGCTCAACTGCTGTGTCACTGTTTCATCACTGCACGTCTTAAAAGTCCAACTATAGGGCCACATGCAACAAAGCAACATTCTCATGTCTGAAAAATTTGATTGTAAGACCAAACATTCCGCACAATATCAGCTACTTCATGTTGTAGAATTTCTAAGTGGAAAACGGAATAGATCCCAGTTACGACCACATTTTTAGCTTCGCAAAGGCATTCGGCAAAGTCTGGAATGAGGTCCTCATATAGAAATTGACTAAAATTTTCGTCTAGACTAGAGTTCTATTATTGACTTAATGTACTCTTACCTTTGAGGTCTTACTTTTCGCGTGCATATAAACAACATTCTTTCCATGCTATTTTTAATTATCGTGGACATTTTTCAGGGAAGCGCCTTGGGCCCTCTATAGCTAAACTTATTTTTAATTACATACTACGTCTCATTTATACCCATTTAACACTTTGTGCGGACGATACATCTATTTACTCATCTATACACGACCCATGCACATCCTATAAAAACTTACAAACACATGCCAACGCATTCATGAACTGGTGCATCCTGTGGCACTTCAGGATCCACGAAAATAAAATTTATCCAAATCTTATTACTACCAATAATATTAATATCCTTGGTCCAACGATGCAAAGTATCTGGAGGGGGGGGGGGGGGATCATTCTCGATAAAGACTGACCTAGAGTTAACATATCCTCAACATCAGAGGAAAGTCGTAGGAGCATCTAAAGCTCTTGATTTTCTTCTCATTAGTTCATCTCCCGTATGTATCTATAATAAATTCCTTCTCTATAATGCATGCATTCTATCCATCATGTAAAATCCCTGTCCGATCTAAGGCTTCAAATGCAAAACTAGACGGAAAACCTGAGCAATCGTCATAATAAACATCTGCGTAAAGCTAGAAATACTTCTATCTATCTTCGTGTTCAACTATAAGAAGAGACCTTTGTACTTGTTCTTTCAGTAAAAGAGTTAACCAACTTGCCAATATATATATATATATATATAACCATTAATTAAACATTACCGACCATCATAAAAAACTGCAATATTGTGAAATGACAATAAAAATGGATACCATAAACCTATAATATAGAACTGCATGTATAATGTAAAGTGCCTTATACATAATTACAAGAATTAATATGGAAAAATTAGAATATGGATACCGAAAAAATTGAAAAACTTATATATTGAATTACGTTTTCAAGAGTACAGAATTCAATGATACGATATAAGCAAATCGGTTGTTTTCTGTGAGAAAAAAGCTAAAAGCTGAATTTTTTTTCTCCTTATCTATATATATATATATATAATCTTTTCAATACAATTGTTGCGGAACTGAAGGATTATGAGGCATTTGAAACCTCCTAAAGGAGGAACCTTAGATGTATATTAATTATTGAGGATGAGTCTTGAGCTACTCACAAATTGCAATTTTTTCCTTTTGTTCCTTCTCTTTTGATTCAGCAATGCTAAAGCACAAAAACTGACTTCTGCTACACTTATCATAAAAGCATTTAAAAAAACAGACTATTACATTGTAACAACAACATTTTTAGATCTGTGGCTTTTCCCTCTCTTTTTTTATTTTATGTCTTCTAGACATAAATTTGAACCACTATTAGTATATTTTTTACATTAATTTAATTTAATACATTTAATCATTAATGTTTTCTAGTTAAATTGTAGCTTCTATGGGTTCCGTCCAAGGAAACTACTAGTAAGCTCCAGGATGTTGCTAGTGTAAATATGTATTACAACAGCTGAGGCCCTTTCCAGGGCCAGGTTTAGGACTGTCGTTGGAGAGCAGTGGAGTTCACTGCCTGCTTTAACTACTCTAGGGAATTCATCAGTCTTAATTAAACGTTTTTTAGTTGTAATTACAACTACAGTTAGATCTTTTTTTTTGTATGGTTCCAAATAATGGTGATATAATCTCATCTACAGGCTGGGCATAAAGCTGATGTCAATTCGCTATCTGTTAAGCTGCCTACACTGTTCGAGCTCTATTCTAAATATATATAATACAAAATAGATAATTAGAGAAAATATTGTTGCGGGATACGTTTTACTTATTAATTATAAAACATTCGATAAAAAAATGCAAATCCCATAACTTTTCTTAATGAAATAAAATATTTGATTGACATTATTGAACTAATTCATCTGAGCAATTATTAAATTTTTTGAACAAAAAGAACTAGTCTATCATGGGAGGGATTCAATTCCACGTTTTATACGTATAGAAACACCATCTGTTGGGTGATAAACACCAAAATCTAATAAGCACAAATTTTCGTAAAGGTACAAACAAGTATGAAGTTTCTTAGAATCACGTGCATTTATTTTTGAGTTACAGAGCTCACAAAATTTATGTAGCGCACGCACACACAGAGATAGAGAGGTAGACATTAGTTAAAAATTCATCAAATCCCGAAACCTGGACTAATGGGATCCATCGAAAATCCGGTCTAAAGCTTTCACGAATCAAAAATGTTTTCTTATTAATGTAGAATATAGTAAGATATTTTTTAAATCCCAGATATAGACATGCGCGTCTATTTTGGTAACTGACTCTTGATGATTAAAAAAAGAAAAAAAAAAACATTTTTATTTGATTTCGGTGTATAAACTTTGATATCAAGTTATACTTTAGCACCCCTTTTGCAATCCACGATAGAAATGATGGATGCGTGTGAAAACCAGAGTTTTTATGTATTTAAGAAGAGCGCCATCTAGCAATTCACCGCTTGCAATACGCCTATTTCACTATATGACGAAAATTGCTTGCTTAGATGAATTCTATTACCCTTTTATGTTTTGCCTGTGAATTTCAATTCATCCCTAATTCCTCTAAAGGAAATTGGTCCAATTTAAAATCCGCCCAAATCCACACTTTCTTCTGAGCTCATTTTATTGTCAAATAAAGTTATTTACTTTGCAGTTTTAATCCGTATTAGCATATTAGTTACGGACAATATTCCGTCATAAATAAAAGCCGCAATCATTTACTATATAATGTGTTGTAAACAGGGTTCTCTACCACAATCAGAAAGCGAGCAGTAGCGCTTCACTGCTTGAGTTACGATACGACCATTACATTCTTTGGTGCTTTGAGATTGTATAGATGTGCTCTGTATCTCCTTAAGCATCTACCCATGATTCCATAATCTCCTTCTATACTTTGAACAACAACACAGTAAAAATACTATCCATTTTGAACGTTTTATAGGATCAGAAATCTTATGTATACTAATTTTAAATATAATACTGTATATTTTGTAGCATGTATAATTAATTGTCAGGTATATCTTAAATTAACTGAAAAGATGGCAACGAAAATATTTGAGCCAAAGAATGATTAGTAACAGAGCAAGTTTCCTAATTTTAACCACTGTTGTGATATTCTTTCTTAATATGTTACATTATTAAATTTCTTTTTGAACGTATCTCTACGGATTTTCAAGATTATAATGAAATATTTTCTCCGTTACAGCAAAATGTCAAAACAATGCTACTCAATTCTTTGGTTTCTGAATAAGAAGGTCTTGTAAATTTTACAGCCGAGAAATCGAGAAAAATATATTGTATCAGAAAGTTACACGTATAGAATTTTAAAAATAGTAATAAAATTTGAGAAAACATTTCAGGGACAGAGACTAAATTAAAAAAAAATATTTCTTTTAGTTGTTAACTATAAAAATATTTTAAGTTGCGAGTAAATGAAATCTTAAAAAAAAAAAAAAAAACGAATAATTAGTTTGAAAAAATGTTGTATTGTGGAATTTCTTTTACTAAAATATTTTTTAAAGTCACATTTTCATTATTAATTTTAAATCGCTACACTTATTTCATATATTTAATATATGTTTTTCTGTATTGTTACCGAGACAAACAATTCAAACTTCAACCAAACAAAAAAAACTAAAAATTTGAAGAATCGTTTCCTGATATAGCATGAACGATTACAACATTGTAGTGACACACCATTCCTAAAATATTCTGTAAATCTTTCAAAAATCATTTGGTGAAGGACCAATCAGATACCACTGTAAACATTAAGTTTCCGAAGTTTACTGAAACATTTCTAAAATAAAAAGCCTCTTTGCTGGCAAAAAATTTTAGAAGAAAAGATTCTGTGAATTTCGAAACATTTTTGTTCTTTAGCTCACAGGCAATCAAAGCCTGAGAGTTAATGTGCCTGCAGGTTCAGTATGTACGTAACGCGATAACTCTTGATAGAAATATTCGATTTGCTTCAAATTTTGTAAATAGGTTCATTCTGATAATGCGCTTCACTAATTAGTGTTGTGGGTTCATTGGTTAAGTATAAAGGGGGGAACGGGGCTACACCTCCCCCATAATTTTATAAATTGGTTATTCATGAAAAATTATGCGATTTGCTTCAAATTTGGTATACCAGTTTATTCTGATAAGGCGCTTCTTTGATTAGATTATGAAGTTCATTGCTTAAGTATAAGGGGGGAACTGGGGGCTGATCCACCTCCCTATTAGCCACAGACATATAGTTCTAATTACAAAGATGTTTTAAATGAGGTTAAGAAATATTTTAGAAGCGATTTGGGTCAATAAAAACATTTCTTAAAAAATTACGAAATTTAAATTTTTATGCGGTCCCCTGGTCCTATAAGTTATATTTAGTAAAATTTTCCTGTTACACTGACAAGTAAGACAAAAAAAAAAAAATCCTGTTCATATAACCCTAAAATTGACCGAGTTATGAAACTTATAAATGCATGACTTATACCACTTTTGTGCATCTGAACACAAATGAGTTCGGCCATGGTTTGAGAGGTCATATACCAACTGCTTAAAGTTTAGTCATTCAGCGTAACTTTGATCCGCATTTTCTCTATTTTCGTATGCCCCACTCTTATTTTAAGAATATTTTCGCAACTAGGGGCATAAAAGAGAAGAAATGATCCTAAATTATTGTTTGACTATCAAAAATTAAGGAATAATAAGGATAAAAGCAATAAAAAATGAATTTTTTTCCTGGTTCAAAGTTACCCAGCCATTTAGGGTAACTTTGCACCATGTGATAAATATTATATAAAATAATTCATTATAAAAAAAGTATTATAGTTAGGACAACTTTAAACCCCAAAAAATGTTTTCAGATATATAAAGACTCCGAATTTACATTTCCCAACATCACAAGATTTGTATAATTTATGATATTACAACAAATATTATGCATAAGAAAAGTGGAAGAAGAGAACCATGAATATTTAGAAATGAAAAAAACTGTTTATTGTTCATATAAAACATAAAAATGAAGTGAAAAACAATTTTCAATGTTTTAACTCAATAATATAACCATAGTTACAGTAATACATACTAGTTACTAGTATTGTTCAAACAAGAATAAAAAATGTCGAATGTGTGAAATGTCAAATTTGTATAACTCCACCCCAAAAAACGCCTTTAAATGAATTTTATGTATTTTACACATATTTGTGAAAATATTTCCATGTTATATCTAATGCACATTTTCGGCATTTACATAAAATATACGTGCAAATATGTGAATTTTTTTACAATAGCACCTATAATCAGTAAATTATAAACATCAGTATAACTTTGAGCCGGCTCAAAGTTACCCTGAAAATGTGGTAAAATGTTAATGCCTTCATATTTTACTTTTCATTAACTATTAATAAATAAATAATTACAAAATATTAACACATTTATAACTTTTAGATAATAATATATCTGATAAATGAGTATATTGTTACTTACTATGAAAATTTAATTGGATTACAACAACTTCAAAACAGCATTCAAAATTAACTTGAAAACAGTACTTCATAAAAATAGTTAGATGATGCAATTAATTGCGCATAATGTTGCTAATTTATTTTCTAAAATAAAGAGTAGAAATCCCAGTTTAGAACCTTACCAACAGAGCACAGTTCTGGAGTTTATTTAGTCTTTTGGAATCAAAAATATTGAAAAATAGGTGGTACAAAGTTACACCCCATGGTTCAAAGTTACCCTGAATGACTGTATTCGAAGAACTTATTTCATGTGTATCTGCGCTTTGAAAAAATTCGTACAAATATTACGATTGAGTTAACTTTTATTAAGTCTCTGGATGCCTAAAATAATTGTATTTTAACATATGTTTTATTTTGCAAGGATTTGCATAGCTTCTTTTCATGATTTCTTTTAACAAAAACTATGTTATTTTTATAAGTTTTTATTTAACTTCAAAGATCGTAAGTATGTTTTTCCAGTTCAAAATTTGCACTTGAACCTTAACTCATTTTCAAATATCCGATCGAGATTAAATTTTACATACTGACGTAAAACCGATGACAATCTAAGATGATTTATGATTTTCGGTCGTTACCATTTATACTTATTTTACAGGATAACACAAAAAATTTCGGATAGATTACCGACAAGAATTTTAAGAAAAAGTTTTAGATTAGGTAACACAAGACTGCGATGGCTGTGTTTTTTAACTTTTATGTATTTTTTAGAACTGAATCCGAAAAGTACCTTAATTTTTAACTATCATGTCAGGATTTTTCGCAAATCACAAATTGTCAAAATTACAAGATTGGATACTATAAAATAGAGGAGATGGCTGTGCTTTTTAACTTTTGATAATTGATTTTTATGTACTTTTAGCACGGAATCTGAAAATGACATTCATTTTTAACCATCACGTTTGAATTTTTTTGCAAATCGTAAATGTCAAAGTTAAAATATAACGAAAATATGATAATATAAAACTTCTTTTATTTTATTTTTATTTTATTTAATTCAATAATTTATTAAACTTTTTGGCTTATACTGAGATTCTTACAACTAAACAGCTGAGGGGTCCGATGAGGTGGGGAGGGAGGGTCATTTTAACTTTCAAATTTTTAACTTTGAAATTTACAATTTGCGAAATGTCCTGGCGTGATCGTTAAAAATGAAGGTCATTTTCCGATTCAGCGGTAAAAAATACATAAAAATCAATTATCAAAAGTTAAAAACACAACAATCACATATATTTTATGGTATCAATTTCCCAATTTTTTCTTTTTTTAACTCTAAAATTGGAGATTTGGTAAAAAATCTTTACGTGAGGGTAAAAAATGAAGGTCACTTTCGCATTCAGCGTTACAGACATAAGAATCAATTATCAAAAGCTAAAAAACATGACACAACTCAATTTTTGGAGGCTAGTGTAATCTAGTAACATTTTAAAGTCTGTATCATTTTGTAAAGAATTGGGGTTGTTAATTTTCCTCATTTTATTTAACAAAAATTCAGTTATTTTTTCTTCTTATGTTTATTACAAATTGTATATTTTGCATTAATATGTCAAAAGGATTAAAGGTTGCAAATTTATATAGCAATTTTGATTTTCTTCTCAACCATTTTAGGTAGCTTTCTTTACAAAAAACTACCTATTGCAGCCGTTCGGAGGAAAGCGATTTCAAAAAATTTTGGTATATTTTCATCGATCATGACCCCCAGACCCCGAAACCACCCTCCGTTCAAAATTGATATATATATATATATATCTGACGTATGTCACACTGTAACTCCCGTAATTATGAACCGATTTCGATGTAATTCGGTGTGTACATAGTACATACCAATGTCTCGACCGAGTTCGTTGGCCAGCTTCATCCGCCATTTTGTTTCAAAATGGCGGCCATTTAAAAATTGTAAAAAAAATTAAAATTTGAAATGTGGTACCAAAAAATTGAAAATGGAAAAATATTTTTTTCTTATGTATTTGACCTTTATACAAAGACTTCGTAGCAGTTTTTGTTTCGTCTATATCTTAAAAAATGGCTGAGTTATAGCATTTTGAATTTCTAGCGAAGCTGACATTTTGAAACGTCCTGAAATTTGTCACGCGATAAAAGGCGTATTTATGAACCGATTTGGATGTAACTTCGTTTATACATAGTACAGACTAATGTCTCGACCGAGTTCGTTGGCCAGCTTCATCCTCTATTTTGTTTAAAAATGGCGGCCATTTAAAATTTTAAGAAAAATTTAAATTTGAAATGTGGTACCAAAAATTGAAAATTGAAAAAATATTTTTTTCTTATGTGTTTGACCTTGATAAAAAGATTCGGGAGCAGTTTTTGTTTCGTCTGTATCTTAAAAAATGGGTGAGTTATAGCAATTTGAATTTCTAGTGTGGCTGACATTTTGAAACGCCCTGATTTTTGCCACGTGATAACAGACGTATTTATGAACCGATTTGGATGTACCTTGGTGTGTACATAGTACATACAAATAACTCAACCGAGTTCGTTCGCCAGCTTCATCCGCCATCTTGTTTCAAAATGGCGGCCATTTAAAAAAAAAATTTTTTAATTAAATTTAAAATGAGATACCAAAAAATTGGAAAATGAAAAAGAGTTTTTTCATATGTAATTGACCTTAATACAAAGATTCCGGAACAGGTTTTGTTTCGTCTATATCTAAAAAAATGGCTGAGTTATAACATTTTGAATTTCTATTGTGGCTGACATTTTAAAACGACCTGATTTTTGTCACGCGATAACAGGCGTATTTATAAACCGATTTGAATGTAACTTGGTCTGTACATAGTACATACCAATGTCTCGACCGAGTTCGTTGGCCAGCTTCATTCGCCATCTTGTTTCGAAAGGGTTGCCATTTAAAAAAAATGTAATTTAAAATTTAAAATGAGGTATTAAAAAATTGGAAAATGAAAAAGATTCTTTTTATGTGTTTGGCCTTGATACAAAGATTCTGGAGCAGTTTTTGTTTCTGATAATTTGTTCTTTTGTTTATATCTTAAAAAGTGGTTGAATTATAGCACTTTGAATTTCTATCATGGTTAACACTTTGAAACGATCTTGTATTTGTCTCGCGATATCACACGTATTCGCCTATTTCGATGGAAGAAGGCATGTGGATAGTATACATCAATATCTCGACTAAGTTCGCTGGCCAGCTTCATCAGCCATCTTGTTTCAAAATGGCGGCCATTAAATAAAAAAATATATATATTTAAAGTGAGGTGCAAAAAAATTAGAAATTGAAAAAGGTTTCTTTCTTAAGTATTTGACCTTGATATAAGGATTCAGGAGCATTTTTGTTTGTCTTTATCTTAAAAAATGGCTCAGATATAGCAGTTTCAATTTCTAACGTGGGTGACATTTTGAAAAATTTGATTTTTTGCCTGCGACAGCACTCGTATGTATCAACCGATTCCGATGTGAGTGAGCATGTGCACAGCAATTACTAAGGTCTCGACCAAGTTCATTGGTGAGCTTTGTTGCACCCATTATGTTGTTTTTCTAATTTCGCGAAATTCTCATTCATAATGATTTAGTATTGATAAAAATTAGTATTGAATCTCCTACATTCGGTTTCCACTTAATTGAGCTTCGTGTGTTTGAATAATGTAAGTTGGCTTTTTTAAAATAAGGAATATGAAAGCTACCTCTTCCTCCCGGCACTGGCCGGAAGGACTTTTTTTTTATAAGCCTGACGAAATTATATACTAAATTTGTAAATAACCCCTAATTTGCAACAAAAAAATATGCTCCAACTTTAAATAACTCTTACTTGGTCAATTTTAATCGTACAATAACGGGACTTTGTTTGTTTTACTTGTCAGTGTAACAGGTAAATTTTATTAAATATAACTTATAGGACCGAAAGACCGTATACAATTTTAAATTTCGTAATTTTTTAAGAAATATTTTTATTGACCCAAATCCCTTTTAAAATATTTCTTTACTTCATTTAAAACATTTCTATATCTGTAACTATATGTCTATGAATAACGGTTTAGGAATTAGCCATTGGACACCTTTGAGAGTGGACACCCTGTATACTAACGATTAATCTGCCGCAAACCTGCTTATATATGCCTTTAAAACGTCAGTTTCTATCAAAATTTCAATTCATAAACTAATCGAACAAAAACTAAACTCAAAACTAAACTCGAAAATAAAGCATGAATTTTATGAACCTGAATCTTTTTAAACATTTCTATTTCTTATAAACTTTAAAAAACTAAGTTGAAAGTTGTTTTTCTATTTTTATCAAAGGTGATTTTTTTGTAAAATTGTGTCGGAAAAATTTACACAAATGAATAAAAAATACTTCGATTACCACAAAATTTTTAAATTATGTTTTAAATATATATTCAAAGGAAGGAGACAATGCTTATGCTGATTTGTTGAAAAGTTCGAGTTACACAGTTTTAATTTATCAAAAATTAACGTTTTTCAGGTATTTTTTTGTTGTTTGTCTTTTTATACCCGTAACTTAAAATATTTACGTTATTGTCATAAAAATAGTCTAGTTCATGTACAACATTATTGTATTTATTATGGAATTCACAAAATGTATTTAGATTCAATAGTTTTAAATTTAAATAGTTTTACGAAAATAGCAATTTTTCTGTTAATATTATACTATTTTTTTAAATAAAATTTAAAAAAATTAAATTACTTATTTGTATGTATTATTTATTACTTATTTGTATTTATGTTACATATTTTTAATAATAATTAGCAATTTTAAACTTAAAATTAAAAAAATAAAAAAAAATTGTTCCGAAGCCATGCAGATACCTTAAGAAAATCTAATAAATCTATTGATGATGAAAAAGTGGGTAACTCTTTTTAATTTTAATTTGAGACAAGCTGCATATCAACTCTTTGGGTTGCATTTGCATTGTATGACATATTCTGATAGATTTCGTTTAAAAATAAATCTAATTTTCTTCTAAATTAAAAAATATTTATAATGATAGTTTTATTAAGTTTCTTATTAAAAGTAGGAAATTATATGCTAAATGTAGTTTAACTGAAAATTACGAAAATTACATTTTTTTTTTCAAATTACGCAGTTTTGATGCAATCATAGTAGAGTGCTTTTATAAAAGAATGACGATATACGGATAAACAAAAAAAGAAAAATTTATTGGCCAAGGAGATTTTAGATAAAAAATTGGGGAGAGTGCTATTATATCTTATAATCTGAAATTGAGCTTTGTCAACACTACCTGTGGATAATGCCTCAGATCTTGTAACGCTGGATTGACTGATTTATTTGTGGATCGACCGATGTTTATGCATTCGCGCCATTATGCAACATTAGCTTTGGGAATTTATTGAGGTAATTTTTATGTATAATTATTTTTTTAAACATGGTTCTGAGTGTGTTTACCCTTTAATAAGAGTAATTATTAAACAGGCAGGAAACCCTAAAGCAGCAACAATTGACTTTGCAAAAGAGGATGTATTTAAAAAAAAAAAGGGGATTGTTGCTATTCATCGGAAGAATAATGTTCCAACCAAATAATATCGGTGAGTAATTTTTATTGCTGATATATGAGTATTAAATTTTCAATTTTGTTTTCTTATTAACTAAAAGCGTAAGTTAAAAAAAATAATATAACTAAATAAATTACTTGTATGTGCATTTTTTTTTTTAAACTGTTGGGTGAAATACTTTGAAAATTCAAAAATATCTGTGACATTTCTTAATGATATCCATATATAAAGATTAAAATTTATGTTATTAAAAATGAAATTGTTTGTGTCAATAACTAAAAAATTTTTAGTTTTTATGCTTCAAATACAAAAGCTTGCGCTTTTCTTCCTATGGCATTTGTTTATCATAAAATGCATATGACTTACATAACTACGTTTGCATTCATCTGTCTGTAATGCAGATATCGCAAATTTTATAATATCCATAATTATTATACTTAAAATGGTGAATGCAATCACATATGCATAAAATATTCCAACATATAAGTGGAAATGAAGATTAGTGATACGATGAGGTTATGCAATTTTAGTTTTTATACTTCAAATACACAAGATTGCACTTTTCGTTCCATGAAATGCATATGGCAGTAACTGTTTATGAAAATTTCAAATAAATGCCTGTATATACATAATATCTTTCTAAAAAATAATATTTATCAAATATAAAAATACCACAGTGTAAAAAAAAAATCTGTAAAGTTACTAAAGTTTTTCTAGGAAACTGGGATTCCAAGAAATTTTTATGTAACGGCAACAAGAAAAAATCCTGTAACAGCGTCTGTTACAGGAATTTTTCTTGTTGCCGTTACATAAAAATCTCTTGGAATCCCAGTTTCCTAGAAAAACTTTAGTAACTTTACAGATTTTTTTTTACAGTGCATTATGATAATTTTATTAATAAAATAATGTTTCAAGCAAAAATATATTTTGTTTAAACTATCCAAACGAAAACCAACCGCACGTTGCAACATTTACGCCCTCCTTTTTTGTTGCATTGGTAGGTCAAAAATAAATGTTATGATATCAGTAATAACTTTTATTAGAGATTTTTCAAAACTCCATTTAAATAAAGCACTAAAATTCGGTAAGTCTGAAATATTGTAACATATTTAAAGTGCACTCTTTGGAATAATTCAGAGAAATATATAAAGAGATCAACCAGAAAATTTATTGGTCATTAAAAATTTAATAAAACTTGACTTATATAGAAAAACTCAATATTTATTTATTTAGTTAGTTTGTGTGTTTTATTTAAAATTAATTTTTATTTTAAAGATATTTAATATTTAATGAATTTAATATTAAAATTATTTAACTTTGAGTTTTATTATTTATTTATTGCCTTGTGACTGTTACATAGAATGCCGCATGTATTTTATTATCGTATAAGTGTTTTATGTCAAGGCTGTCGAATGTGGACATTGTGAGCAACTTGGCGCTCTTTGACGGTTTCTTTGGCCGATTTTTGAACGTTTCCTGTTGCTACTTTCTTTTTATAAATTCCTTATTTGCCCCCCATCTCCTTTACTATGTAAATACTTTTAAAAATAAGTACATATGTACATACCATTAAAAATTTGGATTAAGAAAAAGAAATTTATTTAAAAAAAATATTTTAATCTAATTGCAGCATTGTAATGTCGAAAAGTAAGGAAAACAAAAATTAATAGTGGCAGGAATGAAAAAAATATAAGAAAGATATCCACACTAGTCGCGTTACATTCTTAATACATGCATCGCCAAATTAGGTATTCGTTTTTTTTTTATCTATATACATGTATAGGACTGGCGGGAAGATATATGTTTTTAGACGGGACCGTTGCATTATGGAAGCCTTTATGGCTAAACTGTAAGATGTAGGTGAGACTGGGGAGGATTGACCATAGGGGAGGTTTGACCCCCCCCCCCCCCCCCTACTGTTTTCATATTTAATGGAATTTCAGTATTTTGCCAATAGGTGTCAACAAAGCAACTGAAATGCTCAAACAATAGTCTTCGTTTCATGCAGATAATTGAAACAGGTGTGGAAAAATCAATCGGGAAGAGTTTTTCAACTTAAAAAGTGTATTTTTTTTAAACATTTTGTAATATTTTCTCATAAAATATGGCGTAGAAATTTAAGTAAGCAGATTTTAAGTAATGCAGAAAGATTGAGCTTTCATTCCAGGAATAAAGATTTAGAGTATATTAGGCTAAACATAACCATGTGCTATTCTTTAAAAAGTGCCTATGTGGGGAGGCTTGGACCAATCCATGTCAGAGAGTGTTGACTAGGTGGTCAAAGCTCCCTTAATTAAGTGGTTTTTTTTGGAAATCTTTTTATGATACTCTGTAAATAATGAAGGGTTAATGGTTATATTCTTAAAATAATATAAATTTATTCTATAAAGCTGCGAAAAAATGGGGGTATTACAAAGAAAATGTTTAAAATTGATAAAAGGAAGATGTGAAAAATTGTTATAGAAGCAAGAAAAAATTTGGTGAAATATAAATTGGAAAGTTAATAGGAACTTTTATTTCATTTAAATAGTACCCATAGTAGGTAAATAGAAAGAATGGAAAAGACTAGAAAGGATGGAAGCAGCAGCCTTAAGAATTGTTAAGGGTTCTTGCCTCTTCAGAAGAACCTAACATCGATCAAAACACTTTAGGAAGTTATGTACACAAATTTCGCGAAGATTAACACAATGAGAGGAAGCCAAACTACGTGGTAGCTACTGTTGCCAGGTCGAGTGTCACAAAAAGTGGGTGTTTAAAACGGGATTTTTCTCCTGTGTCTTGAATTCCGTCTAAGCAAGTTTGTTTATACATCGTATTTTCCCAGATAATTTTTTATAATTATTAAACCATATAGCATAAAGTTATTCTGCCTTTTTTTAAACTGATTTTATTTCCGTTAACAAATATTTCAATATAAAATAAAGTGGGTCAAACCTCCCATATGTAGGAAGCCTTGACCCATTATTTTCTTATGATTAAAATTAATCATTTTTTAAGTTTCTTATATGTTACACTTATGTCGCAATTATTTTGATAACTGATTGTATAACGAATAAAATGATACCTAAAACTTTATTTTATATTCAATACTTAAAAAATAAGAAATCAATAACACATACTGGACAATCGCACCATAAAATATAATAAATAAAGACACAATCTTGCTTAATGGTACACAAAACACGAACTTTAATAAGCTAAAAGTTAACTTCTACGTTTCGAGCTATTTCAGCAACCGTCTTCAGGAAAATATGATGGTAAAAAGGCTCAAAGTTCAGAGACGAAAGCTTCCTGTGCGAGAGATAATTATTCAAAACTTGACCAATGATTTGAATGCAAAAATGTAGTGTTGGCATCTAATGAAAATAAATAATTATTAATGAACTGAGATCAAAGGAATCAAAAGGTCGATTTAAGAAACCACGAGTGCCGCAATCTACACATGAGGGACAAAACAACGTTCAACTAAGTTTTCATTCACGTTTTGGCAGCATAATACAAGTTTAAGCTGAAATATTGTAATTACATGTAGAATTATGACTTTATGAGATTATGCCAGATTTTTGGGATATTATAGGACAAATTATCGTTACAAGGTTTATCTTCACGTGCAATGATTTCAACTGATTCTCTAATTTTACTTTCAAAGGGGTTATTGCACGGAAATATAATTTTTGCTTCACCAAAGTTAATATGGCAGACTTCATTAGCTAAGTAGAACCTAGAAAGAGCTGTATTCTGTTTACGATGTTTAATGTCTCTTCGATGCTCCATAATCTTTTCGTTACAAGGTTTATCTTCACGTGCAATGATTTCAACTGATTCTCTCATTTTACTTTCAAAGGGGTTATTGCACGGAACTATAATTTTTGCTTCAGCAAAGTTAATATGGCAGACTTCATTGGCTAAGTAGAACCTAGAAAGAGCTGTATTCTGTTTACGATGTCTATGTCTCTGTGATGCTCCATAATCCTTTTATTGCACGGAACTATAATTTTTGCTTCAGCAAAGTTAATATGGCAGACTTCATTAGCTAAGTAGAACCTAGAAAGAGCTGTATTCTGTTTAAAGGATTATGGAGCATCGCAGAGACATTAAAAATCGTAAACAGAATACAGCTCTTTCTAGGTTCTACTTAGCTAATGAAGTCTGCCATATTAACTTTGGTGAAGCAAAAATTATAGTTCCGTGCAATAATCCCTTTGAAAGTAAAATTAGAGAATCAGTTGAAATCATTGCACGTGAAGATAAAACTTGTAACGATAATTTATAATATAATATCCAAAAAATCTGGCATAATCTCATAAAGTCATAATTCTACATCTAATTACAATATTTCAGCTTAAACTTGTATTATGCTGCCAAAACTTGAATGAAAACTTAGTTGAACGTTGTTTTGTCCCTCATGTGTAGATGGCGGCACTCGTGGTTTCTTAAATCGACCTTTTGATTCATTTGATCTCAGTTCATTAATAATTATTTATTTTCACTAGATGGCAACACTACATTTTTGTATTCAAATCATTGGTCAAGTTTCGACTAATTATCTCTTGCACAGGAAGCTTTCGTCTCTGAACTTTGAGCTTTTTTACCATCATATTTTCCTGTAAACGGCTGTAGAAACAGCTCGAAACGTAGAAGTTAACTTTTAGTTTATTAAATTTCGTGTTTTATGTACCATCAAGCAAGATTGTGTCTTATTTAATAAGAAATCATTTTGTAAAAAATGGGTCAACCCTCCCCAGTCTCCCCTATATGTATGGTGTTGACAGGTATGTATCGCTACCGTATACTGATATAATGATGTTGAATATTTACAATGTGTTATTGTTCAGATCTGCTGCATATCTAACGTGACGTTAATAATGGCAGCCTTTATTGTTTGCCACCTATTGAGATGCGCCCCTGCTTTTTCAAAGATTGAAAAAACCTGTTTTATATTGTGATTCTGTGCTTTTTCAAACACAGAAATTGGAGAATGGTAAAGAGCCTATCATGTTTTTGCTTTTTAAAAATATTGCATTAAACATTCGAGAAGCAAGATTATATACATAAAAAAGTAGAAAAGTTAAATACAGAGTAACCCAATGTTTTTAAAATTATATAACGAAACTTTCAAAGTATCATAACTTAACTTATAATATTCTATTTACTGGGAAAATCTGAGGATATTTGAAACGACATTTACAATGTCTGGTTTACGGATGAAATTTTAAATGAAAAATATAAGAAAACTTTGGATTTTCCTTTATAAGATCAATTTTAATACACATAAGTGTGACTGCACGTTACACTTATCTTATAAATAAGAATAAAAGTTAAATATTGTGTGCTAATTTTAAATTTCACAAATAAAATGGAATTCAATATATAGTATTCATTTAAATCCAATCTTTTAAAATGACATTTTACTTTTTATTCGTTTTCGTTTTTGTTTTTTATGTTTCTATCAAGTACTAAAATTTTAAAATTACTTTTAGTTTTTACTTTTATTTATAGCGTAATTGTGGAATCATGCGTAAAAATAATTAGGAAAGGGAAGTTAAACAACGTGTACATGTCAGTTTTTAAACTATTTTTCAACAATTGAACAGAGAAATCAAATTGGTAAATTCGCATTTGAAATACATGAGATCTGTAATTGAATAAATTATTTTATTGTGGTTAAAATCAATTTTGTTTTCAAGTCATTTTACAGGATTCGTGCGTCTCAGGGCATTTGAATATCATATATTTTATAAACTAATGGTCGCCATATTTAAACACATAATTTCTTCAATGAATAATTACTTCTCGAAAAATATGGTGTTCAAATTCCCTGAGGTTTATGAACCCGATTTTAGTTTTCTTTAATTCAGCTGGAATAAATGAAGCAATTATAAACTTCTAAAATCATTATTAAGGGAGCACACGGCACTTCCAAAAATTTCGAATCAGCTTCAAGCCCACTCATTGCTATCGATCTATCTGTTTTCTATATACGACTCATGTAAGTACTTCAAAGAAACTCATTTGTTCATTGGTTCACGCTACATTGCCATGCCAAGTTTATTTAATAAAAAAGGGTTTGAGAACCGATTCAGCTGACATATGTAATTTCCATAATACCTATAGATTTTTTTTAAGATGTTCTCTAGGATGTTAAAAGGGGAATGACTTACTGGATTAAAATGACATATTTAGTCTGAATCGTTTATTTTATTTCTTAAATCTGAGATTTTTGTATACTTAAAAATGATCTCATTTTCATATCAACAGTTTTATAACTTTTAGAAACTTGAAATCACGTACTAGGCAAACGTTTTACTATAATTTAAAGTACCAATATAAGAGAGAAGTGACATACGCACACAGCTAACACCATCCTATAGATAATGCCTAAGGCTAAGTTTTGACGTCATGCAGATCGGCAGATCAACCCTAGTGTTGGACCGATTATATTCAACCCTCTTGAAACTTTTGCAGTTGTTTAGTATTGACCTAACATTTTAAGAAGTTGTTAGCTATTTTAAAAGTTAGCATTTTAAGAAGTAAGGTGTATATCACAAAAATAGAAAAGGAATAGAACAATCTACCGACAGAAGATGAAGAACCAATATAACATAGCATAACCATGAGATAGTACCTTATATGTGGGATTGCTTCTCGAGGTCATTCATAAAACATCCATGTAAGAATTAACTAAAATATAAACTATCTATTAAACTGATTTAAAACAACCCAAAATCTGAAACATAATTCGAGCAATTTGGTCTCATATGAAGTTGATATATACAGGGCCTCCCCAAAACAAAATGTATATAAAATTTATTTTCTAATAACTAGCATGTTCTTTTACTTTCAGGCATAATCAAATAATTAGCATTAAAATAGCATTTAAAATAATGGCTGAAACCAGACGGAGCTTTGAACAAGAAAATCAGTCTTTTCTAAAACGTTACCAGAAGCTCAAACCCTTAGCTGAGGTGCAAATGCAGTTTAGTAGAGTGTTTCAAAGGATCCCACTACTTGATTTACACTCGCTAGAATTAAGCATATCGTCGCTACCATGTCAAACTATCCAATAATAAAAAAAGCATTTTTCATATTTTGTGCCATTTTGTTGTATTGTGCATGATACGTACTAATCAAAATCGTCACGTCTCTAGCTTGCTTAGAAACTTATATAATAACTGTTTCAAAGTATCCAATACGCACTTTTTTCTAAAATTTACAATGTCAAACTGTCTAATATGGCATATTCGATCCTTTACCGCAAATGTTTGGATATTTTATTTTTCTAAGCATCCGTACCATCTCAAACTATCCAATATGAAAACAGTCTTTTTATCAGGAAGACAAAAAGTGTTTTATTTATGGATTGAAATTTAACGCAATTGGCATATGTTTTTGACGTTTACTATAGCATATGCTTTCTATTGTTAATGGAATGTGAGAATTTTAATTCATTTACAGGGACACACAAGAGAATTCCGTTACATTACACTCAATAGGGAAAAAGAGCGGTGTCTTTTAATGGCGTTACGATATTTAAAACCTAATGACATTAATAATGATTTATCAAGTGTATTAAAACATGCTTTATGCAGAATATGGTGTGCAAGTCATTTATTATTATTTACATGTTCATACAAAAGAATTTTGTTGTATAATGGTTTATAGTAAAAAAAAAAAAAATGTTTGAAGGATACTTTAATAATGTTAAAATATTCCAAATAAAATGAAATTGACATCCGTAATTGATTTACATTACAAGTTGCTTACTGTAGAATAAGACATGTATGATAGTTACCGTTAATTTACAGGGATACACAAAAAATTCGGTTACACTGCTGTTTATTAGCGATGGTTGTTTGAAGTGCGTTTTTAGTTATAGTATGAGATTTTAACTATTTGAATATTACGTGGTGCGTACAAATTATATAGATAATGTACAGTCGTGGGGAAAAAAAAGTAAACACCCCCTACTAACTCCTCAACAAATTATCGTAGACAAAAGTTACTGGTACCGAACGATTGAAAATAAAGTCTACTTTTAAATGACGTATATAAAATTTGCTTAGGGGCCATCTACATATTAAAACGAATCCAAACTTCATTATTTTCGATGGCAGTATCCAATTTTAACGAGATATTTCAAATCTTCGGTTCAAACTATGCCTAGACACTAAATTTCAAGTCATTTGAATGATACGTTTTTGAATTATAAACATTCAAAATTTAGTGCTTCTAATGTTAAATTACATTTTCCTATTTTTATTTATAACTTCTGAAATTATTATCCTAATGTTCTAATTTTTTGTGTTGCAATAATACTAATATACCCAAACATAAATACGTTGAATTTGCAATTTTTATAAATTTCTGATATAAATTATGGATTATGAAATTAATATTAAAAAAAATTATGAATTGCAACCTGCAATTTTTTTTATGCATTCAGATTTATTAAGTCTTGCTTTATGAAAGTACAAAATTTCACATTTTTCTTCCAAGTAGTTTTCAAATTATGCTTAAAAAACGGCAAAATGATGGTTTAAGGGCCGTCTATGATAGAAGTGACTAAATATTTTGAAATTTCTTATGCTATCCTGTAATCTAACAGGCTTAATTGACTGCTTAAGGTGCCTTGATCAAGAAGGGAGCTCTCTCGGTTAACAATCGAGTACCGAACTTCAATTTGGATACAACCCATAAAATACGCTCGTTTTAAAATAATTAATTTCTCGGAAACTTATGTTACGAATTGCATAAAAATTTGTTTTAAACTAATTGAAGGGTGTGGAGTTCATTTATGCTGTCAGAATTGTGCACTGCTATTGAAAAAAACAAAGTTATGGTTTGTTTTAATATGTAGATGGACCCCTGAGCAAATTTTATATACATCATTTAAAAGCAGACTTTATTTTCAATCGTTCGGTGGCAGTAACTTTCTTCTACGATAATTTATTGAGGAGTTAGTAGGGGGTGTTTACTTTTTTTTTCCACGACTGTACAGGGCTATACAAAAGAATTTGCAAGCATTACTCTGTATGGGCGTGGAGGTTTTTAATCGAGTTATGCAATTTCGGTCTTTTGTTTCTTTTTACTGTACTAAAATATGTTAGTAGAAATTCTTAATATGCAAGGCTACGCAAAGAACTGAAAACATTGCCGGCTATGACTGGTAATTTCTGAAAGTGTGCTTATAACAGCTTTTTTGCCTAAATTAAATTTTACCATATTACGTAACATGTATAAAAATCTGTAGTTAATATACAGGGCTATAGAAGGAGTTTGAGTATACTTCCGTTTATTGGTGGAAGTTGCTAAATGTTGAAAGTGAAAATTGCGTTACCCGCTTTCAAATTAAACTAAATTGTTGCACACTATCTACATTATACAAATCTATAAATCATTTACATGCCTTCACAAACTGATACCAGTACTTTTTCTGTCTATGGACGGTAATGGTTTTTTAGCGAATTCTTTTGTGCAGCCCTGTATATGAAGTAGGAATTTTTATACAACATGCAAGAAAATAGTCAAAATTAAAAGCGCTTACCGAAATTCAAAAACTGCGCTTCCAGCAAATATTGCTCAAAGACAGTACTGTAACCCATTTCTTTTGCGTGTCCCTGTAAATGAACGACAAATGCTATGAATGCATGCCCTATTCTGTCGTAAGCTTCTTGTAATGAAATTCAGTGATTTATATCAGTTTTAATGGTTCAGTAGTATGTTTGAAATAGCGTAATTTTATTAAAATACTCTCCAAACGATTTTTCCCCCATTTACCATAATGTAATGGAAATCTTTTGAGTGCCTCTGTAAATGAACTATTAATGTTACACTCTTCATATGCAATACCGAAAATGCCATTTTAAGCACCATTAACATTTTTCTATTGATTGAAAATCCGTGTATATTTCCGTGAGTTAGAGCGTGGGCAGACAAACCGAATTCATAAACACATTTCAACCGTGTTGGAAAGTGTTAAAAATATAATAGGTTAAAAATTCACATTCAGTAATTTCTACCAATAGATGAGCATAACTGAATTCTTTTGTACAACTCTGTATATTACCTATAGATTTTTATACATGGCACATAATAAGCTGAAAATTTAATGCAAGCTAAAAGACGCTTAAAATACTAAAATGATACTTCTTGAAATTATCATTTATAATTGCCCACGTTTCTAGTTTTTTGCGTGGCCCTGTATATGATTTTACTTATACTTCACAAACATTTCATATACTAGCTATAGTTCAGCTTTGAAATGCATAACACTATTAAAAACTACGTTTAAGCAGTTCAAAATAAGTAATACTAACGAATTATTTTAGGTAGTCCTGTATACAATCTATAGAATTTATACATAGTACGTAGTATGCACATAGCTTTAAAACGCATACCATAATATAAAATGCATTTCCACCAATTATTGCTAATAGACTGCACTTTAACCAAAATCTTTTGTGTGCCCCACTAAATGAACGACAACTTTTGTGCATGTCATATTCTAACGTAGGCATGTTGCTGCGCACCTCAATAATGTATATAAACTTCTTTATGTTTGAAATAGTGCAACATAATTAAACTATACCACAAACGCTTCGTTCCCCATTAAGCGTAATGTAACGGGATTCTTTTGAGTGTCCCTGTAAAGGACCTATAAATGCTACGCGGTCAATTTTCAGTACCGGACATGCCATAGTAAACGTCAAAAACATAAATAAGTTATATGGCAATCCGAGTAACTTTACGGGAGTTAGAGCACAGTGAGAAGATAGAAAAGCAAACCAAAAGTCACAAAGACATTTTAACGATCAAAAAGTCTTGAAAAAAAGGGGGGATTACCCCTTTATGGTTCCCCACGTTTGGGATAACACTTGCAATTATTGTATTAAAAGAGCTTATTATGAATTTCTTCCAAATTTTCATGAAAGTCATTTGTTCCAACTTTTTTTAATGGGGGATTAAATAAATCAAAGATATCTACTAGAAAATAGTGGTAGAAAGTGGTCGATGAATTTCTTAAAATAAATAGTGCGAAGATTACTATTTATAATTACGGGTATGAAGTGTCTGTTGTTGCCCACCCCATTATTTGAGATATTTTTGTTTTCTTATATTTTATAAAATTAACAGAATGTTTAAAAATAAGCTTTTTTCTTTGTTAATTTACTGTATATTCGTTATTAAAATTATTAAAGGAAATTCTTATGAGCTCTATATTGACTATGTAAATACCAAAATTTTTACAAATTAAACTTGTGAATACGACACATTTGCTACTATCAAACAGCGAATCTGGGAATATCACAAAATTATTACGTCAAACTGTCCAATATGACATATTCGCTACTATGAAATGGCGAGCCAGGAAAAAGCACGAAATTTTTACAAGTCGAACTATCCAATGTGGCATATTGGATAGTTTGAAGCTGAAAATGTACAAATAAACATAACATATCAAACTATCCAATGTGATTTTTTGGCGAGTAAAATTATTCAAAAGATTTATCTCAATAGCATGCTTAAATAGGATGTAAAACAGCACCCGAAAAATATAATAATTGTTTACTGCTGCTTGGCGCTGATTTTGAATCCGCAATTAAAACAGTTTTTTTGCCCCCCTGAATAGTGGCTATTTTCACATTGGTTAGTTTGACATAGTACAGATGATATGTTTAAAACAAGTAAGAAAAATGATGCGTTAAGCATAGATTATGAAACACTTTCCAACACTTCCTGAATGCTTTAACAAAACTTCGTTATTTAGGGAAATAAGGTATATAAGTGAACTAAGTAAACATTTTAGAAAACACATAAAACATTTGAAAAACTGATTTCAGCAGTTACCGTCCATAGCAAATATGTATTCCAATTCTTTTGAACAGCCCTGTATTTGATCTGTAGGTTGATATATATACTATATAATGGAGAAATTTAGTTTAGCAAGAAAACACATAACAGGTTGAAATTTCTCTTTCAGCAATTTATACTAATAGATTTAAACATACTTGTATACTTTTGTAAAACTCTGCAGTTAACCTAATACCTATATTACACGCCACTATTTAGCTAAAGTTTAATTCAAAGTAAAACACTCTTAAAACTACCGGAATCACATTTCCAGAAATTATCATTTATAGACGGCCATGTATCCAATTCTTTGCGTGACCCTGTATGTCATTTTATATATGTTTTACAAACATTTCTTAGTAAAACAAATGCGGTTCAGCGTAAAAATGCCTAACTCATTTAAAAATCACCTTTAAGCAATTTGCAATCATACCCAGTAATCATTACGAATTCTTTTGAGTAGCCCTGTATATCAATTACAGCATTTCTACACACCATATACAATGCATAAATATAGTGAAACATAAAAGCACATAACATAATTAAAAATGCATTTCCAGCAATCATCGCTACTTTACAGTACTTCGGGTACAATATAGTATCTGAAATCTTTTGTGTGTCCCTGTAAATGCTCTGCATTTCGTATTATCCATGAAATAAGTTATAGTAAACCTTAGCGACGTATATCTATTTCATTATGCATGTAATAGTTTAACATAATTAAAATACGCCGGAAAAAATTCCCTCCACTTCTATATCATTATGTAAAGGAATTCTTTTGTGCGGCCTTGTAAATGAATAATAACTATTTTTTGGGCCGCATATTGTACAGAAAATGCATATTTTAGTCAACTTGATAAATGCATATCAATTTATTATGTTTGAAAGCATGTAACATCATTAAAAATCATTTTAAACTATTTTTCCCATAGGCCGTAATGTAACGGAAAACTTTTGACTGTCCTTGTAAATGAACTAAACATGCTACAAACTTCATTTGCAATAGGGTTCGTGCTATGGTAGAGGTCACTATCATCCAAAAATTTCAGAACGATCCGAGTATATTTACGGGAGTTAGAGCGCGTACAGTCGGACAGACGGACAGACGGCCAGACGGACAGACAAACCGAAGTCATAAACACTTTTCAACTTTGTTGGAAAGTGTTAAAAAGATGGAACTCTTCAAAATGTTTACAAGAAATGTTTACCAAGACCGCAGTCATCAACAAACCTCGCAAATTAAGAGTCTGTTTTGCGATTCCATTGCTGCACGTTATCAGCTGCTTTGACCAGAAAGGCCATTGCTTTCAATACTGGTGTTAATTATATAAAACGTTTATTATTGTAGCCCCATTTCACTATTCGAAATAAAGTGTGTGTTAGTTAATAAAAAAATACTTTATAGAAAGTTTAATTGTGTATACATTTTTTTAGGGCAGAATGTATTTATAATGAAAACCATATGCATTTTATGACATACATATTAAAATTCCTAATATATTCATTATATTAAATCCTATTTTTAAAGGCATTAAGATTTATGAGGCAGGATAATTAAGAAGTTTAGCTGCAACAAATGTTTTCGTTTTATTACGATCGTGTTTTATATAATAAATTAAAATATATATTAAAATATATAAAAGTCAATAATTTGCTGATCGGTTGCCTGAAAAATAATATATAATTTTGAAAAACAGAATATATTTTAGATGAAAGACTCAATATTTTTAACCATCATGCAGATTTTATCAATTTTCAAAATGTTTCATCCGTAAGTGTTCACCTGTAAACGTTTGCATTAAAAAATCATAAAAGGAAAGAACTTCAAATAAGAGAAGAACTACAAATTAATTACCGAATCTTCATTAATTTAGACTGCACGAAGCATAATTAATTAAAAAGCTACAACAAATATTTTCATTTTTCTAACATTACACACGTGTCATAAAAATTAATTAGGTTCTCAATAAGTATCATTTTTTTTTTCAAATAAAAATAATATTTTTTTGCTATAACGGAACATTCGTGCTGGTTTGAAACAAATAACCTGAATGTAAAAGTCATAGGATAGAGTATTTTAATAAAACTTAAAGCAATTCTTTATTTATTGCTGTTATTTAATACCACGGTGTACAATAGACGGCTTCTGGGAATAAGGTGGAGTTGCAACTTATAAAATATATATAAGCTGAATTATTCATGAAAATCACCTGAAGAAAGTAAGAGAAAACAATTCCTACTTTGACCTAATAAATCTTTAGTGGACAGAGCAGATGTTTTTATATAGTTTTCTTTTGTTTATACGGGCACTACCTTGCAGGACAAGGCTTCGTGTTTTGTTTGATTAATTACATTAATACATTTTATACGGGTTTTTATTAAAGCGTAGGTTGGCAAGTTAAAGATATCTGTGGGAGTTGATTAATTTTTATGGTTCCGGGCAATTATCATATTTAAAAATTCTACAGTCTGAGATCTTAATTAGCATAATGCTATAAAATATGGCCTGTATAATGAAACCTATTTATAAGTTAATGTGAAAATAGTTTTTATTAAAGTACTTACTATTTTTTAGTAAATTATTTCTTAATTTTTACGGAGCATAGCAAACAATATACTATACTATAATTTAATAGATGCATATATATACTATTATTATTATTATTATTTATATATAGCTACGTATATATTATATATATTACATTTAAAAATTACAATAAATCGTTTAACTTGCGATTATTTCTTCAATATATAAATATCAGCAATCTTCCAGAAAAAAAAATATACATAAAATACTTAATACCTAACAAAGCATAAAATGACTAAGCAAATTTTATTATAGAATTTTTCACTCTGTTGTCAATGTTTTCACCACTTTAGATAATCAGTAATACTTTTAAAAACTACAAGCAGAAAGAAATAGCTTCTATAGAAAAATTCAACTTTTTTTACTCTGAAAATTAAGAGTTCCTTAAAAACCCAGTTACTTAATAAAATAATTATTTTTTTTTTCAATTTAACCCCTTAATTCTCGCGCCCGTGACTTTCACGAGCAGTGTAGGCTGCTTTTTTCATTCAGATTGTTTGATTTCCACCGTTTTTTTTTTAATAGTGTAATTGGCTTTATCCTAGCATCATTTTATCTGCTATTAAACAAGGTCACTATTTCTACTTCAAAAAAGTGGTGGAAATCAGACAATCTGAATTTTTTTTTTTTTTTTTAAAGTAGCCTACACTTATTTGGCTTAAGAGGTTATCATACGTTCTTTACTGACTTAAACTCAAGCTTCTGACTTATTTTTATGTGCTTTCTATAAAAACATAAAATCTTTTTTAATCATAAGCATTAGGTATAAATTACGAAATGATATTAATTTAAGATTCTGTTTTTAAAAAAAAGAACAAAGTCATGCTTCCGGCATAGATTATGAAACACTTTCTAACACTAAGAGAATATTTTAAGAAAATTTTATTCTTTTATATTATAAAATGAGTTATCTAAATAAACCATTTAAAAAACACAGACCCCAATAAAAATTCATTTTCTGCAGTTCTTGTCCATACGCGTTAATGTATTCGAATTCTTCCCTGTAACCCTGTATGTGATGTATAGAATTTATACCTACTACGTAATATACTAAAACTTAGTAAAGTTTTAACCCTTAAATGCCGGATTTTTCAAAAATCATTGTAATAATGTTTTTTGGCTTTCATTTTTCAAATAAATCATGGGAAAAATACTTAAAAAATCATTTTGTTTTAAGTATGATTTACGGCTAAAAAACTGTTTGTTACTATTCGGCAATACTGGCCTTTAATTGAAAAAATAATTCTCCTTGATAAAATTCTATAATGTTAAACACACAAGAATTTTAGGAACTATAATAAGAAATAAATTTTACTTGCTCACTGCAGAACAAAATAGTGTATTTCGCAAGCTTCCAAACAAAACAAAAAGAACATGTAGCAACAATTTGAAAAAGAAATATATCTTTATTCTTAAACAGCACAAGTGTTGCCATCTACATGTTGAAAATCAATTTAATAATATTTTCAGAAGGTATTTTATTGGCGACATTGGGCATTATAGCTTCAGTATTACTATAACAGTATTTTAGACCCTAATTTGGGTATGTTGCCGAAAAGCAACACCCGGCATTTAAGGGTTAAAATACAAACCACAGTTTATTTCAGCAATTATCTATTATAGTCCGTCTTATAACTGATATGTTTTAGTATCCATGTAAATGAACAATAAATTTTATGTACTCTATAACCTGTATAAAACGGATTCTGATGCTTTTCTGTGATCTATATCAATTTCGTTATGTTTGAAGTACTGTAACATCCCTAAAATGCACCGTAAACGCATAGATCAAAATTTAACGAAATTTTCTTGATCGCCCCTGTTAATGAACTATAAATGTTATTTTTCTATACTCATCGGACTGCATGCTGTGCTTCCCTTCAGAGGCGCATGTCAGTGTTATTATGGTTCGCTTATCGTAACATCGCTAATTCGATCGATTTCCTCCATGGACCGTCATGTAACGGAAATATTTTATGTGTCTCTGTAATCTAACTGTGAATGCTACACACCCCATTTTCAAAAGCAAACATTCTATACTGAACCTCAATAACAGATGGAAATTACACGATAAGTCGAATACATTTACGAGAGTTAGAGCACGGACAGACGGACAGACATAGGGGAGAGTAGCCATGTTTGGACCGCCGCTTTAAATAGACGTTGCCATTCTGCCATTAATTAATGAAAGACACGTCATCTACCGCTGAAATCCTACTCATCAGAAGGACGTCACATTTATGATTAGAAGAAGCACCCACCTACCATATGTTGTTTTCAGACAGTTTTAAAAAATCTGAAATTAACTGTTTTGAACTATTTTTTTCCCTACTAAACGTAAGTGAATAAATTGAAACTAAGGTAAACTGTTATGGTTTCATATACATATCTAAATTCATCTATTTATTGCGCATATTTTTACGCAGATTTGTTTGATTTCGCTTTTATTCTTTGTCTTGAGATTATCTGTTTTAAAAAATGGCGCAGCTGCCTAAATTGGGCCAATTTAAGTTGCTTAAATCGGACCAGAAATACGATCATAAATTTGAAAAGTAAGTAATGAATTTCGAGGGATGTACGCTATACAGTGTGTATAAAAACTTTAAGGGCAGCAAAATATTGTAAAAATTTTGATAAATTGAAAATGCGACAAGTGAAATGGTAATTTAATGTTGATCATAAAGTGGAAATACTAATATAAAAGTCAACAGAATGTATCTGTCCTTTTTATTGCGAAAAAATCATATTTATGCAAAAAAACACTATTTTTGACTGTGTAAAAACTATAAGGACACCAGTATTTTTTTTATAGAAATGTTATATAAAATTATTATTAAGGATCGACCGAAGAATGTTTTTAAGGCCGAAACCAAATTTCGGCGATCTTCCTATTTTCGGCCGAAAACGAATATATAAAAAAAAAATTAAAGTAATTAAATTTTATGTATTAAAGTAATTATTACATACATAAATATATTATTAATTAATTATAAGTATTTATTAAATATGTATAAAAATTAATTAATTATGCGTTAACAACGAAGTTCACAGCAATAAATGGTCTCAAAATCGATGACAAGTGTTGAAAATTTCCGAAGGAAGAAACGAGATTTTTCGAATACTGATAGTTTTGGTCGAGTTTCGGTGCAAAATCTGAGTTCACAATCAGTATTCCCAAAATCTCGTTTCTTCCTTCGGAAATTTATTGCTATCAACTTCGTTGTTTGTAATTATCAGTCATGACTGACTCAAGACTTGAATGCAGATTATAAAGCAAGCAATGCATATATAACTAAACTTTTTCACGTGCTCATTAAAAACTGCAGTCATAACAGTAATAGAAAATTTTCAGTTTGAAACCGCACATGTGTTTCGAGTATTCTTTGAGAAAGTTCTAGTATAACAGATGATCATTTACAGAAATCATTATAAAAGATAAATCGAGGTGTGTATACATAAAACTAAAATCCCTATAAAATATTTATTAATTAAATGAAATTCGTATAATTAGAAAACCTTTCTGTGTCGTTGATGAATTAATTACGTTTTATTTTATATTAACCCTTTAATGCATAGGGTAGAATGCGTTCCCGAAATTTCATAATTCAGAGAATCGGAATTCATACCAGAAAATATAAATGGTAAATTTCGGTTTATTTAATAACGAAATGGCTGTTATTAAATAAAGTGAAATTTTCTTTTTTTATTTTTCTGGTGGAAATACGGAATATGTGAATAAAAAAATCCAATAAATAGGGAACAATTATGGTATCATAAACGATACCATATGCATTTAAGGGTTAAAAAAAAAAAGTTTTGGATCTAAGGCACAGAGAGAAAATTTAGGCCACACGTATAATTAATAATTATGTATATTTAATAAATACGCATAATTAATTAATTTTTATACATATTTAATATATACGCATAATTAATTAATAATGTATTTATGTATGTATTAGTTATTTTAATACACACAATTTAATTACTTAAAAAAAAATTTTTTGGACATTTTCGTTTTCGGCCGAAAATAGGAAGATCGCGAAATTCGGTTTCGTTTCGGTTTCGGCCTTAAAAACATGTTTCGGTCGATCCTAATTAATAATTCTATATAACATTTCTGTAAAAAAATACTGGTGTCCTTATAGTTTTTACACAGTCAAAAATAGTGTTTTTTGCATAATTATGATTTTTCTTTCGCAATAAAAAGGACACAGGTACATTCTGTTGACTTTTATATTAGTATTTCCACTTTATGATCAACATTATATTACCATTTCACTTGTCGCATTTTCAATTTATCAAAATTTTTACAATTTTTTGCTGTCCTTAAAGTTTTTACACACACTGTATTTTTATTGTTTAATGCATTATAATGGATTACTATCTCCATGCAAGTTTTTGATATATATATATATATTAGGTATGCTGTGTAATATTACTATATTTCATTGCTATAAATTAAATATTTAAAAGGTTGTATTGATTTTTCCATTTCATGGCATTTAATATTACTCTGTTTTCATCTTGAATCTATTTCTTTTGGTCATGTAGTCGTTTGAGTACAGCGGAAAAAAATTAAGCTTTTAGCGTTTTTTCTCACAGAAAACGACTATTTTGCTTATATAATTGAATTCTGTACTCTTGATAACGTAATTCAATATATAAGCTTTTCAATTATTTTTATCGGCATCCATATTTTTCTTTTTTTCTTCCATATTAATACTAGTAATGTACCACAAGGGACTATATTTTATATATAGCAGCTGGTATATACTATGTTATTGGTATCCATGTTGAGTATGTTGGGGGGCACTGTATTATTGTCATTTCATTCATAATATCACAAATTTTGTTGGTTGTCGGTAATGTTTATTTAATGGTTATATATATATATATATATGGATCATTTTTTATACAGTTTAGGCCTATATAAACATAAAAATATTTTAACATGTTTATGCAATAAATTTTGTTTGCAATTTGTTTTGTCTTGTATGCATTTGTATTTATTTTCTTTAAATTCTTTATTCCTACGGCGTATTTGATTTACAGAGTTGAATTCAAACATTTTCCTCTGGGAGGATATTTGCGGCTACGTGAGAGAGGGGGGGGGGGGGGGCAGACTTTTTACAGTTCTGGAGGCTGGAATTACTTTTTTTACCATTAAAATGCATAAAATCTCAAACCTTTCAGGGGGAGTGGTTATTTCAAGGATGCGATGTGGGGGGATGGGGCAACCCCTGAATTCAACACTGTTTCATTATGTAATGTTTTGCGTTTGATTAATAGTAGCGTATTTTTTCAATAGAGCATATTTTTTAAACACCTTTTAAATATAATTGAAAAATGTTGAAAACGACACAGGCAAACTGTCTGGAAGAAAAACACCCGTGACAGCAAAAGCTGTGAAAAATATAGGAAACGAAAAGGAGAGAGTAAATTGTGAAGAAATTGACCTGCAAGAAGGCAGCAGCTACAAATCGCCCCCCCCCCCCCTCCCAAAAAAAAGCCAAGGAGTCATTATAAATGTTATTTTCCTTGTTAAATTCAGTTAAATCAAAGTACAGAGGAAGCCAAAAAACTGTTGTGTTAACACATTTGCAATATAAATTAAACCTTGAAATGAAAAAAAAACGACAAAAGGGAAGCTCCCACAGCTCAAAAGCAATTGCAACATCAAGTTTAAAAAATAGGCGTAATGCAATTGGAAAAAAAATGATGGAAGGGAAGAAATATAAACATAATGTAAAGAAAACTTCTGTTGCAAAAAATATGTCTAATGATTCAGAATCTAAAAAGAAAAATCTAGACAGTGATGATTCGTTTCGCCTAATTTGTAAGAAAAATAAAATAGCAGAAATGATTCAGTGTTCAGATTGCCAAATACGGTTCCATGTTGCGTTCGCTGGAATAAAAAATGAATAAACGAAATTCATGTGTAAGCTTTGCATCACTTACATGATATTCAAATAGCTGGCAATTAGTTCTATAATTCATATTCTTAATTATCGATAACTTTGATTTGTATTTTGAAAACATTTTGATTTAAAACAATTACTCTTATTTTCAGGTACAGTGAAATACGTTTAACACGAAACTGAGGGGACCGAAATTTTTTTTCGTGTTAAAAGAATTTTGCGTTAAAAGATTCGTAAAAAAGGAACAAAACTCACACATATTTTCGACGTTGTCAAATTTTACTTTGATTCTCTGTTAAACTATTAGTAAATTGCATCCATTAGGATAAAAAGCAAGTAAAAAAATATTGTTTGTTTTTTTTTTTGGGGGGGGGGGGAAATCAGATATCTTTTCTTTTAAGTGTCTTTTTCAGCATTCTGAAATCTAGCTTGTTTGAACCACATAAGCAAAGCTGTCTCTAAATCTTCGGGCTTAGCAGTTCTCATACGTTAAACATACTGCGCTCAATCATTAACGTAATGGGATCCCTGTTTTTTATTATTGTTGATAAAGTAGAATTGGCAATGCCAAACTCTTTGCAGATTTCTGTTTTCGTCCTTCTTTTTCATCAACTGCATTAAGCAGCTTCATCTTCATTTGAAGCGAAATGGCAGTTTGTTTTCGCACCGATTTCTCAGCCATTGTGCTAATAAAACATAAGCTAATTTACAAAACATACGAAATTCACTGATTTTCACCCAAAATTCAGTAGTTTTAACACAAAATTCCCCAACTTCAACTCAAACTAACTAGCTCGAAAGAGAATTTTTGTTCGTGTTAACCGATTTTTGTTTCGTGTTAAAAGAAAAAAAATTTATTAAATTGCATAGTACACTATCCGGACCGCTATATCATTTCGTGTTAACCGATTTTTCATGTTAAACGTTTTCGTGTTAAACGTATTTCACTGTATTTGATTTCGTTATATTTCATTGCTGTTATTTTGTTTGATACGTTCATTAATCGCAAAATTTGCTTTTAATAAAATAGTTATATTCCCTAGTCATTAAAACAACCTGATATTGTTTGATCAATTTAGGAGACTGGGCATCCAACTTAGGCGACAAGTTACTGAATTTGGACCACTTTTGACAAATTTTTCAAATTAAAATAAAACTTAAGATTTTCAAAAAGAAATTGATCTAAAGATTTATTTAATTAGTAGATTAATAGTTTGACCCCGCGTATTGGTGAAAATAAGTGAAAATAAGTGAAGTGGTCCAAATTCGGCTACTCTTCCCTACAGCCCACTAAGCAGACAAATCGTAATTAAACTTTTCAACCATGTTGGAAAGCGTTAAAAAGAAAGAAAGAAAACTCGAACGCAGCACTTTTAAAAATTAAGCTCTACAGTGTTTAATATGATAAAAGATTATGTATATGAAACCAATTAGATTATTACGAGTAGTTATATATATATTTTTAAAACTGAGTGAAAATGTGTTCAAGCTGGGACTCAAACACAGAACCTTTTGACTTTAATTGCCAATACTGTTCCAATTCAACTATCTGGACGACATTCCAGCAAGCACTATCAACCCAGGAAAACATTTGGTAATAACATCTAGTCTGTTATTTGAAACAACTCCACAGAATTAGCCGCAGGTAAAGGAACTCAAATAAAATAGATACGTAATTATAGATAAGTGATTTATTTATCTACACTGCTCAAAACAATAAAAGGATATTTGAAGTTTTATATAAAATAAAGATATAAACGAAATTTTTTTGCCGAAAATAGAAGAAGAGAATCACAAATGCAAATTTTTCTGGTTTTCAAACTGTGGAGTATGCAAATTTTGAGTTCGACGTCAAAAACGTCGCTTCAGCGGCAGCGAATGAAATTTGACTTTCAACTGGATAAAAGAGAATGAAGACAAGGATGATCGGCATTCAGTGATTGCTTTGTTTCGATGAGTACGATGTCTCAGCGAAGTCATTTGACAGATTCAGAAGCTTTGAGAATTGTTGGTAGGTTAGAAGATGGGCAAACTCAAGCCGAAGTAGCGCAAGCCATTGGAGTGTCACAAAGTGTCATTTCCAGGATCTGGAACCGTTTTTTGGAGAGTGGATGTGCAGGCCGAAGACCAGGGCAAGGTCGTAGACGGGCAACAACGCCCAATGAAGATCGGTATTTAGCGTTAACAGCTCGGAGACACCGAACCATGAACGCTACTCTTCTCCAACAACACTTTCGCTCGGCTACAGGCACCACGATTTCAACTCAGACTGCCCAAAACCGGCTCCATGCTGTAGGTCTGTATGCTCGCCGACCGATGGTATGTGTTAGATTAACATCAAGGCATCGTCGCGACCGCAGGGAATGGGCAACCGAGCATGTCAACTGGAGGAGAAATGAATGGAGCAATATTCTGTTTTCTGACGAGTCCCGTTTTTCTGTGCATCCGGATAATAGGCGTATTTTCATCTGGAGGGACCGTGGCAGTAGGAATAATCCTGCGTTCGTGCACGAAAGTGTCAGATTTGGCGGTGGAGAAGTGTTGGTGTATGGTGGCATCTCCATTGACGGGCGCACTGACCTCTACATCATTAGAGATGGAGCTCTGACTGGTCGCCGATATAGGGATGAGATCCTCAGACCAATTGTAGTCCCTTACGCTGCAGCAATCGGAGATAACTTCATTTTAATGGACGATAACTGCAGGCCACATCGTGCAAGCCTGGTGGAGGATTTCCTTTTCGAGGAAGGAATCGTTCGAATGGAATGGCCAGCGTGTTCTCCAGACATGAATCCAATCGAGCACGTTTGGGACGCTCTAGGAAGACGAGTTTCTGGCCGCCAACAACCCCCACAAACTCTCCAAGAACTGGAAAGAGCTCTTCTGGAAGAGTGGGGCAGAATACCCCAACTCGTCATTAATAGCCTCATTGAGTCCATGCCTCAAAGGTGTTCAACGTTGCTGGCCGCCCGTGGAAACCATACCCCCTACTGAAAATGATTTTCTTTGAAGAAAACATCTTTTCTTATTCTTTTTTTCTCATATGCACAAATTGTGTTTTTTTCCTTTAGTACACAAATGCCCAATAAAATGCACTTTTTTCTGCCAAACATGTGTAATTTATTCTCATATAACCTACTATGTCTGTCGACCATGTATCAATCAGCTAAACAGTTTACCAGATACAAAATCCACCTAAAACTGCAATATCCTTTAATTGTTTTGAGCCGTGTATTTTAGTTTGATTGTGTTAAAAAATAATTAAAATTTTATATCAAATTATAACAGATTTGGAGAGTTGGAGATTTCAGTCTATTACGCTTCAGTTTTCAAGAGCATATTATGAATACATTTTTAACAATGTGCCTTCAGAATATTAGAGTGTGGCAAAGTGTATAGTTATGATTTTCTAATATTACATATTTTCCCTCCAAGGTGCGACTCTTTATTTCGCTTCGCAATTCTTGAAAAAAAAAAAATGATCACAAGTAAATTCAGGTGTATCTTGTCGTTCTTGGCAATGTAATTTTAGCCTTGATTAGTTCTTGGAGAATTAATCAAGGTGCTGATATGTAACCAACACGCTGTTATACCAGATGATTTTTATAACATTTCAAACTTCTACGGTCCCTTTTGACTCGCGACAATTTGATGTTTCCTTTAAGTTTTGTATTTACCATGACTTGCTAAAAGTGAGTACTGGCGTTTTTTCACAATTTGTCGTTAGTATAATAGTTTTAGAAATCTGGTGTATGAAAATTGACAAGGAATTGTCACATTAAATAATTAAATAAGCTGGTGTGGAATGATAAAAAACTTCTTAAAAACACCATATTTTTTAATTAATGCGCAAGGCCTTTCAAAAGAACTAGTCTTTCTTCATAAGGCGCAGAGAATACGTCCTACTACTTTGGAAACAGCAACAAGACTGACAGGTAAGGGAAAGGGACAAGCTGAAGAAACAGCCAATAGTGAAGCATGAGGAAGAAACAGAATACGAAAGCAGAAGGCATCAGCTAGTCACACAAGAGCATTACCTAAAGAGAAGAACACAGACCAGCAGGAGTATAATAAAGCAATTTAATAAAAATTAAGACAAAATACAAATATATAAAATAATATATTTGTATTCTTTTTTTTCTTTTCTCACTCCATTCCTTTATGCACACTGCAATGTGTGATACTCTAACAACCAAATAAAAACAAAGCAAAATTAAAATGGCATATATTTGTCTTATTTAGAGGCTACATTACAGAAAACAACAGAAAAATGTGAGATTCAATGTGGAATATTAAGAGTTAAGTTAAGTTAACAAACCATACTAAACATACCATTGAAATCCGAATACATGCACTCTAAATTGAAATGTCTGAAATTCAGACACTTAAGTGACTGAAATGGAGTGTTCAATTTTCAGACATTTTAAAATGTCTTAATTTTTTCAGACACTTCTTGCGTCTGAATTTCAGACACTTCAAACGTCTGAATCGCAGCCGTTTCTTTTTGCAAGCATGATACGCAGTCATGTTTGACCACAATGAATCCTGGAAAAATATTTGACCATGCTCCTGCCCCTCCACCCCCATACAGCCTCATTTTATGGGCTCTCAAAATTGGTATGCCATTTTCGTAAAGCTGATAATTTAAATCTTTTATCGACATTGTACTGATTATAATCAATATTTTGAACTTCTATAGTAGAATAAGATTAAAAACAAAAAAATGTTTATCTAAATACAATAAAACCTCTCAATAGGGGGCTACTGCGGAATTTGTCCGCCATTCGTTGCCGAGGTGCCCTTGATTGAGAGGTTTTACTGAATTTAGATTTTTTTAAAAATTTATTTAGTTTATAATCTTATTCTACTTTAAAAGTTCAAAATATTGATTATAATCAATACAATGTCGAAACAAGTTTAAAATAAAAGCTTTACAAAAATTGCATGTTTAATTTGGGGCGCCTAAAACCGTAGTGAGAGGATACTGCCCAATTTTCCCATGATTTAATCAAGTGCTTCATCTACAAAAAGTCCAACCCTGCATTATATGTTCGCTAAATAGAGGTGTCCGGTATTCGGGAGTGTCCGTTATGAAGGTTAATGGACATTCCCTAATATCGGACACCTTTATTGAGCGACAACATTTTTTTAATCCACAACCCAGACATTTGTTTATTTTTACTTCACAAAAGCAGACACCTTTGATTATCGAACAAATTCCGCAGGCCCCAGGTGCTTGCTGTTGAGAACTTTTGCAGTATTTCGATAAATATATATATTTTTTGTTTCTAATCATGTCCTACTCTAAAAGTTCAAAATATCATTATAATCAGTGCAATGTCGAAAGATTAAAAAAAAAAATTACGAAAATTGCATCACAATTGCGAAAAATTTGCTTTACGAAAATTGCATGACAAATATCCCCCCCCCCCCTCCCAACACACACACACAAAAAAATCATATTATAGGATGCACGATCTTTGAATATCTCGAAACGATAAAAAACAAAGCATTTTTCAAAGTACCAAAACGCAAATAATATGCAATTAAGATCTTTTTTCCCCCTTTCTGCCTCAAATATATATTCATAACTATAATATTATCCAGAAAAATAAATATTGTATATACAAAATTAATATCTAACTTTTAAATGTAAGCCGTCATATCACTAATGCGTGAATTAAAATCTAAGTGCTGCACGCATGATAAAATTCTAAATTATGCATATAGAAAACAATTTTTGAACAAAATAGAATCATAACACACCTAATATACACATTAAATAAAAAATATACGCAAAAAATTTGGTTTAAAATTTAATTTCAGCACAAAATAAATAAAAAAAAGTAAAATATTGCAAGTTTTTCAAGTTCAAACAAATAAATAAACAAAATATGTTTGGTTTTTTTAGCATGTAGACTATAAAGAAACACATATTTGTTTATTTTTTAAAAGCTGCGCTTACATAGTTTGAAAGAAACAACAAAAGCACAAACTTCAAACTTGCTAATCTGAGAAAACGCTTTTTAAAGTTTCGATATCTAACGGATCTTCAACTCTCCGTCTATAAATGATTATAACTCAATTTTGAATGGGGTTTTTTTGCATATTGTTGAAAATTTTTAAAACATTCGGAATAAAACAGAAACAGAAAACTGATTTTTTGAAAGGTTAAAAGGTCCTGTGCCCTCTTAAAAATTAAGTTTTCTTTAAAATTTATATTTACACATGGGCAATTTTTTAAAAATATAGATCAGATGATAATCACAAGAGCTATTTAACTATCAATAAATAAATATTATATTTTAATAAGATAAAGAAAAATTTATTTCCAGTTTCAAACTTTGTCTTAAATCTGCACATAATCAGTAAAGCTTAATAAAATAGCTAAAGAGATCAAGTGTAATCATTCTCTAAATCATTAGAGTGTTATTGACATTATATATATTTTTTTCTCCTTCCAGTGTAGCGATGCCAGATGAATCATCGGCGGGTTTTGCTTACGATAGGAAAAATCGAATGGTATGGTTGAATAACGGCGTTGAATGGATGTTCAAACTGTATTCTTTTAAATACTTATAATTAAGCATATATAATATAATAATTAAAAACAGTTATTAAATTGGGATGGTTGCTATAAAGACATGGGCATTCCAGTACATATCACATAATAAACCTTTGAAAAATATAGAAATCGAATGAAACCAAAGTAAACATTAACAAATGCTGTTCGAGAAGAAGGCTTAGTATTGCGTAAGTCAATAAATTCAATAACTGCAAAAAACATCCTGTAGACTCATTAAAACTGATTTTAAGGATAACATTGGTTAGAAAATAATATAGAAACGTGATTGCAGATGTTTTTAAGAACATAAACTTAATTATTAGCAAGATAAAATTTTAACACGGAAATTCAACAGACAAAATGCTTTAAACAAATTTTGGTATAACTCAGAAACTAATAAAGCTAGAGACTTGTGTAAGGGTTCCATTTAAAGAGAAAACATTTACGGAGAGTTTGCAATACATGGTCTAGGTCCCACTTACCTGGGAAAAGGTGTAAGGTATCCAAAATTATACCCGCACAGGGGACGTCAATTTCAACTGGTGGCTAGGTTAATGATCCGTGAGGGAGAAATACTTGGATCTTTTAAAACGAAAATTCCTGTATACATCCGGCTAACTATATTAAAAGGGTGAAATATTTTCACTCTTAAAATATAATCTGCCAGACAAAAGTTTCTATTTAACAGATTTGACGAACTGAAGACTAATAACACTGTATTATTCATAAAATGATTACGAATAAACACTAAGTCGATACGAATTAATCCACAGATCCACAGAACTTCACAATCAACAAAATACGAGTAAAGTCAAAATAAACTTTCAGTTTGAAATTTAATTACAACGTACATTAGAACGAAACACATCTAAAACGCATGACGCATGCGCAACTGAGAGTCCCCCTGGTGGTTATAAGGAAGAACTGAAGAAATATTTTCCCTCCCAGTATAATGAAATTGAATCAATTATGTTTTCTTTATGTCTGATAATTAAAAATGAATGATATTTCTTTTCTTACAAATGGCTATCGAATAATTTTACGTTAAGGGAAAATGTTACTAAGAATTTTACTTCAGAGAAACCCACCCTCTTTTGAACATTTCGTAGAAGACAATTTTAATTCTTTTCTTCTTTTGATGTTCATATATTTCAAATTTATCTCAAACGGTGTTTGTGTGTGTGTGTGTGTGGGGGGGGGGGGGGAGTCCATTGAGAAAAAAATGTTCTCTATTTTCAAAACTGTCGTTTGAAACTTATTTTTGAACGATTACTATCTCTTAATTGTTAAATTTTTAGATGCGTTCTTAATTATATAAATACGTAGCACCTATAGTCGTCGTTCAGTCCATCTGTCTGTCCGTCTATAACAGCGCAAAAACTACCCAACCGATTTGTTTGAAATTTGAAATATATAATTATTGCATAATTTTGTCGAGTCGTTTCAAATTTTATGAAAATCGGATATATACTTTAATTAGTACAGTCAAAAGTTTACCGTTACATTACGGCCAATGGAAAAAAATTATTTCAAGTGCATTTTAATGATGTTACAGCTTTTCAAAAAGAATGAAATTGATATGCGCTTATGAAGTGCAGTAAAATATACATTCAGTACAATATGCAGTGCAAAAAATACTTATAAAACTAGTTATAGTACGAACGCACCTCATTTGCCACGTTTGACGTGCAATTTCCAACTTGTTATATTTATTTTTATGTTGATATCTTTAAAAATTTCTTGCACAAGGAGTTCTGACAAAATATTCTTAGTTTGCCTATTTCATGTTTATGTTCTGCATTTTAGAAAAGCAGATTACGCTGTTGACCCCAGGCACACCTGTTCCAAAATTTTGCCCCTCCCTAAATTTCTTTCTACCGGTACATCTCTTAGTATTTACAGGGGAGGGGGGTTGGCCCTTCCTTGGAAATAAATATATTTTGTGAAAAGCAATTACTGATTTATTTATTGCGTCAAAAGTAACTTAGTCCCAAAACTTTAGTAAGCGATCTATTTTAATTTTCCAGATGTCCCATGATCTAATCAAATTACTTTTTTTAAATAAAATAATACCAAATCTAATGGATAAAAATATTTTAAACATCCTTTATCCATTCGAAAATAATTTTCTGGTAGTGCTGGCATACAAATTGCAATACATTTATACATACAGTTATCACACATATGATACAACTGTATCGCATTTAGACACTTAAGTGTCTAAATTTCTAAATGTCTTAATTTCAGACATATCACCATTATTCAGACATTTTAATCAGTTCATTTATGCCATGATCATAGTAAGACACTTATGTATCTTAAATTTAGACATCTGTGATGTCTGAAATTTCAAATTTAGACACTTAAGTGTCTGAATAACTTTTTCAGTCACATATGTGTCTTAATTTAAGACGCCTCTATTTGCAGTGTGGCTGATCAATTACTCATGCATATTGGACTGTATTCTGCTTTTAATCCAATTTTCAGTAAACACCAACGATTGTCAATGTACAAAAATTTGAAAATGTATTTGTAAATCCGAAAATGTTCACTTTTTAATACTTGTCTTTGAACTCAATTCTAAATGTAAAGTTGTCTGATAAGACACAAACGCATAAAGCCTTTTAAAGTTAACGGTTATTGTAAAAGTTTCCGCTTTATTATGAATTCCTCCATCACATTAGAATGCATATTAATGCTTTTAAAATTACAAATAAAAACATATCCTTCCATGAGAAAAACCGACTGCTAAGATACTGAAAGCCAAGAAATGTTTTAAATTGCAAATTCATAGATGCCAAATTTTATGCTTTCCCAATACCACTAAAATTTAATAGACTTTTTATTCCTTCTTTAATCGCAGATTTCGGCGTCTAAATAAAGCAATATTTACTATTAAAGTTTAGTGGTAAGGAAAAATCGTAAACGTTATCAACTATGCTAAATGATAAAATATATATCATTTAATACAAAATAAGCTTTCTATCAGATTGTTTCTGATTTTTCACTTATTAGGTAGCTTTCATTACAAAAAGCTACCTATTGCAGCCGTTCGGAGGAAAGCGATTTCAAAAAATTTTGGTATATTTTCATCGATCATGACCCCCAGACCCCGAAACCACCATCCATTCAAAAAAGTCCTTCCGGCCAGTGCCGGGAGGAAGAGGTAGCTTTCATATTCCTTATTTTTAAAAAGCCAACTTATATTATTCAAACACACGAAGCTCAATTAAGTGGAAACAGAATGTAAGAGATTCAATACTAATTTTTATCAATACTAAATCATTATGAATGAGAATTTCGCGAAATTAGTCAGCTTTATCCAAGCTGCTTTTATTTAAAGTCACTTATATTTGGCTGCAAAATTCGGCGATTTCTTAAAGTGCCTGCCATTTTAAGACAACATGGTGGATGAGGCTAACCAGTGAACTTGGTCGAGACCTTAGTAATTGCTGTGCACATGCTCACTCATATCGGAATCGGTTGATATATACGAGTGCTGTGCAGGCAAAAAATCAGATTTTTCAAAATGTCACCCACTTTAGAAATTGAAACTGCTATATCTGAGCCATTTTTTAAGATAAAGACAAACAAAAAATGCTCCTGAATCCTTATGTCAAGGTCAAATACTTAAGAAAGAAACCTTTTTCAATTTCTAATTTTTTTGCACCACACTTTAAATATATATATATATTTTTTAATTTAATGGCCGCCATTTTGAAACAAGATGGCTGATGAAGCTGGCGAGCGAACTTGGTCGAGATATAGATGTGTACTATCCACATGCCTTCTTCCATCGAAATAGGCGAATAAGTGTGGTATCGCCTGACAAATACAAGATCGTTTCAAAGTGTTAGCCATGATAGAAATTCACAGTGCTATAATTCAACCACTTTTTAAGATATAAACAAAAGAACAAATTTTCAGAAACAAAAACTGCTCCAGAATCTTTGTATCAATGCCAAACACATAAAAAAAAAATCTTTTTCATTTTCCAATGTATTAAAAAATACCTCATTTTAAATTTTAAATTACATTTTTTTTAAAAATGGCAACCCTTTTGAAACAAGATGGCGAATGAAGCTGGCCAACGAACTCGGTCGAGACATTGGTATGTACTATGTACAGATCAAGTTACATTCAAATCGGTTCATAAATACGCCTGTTATCGCGTGACAAAAATCAGGTCGTTTTAAAATGTCAGCCACAATAGAAATTCAAAATGTTATAACTGAGCCATTTTTTTAGATGTAGACGAAACAAAACCTGTTCCGGAATCTTTGTATTAAGGTCAAACACATACAAAAAAAATCTTTTTCATTTTCCAATTTTTTGGTATCTCATTTTAAATTTATTTTTTTTTTAATTTTTTTAAATGGCCACCATTTTGAAACAAGATGGCGAATGAAGCTGATCAACGAACTCGGTTGAGTTATTTGTATGTACTATGTACTCACCAAGGTACATCCAAATCGGTTCATAAATACGTCTGTTATCACGTGGCAAAAATCAGGACGTTTCAAAATGTCAGACGAATTTTTCTTAAAATTTTAAATGGTCGCCATTTTTAAACAAGATGGCGGATGAAGCTGGCCAACGAACTCGTTCGAGACATTGGTCTGTACTATGTATAAACGAAGTTACATCCAAATCGGTTCATAAATACACCTTTTATCGCGTGACAAAATTCAGGACGTTTCAAAATGTCAGCTTCGCTAGAAATTCAAAATGCTATAACTCAGCCATTTTTTAAGATATAGACGAAACAAAAACTGCTACGGAGTCTCTGTATAAAGGTCAAATACATAAGAAAAAAATATTTTTCCATTTTCAATTTTTTTGTACCACATTTCAAATTTTAAATTTTTTAAAAATTTTTAAATGGCCGCCATTTTGAAACGAAATGGCGGATGAAGCTGGCCAACGAACTCGGTCGAGACATTGGTATGTACTATGTACACACCGAATTACATCCAAATCGGTTCATAAATACGAGAGTTACAGTGTGACATAGGTCAGATATATATATATATATATATATATATATATATATATGATATATATATATATATATATATATATATATATATATATATATATATATATATATAAATTTTGAACGGAGGGTGGTTTCGGGGTCTGGGGGTCATGATCGATGAAAATATACCAAAATTTTTTGAAATCGCTTTCCTCCGAACGGCTGCAATAGGTAGCTTTTTGTAAGGAAAGCTACCTAATTGATATATATATATATATATATATATATATATGACAAATGTCACACTCTAACTCTCGTAATTATGAACCGATTTCGATGTAATTCGGTGTGTACATAGTACATACCAATGTCTCGACCGAGTTCGTTGGCCAGCTTCATCCGCCATTTTGTTTCAAAATGGCGGCCATTTAAATTTTTTTGGCCAATTTTCAAACGTCCTGAATTTTGTCACGCGATAAAAGGCGTATTTATGAACCGGTTTCGATGTAATTCGGTGCATACATAGTACATACCAATGTCTCGACCGAGTTCGTTGGCCAGCTTCATCCGCCATTTTGTTTCAAAATGGCGGCCATTTAAAATTTTTAAAAAAATTTAAAATTTGAAATGTGGTACCAAAAAATTGAAAATTGAAAAATATATTTTCTTATGTATTTGACCTTTATACAAAAATTCTGGAGCAGTTTTTGCTTCGTCTATATCTTAAAAAATGGCTGAGTTATAGCATTTCGAATTTCTAGCGTGGCTGGCATTTTGAAACGTTCTGAATTTTGTCACGCGATAAAAGGCGTATTTATGAACCGATATTGATGTAATTCGGTGCGTACATAGTACATACCAATGTCTCGACCGAGTTTGTTGACCAGCTTCATCCGCCATATTGTTTAAAAATGGCGGCCATTTAAATTTTTAAGAAAAATTTTAATTTGAAATGTGGTACCAAAAAATTGAAAATTGAAAAAATATTTTCTTCTTATGTGTTTGGCCTTGATGAAAAAATTCGGGAGCAGTTTTTGTTTCGTCTATATCTTAAGAAATGGCTGAGTTATAGCATTTTGAACTTCTAGCGTGGCTGACATTTTGAAACGTCCTGATATTTGTCACCTAATAACAGGCGTATTTATGAACCGATTTGGATGTACCTTGGTGTGTATATAGTACATACAAATATCTCGACCGAGTTCGTTAGCCAGCTTCATCCGCCATCTTGTTTCAAAATGGCGGCCATTTTAAAAAAATTTAAAAAATTAAAAAATTAAAATGAGATACCAAAAAATTGGAAAATGAAAAAGATTATTTCGTATGTGTTTGACCTTAACACAAAGATTCCGGAACAGTTTTTGTTTCGTCTATATCTAAAAAAATGGCTGAGTAATAGCATTTTGAATTTCTATTGTGGCTGACATTTTAAAACGACCTGATTTTTGTCACGCGATAACAGGCGTAGTTATGAACCGATTTGGATGTAACTTGGTCTGTACATAGTACATACCAATGTCTAGACCGAGTTCGTTGGCCAGCTTCATTCGCCATCTTGTTTCAAAAGGGTTGCCATTTAAAAATAAATTAAATTTAAAATTTTAAATGCGGTATTAAAAAATTGGAAAATGAAATGATTTTTTTTTTTTGTTTGGCCTTGATACAAAGATTCCGGAGCAGTTTTTGTTTCTGAAAATTTGTTCTTTTGTTTATATCTTAAAAAATGTTTGAATTATAGCACTTTGAATTTCTAGCATGGCTAACATTTTGAAACGATCTTGTATTTGTCACGCGATAACACACGTATTCGCCTATTTCGATGTAAGAAGGCATGTGGATAGTATACATCAATACCTCGACCAAGTTCGCTGGCCAGATTCATCAGCCATCTTGTTTCAAAATGCGGCCATTAAATAAAAAATATATATATATTTAAAGTGAGTTGCAAAAAAATTAGAAATTGAAAAAGGTTTCTTTCTTAAGTATTTGACCTTGATATAAGGATTCAGGAGCATTTTTTGTTTGTCTTTACCTTAAAAATGGCTCAGATATAGCAGTTTCAATTTCTAGTGTGGGTGACATTTTGGAAAATCTGATTTTTTGCATGCGACAGCACTCGTATATATCAACCGATTCCGATGTGAGTGAGCATGTGCACAGCAATTACTAAGATCTCAACCAAGTTCACTGGTTAGCCTCATGTTGTCTTAAAATGGCAGGCATTTTTAGAAATCGCCGAATTTGGCAGCCAAATATTTGTTACTTTAAAGGAAAGCAGCTTGGATAAAGCTGACTAATTTCGCGAAATTCTCATTCATTATATTGATAAAAATTAGTATTGAATCTCCTATATTCGGTTTCCACTAAATTGAGCTTCGTGTGTTTGAATGATATAAGTTGGCTTTTTTAAAATAAGGAATATGAAGGCTACCTCTTCCTCCCGGCACTGGACGGAAGGACTTTTTTATGCGTTTCCTGTACAAATATAGGAGCATTTTTCATATTTAGGTCTAAATTACGCTATTAAATAAAATAAAGTTAATTTCAGATTGATACTCTAAAAGAAACACCAACCCAGCAAAATCAACAAATTAACTCTAACCGATATTTGTCATAAGACAGTTAGTAATAGAGGAGGAAATATGTATGTTAAATCGATTAGATCAATTCTATTTGGAGTAAATAGCGGGAGATTGCAATCGATTATGTTTATGATTTAATTTCCAACAGAAAATTAAGATTACATTTTCGGTTCCGTGGCTTCGGAAAAGTAGAGTAAAGATTAAGTTTATGTGTACATCTTTCATGTTCCATATACGTAACAATTGCGATTAAAATAAAATACTGTACTAATATGGTTATACTGGCGAATATGTAACTGGCTGTTTCCTGCTTTTAAACCAATATTATATAAAACAATAACAAATTCTATTGCTGCAAGATGTGTAAATGTATTCGTAAATGAGCAAATATTGAGATTTCAAGGGGCTTGTCGATTCTATCTTATGAGCTCGATTTTAAATAAGGCTGGAATAGTCTATTTTTTTACCTGTTTCTTCCGGCTTAAATATTATAAATGATAAATTTTTGGAAGTCATCTGACAAAAGCAGATATTCGTATTCAGAAATTAACTGTTCAGAACTGTTAGTGCCATATACGGACTGCTATTAAACTTAGGTAAAGTGATATTTTTTATAAGGCATGAACTAATTCAAAATAACATAATATGATTATATAATAAGTACATAAAAGAAACGCATTTATTGAAACAAAACATAATAATAATAATAATGATAATTACAATGCTACGATAATTACAATGTTTTAAAAGCAGATACAGAAAAAAATTATTTTACTCTGGTTTAAGAAATTTGTAAAGAATATAACTTTACATTTTGATATGAAATCACATGTGTTTTCAAACTATCTCCCGTTTCCTTTATTAAAATTGTCATATTTTAAATTCACTGATTAATTTACTTTAAATTTTATTTAAACTTTATATTTTCCTATTGTAAATAAAAGGAAGAAATATTTAAGCTATTTCTATCGTGAAACGCTACCAGGCAAATTCTAATCTTTAGTCGCGAGATCAACCACATAAATCAGATTAAAAAAAAAAAAAAATGCGTTGACTACAGAAACACATCTTCTCCTCTTTTAGCGTTCGTTATAATTTAACATTTATTAATTTGTTTCTTTCTAAATCATACAATGACTAATCAGTAGCCTCTTCTTCTTATTTTGTCTATCTGTGCGCTCCTTAGGGGTTTCTAAATTTTTTTGTAACGTATTGTTGGCAGGTTTGTCTTGCTAACTTATCAAGTTCATCCTTAAATGAAAAATTCTCCATATCTTTTTATATAACAGATATCTAATGATTCATGTACTCGCGTTAAATTAATTATGGAAATAAGTAAAAGGAACAATTTGTGGTTTTATTATTTTGATCTTTCATTCTCTGACCGCTCTACCCAATCAATATGTAGATTTGAACATGTAATGTAATTATCCCGGATGCATAATAATGGACAATTAAAGTATTTTTCGTTTACTCTTTATCTACTGTTCTTACCAATTGTATTTCTACTTACCATGATTTTTAGAGTTCCCGAAATAACTCAGAAATATATTTTACAGATCACGCCCGAGTAGTCATCTTAACACCCCTAGCAAAAATTAAAAGGACACTAAAAATTTAAAAAATCATAAACTTTATACAATTATAACAATCATTAAACATTATATAAAATGTATTTCTAATCCAAAGAAAATTTTCTTACTCATTTTTATTTTAATATATATATTAACAAACTTTTCATTTTATGTGCAGCATACTAACCACGAGGTTGGTGGGTCCGCGTTCAAATATATATACTTTTTTATAATAAGAAATGTAACCACTCTTATTTTGGAGATACTCAGTAGACATAGACTCGAGATGCTTGGAACAAGTTTTGATAATTATGATGTAGCTTTCTAGGGGCTGTAAATCGCTCCCTCAAGGTCTATAATACATGGTATTGCCTGCCATTTACATAAAAATGTTCACCATTGCACTCCATTTAATTTTTTATTATGTTCATATCGTGAAATCAAGGTAGTCAATGAAATAATGGAATAGGCTTATCATTGAGCCATATATTCGTAGCTTTTGCAACATGATATGATGTTATGCTGACACGCTGCATTTTAGTGTTGAAAGATAATTTTTTCCCCTAAAGAAGAAAAAACGTTTTTTTTTTTTTTTTTTTTTTTTTTTTTTTTTTTTTTTAAATGCGAATGTGTGCTTTTAAGTTCAATTTCTCAAAAATTTTAACTTGATTAGTTTTATCTTGAGTTAACACAACACTCCGAACAATAACTGTTCCTCCTTTATTTTGACCATGCGACGTTTCTATTCCTTCATAAATCGTGTCAGTATTGATGTATGACTTTATACCCACCAAGATTGAACCATTTTAAATCACCTGAAGTTATATGTTAATACTAGTACAATTTGTGGAAGAATATAAACGTTGCATGGAGCCGTCATAACAAAGGAAGTTCAGCCATAGTTTGGGGTGTTTTTTTGCTCAAGATAATACTAATCCGATTATTGTTTTTGAGAAAATGAATTCAAATGTGGACAACCGTATTTTAAGAGCACAATTCTTTTCATATAGTTGCTTTTGGAAGAAGAAAAATTCATTTCCCAACAACTGAATGGTGTTATGTCACAATATCTACGAAAAAGGTGGTTCAATGAAAGCAATATCCCAGTATTTAATTTGGCCACCCTGATAGCACAGTATTAATACTGTAAAAAAATTAATAGAATGCAATGATGTTTTCATTTTTCTTTATATTATAATGGCCGTTCTAAATTTTTTTATATAAATGACAACAAATATTCATGCATTACAGTACTTGTGAAAGCTATTTACAATCCCTGGGTAGCTATATCTACGTCGTAATTACCAAAATTTGTCCCAAGCATATTGAATCGTATAGATGAGTGTCTACAAAATACAGGTGGTTACATTTAATATTAAATTCTATTTGAACTTACAAACAGCATTCCTTTAATTGTGACCATTATAAAACTGTAATATTTCATATACCTCTTTACAACTATTATTATTATTTTATAAAAATGATCAAGACAATTACTCTTTGGATTATAAATACATATTCTATGATGTTTATCAACCCTCGCAGTACTAAGATAAAAATATTACTTAAATGCCTAAGATTTAAAAAGGGTTGACTCCGTATGATGTAGTTTAGGCCCCCATTTTGACCCCCATAGGTAATAACAATGTTTATACGACGCAGCAATTCATTGCGTTGAATAGAGAAATTTACACACAACTGAACACAAGAACAAGAAATAACGAAATGAGAATGATGGAGGCGCCTACACTCGCTTGCATGGTAACACTATATCCACAGCGCCATCTAGGGAAATACATTTGGCAGGCTGCCAAAAATTCTCTTTCTTTCCCTTGAAATGTAATAAATGGTAGAAAGCTTTCATTTATTACCTGATTGCCTAAGACGGGGGGGGGGGGGGCAATGTGACCCCATTCGCAATTTCTACAAATAAAAATAAACAAAAAAATTAACTGTGCGAAACTTACTAAGTAAACAAAATTATGAAAGAGACCTATATAGGATAATTCCTAGAAAATAATTTTAGCATACATATTCTAAATGAAAAAAACTGCAAAATGTCCAGATGGGGTCAAATTGACCCCATCTTAATACTACGAGGCTTAATACTTACAATTGCATAAAATTTATGATTTATATGTTTAGCGTCTTTATAATTTTGGCCTGAGCTGTATAATGGTACATTATGCAAAAAATATAGAAAGTAAAAATAAAGAAAATATCACCAGACAAATTAAGCCCAATCTATAGGAATTAAATATAGAATGGCGTGTATACAATTTAGTATTAAATAGAATTATAAAATACAAATATTGAAGTGCATTTTAGATAGCAAAGTATATACAATTAATTGCAGTAGCTCTGACGAGATGATACCCTAGGGTCCAAGAAGAACGGAATTAATGAAAATATGAATAAATTAGGAGGATTAAAATGATACATAGTTTTAAACAGATTGATACAAAATATTTAGTTAATAGGTATAATTATTTATAAAATGGCAATCAACATAATTGTGAGGGTACAAAGCGAAAATTAATATATAAAATAAAAAATAAAAAAGAAGCATAGACAAACTGCACCTGAGTCATAGTAATTAAGAAAAGATTTACGCGTGTATAATTCGGTATTAAATATAATTTATCAAAGTGCATTGCGGATACCAAATATTGAAGATTAATTACAGCAGTTCCGGGAATGATTTATAAAGTAACAATGAGCATTAGATAATTAAGACAAAATACTTATATGCAGATATATAATAGGAAAAAGAAAATGATGAATCTAAACAAACTAATAGATATTGAATTAAACATAAAATAATTTAAGTTGCGGAGTATCAGGAATCAATTACTTCTATGATCGTCGTACATTTTCATTAACATAAATATTCCAGAGAAGACGCTTTTGATTTCGTCTCACGTCAGTTTAATTACTGTAATTACCCAAAATAAAGTGTGCCTGCGCGATTATAATAGTGAAATTAAAGACAAAGTCTTTGTAATTTTTTACCTGCTAAGTTTTATTTGTTTGTCGAATAGGCTCTATTTGCTCCATTGTGAACGCTCTCATCAGGGAATAAATGTATTTTCCAATGCTCTTTGCCTATTACTTAAAATATGGTATTTATCACAGATAATTTATTAGCTTTTAATAATTATGTATTTTTTTATTAAAGCGTAAAGCCAAATAAAAAGTAAACTATGAGCCATTCGCGACCGCTTGTTTTTGTTTTCTTTCAAAGGAAGTTTTCGTTTGCTTTTGGGCGTTACTCTTTCATTGTCACATTATTTAACAAAAAGGATTCTTGTATTCACGTTTACATTACTAATGGATATATAATAATATTATTGTCTCAAATTGATGTTTTTATATACATAATAACGTAATTGTATAAATACGATTATTGTGTGCATTTTTGAGAAATACTATTACATTTGAAATGAAAAAATAACATCCGCAATTGGAATAATATCCAGAAGATGTAAATTTATGTCAATGGTTGCGAATGTATTAACATAGTAATACGAAATTTCTGCTATTATTTCATAGCTTTTGGATACACTTTTACTAAATATACCCTTTTGTTTTTGGAAAATTGATTCCCAATTTATTTTTATAAATATAAGCTTTGCTATAGGGGAGACGGGGGAGGGTAAATATAAGAAAGATAATATAAGAAATAAAATAATAAAATATAAGAATATAAAAAAATAATAATATAAATATAATATAAAAATATATAAGAGTATAAAAAAATAATATAAATATAATATAAAAATATATAAGAAAGATATCCACACTAGTCACGTTACATTCTTAATACATGCATCGCCAAATTAGGTATCATTCGTTTTTTTAAATCTAAATACATGTATAGGACGGGCGGGAAGATATATGTTTTTAGACGGGACCGTTGCATTATGGAAGCCTTTATGGCTAAACTGTAAGATGTATGGGAGACTGTCTAGGATTGACCATAGGGGAGGCTTGACCCACCCTACTGTTTTCATATTTAATGGAATTTCAGAGTTTTGCCAAGTGTCAACAAAGCTACAGAAATGCTCAAACAATAGTCTTTGTTTCATGCAGATAATTGAAACAGTTGTGGAAAAATCAATTGAGAAACGTTTTCAGCTTAAAAGTGTATTTTTTAGAAACATTTAGTACGATTTTCTAAAATATATCATAGAAATTTAAGTAATTAGATTTTAAGTAATGCAGAAATATTGAGCTTTCGTTCCAGGAATAAAGATTTTACAATAAATTAGGCAAAACATAACAATGTGCTATAATTTAAAAAGTCCCTGCCGGCTCGGCCTCTACAGGCAAAGGTAGATTTCAAAGTTAAGTGCTAATTTCAACAACAAAAACTAAATCATGATTAGAGATAAATCCGCTTTAACAATTTTATATGGCCGCTTTTGACGAGTTTTTATTTCATTTTTATATAAGAGCTGGTTTTATCAGAGTCATGTTAAGGCGGGATTCAAAAAAATAGTTTTCCATGATCAACAACTCGAAATGTTCTGCCACATTTTCAGATTCATTTTTAAAAGAAAAAATATGAAACTTGCTGGCGTGATTTGGGAAGAGATTTATAAGCGACCTGTATTTTTATTATTCGTTCAATTTATTAAAACTTGATTTATAAACAATATTATTTTCTCAGAAGGACAATATTTTTCGTTTCCAACGCAATCGCTTCGTGAAATTCGAATCAAAACGCCCTCTTTGACAGTTTTTTTTTTTTTTAAATAGATGTAGCGTCTATCACAAAATCGACCATTACGGTACATTATATAGTTTCTGAATAAGAAAACCTACCAATTGGAAGTGTTTGGGAGCAAAAATGAATTTAAAAATGTGTCAGAAAATAAACAGTTTGGATTTGAATACACCCTTAAATACGATGATTGTTTTCTTCAACCGCTATGTACTTTTTACTTTTAATTTGTTTTTGCTGTAAGAATTGGTCCTATCAAAAACTTGTCATAATAAATATTGTAAATAATATTAAGAATATATATAATAAATTCATGTGGATTTTATATCTTGTGAATTGACAAAGTTATGGATTTTTTTCTTCTTCAACCCCCCCCCCCCCCCCACACACACACATACACACCTTTCTGTTTTCGTTCTTAATTTTTTTTTACGAAACGAATTGGTCCTATCAAAAAACTTGTCAGTATAAAAGTTGTAGATAATATTAAGAAGATTTATAATAAATTTAATATCGAATTTAATATTATTTTTTGATATCTTGAGAATTGACGAAGTTATGAATTTTTTTCTTCTCAAAACCCTATTTTTTGCGCCCATGGAACACATTTTCAATTTTATCAAAAATCTGCGATACGTAAATTTTTGGCCGTATTTTTAGAAGTAATAAAAACTTTAAACTGATTTGATATGTAAAAAAATTAAGAAGTTATGGGATTTTATCGGTTTTCAGAAAACTCCTCCCTATTTCCAATCCTTGGTCTGATTTTGTCCGAGATTTTATGACCCTTGATTTTATGTATCAATTTTGTAAAAGAGTTTATGTAAGAGATTTGTGCAGCATTATGGAAGTTATCGTGTCCATAAAAAAAGTGATATATAAGTGATATAAAAGTGATCTATCTATATAGATTATATATATATATATATATATAAAGTTTTTTACCGAGTTTTTTACTTTTCGTATTTCATACGAAATCTACCTAAAAGTAGCTATGCGAGGAGGCTTGGCCAAACCAATAATAACCAATAATAAACCAGCAGGGTTGACCAGATGGTCAAAGCTTCCTTAATTAAGTGTTTTTGGAAAACTTTTTATTATATACTGTACATTATGAAGGGTTAATGGCATATTCTGAAAATAATGTAAATTTATTCTATAAAGCTTCAGTAAAATGGAGTGTTAGAAAGGAAATGTTTAAAATTGATTAAAAGAAGATGTGATAGATTGCTATAGAAGCAAGGAACAATTTATTGAAACATAAATTGGAAAGTTGATAGGAACTTTTATTTCATTTAAATAGTACCCATAGTAGGTAAATAGAAAGAATGGAAAATACTAGAAAGGATGACAGCAAAAGCCTTAAGAATTGTTAAGTGTTCGTGCCTTTAAGAACATAACATTGATCAAAACATTTTAGGAAGGTATGTAGACAAATTTTACAAAGATTAATACAATGAGATGAAGTCAAACTACGTGGCAACTAATTTTTCCAGGTCGGGTGTCACTAAAAATGGGTGTTTAAAACGGAATAACACGGAATGTTTCTCGCGTGCCTTGAATTCCGTCTAAGCAGGTTTGTTTACACATCATATTTTTCAAAATAATTTTTAATAGTTATTAAACCATGTAGCATAAATTTGTTCTGTCTTTATTTTAAACTGATTTTATTTCCCTTCACAAATATTTCAATATAAAATAAAGTAGGTCAAACATCCCATATGTGGGAAGCCTTGAACCATTATTTTCTCATGATTGAAATCCTTCATGTTTCAAGTTTCTTATATATTACACTTATGTCGCAATTTTATTTTGATAACTGATTGTAAAACGAATAAAATGATATCTGAAATTTTATTCTAGGTTCAATACTTAAAAAATAAAAAATCATTTTGTAAAAAATAGGTCAACCCTCCCCAGTCTCCCTTACACCTATATATATATATATTGCATATTTTAATATATCATTCAGCGAAATTGTTTCTATAGATTAATCTAATTTACATTAATTTATTTTATAAATCTTTACAAGAGTCCGTTTTTTTCTTTAATTAAACATTAGATTACACAAATACTTCAAGAGCGGAAATTACTCAAAATATTTATAAACGCTGTAACCAGTACTAACGCATGGGCAGAAGTGGGGATTTTTCAGAAAATCTTACCTTCCAAAGATGATTTTTTCTTTTTAATCAGCCAGCAGGATGCAACATTATTAGAGTTAAGAAAAAACAAATAGTATAAAAATTTACACAACTGCAAAAATAATTCACCAGAATATATTTTCATAACAAAATTTTTACATAATTTTAATATAAAATGAAGAAATGTATACAGCAGAGGAAAGTTGTCTTTTAAATTTAATTTTGAGATTTCACTGGGAAATTTTGTATGTACGATAAATCAAAATGTATAGGAAAATTACTGAGTTATTTTGCTTATTATTGTAATTGCATTATAGGAGATTTATTTCGTATTAGTAAAAAAGGGGGGCAAATAAACAGTTTCAAACTTAACCTTGAGTTTCTTTAACCCCTTGGGGACGAGCGACCGGTATTCGTGCCGCGTAAAGTGCTCAGAATCAATGATTATTCTCACCACAAACTTTTTATTGTAAATTTTGCCTTATTTAATCCGAGTATTTTCTCGATTCAATCAGGCAAAAATTTCTGTTATAAAACACCGGTGATAAATGATTAAAAATTCTGTAAAAGATACGCTCGTCCCGAAGGGGTTAAATATAAAATAGTCAAGACCTCGGAATTATATTCTTTATTAACACATTAGTCTTCGATTTTTAATATAACTTTTGATTCTTTAAACACAATAAACAACTGGTACTTCTCATAATTTTAAAAAGTGGAAAAAATGGTGCCTATTTTTACACCCATAAGCATAGTGAAAATATATACATATATGGCAGTACTTTCCTTTGTGCTCTTAACATGCTTAGGTCTACTTCTAAAATACCACGCTTATCAATAGAGTCTGTAGAATCAAAATCTTCTAATGTTGCTTTGTGATGTTTATAGTAAGAACACTGTAAAAAAGATTTCCCTTACTTTACACCAAAAAGGGTGGGAACTAAGTTGCCACCCCAAGTGGTGTAATGAAATTCCATTTGAAAATTGGTGTAATGAGCCACCAGCTATCAAATGGTGTAAACAAACACCAATTTTAGTGGCAATTTAGTTGCCAGCATTTTTGGCGTAAAGTAACGCTACTGCTTATCTGGTGTAAAGTCACACTACTGCTTATTTGGTTTGCACTTTAACAGTAAAATAAAAAAAAAATTAAAGATTACATTTTAAATCTAATGCAACCATAATTTACAATAAATAGTTTCACGCAAAGAGACTGCTAAACATTGTTTTAACTGCGATAATTTATTATCTCAATTAAACATTCATTTTAAACATTTTAGTTTTGGTAAACAACGAAATTTCCTCACAAATCATTCATTCGTTACATCTGGACTTACGTCACGTGTACTTGACTTTTTTTTTAACTCAGCGTAGGCCTGACTGGTTTTCGAATAAATAGTCTAAGCAAATTAAAATAGACATACCATAAATACAACTAAATATTACAAATTGTACAAAAATCTGATAAAGAGAGCTAAAAACCACCAACCTCTCAAGCGCTAAAGAACAATTTTTATCACTTTTAAAATGCAAATTAAAAATACTTAACGGCATAATTAATTAATAAACACTACACCGCTAGAAAGCGTAAAGTTTAAGCTTTTAAAAGATACTAATAGTTAAGCAAAATGATAAGGTTTAAATAGTTAAAAAAGGTGTAAAACAAAGTAAACAAAACGCGTAACGCTATGGGAAAGTAGTCTGAAACAAAAATTTTTATACCAAATTTCATGAATTTTTAAACATATCTAAACTCAACCCAGGAATACACGGCGGGGGGCGGAGAAAAGTCCGTACTTTATAGAACATAAAACAAGTATTAGTTTTTCAAAATAATTAATAAAAAGGTTGAAAGCAAGCTATGTTAAAATATGTCAACAACAGTAAAAATCCCATATAGTTCTATGGACGAGGGCTAACTGGAAAATCGAAAAATTCCAACTTTTGAAACGCTCAGCAAATACACAAAAAGTGTTCAAAACTTTTAAAACTAGATAGAATCTTGAAGCTTAAGCTTTAAATGAGCTGAATATCACATTAGTTTTTCAGAAAAAGTTAGTTTTTGTAGTTAAAAAAGCTTAAGAATATCGTTGTTTACGTAATGTATTTCCTATGGGAAAACGAGAGTCGTTATCCTAAAAACGATACTTTTTAAAATGGCTCTTAAATAGTTAAAACTTATTGAAACTTAAAATTCTCGGTTAAAAAATAATTTGCGATCTTTGATTTAGTTGAATCGAACATTATTTTAAAGTTAACAAGCGGAATTCATTGTATACTGAGAGTCTCAAAAGTGACAAAAATGCCAAAATTTGAAAATGGCACAAATACACTGTACGATAGAGATATTTTTGGATGTTTACATTATAAGTAATTTTGATTTTTAAAATATCTAAATAATTAATCTACTAAATCATATTTTATAAGTATTATGTATCAATTTAATATATATATATATATGTGTGTGTGTGTGTGTGTGTGTATGTGTGTGTGTAAAACAAATAAATATATCCATGTATCACACAAGCAAGAGTTTAAAAAGAATTTCAAGTGCAAGGAAAACATATTTGTTTACTTAGATATTCTGGTGTACGTAATCACACAAACAATATGTACGATCAAGTGAAAGACTATATTGTTAAAATTACTTGTACTTATTATTTGTAAACTTATACTTGTACATGTAACACAATAGATACGCGTAATAGATACTTTAAAGCTGTTTTAGCTCACAGAATTTAAAACTATTAAACTCGATAAAACCAAAGCTAAATACAGACAATTAAAAAAATATTTTAGTGTTCGTAATCAAATAAACAATAAGTAAATATATACTTACAATTTCATGAGCTTCCTTTTATTAAACTTATATCGGGAATTAAATTTATTCCAAGAATAAAGAGTAGCAGTTGTTTTCTCTTTCACAAAGAAGACAAATCATTCGTTCCTTACATCTGGACTTACAGTATGTCACGTGTACGTGACTCTTTCTTTTTTTAAACCCAGCGCCGGCCTGGTTGGTTTTCGAGTAAATAGTCCAAACAAATTAAAATAAACACACCTCCAACTCAGGCAAAACTGCAACAGAAGCTCGTTAAATGTTTTTTTAATTAATCATTACTGAGAAACATATCGAAAATCAAAATCCGAGCTCGGGAACACCGCTATAAACGGATTTCAAAATGGCGAACTGAGATATCTGTCGTTTAAAAAGTTTACACCTGAATTGGTGTTCGGCTCCCACAATTTCTTTAAACGATTAAAATTAAACTTTTTTGAGTGTATCATAACACTTTATTCTGTGCTCACACCAAAACGAGAGTATATTTAAACCTCATTTGGCATTTCATAAACTCAAGTTAAGCATAACAATACCCCCTTTTTTTTACAGCGAAAATTCATTCGCCCCTTTAGAAAATCCACTCGCCACTGGCGAGTAGATACCTGTAATTTCGGCAACCCTGCGCAGGGGCAGAGTTTTAGGAATGATGTTTGCTTAAGAACATTTGATTTTTAAATAAAAGGTTTACACATAATGCTTCAAGCTTTCATGCTAAAAAAGAAAAATATATCTACTACATACTTAAATTTGTGACTCTGTTAAATTTAACATAAATAATTGTATTTTCATACTACATTGTTATTCTGTGCTGAATTTTTCAAAAGGCCAACTTTTATATCTTATTACAATGAATATAAACATTTACCTGTGAATATGAAATGTTCATTCATACAGATAAATGCGAAAATTGTCGGTAGACACTTACTGGAAATTTTAAGCAGATGCAAAAAGAGTAAGAGCGACGTATTTAAATTGTTACTGTTACTTTAAAACAATTCTAAATGTTGATTTAGAACTATTTGCATTAATATTCTTCAATTTACTTTATGGCAAAGTTAGGCTACTTTTAGGAAATTGATTTTTTCAAGAAGCTATAAAAAGTGAAGTCGTATAACTCAAATTTCATTGATCTAAATAAACAGTAACACTTTTTCTTTCAATTTACAAAATAATTTGAATGAGAACTTTCAAAGTTTTTTTTTAAGGAAATCTTTGTTATTTCTGGCAAGCATATTTAAATGGAAACTTATGGGGAATTTGGATTGAGCAAAAATTGTTTACAAATATTGGTTTTTGTGTTTGCGTTAAAATTTCTTGTTAATTATTTAAAGTGTCAATATAGTGCCACGTAATTGGCAGAGTGTGTGTTTTCATATTTTGTAAAGGTAAGTAATGAGAATGCATAATGTATTTAAAATACATTTTTCTCAGAACAGATTTTTTGCGGTTTATGCTAGCTTAAAATATTTCATACAATTTTTGGTCAAAATTCGTTTATGTCCAATATTGATACACACTACAGCAAATTTGAATATTCGTTTTCAAAATTTGGCTTATTAAGATCCCGAAATTAGTAATAAATTCTACGTTTTAATAAAAATTCAGTTTCAGGTCAATGTTTTATTATTTTTTAAATAAGACACTGTCGGATTTTTAAAAAAAATTAGGAGCACATTTTTTTAACTTTAAGTAATAAAATGAATAAATGGAGAAACAAATTTTAAATTGGAAGACTTAAAAAAATGTAATTAATAGCTTAGAAAAAACTTAACTTTCCAATAAAGGGACATTCCATGTTACGTGTAGCACAGCTTTCCTGCATATTACTGCTGTTTTAACAATATCATTACATTCTCAAATTAAAACAACTATGCTAATATGAAAACAAACGATGTTTAGTTATTTTTAATGTACAGTTTATATTTTAACAACTTATAAGTTAATAGATATAGGTATTTATGTAAGTGTCACGTGCAGGACATTTTGTCCGTCTTTCAAGGAATGGCCCTAAATTGATTTTGTTTTAAAATATTTGTTGGCTTTACGGTACAGAGCAATTCTTTGAAGTATTTCTTTTTGAAATAACGTAAATAATGAAAAATAATTTTCAAAGTCTACCGTCCCTTTAAATAGACATAGATAAAATGGACGCTATTAATGTACGGATTTTATAGGACAAAACTTATATAAAGCTCTATTAACTGGCCTATTACGTGACTCATAATAAAGTATTTAGTGATGTTGCTATACGGAGAACGTCTGCTTGATATACAGCATATCCAACAAAGGATATAAAAATAATTTTTATGAAATCGACAATAATAATCTATCTTTAGAAGAATGGACGCAGTCAGAATCCGTGTGCCATTTCAGAATAAGTATATCTGTTAGTATCTTCAAAGTCATTAAGGCAGCAGTCAGATCATGAGCATTATTTTTTCAAGTTACATTTCTGCTTTCATATTTATATTATAAAGGAACACATATAAAAATATAATAAAGGATGGTTATTCATCTCATCTATTCTTTTATGTGCATACTATAATTGTCATATAAATCTGGATATTTTGTACACTTTGATTAAATTAAATAACACATATTATGCGAAATTGACACATATGCAGGACAATACACACACACGCACACACAAACTAAAAAAAGTATAGCGGAGAATTAGGGCTAATGGGACACATTTTTAAATTTAACTATAGTTCGTTCAAAAATTTTTCTGAAACAAGTTTCAGAAAAAAAATTCAATACGTTAGACTTTAGAAAATGCACCACTTCTTTAGGAAGTTTTATTTTTAAATCATGAAATTAGTCAATTATTCCCCCATATGGTCTATTGGGATATAGTGCAAAGCTAATGGGACACGGGAGAAATCTCCAGTAAGTAAAATTATTTAAAAATAATTTATGCTTAAGAAAGGATGAGAAAATAAAAGAACAATATTAATTCATTACATAGGAATATTTTTCTTATTATAAGTGTGATTTAAAACTATACAATTAAAAAACCTAAAACGTTAAAATAAATGTCCGTTTTTTCCAGATTTTGTCTGTTCTTTGTCTCTGGCAAGTAAATTGCAACTTCTATAATGTTAGTCCGAAAATTTCCTTATAAGGATAAATGAATTAAGTTATTGGCGTACAATAAGCTGTTTCATTCATTACACATTTCTACACCCTGTTCCAAAAATATAAATGCAGATCTAAAACGATATCCGAAACTAAGTTACAATTGATGTATTATAGAAATGATTCAGTTGACTTTTATTCATCTATTTAATCAAATTTATTCTAAAAAATATGAAGCAATAAATAAAGCTGATATAAAAATTGAGGGGAAAAAATCCATAAACGCAGATATCGTCTGATTTTAAATTGAAAATATATTTTCAATTAATGTCTGCTCTTAAATTATTTTTCATACACAATTATTTATTAACAACTCTTCTAATTAAGTATAATTTGATTTTTGTCACTTTTGTTACATTAGAATCATTGTTTGTACTGAAATTATTGTTAGGTGTGTTTATAAGTTTGTCGAAGAGATTTCAAAGGAGGATTTTATCAAACTTTTAGACTTAAAAGGGAAAGGGAAACATCCGAAAGACATTTCTAGGATCTTAAGGCAATATTTAGGTTCTTCTAATGAAGTATTTAATGAATTTTGTAAAAGAAAAAAGTGACAAATGATCTAATAAAAGAATATGTGGCAGAACAAAGAAATCACCACTGCGAGATGAAAGAATTATTTTAAGCATAGCATCCAGTAAAAAATATATCGTTGCGATGAATTACATCAAAAATTGGAATATCCCAAAATACAATTCTCATAATAATAAGAGACTGTAAAAAATAACAGAAATTCTTCAAGAAAATAAAAAAGCCATATTTAAAAACACACCATAAAAAAATTACTGAATAGGGGGAAAAAAATGGTGTCTTGCCATAATAGTGATAAATAGCTCTCAAACATATTTAGTGATGAGAAAAGTTGAATTTAGATGGACCCGATGGATGTGAATTTCACTGCCATGAAATAAGAAACGAAACAAAAAGCTTTTTTAGCAGGGAACAAGATGTAGGATCAGTAAATAGCTTGGGGTGGTTTTAGATGTAATAAGCAAACTTTCTTGGCAATTTGCGGAAAAAAATTAAACTGTGGGGACTATCAGTAAATATTAGAGCAATATTTAACTCCACTAATGAAGTTGCTTGGGCGACCTGATTGTGTTGTTAAAAAAAGACTTAGCGTCGATATAATACGTGTAACTTGAGAAGAATATGATTTCACTTGAATATCAAAGCCACAGACAAACCTGTACTTATTCCGGATCTTAATCCTATGGAAAATCTGTCAGGAAAGCTGGTACAAAAGTGTATAAAAATGCCCGGGAATATTTTTTGATCGTGGAGCTTAAAAACAAGGAGATTAAGGCTGTTCTCAAATCCAAAGGGACCACTTTCTGATAGATATTTTTATTCATTCTTCGGAAATGCATGAAATTCGGAGGTGTTTTTATTTGGAAACTATGAAATACAAAGATGTTTTGCATTTTTTGATAAACGCAATAGATCGTTCAAAAAATACTGTCAAAGTTGGCGTTTTGTAAAGATTTTCTGAATTTCCAATGCGAGAAAAGCGAAAATCAGTTCGTCACGTAATCAAAAATCGCTTATAAATCGATGTGTAATTTATTTCTAAAAAAATGGAAAATTCATTTCGATTCCAAGTCGCTTCAATTGTATTGCATGCCAATTTCATGCCTTTATGCTTAAAAATGAGTCAGAAAATGGTGTCAGAAAGTTTCGCGTTGTTGATCAGGGAATTTGAGAACAGCCTTAAAACATATGTTGGGCAAGCAAGGAATTAATATTGTCTCCATAATTCATGGAAAACGTCGTAATTTCAATAGAAAATTGTATATTTGAAGTGATAAAAAGTAATTTAAACACAAAGAGTACTAAGTATTAGCATTTGTTAATTTTTTTAGGGTTCCGTACTTAAAAAGTAAAAACAGAACCATTATAAGATCCCTCCTGTATCTGTCTGTCTGTCTGCCACAGCCCTTTTACTCGTAAACTATGCAACGTGGAAAGTTCAAATTGGGAGAAGTAATAAAGATTATTGACCCACAGATTAACAGATATTCATAAATATATTTAGGAAAAATGTAGAGGGGTTAATTAAGTTAATTGAAAAAAATCTTTTCTTTGTATATCGTGTGGGGTATCGTATGAAAGCTTTCGTAACGCTGAAATCAAAAATATATTTCATTTAATTTTAGGCATTATATTTACAAAGTTACGCTGGAAAATGTAGTGCAAAAATATGTCCCCCCCCCCCCCCGGATGTAATTCCGAATCTATTGAAACTAAAACTATGAAAAAAATTAGAGGTAGTAGACATTAATTTAAACCTTGCAGGAAAATTATAACGATTACCCTAGGCTGCATAGTTTTTCAGAAAAGCGCATTTTTCTGTTACACATAAATTTTGGGGGCATTCAGCAAAGGTATTGAAGATCGCTGAATGTACCTATCGTATTCGTAACAGAAGTATAAAAGCATTGTTGATATTGATTTTTGAAAAAAATCGTCAGTAATTAGCTGAGATATTAACCCTTAAACACACGGACGATTTGGACATACATAATGACAAAGGCGGCATACTCTATCTACTATCGGCTTTTAAAGCCTAGATGATAACTTTTAATGATATATTTGTGTAATACAATGCCCAGTAGCAGTATAAAAGCAATAAACATCAAATTGTTGAAAACAGGCTATATTAATTAGAATTAATCACATAAATATTATGGGATTCCCGACTAGTTTCCATTGAGTGACTCTCTCAATACACCTACTATGTCTTTAAAGGTTAACTAAAAATCTATATGGAATAACAAATATACAGAATACCTATATTTGCTATTATTTAGGTTCCATATATCTTTCAACTTTCATGGTACATCCATTTATACTTTTCTATTATAGTATATTATACAGCTATACCCAACCCTACGTTGTATAGTTTTACAAAGTCTTAGCATTCTATTAGCAACAGTATTTTTTTAATAATACACTTACTAATTCATATATTATTATACGGAACCCTTTGTGCGCGAGTAATACTCACACTTGACCGTTTATTTTAATTTACCTACAGACATTTTAATGTCCATAATTTCGCAAAACTTACTTTGGTATTTAATAAAGACTTTTTTATATGTTTACAATGAATTTACCCTAATTTTATTTCCTATAGTATTTATAAACTTACACGTCATAGGGTAACTCTAGGATAGATGGCCATAGTTTTTAAAGATTGAAATAAAAATTCTTAGAATGCAAATACAAGAAATATTTATGCATATTTGAAATTCTTATACATATAGTCATCATATTTTGGACAAAAAATAATTAAATATCGAGACCAAAAAGTGGCAAACAAAATTTAAATTAAAATGGTAGATGGCCATCTCTCCTTCAAGCCAAGGAGAGATGACCATCCAATAGAAAAAATAAAAAATAAAGTTAAAATAGAAGAAAAAAATCATGTAGTTAATCTTGAAACACACAGAAATTTTTTAAGATGCAATTATATCACGGAAAATCAGTGAATAAAATTTGAAGTATAATTTCAATCCTTCACTTTTCGTAACATTTTACCACATTTTCGGCAAAGATCTTGATAGTTTGTACACAATTCATGGAACCACTTCTGGCACCTTATGCATTGTATCCAGTCATTATTTTTGGTTGTGGTATTATATTCTTTTAAACAACCAACACAGTGATCCTCGTCCAATTCTATTCCATCGGACTCTGTAGAATCTAATAATTTCAAATGTATTTCATCTTCTTCGCTGCTGGAAATGTCGTGTTTTTTTTTTTTTTTTTTTTTTTTTTTTTTTTTTTTTTTTTTTTCGCGTTTAACCCTTTGCACTTGAGGGCTCCACTGCGGAGACATAATCTTTCTTTGCAAAATTTGTTTTTGGCACCAGTAGTAAAGGAAAATAAAATGTACGTTATTTAATCAGAGCATTTTCGAAATTGTGTACTTGAACGAAATTTCTTTTAAAAAAGTAGTGACGATCGAATAAAATTTGTGTAAGAGACGCCGAGCGCAAAGGGTTAATTTAGACTATTTCACGGTTTTAAGTTTATTTATCAACTTCATCTGTTTCTGGGATGAACGTTTCCGAAGTTTTCAATATTTTATGAAACAAAAATACATCGTTAGAATCTATTATATTATTGTTATTGAAATATTTATATTAGTTAAAATTTAAATAATTATGTCAATTAATATAATTATAAAAATAAAAATTATATGATTATTTTAAAAATAATTATTTTTAGTTAAAAACAACATTCTGTATAATTTTGAAATATTGATTATTTGTGGCCTCGATTTGATGTGGCCATCTCTCCAAAAATTCATGGACAGATTGGCACACAATTTAAAGTGACACTACGTCATTGTACGTCTTTGTTTTAGACTTAAAAGCAAAGATGGGATTTTACAGAGTGTCCGGTCTCAATGGTGTCCAATGGCTAATTCCTAAACCGTTAGTCGTAGACATATAGTTCCAGTTACAAAAATGTTTTAAATGACGTAAAGAAGTATTTTTAAAGCGATTTAGGTCTAGAAAAACATTTATTTAAAAATTACGAAATTAAAATTTTATACGGTCCCGCCCTATAAGTGATATTTAGTAAACTTTTCCTATTTCTCTAACAAGTACGGCAAAAAAAGTCCCATTCATCTAGCTGTAAAATTGACCGAGTTATGACATTTACCATTTTATGACTTAAACCACTTTTCTGCAGCTGAAAACAGACGAGTTGGACCAAGCTTTCAGGGGTCGTACAAGAAGTGCTTAAAGTATTATAAAGGGCGTCCACTCCAAACGATGTTCAATGGCTAATTCCTAAACCGTTAGTCAAAGACATATAGTTCCAATTACAAAAAGGTTTTAAATAATGTAAAGAAGTACTTTTAAAGCGATTTAACTGAAGGTGCTGCCCCCGTATAAATATTACGGCAGTGTTAATTCTTAGTAATTAACTTTCAGATTGGTTAAAATAATTGAAGAAATGAGTTTCAAAACTCGCCTTATCGAGAAAATAAAATTTTGGGAAATCGCATAAAACCTTTAAATACGCCCATTGGTATTCATTGAAAATTTGGAGATTGTATTGTTTGATTGGTACAGTTATACCAATAGAATAGATTGATAGAGAAACGCGATTTTTAAATTTCGGATAAGGCGAGTTTCGAAACTGACGTCCTGAATTGTATTTTGACTTTTTTTTTTTTTTTTTTTTTTTTTTTTTTTTTTTTTGTAAAGAAATGAGTGTGTTTCTTATAATGATTTTATTTTAAAAAGTTGTATTATTTTTATAAGCTTTTAACTTACGACGTTCGTATGTATGTCTTCCTAATTCAAAATTTGTATTCCAATTTTAACTCACTTCCAAATATCCGATCAAGATTAAATTTTGCATAATTATGTAAATTCAATGACAATGTAATACTAATATGATTTTAGGTACGTACCATTTATATTTATTTTACAGGACCACTCCAAAAATTTCGTATACAGTATTGCCTACAAACAAAAATTTTAAAATCATAATCAGTAACATTTATGAAAGGCATTGAGATTCACAAGGTAATTTTTCCAAATGAAAGTGCTTTGCATTTATATTTTTTATACAGTGCCGCACAAAAGAAGCCAGACACATTACGATGTATGAGCAGGGATTGCTTATTATACATTTTGATGATAATATGCTTTTTTTCAAATTCAACTTTTTGGTTCTTTATAAAAACTTGTTTGGAAAAAAATATTTTAGAGACCAAAATCAAAATGCAATTTCTACTTGCTAAACAAAAAAAAAGTCCTTCCGGCCAGTGCCGGGAGGAAGAGGTAGCTTTCATAATCCTTATTTAAAAAAAGCCAACTTATATCATGCAAACACACGAAGCTCAATTTAGTGGAAACCGAATATAGGAGATTCAATACTAATTTTTATCAATATAATGAATGAGAATTTCTCGAAATTAGTCAGCTTTATCCAAGCTGCTTTTCTTTAAAGTAACTTATATTTGGCTGTCAAATTCGGCAATTTCTTAAAGTGCCTGTCATTTTAAGACAACATGGTGGATGAGGCTAAGCAGTGAACTTGGTCGAGACCTTAGTAATTGCTGTGCACATGCTCACTCACATCGGAATCGGTTAATATATAGGAGTGCTGTCGCATGCAAAAAATCAGATTTTTCAAAATGTCACCAACAATAGAAATTGAAACTGCTATATCTGAGCCATTTTTTAAGGTAAAGACAAACAAAAAATGCTCCTGAATCCTTATATCAAGATCAAATACTTAAGAAAGAAACCTTTTTCAATTTCTAATTTTTTTGCACCTCACTTTATATATATATATATTTTTTTTTAATTTAATGGCCGCCATTTTGAAACAAGATGGCTGATGAATCTGGCCAGCAAACTTGGTCGAGGTGTTGATGTATACTATCCACATGCCTTCTTACATCGAAATAGGCGAATACGTGTGTTATCGCGTGACAAATACAAGATCGTTTCAAAATGTTAGCCATGCTAGAAATTCAAAGTGCTATAAATCAACCATTTTTTTAAGATATCAACAAAAGAACAAATTTTCAGAAACAAAAACTGCTCCGGAATCTTTGTATCAAGGCCAAACACATTAAAAAAATCTTTTTTATTTTCCAATTTTTTAATACCTCATTTTGAATTTTAAATTTAATTTTTTTTAAAATGGCAACCCTTTTGAAACAAGATGGCGAATGAAGCTGGCCAACGAACTCGGTCGAGACATTGGTATGTACTATGTACAGACCAAGTTACATCCAAATAGGTTCATAAATACGCCTGTTATCGCGTGACAAAAATCAGGTCGTTTTAAAATGTCAGCCACAAGAGAAATTCAAAATGCTATTACACAGCCATTTTTTTTTAGATATAGACGAAAGAAAAACTGTTCCGGAATCTTTGTATTAAGGTCAAACACATACAAAAAAAAATCTTTTTCATTTTCCAATTTTTTGGTATCTCATTTAAATTTTTTTATTTTTTAATTTATTTAAATGGGCGCCATTTTGAAACAAGATGGCGGATGAAGCTGGCCAACGAACTCGGTCGAGATATTTGTATGTACTATGTACACACCAAGGTACATCCAAGTCGGTTCATAAATACGCCTGTTATTACGTGAGAAAAATCAGGACGTTTCAAAATGTCAGCCACGCTAGAAATTCAAAATGCTATAACTCAGCCATTTCTTAAGATATAGACGAAACAAAAACTGCTCCCGAATCTTTTTATCAAGGTCAAACACATAAGAAGAAAATTTTTTTTTCAATTTTCAATTTTTGGTACCACATTTCAAATTTAAATTTTTCTTAAAATTTTAAATGGCCGCCATTTTTAAAGAAGATGGCGGGTGAAGCTGGCCAACGAACCCGGTCGAGACATTGGTATGTACTATGTAGAAACGAAGTTACATCCAAATCGGTTCATAAATACGTCTTTTATCGCGTGACAAAATTCAGGACGTTTCAAAATGTCAGCCACGCTAGAAATTCAAAATGCTATAACTCAGCCATTTTTTAAGATATAGACAAAACAAAAACTGCTCCGAAATCTTTGCATAAAGGTCAAATACATAAGAAAAAAATATTTTCAGATTTTCAATTTTTTGGTACCACATTTCAAATTTAAAATTTTTAAAAAAATTTTAAATGGCCGCCATTTTGAAACAAAATGGCGGATGAAGCTGGCCAACGAACTCGGTCGAGAGATTGGTATGTACTATGTACACACCGAATTACATCCAAATCGGTTCATAAATACGCCTTTTATCGCGTGACAAAATTCAGGACGTTTCAAAATGTCAGCCACGCTAGAAATTCAAAATGCTATAACTCAGCCATTTTTTAAGATATAGACGAAACAAAAACTGCTCCGGAATCTCAGTATAAAGGTCAAATACATAAGAAAAAAATATTTTTCCATTTTTAATTTTTTGGTACCACATTTCAAGTTTTAAATTTTTTTAAAATTTTTAAATGGCCGCCATTTTGAAACAAAACGGCGGATGAAGCTGGCCAACGAACTCGGTCGAGACATTGGTATGTACTATGTACACACCAAATTACATCGAAATCGGTTCATAATTACGGGAGTTACAGTGTGGCATATGTCAGATATATATATATATATATATATATATATATCAATTTTGAACGGAGGGTGGTTTCGGGGTCTGGGGGTCATGATCGATGAAAATATACCAAAATTTTTTGAAATCGCTTTCCTCCGAACGGCTGCAATAGGTAGCTTTTTTGTAAAGAAAGCTACCTAATAAATATTAAATGGAGTGAAAATTTTTGCTGTTGGACAAGGAAAATGAGATAAACAGCTTTATTTGTACAATAGATGTGCCAAAACACTTGCGGCCTCAAATCATGCACATACAAATACTTTCTAAGTTTTAAAATGCATATTTTTTCCCAACCATGTTTTGCCAATTTGTAATCTGATTGAGCAGAGGTTTCTGCGTAAAAGTGACTCATCTTGGCGGTATTCGTGCTTGGCAAGTGTAGAGGCAAGTGTTTAATGGCAAAAGTGATTTATATGCTTTTGAAGCTTGCTTAGCGAGAAGCACGACAAAGAAAAATTATAAATTGTTAAATGTTAAAATTTAATAATTTAATATATGTTTTGATTTAACAATATTTTTCCCTAATTTTTAATTAAAAAATAATTAAAAAAAACTGCTCTAATGAATATTTGCTGAGGGGTGAGACAGTGGAATTTTCAGAAGGAGTAATGTAAAAATAATAATATTTTTTTTTAATTACAGTAAAATGACAAATGGAACAAAATCTTAAAAAAAGAAAAGTTAATTAAAAAGAGAGAATGTGGGCGGTTATATGATATCCAACCTTTAATGGATAAATCTGTGCTCTGTTAGAGCAAAATATTAAAATATTGTAACAATTTTGTTATGTTTATTTAAATCATTGAAGTAATCGCACAGGTAGATTCATATAATTCAAATAATTGATGTTTATTGTAAAAGAAAATAAAAGTGATACTAGGCTCATTTTCAAAAAGGGGCATATTAATTTCCTTAAATAATTCAGAGCAGCCATTCAAAAGTTATGTATAAAAATATATGCATACAAAAACAACAACAACAAAAAAAATCCCTGCCGGCCCGGCCAACAGGCAGAGGTAGATTTCGAAATTAAGTATACTAATTTCACCAACAAAAACTAAATCATTATTAGATATAAATCCACTTTAACAGTTTTATCCGTCTGCTTTTGACGAGTTTATATTTCATTTTTATAAAATAGCTGGTTTTATCAGAATCATGTTAAGGCGATATTAAAAAAATATTTTTCCATACTCAACAACTCGAAATTTTCTGGCACATTTTCAGATTCATTTTTAATAAAATAAAATATGAAACATGCTGACGTGATTTTTGAAAAAATTTATAAGCGACCTGTGTTTTTATTTTTCTTTCAATTAATTAAAACTTGATTAATAAACAATTATTTTCTCAGTAGGGCAATATTTTTCTATTCTAACACAATCGCTTCGGTAAATTCTGTTCAAAATGCCCACTTTGACATCATTTTTTGAAATATATTCTGCCTCTATCAAAAAATCGATCATTACTGTACATTATGTAGTTTCTGAATAAGAGAATCTAGCAATTGGATGCGTTTGAGAGCAAAAATGAATTTAAAAATGAGTAAGAAAAAAATAGACAGTTTGGATTTGAATGCACCCTTAATAAGATGATTTTTTTCTTCAACCGCTATGTATTTTTAATTTGTTTTTACTTTAAAATTGGCCCTATCAAAAACTTGTCTATATAAATGTTGACGACAATATTAAGAAGATATATGATAGATTCATGGAGATTTTATATCTTGTGAATTGACGGAGTTATGAAAATTTTTCTTCAACCCCCCCCCCCCCCCACCTTTTTTTGTTTTCGTTTTGTACGAATTGGTCCTATCAAAAACTTGTGAATATAAAAGTTGTAGATAATATTAAGAAGATGTATAATAAAATTTAAAATTATTGGATTTGATATCTTGAGAATTGACGAAGTAAGGAATTTTTTTCCCAAAAACCCTATTTTTTGCGCCCCTTGAGCCCATTTTTAACTTTATCAAAAATCTGTGATACATAAAATTTTGGCCCTATTTTTAGAAGTAATAAAAACTTTAAACTGATTTGATATGTACAAAAATTAAGAAGTTATGGGGGGTTTTCGGTTTTCACAAAACCCCTCCCTATTCCCATCCCCTTGGTCCGATTTTGCCCATTAACGAACTTGACCGAGATTTTATGTCACTTGAATTTATGTATCAGTTTGGAAGAGATTTGTGCAGAATTGCGGAAGTTATCGTGTCCAGAAGAAAGTGATAACACAATTGCTTCGGGAAATTCCGTTCGAAATGCCCACTTTGACATAATTTTTTGAAATATATTCTGCCTCTATCAAAACATCGATCATTGCGGTACATTATATAGTTTCTGAATAAGCGAATCTACCAATTAAATGCATTGGAGAGCAAAAATGAATTTAAAAATGAGTCAGAAAATAAGCAGTTTGGATTTGAGTGCATCCTTAATGCAATGATTTTTCCAACACAATCCGCTTCGGGATATTCGGTTCAAAATGCCCACTTTAACAGCATTTTTTAAAATATATTCTGCCTCTATCAAAAAATCGACCATTACGGTACATTATATAGTTTCTGAGTAAGAAAACGTACCAATTGGAAGCCTTTGAGAGCGAAAATGAATTGTAAAAGGAGTCAGAAAATACGCAGCTTGGATTTGAATACACCCTTACTTAGATGATTTTTTTTCTTCAACAGCTATGTATTTTTAATTTGTTTTTGCTGTAAGAATTGGTCCTATCCAAAAATTGTCTATATAGATGTTGTGGACAATATTAAGAAGATATATGATAAATTCATCGGGATTTTATATCTTTTGAATTGCGGAGTTATGGATTTCTTACTTCTTCAAAACCCGTTTTTGTTTTCGTTTTTGATTTTTTTTTTTTTTGCGGTACGAATTGGTCCTATCAAAAACTTGTGAAAATAAAAGTTGTAGATAATATTAAGGACATTTATAATAAAATTAATTGGAATTGATATCTTGAGAATTGACGAAGTTATGAATTTTTTTCTCAAAAAACCCCTATTTTTTGCGCCCCTTGAGCCCATTTTTAACTTTATCAAAAATCTGTGATACATAAAATGTTGGCCCTATTTTTAGAAGTAATAAAAACTTTAAACTGATTTGATATGTACAAAAATTAAGAAGTTATGGGGGGGTTTTCGGTTTTAACAAAACCCCTCCTTATTTCCATCCCCTCGGTCCGATTTTGCCCATTAACGAACTTGACCGAGATTTTACGCCCTTTGATTCTATGTATCAGTTTGGAAGAGACTGGTGCAAAATTACGAAAGTTATCGTGTCCAGAAGAAAGTGATATATATATATATAGATAGATAAAGTTTTTTACTGAGGGTGGTTTTGGATTCTAGGAATCATGATCGGTGTAGATCTGCAAAAATTTTTCAGAAATTCCAACATAGGAACGATCGCAATAGGTAGTATTTCATACTAAATCTACCTAAAACATTAAGATGGTACAAACAAATTACTTACAAATTGAGCTTTCTTGTGTCTGTGCTTTGGACGGGAAGGATGGGGAGGGGGGGGGGGGATGTCACAAAATTTGGAGTGGAGATTTCAGGGGGAATTGATACGACTGTTCAGTGTTCATTACTACTACAAATATTGATGCATTAAAAAAATGTAGTTTTCAGGATTATAAACTTTGTGTGTATGAGAGACAGTGAGGGAAAAGTTTAAATTGCATTTCAGGTGGAATTTAGATTATTTATTACTGATTAACTATTGCAGCAATAAAGAAAACGGACCTTTTTTTCCCAAGTTTTACAGCGTGATAATCCGTTGCACATCAGCAGAGTTTCGCTTTTTCTGAAGACTTCATCTAAATTCATCGGCCCCTTAAATTTCTACTTCCCCCACTTTCTGCTTCACCTGCACGCAAAGTTAAAAATCTATAGAGGTTTATATATATATATATATATATATATATATATATATTTACTATTCTACTCTATTTGTCTAATTAAATAATGCATCGTCTAAAACTCCACGCCCGTTAAAATTTTTATTTCCTATTGTCTTAATTATAACACTTAATTATTAGATCGTAAAGAGCTAATAATTTTAAAAATTATTAAATTTAAAATCATTAAAAAAGATTAAAGTTTATAATTTATATAAGCAATTATAGATTTCAATTATAATTTTATTTATTTAAGTATAAATTACTGATTAAATAACATATATATATATATATATATATTTACTATTCTACTCTATTTGTCTAATTAAATAATGCATCGTCTAAAACTCCACGCCCGTTAAAATTTTTATTTCCTATTGTCTTAATTATAACACTTAATTATTAGATCATAAAGAGCTAATAATTTTAAAAATTATTAAATTTAAAATCATTAAAAAAGATTAAAGTTTATAATTTATATAAGCAATTATAGATTTCAATTATAATTTTATTTAAGTATAAATTACTGATTAAATAATATATATATATATATATATATATATATATATATATATATATATATATATATATATATATATATATACTGTTAAATTAAAAAATATAAAAAAATATATTAAATTTAAAATTATTAAAATGAATAACTTTAATAAAACGTTTGGAAATTTTTCTACTTTGTCTTTGTAGTTAGCCGTTAGTTTATAGTTACAGTAAGTTACTAATCATCTCAGTCCTCCCTAAAATTTACACTCACCCCCCCCCCCCCCCCCCAACTTTTGCTCGGCCAATACATACTGTCTAAAATTAATTATGTTTTTCCCTACATTTTATTTTATTATGCAAGAAATAACTAACCAATCTACCACATGAACCCCCCTAAAAATTGTACTCTCTCTTCTCCCAACTCACGCGAAAACACCCGTTCGCTATTGTTAATCCCATGGAAGTATTTTTTTTAAGATAGCTCGTTCCAGAATATTTCTCCCCCCCCCCCCTCCCTTCTGCTGTAGATGATACAGATTATCATTTTTTTTGTTCGAGGGTGGAGGCGATATTTACACATTAAAAGTTCAAATAACGCAAGTTAATATTTAGAATTGATTGACTAGATTTTAAAAAAATCCAAATAGAAAACCAATTTAATATAATTCTATTAATTCTAAGATAGTTTATTTTTTCTAATTCTCCTGGTCCTCATACGAATCACTTTTCTCATCGAAACTATCCTCTGAGGACTTTCGCTAAGCACGATTCCCGCCAAGAATTATCACTGACCAATCAAATTACAAGATACAGCATAAGTGGCAAAATGTGGTTGGAAAAAAAATATATGCATTTAAAATTCCTACAATATGTTAAAAATATTTTGAGTGTTTTTGTTTAAAAATATAATCCAATTACTATGCGAAAATTTCATTGGACTACAAATACTTTGCCCTCTCAATTTATGCAAAACAGTTTGTATTTTGGCTCTGAGCCAAAACATACATTTCCTTTTTAGGTAGCTTTCATTACAAAAAGCTACCTATTGCAGCCGTTCGGAGGAAAGCGATTTCAAAAAATTTTGGTATATTTTCATCGATCATGACCCCCAGACCCCGAAACCACCCTCCGTTCAAAAGTTTATATATATATATATATATATATATATATATATCCATATATATATATATATATATATCTGACCTTTGTCATACTGTAACTCTCGAATTTATGAACCGATTTGGATGTAATTCGGTATGTACATAGTACATACCAATGTCTCGACCGAGTTCGTTGGCCAGCTTCATCCGCCATTTTGTTTCAAAATGGCGGCCATTTAAAATTTTCTTAAACATTTTAAATTTGAAATGTGGTACCAAAGAATTGAAAATGGAAAAATATTTTTTTCTTATGTATTTGACCTTTATACAAAGATTCCGGAGCAGTTTTTGTTTCGTCTATATCTTAAAAAATGGCTGAGTTATAGCATTTTGAATTTCTAGCGTGGCTGACATTTTGAAACGTCCTGAATTTTGTCACGCGATAAAAGGCGTATTTATGAACCGATTTGGATGTAACTTCGTTTGTACATAGTACATACCAATGTCTCGACCGAGTTCGTTGGCCAGCTTCATCCGCCATCTTGTTTCAAAATGGCGGCCATTTAAATTTAAGAAAAATTTAAATTTGAAATGTGGTACCAAAAAATTGAAAATTGAAAAAATATTTTTTTTTATGTATTTGACCTTGATACAAAGATTCGGGAGAAGTTTTTGTTTCGTCTATATCTCAAAAAATCGCTGAGTTATAGAATTTTGAATTTCTAGCGTGGCTGACATTTTGAAACGTCCTGATATTTGTCACGTGATAACCGGCGTATTTATGAACCGATTTGGATGTACTTTGGTGAGTACATAGTACATACAAATATCTCGACCGAGTTCGTTGGCCAGCTTCATCCGCCATCTTGTTTCAAAATGGCGGCCATTTAAAAACATTTTAAAAATTTAAAATTTAAAATGATATACCAAAATATTGGAAAATGAAAAAGATTTTTTTTTTATGTGTTTGACCTTAATACAAAGATCCCGGAACAGTTTTTGTTTCGTCTATATCTAAAAAAAATGGCTGAGTTATAGCGTTTTGAATTTCTATTGTGGCTGACATTTTAAAACGACCTGACTTTTGTCACGCGATAACAAGCGTATTTATGAACCGATTTGGATGTTACTTGGTCTGTACATAGCACATTCCAATGTCTCGACCGAGTCCGTTGGCCAGCTTCATTCGCCATCTTGTTTCAAAAGGTCTTGTTCATCTTGTTTCCATTTTAAAAAAATTAAATTTAAAATTTAAAATGAGGTATTAAAAAATTGGAAAATGAAAAAGATTTTTTTATGTGTTTGGCCTTGATACAAAGATTCCGGAGCAGATTTTGTTTCTGAAAATTTGTTCTTTTGTTTATATCTTAAAAAATGGTTGAATTATAGCACTTTGAATTTCTAGTATGGCTAACATTTTGAAACGATCTTGTATTTGTCACGCGATAACACACGTATTCGCCTATTTCCATGTGAGAAAGCATGTGGATAGTATACATCAACATCTCAGCCAAATATAAGTTACTTTAAATAAAAGCAGCTTGGATAAAGCTGAAAAATTTCGTGAAATTCTCATTCATAATGATTTAGTATTGATAAAAATTAGTATTGAATCTCCTATATTCGGTTTCCACTAAATTGAGCTTCGTGTGTTTGAATAATATAAGTTGGCTTTTTTAAAATAAGGTATTTGAAAGCTACCTCTTCCTCCCGGCACTGGCCGGAAGGACTTTTTTAAGTCTACGCTTTAACTAGATTGCAAGCATTTACTAAATTTTGACGTTAAAACAAATATGTTTAGCAACAATCAGTACTGTGAAATGGTATTGCTTTACGGACAGAGCAATCGGAATAAGCGAGAGGATGCAAGGCTGTGTGCTTTGAAATTTCCAGATCAAAACCAACCACATCCAAACACTATAGCTAAAATTGTTAAACGTTTAAGAGAAATAGGTAGCTTTAAGAAGCATCATCGATTAAGTTGACTCACTGGTTTAACAATACCTCCGGAGGATGTTCTAGGGTATACACTTGCTCATCCTGAATGTAGTGTACGAGATATTAGCCGAGCGTGTGGATATTCAAAAAGTCAAGTATGGACAATTTTAAACAAGTATGGTGCTTATACATATTGATCAATACTAGGACAAGAAGTAGCACCAGAAGACAAAGAGCGTCGTTTTAATTTTTGTTATTTTATTTTAAACAAACAAGATGAAAGTCCAATTTTTGTGAATGAAATTATGTGGACTGATGAATGTCAGTTTTCAAGACAAGGGGTCGTAAATACTCAAAACTTTCACTATTGGTCCCTGGAAAATTCACACATTATTCGCCCTAACAAACATCAAATACGTTGGTTCATAAATGTTTGGTGTGGTATTTGGAAGACATCCTTAATTAGGCCATTCATCTTCGATGACACTTTAACGTAAAAAAAAATACGCGGGCATTTTATCTGGACCAGTATCCGATTTTTTAGAAGAGTACGTTTCATTACAATATTTGTCTAATATGTGGTTTCAGCATGATGGCGCGCCAGCACATAGATCGCTAAAGCCACATATAGTCTTAACCAGTACTTTTGGAAATAATATTATCGGATATGGAGGTCTTATTGAGTGGCCTCCCAGGTCGCCAGATTTGAATCCTTTAGATTTTTTTCTTTGAAGTTTTCTGAAAAATAAGGTATATGAAAGATAATCCACTAGTCGAGCAGATTTGTGGAATCGTATTGCTATGGCGTGCAGATCTGTAACACCTACAATGTTGAAAAAAGTAGAAAAAGAAGTTATTTCACGTGTACATTTCTGCATTACAGCCGAAGGGAGTCACTTCGAGCACGTTTTAAGATAACCTTAATTTTTATTAATTAAGTTCTAGATTAGATAATCTAACTATGTATCATTTTCTAACGAGTGTTACTTTTATAATCATTTAACAAAACTTCTGATATTTTTTTTACTTATATTTTTAGTACAAGCTGTATATTTTGTTTTAATATGTCAAAATGAACAAAAATCTCAAAATATAATTGTAATGTTAATTTACTCTCAATGTTTAATATTAAATATTATACCTGACAATTATTTTTATTTCTAGTAAATTTGTGACTGACCCCTATTTTGCAGCAAAAAAAGATGCTCCAACTTTAAACATATATTATTCGGTCAGTTTTAATCTCAGAGGAATGGGACTTTTTTTGTCTTACTTGTCAGTGCAATAGGATATTTTTACTAAATATCACTTATAGGACCTAAGGACCGTATAAAAATTTTAATTTCGTAATTTTTTAATAAATGTTTTTCTTGACCCAAATCGCTTTAAAAATACTTCTTTACCTCATTTAAAACATTTTTGCAATTGGAACTATATGTCTATGACTAACGGTTTAGGAATTAACAATTGGACACCGTTGAGACCGGACACCCAGTATAAGTGCCTTAAGAGTCCGTTTAGTAAGAAATGTAACATACGTACTGCAAAACGTTCAGATACCTAACTCAACAAAAATCCAACCACTAAATTAAATAAACGTTAAAATTACACTTTCTTTTTAAAATTGAAAAACACAGCTGCACGTCGCATTGAATGAACACGTTGAACTATTTTTTACGAACAAATTTAACACTGTAATCTATGATATAGTTTTTGAAATATTTAGACTGGCCATATCTCCTCTATGGCCATCTATCTTAGAATTACCCTATATTATATTAATTTTATTCTTAGTTTTTTATGAATGCCATTTTATGTTTGTGTTAAAATTTTTAGAACACGATGTAAGGTAATAAGGAGTCACTCAAGAACATTTATCTAATCATCATTAAAATATTAGTGAAATGTGAAAGATGTATATTTTTTAGCAAAGAATTACACCCATGTATCAGAATAAACATTTAAAGTTTCAAAATATTTTCCTTCGAAAAAATTAAACATTAAAAATGCTATTTTCATCTATGATCCAGTAGTGAGCATAGTAAATTTGTGATGCCTAAGTAGTGGGCCTCCAAAAGTTAGCCATTCAACTCTTAAGTTCAGTGTGTGCCATGCAGAAGATATAATTTGTTTTGCACTTCTGTAACTAAATATACACTGTAATGAAAACGTATTTAGAAGTTTAGATGGCTACATTGTATAATTTCACTAGTAAATCTGCAAATCGGCAGCGTAAACTTCACCTGTATATATCGTTTTTAATTTTATCTCACTTTATATAATATCTAATGTCTTACAATATGCAAATGCAATTTTTTTATGTTATATACAGGGTGTTTCTTTTAAGTTCACCAATAGCTAATTCCTAAACCGCTAGCTTTAGAGGCATAGTTCTGATTGCAGAAATATTTTAGATGTTGTTCTTCCTCATATTAAAATCCATTTATGTTAAAATAGTTAAATTTTTTTAAAGTTAGGAAATTTAAATTTTTATATGATTTCTGTACCCTATATAAGTTAGTTAGAAATTTTCTCCGTGCTCTAACAAATTAAACAATAAAAATTCCCATCTTCTGAGACCAAAACTTACAGAGTTAGGATACATTGGCGACACCAACTTTTGCGCTATCCACGCAGAGCGTGTCACTATCATGCCTAAGGATATCCAGCTCACTCGAAGAATTCGCGAAGAGCGTGCCTAAGCTGATTCTTTCTTTTAAATTGAAATAATGTATTTAAATCGTGGCATATACATTTCAATAAAAAAGAAAAGAAATAAAACAGCAGTTAGAAAAAAATGCGAACATTCTTGCCAGAAAACGAAAATTTGCCTCTATTTGCTATGAAAGGAGGTTCAACAATGTACACAACATCTGCTACTCTGACGGCACTCCACCCATTGTCTTTCCTTCTAAAGCATGACACCTCAAACTCTCCATGTCAGTAATAATAAGTGATTTTTGTAGCATAATGTTTCACACTTTTTTCTCCAAGAACTTAACGATCACAAACATCCCAAACTTCAATTGCATGAAGTTTTTACCATCTTGGGCTAACTTGATGCCTTCAGTCGTTCATAATGGATTATCATCTTGAGAAATGTCCTGCACTAACTCTTCACTGGCTTCTTCAGGTTGCTCGTGTTCTGCATCTTGTTCTGGTTATGCTTCTCCCTTTGGTACTATACATTGCTCGGATTCTCATTCAGATGTAAGGAAAACGCGCCAAGAAAATAATAATAATAATTGAAAAACCTACGATTTGAAGAAAAAGTATGAAAGAATCTAGTAAAATGACAGAATTTTAGATTGTCAAGATTGTCCCACTCTTTCCAAGATTCCTGGTGCAACTTTGCTAACTAATATTATTTTATAAAAAATAACATTAGATCAAGTTCCAAAAGCGATTCCGAAAACTTATTATACTCGTATACTCTATCAGACAAAATTGGCAGAATTTACTTATGCTCGGATTAAAAAAGCGAAACTGATCACTTTTTTAGACGTCCAAAATCGCCTGTTTTGCAGTTACAAAATATTTTCACTGATAATGGCCATAAAACAACCGATAAGACAAAAACCGCACTTAAATAATGTTATACAACGTCTTCTTAGTGAAATAAAAATACTAGCACCTATTTTAATTGGATCTATAACTTCCCAGAGAGACAAACAACATATTTTTCATAATGTGGGAAAGATGTCAAAGTTGACGGTAGTTTATAATAGGTCCATGTTTTATCAGAAATCATTGATTTATATTTTTCCAAATTCGGAAAATGTTGTTACACACGGATTAATAAAATAGCATTATTTCAGCTTTTTGATACGAATTAAGTAAATGCGAAGAAAATAAGTCACACAAATATTCTTTAAAATACATTTTTGTAAAGACAAAGTGTTGTATCGTTTATAAACCAAGTTTGCAATGAAGTAAAAATCATTGAATTGGTTAATATAAACAAAATAAAACTAAAGATAAATTATTCACCGCGTTTTATAGCAGACGATATTCTTGGCATAGGGCGTATTTTAATTACAAAAATATTTCTTTCTTTTTAGTTGCTATGAGAAAATAGCAACAAAAATGTATAGTAATCCATTGTTTTTCCATTATTTTTTGCAGAAATGGAGTAATTTAGTTGCTAATAATATTACAGAAATGCCATTAAAAACTACAAATAAATTAATATTTCTAAAATCAATTCGAATGTCAAAATTCAAAGATCACTCTTGCATAGCTGCCAACTTTTACGCTTTTTTCTTACCACTAAAATTTTAAAGAAATTTTTACCGTATTAAATCGCGGATTTCATCGATTATATACAGCAAAAGTTTCTATTGAATTTTAGTGGTAAGAAAAAAGCGTAAAAGTTGGCAGCTATGCTTTTGAAATTCTGGGATCTATGCAGATAACTGGAGTTAATTTGATCGTCTGACATTCCATATTTTATGAGAAGGCGTCGTGAAATACAAACGGACCGTCACTTTTTAATACTATAATAGATTCTTTTGTAATGGGGGGGGGGGGGAAGCCGGCACGCGATAGAGATAGATTTTAAAAATATATTCTTGAAAATTATTTAATCCTGAGACTCCCAGTGGGACACTATGTCCCAGTGCAGTTTCAAAAAATTACCACTGGACACAGCAGTCCCTAAAACGCTTGGAAAACCATGTCTGCTTGTCCCACTGGTCTCTCACGTTTATTTTGGACCGTAGTTGTGCGTTTGCTCGGTAGATGCTAAATTTGATTTAAAATATCCCACAAAAAAATTGTTAGTCAAGGGGTTAAATAAAGCCGAAATAAATGAGTAAATTGAGATACAATTTTCAAACAAATTGCATTTAAAAGTACATTTTTTCCTTATATGACGGTGTAAAAATTAAATTAAAAATGTGAGATGTTTACAAGTTCAAAAAATTGCAGTAGCGAAAATTGCAAAACCAAAATTTCGTCGTCAAGCGTTGCCATTTGTAAATTGGCGTGACTGCTACGCACAGCCACCTTTGTCCTTTATAATATAGATGCATCTTCAGAAAAATAAAACGCCAAAATTAAATTGGAAATTCGTGCATCCGTACAAACCGCGTTTTTCTTTAATACAGTCGTATCTCGTTTTCCTGACACCCGATATTCACCTCATTCCGCTTATCACGTCACCTTTTTCAAAGTCCTGATTTTCTGTATATGATTTTAATGTAAATATTCTCCGTATTTTACATCGTTGAATAATTTTCAACTCCGGATATCCCGACGGTTTAGGAAAATTGTCCATTTTTGATAATCCATCTCATAAGCACGGAAATTAAGCGGTAAGAAATATCTTAGCCAAACTTTTCACAAAAGTGTCTAAAATACCCGTTGAGATAAATGAGAAATTTTACTTTAATCCTTTTCTGAATAAATAAACCCACAGACACTATGCATGACACACTTAAGCGCCAGATAGATGTATTAGTCTACACGCGGTCTTCTTGTTCTGGTCAGGCGGCGCTTTCTTGTGGTTACACAACGTTTTTCATCCGACTAAAACCGAAGCATTGCATTGCATTAAAACGATCAGAAATTATATCTAGCATCTATTTCTGAAACAACGAATATTGATTACAATTCATTGTATAATAATGAAAAAAGAACTGTAGGAAACACATCTAGGGATAAGCAAACCTTAATTCTTCAATTTTTAATGTAACAATAAAAAAAGAAGTCATAAATCTGATTTTTATCCTTTTCAAATTTTGTTTTGTGTTTATTTTGTTTAATAATAATGTTTTATTGCTTAAAACTGCAAAATCAGTTATGAATTTAAAATTGTCCTACATTAATTAAAAATACAGCTTTTATAAACATATTTTTTTCCAGCTCCGGTTACTGCAACACTTCGCATATGACGACACTTTTTTCTGGACCTTAGAGTGTCGGGATAACGAGGTTCAACTGTATATGAAAGATTGTATGAAAACTTCATTTGGAAAGTTTATGATAATAATTCATGAAACTGGTTCATGAAACTCCTTAACTGGTAAGCATCAAGTCATATAATACTGTGCTGTAAGGACTTTTATACAAAGCATAAACACCAATGTCAAGAAGCTGTAGCAAGGTGAAAAGTTTGACATTACCACACATGTTATCTAATATATGCGAAATGTATGCTTATATAGTTTTCATGATAAATAATATCAAGTAACAGTGATGCTAGATTTTATTTTGCTATATTAGTATAGTTAAATATTTCACGACAATCAGGAATTTTATGCAGTCATTCAACGTAAGAAGTGCAGCAACAAATTTCGGACTGGCATGAATTTTACAGAGGACATTCTTATTTCTATAAAAATTATGAAGATAGAAATCCTAAAACTCACAATTTTTGCTTGAAATAGGTTAAAAAATTTCTAGACATTTCTTAAATATACGTTCTTTTATCCTGAAAACTCAAATTTAATGAATAAAGAAAATAATCTATCTCAGTAAAGCTAGCTAAAACCAAGTAGACTTGACAACTTTCTGTTATTTTAAAAACATCAATTTAGCTACAACTCAATATTTTCTATCTCAATTTACCTGTACCATCAGACCTCACATTGTAGCATTTTGAAATTTGTTAAATAGAAAATGATATGCTCTCAACCATTATTTTTATACCGGATTTATTTAATATGCAAGAAGAATTCAGTGTTAAAATAATTATCATTTATTTACATTTAGAATACATTTAGAATACATTTAGAATAAATTAAATGTATTAATTATATCTTTTTAAAATCATTAAACAAACATATGTTCTTTGAACTAAACATGGAACTGTAGTTTTCTTATGTTTTGTTGTGTTAAAAGACGTAGTTAGTAACGCTTCTTCTGCAAGGCATTTTCTTTTTTATGAAAAACAATTATCTTGCCTATAAATACAATTGTCAAGCGAGTCTTTAGTCTAAAAATCCTTCTTAAAGTAGATTTCCTGAAGACCATGCAGTTAATTTGTATTGCGTAAAAATCAAAGTAAATCTGTTGGTATAAAGAACAAAGAAATCAAAGTCTTTAATTTCCATTATGAAGTTTTGAAATAAAAATCTTACAGAAACTAGCGCAGATATTTTGATAAACGTATAAACTCTAATTATAAAAGAATTGTTTCAACTGACACTCTCTGATTTCAAATCATTTTTCCAGTCTAACAGAAAATGTAAGAGTCGAGCACGTGTCAAATAACGCTCCTATAAACAATGAGCAGCACACTTTAAGAAAAAGATAGTTTTCTTTTACAAAAACTTAACAATGGAAGTATAACCATAAAGAAAAACGGTTATTTCCAAAATGCACATTTATTTGCTTTCTGATAACAAGTGCAAAAATTATTTCTCATTTTTGTGTGATAAAAGAATATTATGAAAACTCAATGTTTCTGAACAATATAGCTGACCTAAATTATCTTTTACAATGAGGATTATCTTATCAGTGGAGAACACATTTCCAACCGCACCCTCTGCTTCCATTAGTCTTTTGTCATTTCAAAGGTCATTACCCAAAGCGTAAATGACCACTGGTGACTATAGGAAGAAATGATTCCTGATAGCTAAAGTGAAGGTAGCTGACCGTTAAATCGCTCAGATGTTTGCTGAGACATCGCTCCCTAACTTAATTTTGTAAGCAAGAAATATTGAAACTGCTTTCAACCTTAGGGAAAACAATCACAAAACTATTCGACTTTAATAAAATTACTGCAAGAAGAAAATAATCACTAAAACCAATATTGAAATTACTAGTTAGGAACGAAATTAAAGAGAGATTGTTCGAGCGTGCCATCTAAAACAGGTTCATTGTAACCAGGAGTGTATATTTTACGTATTCCAATTTAACCATAATAAAATTGGAATTTTTACACTGTTATTATTATTGTTCAGTTGGTAAATAAACATCATTTCATAAAGAAAATTCCTTTTGAGCTGTCTTTTTTTTTCTTTCTTTCTTGGAGAAAGCTGCAATTATGTAAGATTAATGCAATTATAAAGGACGAGGGTCGATAAGGCTATAAAAGTGGCCCCTGCGGTAATGATATATATTTTTTTTAAATATGGCATAGAACAATTATTAACTAAAAGTGCGCAAGAAAAAAATTAGGCTAAGTATGCATAAAAAAGCTAAGTAATATATATTGAGTATAAAATATGACTTTGCATAAATTGATGCTACTGTGAAATAATTTACTGACACTGCAGAAAATAATTTATTTAATGATATTTAAAAAATATAATTTTATGTAAATAAATAGAAATTAAAAAATATATACATAGCCATATAATATAATAAACCTTATTTATCTCGTAAACGAAAACACTATTATTTTTTTTTCACGTATGAGAAAATCGATGTACCAATTTTACTTTAGTGTTTTATCAATACCTCAATGTGTGTTTTATCAATTATACCTCTAGAATAAACATGTATCAAGATCAAAATGGTTATCCTTAGTTCGCTCTGCGTGTTATAAATACATAAAATGGTGAAAAAGAACAAAAATGTAAAAATAGCCAACTTTGAACGCCAAAAAAATATTTGTTTATCAATAGCAGTGAACCTAAAGATAGATAACATCCTTAATAAAATATATTATTATAAAATATATGTTAAAAAAGCTCCTGTGATAACACTTTCAGAGTTCTGTAAATCCTGGTACTTTTATAAAAAAATTTCTGAAAAATCGTTAGATATTTCCAGAAATGTAATTATTTTAAAAACGCTTGTATTGTGTTGTCGAATTTCTCTTATTTTAACGCTTAATATTTATTACTTAATGGCTGTAATTATTAAGAGTTTAATTTCTATTAAATTATTTTAGGGGTTGGATAAAAAGTTGCTAGAATAATATTGGCAATAATTTCTTTTTAAATCTATAAATAAATCATAGTCGATAACAAGCAATATCGACTCACGTACAATGGGTAAGAAAACGGGACGCTGCTCGTGTTTAGTGAGTCAGCTTTCAATTTTTGATTTCAGAAACGTATTAAGTTTTAAGAAGTTGGTAAATTTATGATGTTCAAAAGAGCGTAAAACTTAAAAGTTAAAAATTTAAACATTTTGTGAGCTTTGAAATTGAAACAATTTTTTTTAAAATTTAGTCACCTCATATGTATGATCAATTTCACTTGTTTTGAACAATTTATTGGAGTGAAAATTTCCTGAAACTCAATTTAAAAAAGAAAATATTGAAATGTTCATTAAAATATTTATTGTTAAATTGTAATATTTTTAAGGACTTCGTTTGATTTATAAAATAGGGGGAAATTTCCAAAATATGTAGAAAAGTTATTTCTAGAGTAAAAATAATAAAATTAATAATAATAAATGAAATTACTAACCTTTATAATATAAATTAAAGAGAATAAACCTTGGTCAGCATAAAATGTCTTTAAAATTTTGGCTAAACATATTCAATTATAGTACGGAAACGCGATTGTTGAGCATAAGATGTATTAACTTATCTTCGAAAGCTGCAAAACAATACTTACTCGGGAAACATAAGTTTAATTTCATGAGAACGATATAGTGGAGTGAATTTTACAATAAACTAATTAAATGAAAAGACGCGACTAATTTTTTTTTTACATTTTGTAGGCTAAGAATGTTGCTTAACTTACATTTAAAAATATTTTATAAAATTTGGCTAAGTTTTTAAAATTCGAAATTACATATAAAATTAAATACCCGGATCTCGTTGGAATTTCCTAATTTTATAAAAAGAGAAAAAAAAATAAGTTTTGGATTGATTTTTAACTATTGTATAATAACTAATGCAAATAAAGAAATTTTCAAAATATCATAAAAATGAAAAATGAACGTAGCCATTTTTACTTTCTTCTATCTTCAATAGAAGAAAGTATTGTAATCGAAATTTTTTTCGACTTCCGGTTTTCGACGGATTTACGCGTTTTAAGGGTCAGAGATCTCAAAAAACATGTTTATAGAAAATGTATGTGTCCGTGTGTCTGTCGCCATTGTGCTCCCAAAAAGTGTATGAAGTTATGCATAGAATTGAACCAAATTTTTTTAAAGTTTTTGGCTATGGCAAGCAGGTCCTCCCTTAATTTTGAAAAAATCCACCGGAAGGTGGCACTGTAATAGCAATTTTTGTGCCAGTTTGTATATTGTACCATCGAAAAGTGTATGAAGTTATGCATAGAATTGAACCAATTTTTTTGTGTATGTTTTTGGCCATTGCAAGAAGGTCCTCCCTGAATTTGGAAAAATTCCGCCGGAAGAGGTCGTTGTAATAGCGGTTTTTGTGCCATTTTCAATATTGTACCATCGAAAAGTGTATGAAGTTAAGCGTAGAATTGAACCACATTTTCGTGTATGTTTTTGACCATGGCAAGAAGGTCCTCTATGAATTTGGAAATATTCCGCCAAAAGGGGGCAGTATAATAAAGATTTTTTGTGTAATTTTCTTGATTTTTCGTAGTTCTATTACACCGGCAGCTCGTGAAGCAACGGGAACTTCCCATCCTAAGCCGATTATTCGCGAATAGCCGATATACAACAGAATAACGGAAAACTATCTATTTTAATAAATATCATGATCGATATTAACTCGTTTTTAACTCCGATCAATTGACTGAAGCAGAAATTTAAGATGAAAGTGAAAGTTGATATAGTATTGAACTAATGAAATTGAAAATTTGACATTGTAACAACATTTTGAAATATTAAAATATATGAGATAGAAGAAAGTTTTGGGATTGGCACAACTTGCAACTACTTTTAATGATGTTTTTCAGAATTTATTTACATTGCGATTTACAGCTGTGTTTTTAAACATTTTTATTTTTGCAGTAACTAATTTAGTGAAAAAACTTTAATCACTTCAAATGAGTAACAAACCAGTCTAAAATTTAGAAACACAAACACTCAGAAAAAAAGAAAAATCCTCCAAAATCAATCTGAATAATAATTGTTCCCTACGAGAAATTTCTTCAAAATATTAAACCTGGGAAATTTGATCGATTTTTGGCTAATTTACAAAAACGATTTTTTTATAAGTTTTATTTTAATAAGTTTTATTTTTATATATTTTTTTTTAAGTTTAAGAAAACTTCGATATTTTAAAAGAAATTTGTTTTCAAAAGAAATTTCAAAAAGCAATTTGAAACATAATTGCTCCCTAGAGCAAATTTCTCCCAAATATTGTCTCTTATGTTAATAAAGATTACGGTCTTAACATTAAAACTTTGTTTCAAAACACTCCTTCAAAAGTTTTACAAGAGCTCAGTTATCATCTGTTCATTTTTTATTGAGAAATAATGTTCGTAAATAGGGAAATAGATACGATTCCAAGAAGATTTAGGCATTTTGATAAATAATTTAAATACTACTCTTATATCTAAGAAGAGAGGAGTGTACAAGGAAATAACAGTTTTAAACCACAATGCTAAGACGAAAGATGCCTTTTTGAGTTCCATAATCATCACGGAACTGAATTTTAAACTTTAATTCAGTTAGGTTGTTTCTTTCTGTAGTCTAGAATTAAATGCAGAAACGTGCACTAAATGGGCCACATTTGTCTTTCGATTATACCTTTTGCTCCCAGCTTTCTGCATTGATGACCACATAATCACATGAATTATCTTAACAATGCTCCGCTTTTCCTCAACTATTTTTCTCTGTAATTGACGGATGTTCACTCCTGTTCTAAATGCAGTAATGTTATCAATTGATGCGATCTAACGTGCTACTTCAAAATTTATGAAAGTAGTCTGTGAAGGGTTTGCTAGTGAAATTTTTAGCTATTTTGTGAATTTCTAAGAATGACAATTGTTAAGAGACAACAAAAAAGCTTCTAGATTTTGGGATAACCTAGTTCTGTTTCTATTTTAATGTACTTTTCCAATTTTTCTCTCTCGTAAATTATAGCAAAAAACTGATGAACTAATTATTTATAATTAAAAGAATCAATAGTAATAATGCCACAGTGTAAGTGAAAACTAACATTATGCAGGCAATATAATGTGCCATTATTTCTGTACCTTGGAACAAAAAGGGCCAATGTCCATTTTTCAAAAATGGCAGGAAACCCAATTTAAGTTTTCGGAATTTTAAGAATCTTGCTACGATTCCTGTACTATTATTTTTCAAAGTTGTACCTTTCAATTCAATAATGTTTTTCGCACTACAATCTAATGTTACATTTATTTATTTATTTATTTATTACATTTTAAATTGGCCATTTTTACATTAACAGTAAGTAACATTGGCCTCAACAAAATATTTTGTTTTCAATGATCTAATATTGGGAGGACTTTGGCCCTTTTAACAATTACTTTATATCACATCCTGAATTCATTCGTGCATTTAACTCAAATTTCTCAATTTTGGACATTGACCCCTTTTGTTCCAAGGTACAGATTTATAAATAAATCTTTTAAGTTACAAAAATCATAAATTGAAATAGATTATTATTACATATAGGAAAACATGAGTGTCATGAAATTAAAATTCATAGATAAAATCCAATTTATGTTAATTTTATGTATTTTCAATTGTAATGTAATCTTATCTTAACAATGCTCCCTTTTTCGCAACTATTTTCTCTCCGATTCACGGACGTTTGGTCAATGCTATGAAATGATGCGATTGATATTTTAAAACTTATGAAAATAATTTTTTTTTAATAGCCTGCTAATACAATTTTTGGATATTTAGTGACTATCTAATAATAATAATTTTTATTAGAAAAAAGTCTTTTAGAAACAATAAAATAACCTTGCATTGTTAGTATTTTAATGTACTTTTCCAAATTTTCGCTTTCGAAAGAATATTGAAGAATCATTGAAGCAACCAGTTTTTAAAGAAATCCATAATATTATCAAACTGAGAGAAAAAAAATGTTTCATATTGTGAAGGTCATATAATGTGCCATTAAGTAAGGAATAAATATTATTAAAGCAATCGATTGCAATTATTAAAGAAATCATAGTAATGTTATCCAACTGAAATAACTTAACATACTATGCAGGAAAATTAATGTGTTATTATACATCGATAGATTTTTAATGGAAATATCAGGATCTGAAACAGGTAGTTACAATTTGTGCAGCCTCGTCCTGTATCCTTCGCGCAAATAATCATCTGTAACAAGCACCAACCAGGTTGCGCAAAAATACTTCATGGAGTTAAATTGCACAGATAAAAATATATAAAATATAAGGGCGGATCAAATGAAACGGAACAGTGGTTATAATTTGGTTTATTTTTGTATGAGGATGGCAGCAACTTTCTATAACAATATAGGAGGGGGAGAAAAGAAGGCAACCACTGTAGAGCACCCATCAGGGTCGCCACGTTGAAAAACAGACATAGCCAAGTTTTATATTTAAAACACTGTTTATTTAAATCAAATTAGGAAGTATTGCGATGGAGCTTCTTTAATTTAGCCTATACTAAGCTGCACTTAACGCAATCTAGTCTTTAAATCAGCACGCAAGAATATAATAAATGCAAGATTACTAATGCAAAAAACTCACTTCCGTATAGAAAGACTGACGGCTGAAATGACAATCTGAAATAGCTTCGAGATCAAGCACGGCTATCGCTGCAAATAGATATTAGCTCATAATTTCATTAACTATACAAATGTCACTAAACTTGCAACCCCTAGCTCCCAGTCAACTTTATCGAATGAAAATAAAATTTTATTCTTACCAAGACTGGCAATTTTTACCTAGCTACACTTTACACTTTTTGATACCTCAGAGCATGTGGTGCACTTTACCCCTGCAACAGTCAGCTAGTCTCACAAGGCTTTAGAAGGTAAGTCTCGACCCCAGAACCCGGCTCTACGAATCTTCGATCCTGCTTTTATACTCAGCAGATTCACCAACCTAAGCTAATTTGCATAAAACCATAGTGAAAACCAGTAACTGCTGTTTTATAGAGCCACAAACACACTTCGGAAGAATAAAGCAAAACGAAGGATAGATGTTTCTTATGCGCGCACAGGTTAATATCGACAGGACGTTCTCATTAAAAAAAACTAGATTGCCTTTATAAGAGAGTTGCTAGTTCACTACACCTCTACGCAATGAAGTTTTCTTTAGTAGCCGCGCAGAAGCGCACGATATGCGCTGACGGTCACCCAACAGTGTCGTACGGCAGGCAATCGGTTGCTACCCCATCTGGCATCTGCGAAATGTTTGTAAGTAAAGAAGAGTAACGTGTGTTATTCGTTTGTTAGTGGTAGAATCAGTTTGAGTTCTCGAAGTGCATTGGCGAATGAAAGCGATGCAAGTACGAAGAACATGCACTGTTGTTGACTCGCGTGCAGGACAGGCACAAATATTTCCACCAGCGACAGGAATTTGTGAATCATGACATGCGGCCTGGTCAAGGTCACCTCGTCATTATGTTGTCACATCGCCATATCGTCGTCACATCTTTGGTCCACTGAAAATGTCATTGAAGACTCTCTGTTTTTACTTGGACAACGAAGTTATGGACAATGTTGAAACTGATTCCGATCTCAGCCAAATGACTTCTATTAGCAGAAAATTCACCGCTTTGTGAAACGGTAGGACAAGTGCTTGTATAGGTTTGCATATTACGATTGAAATAAACTGTCATTTCATTCTGTAGCTTCTGATCCGTTTTCATTCGATCCCCGATAATATATATAATATTTATGTACTTTTAATTCAAATTTATTGATATCTTAATAAGGCTTTGCTTTTCTTGAACTAAATTTCCATGTAATTCCCTATTTTTGAAAATACTGTAACGAAATTAGTTGTTGTGGTCTAATATGCTATATTAAAATTTATGAAAACAGTCTGTTCCTGAAGAAATGCATTTCTTATTTTATGGCCATTATTATCTGTCTTTAATACCTAAAACAACGTTTTAGCACATGAAAAATAATCTAATCTTGTTTGTGTTTTGGCGCTTTTTTTTTAAAGTATTGTCTATTAAAGTATTAAAATGTAATAGTAAATTATTTAAAGTAGTGTCTATTAAAGTATATTGTAGAATCTTTGAAGCAGTTAGTTATCCTTGATACTGTGAAACCGAAATAACCATAAATATTATACAAGAAATGTGATGTGCCATTTTATAAGAAAAGATAAAGTACTAAAATCATTAATTTAGGTAGATCATCATAGTATACACATAAATATAGGGTGTATGAAAATTGTATTACCCCCATTTTACAGTATATAAAATATGAAAGATATATAAGGTAGCAGAATTATGTTGGTTCTGAATTTAAGAGCCTACACTAGTTACGTAATGACACTCGCAAACTAATGTTAAGTCTATGGGAGCGTTCTTTGAAAAAAAATTTCGCTTGCTTTTCAATACATTTAAATAAATTTTTTGCACTGGATATCTGAGATCGATCAATACTGGTACGAATTTTACTTTTTCGATTTTTGTTGCAGATTGTCTTTAGGAGGTCATTTTCTATTTCGGAACCGGTTTCGAAAGTAAAGTACTTTCATAAAAATTTAAATAAATAAAAAAGAAATAAAAAAATTCTGCAGCCAAAATTAAAAGTAAAAAAAAAAAAAAAGCCCGGTTAGAGATTGACCTCAACTATTCTATACAAAAATAATCATAAAGAAATATTAAAATACAAAGGAGAAATTTGAAAAGACGCTCCCATTACGAATTTTGTCAGGCGACTACAGTTGAAATGATAAACCTTCAAATAAGGTGCAATATCACCGAGTTTTCACCATGTTGACTTAACTTGAATGATAGACAAAAAATGAATAAATTTTTCCGTAATAAAAAAACCGCTGGAATCTTTAATGCCTTCTCCTATAAATTTACACTTTTTCCTATTTCTTGGTTTTTTTTTTTTTGTTTGTTTTTTTTTTGTTTTTTTTTTTCAGGAACTACTTGGGCGATTTCAATGCATTTTTTAAATTATTTTTTCGTTATTTAATCTATAATTTGTTCACTCGTCAAAAAATAAAAGTAAAAAAAAAAATAGTCATACAATTTTTCAAAAAAAAAAACTTCTAGTTTATTCAATAAAGGAATGTTAAAATTCTAGCGCTAAATACACCTTGAGTAAGTAATCAAAATTCGCATAAAGCACAAATAAAATGTACTAAAATTGCTTTTAGTTGCATATATATATATAATATAAAATTATTTTAAATACATTAAATTACATTAAAAATATATTAAAACTCAAATTAAAATCCCAAAGCATTTTCGGCCAAATTCACACGGCCATCATCAGTGGTTATGTAAATGTTGTTAATTCTCTTCGTGCTTATTCGTCAAAGCGAGATCATTGTAATTTAAGGGCGGTATGGAAGATAAGTTGACAAGAAAAAGTATTCAATTTTTTAATATAACAAGTTTTCGTCTACTATAAAGCAATTCTTTCCAGACTCCATGGATGTCATATGACAATGCATCGTTACATACTATACCTATACCAGAAATTATTTCAATGGATTCTCTTATCATTGCTTCCTTGTAATTACTTACACGAAAGATAATTTTGGATTTATTGAAATCTACATTTATAGGTTGAATTTGAGCTAATCTTGCTAACACAGTATGGAGTCTGTTTAATCTGAGATCTGCTTCATGTTCTTTTATTCTATCTTGAAATTTCTCATTGTCATGCCTTTATAAAGAAAATCTTTATTATCTTATTTGAAAGCAATAAAATATACCCCTGATCTATTGATATCTTGGACTGGATCAATTTTTGTATTTAACAGATCTTAAAAATTTCGGATAGGAACTGCGATTAATTCCGCATCATAATTAAAAAGTCCTTCCGGCCAGTGCCGGGAGGAAGAGGTAGCTTTCATATTCCTTATTTAAAAAAAGCCAACTTCTATCATTCAAACACACGAAACTCAATTTAGTGGAAACCGAATATAGGGGATTCAATACTAATTTTTATCAATATAATGAATGAGAATTTCGCGAAATTAGTCAGCTTTATCCAAGCTGCTTTTCTTTAAAAGTAACTTATATTTGGCTGCCAAATTCGGCGATTTCTTAAAGTGTCTGCCATTTTAAGACAACATGGTGGATAAGGCTAACCAGTGAACTTGGTCGAGACCTTAGTAATTACTGTGCACATGCTCACTCACATCGGAATCGGTTGATATATAAGAGTGCTGTCGCATGCAAAAGATCAGATTTTTCAAAATGTCACCCACAACAGAAATTGAAACTGCTATATCTGAGCCATTTTTTAAGGTAAAGACAAACAAAAAATGCTCCTGAATCCTCATATCAAGGTCAAATACTCAAGAAAGAAACCTTTTTCAATTTCTAATTTTTTTCACCTCACTTTAAATATATATATATTATTTTACTTTAATGGCCGCCATTTTGAAACAAGATGGCTGATGAATCTGGCCAGCGAACTTGGTCGAGGTATTGAGGTATACTATCCACATGCCTTCTTACATCGAAATAGGCGAATACGCGTGTTATCGCGTGACAAATACAAGATCGTTTCAAAATGTTAGCCATGCTAGAAATTCAAAGTGCTATAATTCAAACATTTTTTTAAGATATAAACAAAAGAACAAATTTTCAGAAACAAAAACTGCTCCGGAATCTTTGTATCAAGGCCAAACACATAAAAAAAATCTTTTTCATTTTCCAATTTTTTTAATACCTCATTTTAAATTTTAAATTTAATTTATTTTTAAATGGCAACCCTTTTGAAACAAGATGGCAAATGAAGCTGGCCAACGAACTCGGTCGAGACATTGGTATGTACTATGTACACACCAAGGTACATCCAAATCGGTTCATAAATACGCCTTTTATCGCGTGACAAAATTCAGGACGTTTCAAAATGTCAGCCACGCTAGAAATTCAAAATACTGCAACTCAGCCATTTTTTAAGATATAGACGAAACAAAAACTGCTCCGAAATCTTTGTATATAGGTCAAATACATAAGAAAAAAATATTTTTCCATTTTCAATTTTTTGGTACCACATTTCAAATTAAAAAAAAAAAAATTAAATGGCCGCCATTTTGAAACAAAATGGCGGATGAAGCTGGCCAACGAACTCGGTCGAGACATTGGTATGTACTATGTACACACCGAATTACATCGATATCGGTTCATAAATACGCCTTTTATCGCGTGACAAAATTCAGGACGTTTCAAAATGCCAGCCACGCTAGAAATTCAAAATGCTATAACTCAGCCATTTTTAAAGATATAGACGAAACAAAAACTGATCCGGAATCTTTGTATAAAGATCAAATACATAAGAAAAAAATATTTTTCCATTTTTAATTTTTTGGTACCACATTTCAAATTTTAAATTTTTTTAAAAATTTTAAATGGCCGCCATTTTGAAACAAAACGACGGATGAAGCTGGCCAACGAACTCGGTCAAGACATTGGTATGTACTATGTACACACCGAATTACATCGAAATCGGTTCATAATTACGAGAGTTAGAGTGTGACATAGGTCAGATATATATATATATATATATATATATATATATATAAATTTTGAACGGAGGGTGGTTTCGGGGTCTGGGGGTCATGATCGATGAAAATATACCAAAATTTTTTTTAATCGCTTTCCTCCGAACGGCTGCAATAGGTAGCTTTTCGTAATGAAAGCTACCTAAAAGGGTATGCCTCGTAATTTTATTGATTTCGCAACGGTCCTTGCTCCTTTAAGAAATACGCCAAATGTATTTTTTGCTCTTAAACTATCTTTTTTCATCTTTATTTGTTATAATAATACATATAGTATATACTTTTGACTACTTTTTTGAAGGATGAGACCTTCAAATGTTTTCTTGTCTCTCACTTTTTCATCAAATGAGTTTTGATAAAACTCTAAATTTCCCTTTTGTATAAAGTTGTAAAAAAAAAGAAAAAGAAATCCTTTTGGAGTACAAAATGAAAATTTATTTAGGGTGTTCTGACAAGACCGCATAAATGGTGTAGAGCGAAAATCCGTACTCGAAGTACATAGAACCCCACTTTAGTATTTCCATTATGATAATATTTTTATACGAAAAGAAGCTCTAAATAACCCCTTCACGTATTGAAACACGTTTTAACGTATGCCATTAAATGGTTAAAAAAAGTCATTGAATAGAAAAGCGTTTACGGACTTTAGTGGATGCTACAATGATGGATTGTATTCAGTGGTCTATTCCACATTGCGCTCAACCATTCCCTGTATATGCGGGGATCATTTTTAGATCATATCATCCAAACATCATGTGATATCTAATATGCAATAATGTTTTTCACATTTTCAAAACACCTTATTTTACTTGAATTGGATACGATGCGAAACGTTTTATTTCGCAGTTTTTTCCAAAAACTAATGGTCGTAGAGGTATAGTTTTGGGTCCATTTATATGTACTTGAATCAAGGATACCCACTCTGCACAGTTTATGCATTATTGACAGAACATCCACCCTATTTCTGTTACACAAAAAGTACCAAAAAAATCCTAACGAGGCTCATAGGGTACGAATATTAGCCTGCTACAGTGGAAACTACTTGTAATAAAGCTGAAGGGAACGTGAAAATTCTTCATTCATTCGGAATCCTTTATAACTGGTTTTCTTACAACATGGTGTAATCTGCAGGGAAATTTTGAAATTTCTGTTTATCTAAGACTTTAATTTATCCAGGCTCGTATTACCCGGGTTTTAGTACCCGGGTTAAGTTTTTTGTATGCAAAAATGTCATAGGTACGAAACATTAAGTAATACATAAATTCTAATATAATGTTGCTGGAGAACAATGAGGAAGATAAAATTTTTTGTTGTATACGCTATAACTCGTTTATTGTAATAATATGTTAATAATAATTATCTTATAGATACAACCCGCTTAATGCAATATACTGGTAATGTTTAAAACTATTTTAATTTGTTTATCTCAAACTCTCACGCTAATATATTTTTAAGTAAATTTGATATCAGAAATAATTTTAACTTTGTGGCAGTTTGTTTTCTGTTTTCTCTTCTGACACTTTATTTCAGAATATCTTGAAGATGTGTTATGAAATCCATTCATTTATCATTTTAAAGGAAATATCCGAATGTAGAATCATAATACTGCCTTTAAAGTGTTCGTACTGAATGACATTAATATCAATAAGTTTCCATGTTATTCAAGCTTCAAATAAAGCATGAAACATTCACAAATCTCTAGATAAAACGCAATCCGATGTTAGAAAAGAAGACGGGAGACATTTATTAGCAAAGATAAATCTGTCTTTTCAGAATGAGAATCTAATGTAGTATGGGCTCTAAGCAAATATTTCTAAAACTTCAAACGAATAAAAAAGACGGTTGAAACATCGATATTTAAATTTAAATATTTGCAACTTTAATATGGTGAACAAATTTTTCTCATTTATTCAACAGTTTTTCATTTTAAAAAGATGCCTGTATAAAATTAATTACAGTAATTTTGTTTTAATAATTTTAGTTATTGCTAAAAGAAAAAAAAAATTACTATTTGATCTTGGATGATGTAATATCTCGATAATTAGCCTAATTTATCTAGAAAAAATATCAACTTAATAAGGGATATTGAGTATGTTTGTCATTTCAAATTTATGAAGTAAATTAGTTTCAAATTTGTGCAACGAAAGATAAAAAATCTGTATTGCGAAATAAAGGACAGAATTATATAAATCTCCCCCGGTTCTTATTTCTTTTAATAAAATAAAACTTCCCTTTCGTTGAGTTAACTAATACTTTTTATAGAGAATGAAATTAAACAATAGGAAATTTTGCTTCAGCAAGAATATGTTAGCTTTTTGTTATGCACCACGCGTTTTGCATCCGTATTCTGGACCTACATTTCACAATGGGAATTTAGATTCGGTCAAAATGAATGATTATCATTTTTCTTTTATCTAGTTAGAAACTGCTTTGTGTCTTTGTGGTCATTTTTTTTAAACAACATTTAGATCTGCTTATTTCCATGTGGAAATACAACATGTAATCAGCAAGGTCTAACAGTATGTCAGCAAGGCGGATAATAACTCTGGCAAAAAAAAATCATGCTTATTTCTTACTTATTTTTACTGAAGGGAAACATGAGGTAAAGTCATATTACATGTTAAAGGATAAACATTGGAGCTGAAGAATTACCAGCCAATACTTTCATGTCATCCAACTCTCTCATTGAAATTTTAATTGACTTTACAGAATAAAACAACTAATATGCCGCGACATGAATTTGTGATGATCTTTGTTAATTCCTTTTTCTTTTATCTTAGTGAAAACTTGTTGTCAAGTGTTCCTTTTGAATTATCAACATTTTTTTTTTTTACTTTTGCTGTAAGATCGTTTTTATACGGTTGAACCACCTGAATAAACAGAAAAACGGAATGAAATATTTGAACGAGATTTAAAAGTGAAGATTACGGTAGAAAAGAAAAAACCTCGCATGCTCCGAAGAAATTGTCTAATACATTTTATAAACGAATTTCGAATGCATTGCAAATGTCACACTCACAAAATTTTCTCTCCTTGTTGCCATAATTTCCAACATTCTAGTTAGATATAGTCTCATTTCTATGTTGACTAAACGTTCCCCATTTTTTAGGAGGCAGTTCACATTTAGAGGATGTTTTCCATTTAAAATAATTAATTCTAAAAGTGGATGAATTTATGAAGTTTAAAAGAAAATGAAACTTAAAAAGATAGAAATTTTAAAGTTTTAAAAACTATGAGTTTGAAATTCCGTCACTTTATCCTTACCTTGTATTAATATATTCCTCTTAAATGCAACATTTTACTGCCATTAGGGTGAAACCCCCCCAATAACTGACACCTCAAGAATTCTTTCTTGTTCGAATCACTATTACAAAATTCTAAATACATTTTCCTCGTATTTTTGTTTTTGAAAGGATAATAGAGATACATTAAAAAATTATTTTTGACAAAATTTTTAAAAATTATTGATCTTATTATTAATTTTTTTTTCGTAAATATGGTCAATAACTCCAGTAACTGTCACCAACCTTAATTTGAAAAACCAATAACTGATACAAAGTGAACCAGTGTCTAACACTTTTTTTGGTAAGATTTAAATAAAAGTTATTTTATAATTCAGGGTATCTATGCTTTAAAAATACGTTAATCTTTATTATAAAAACAAAATAGTTTAATCTTCATTATAAAAAGTGGGCTTTAAATTTTTAAAAAGGAAAACACTTATATTTTTAAATGTTTTTTACTTTCAATTTAAAGTAAAAAGGAAATAAACATTTGACATCATTTAATATTGTTTTTATTTTAACAACTGTAACCTTACAAAATTAATCTTTTTCTTTTAAGCAAGCACAATTCATGTAATGAAATGTTATTTAAGGAAAGATATAAATCATTGTTTTTTTTTTATTTGGCGATAGTCTGCCTTTATCTTCCTAATTACAGAGATATCAACAGAAAAAGGAGCAGTACCTATGGGAGTCAAAGGCCCATAAAAATATGTAACAGTTTTTTACTACAACATTCCCTGTTTCCGATGGCCACGAATAAGAATTCCCCCCTTATTTCTTGCAGACATTTTACTGTACATCATTCTTTATTAATTTTAAAGATACGCCCGATGTAAAACTTCTCATCATACTACACATACATTCTTTCGTCTGCTGAATGTGACATTTTAGTTTCACATAAGACTTTTCTGTGTCTTCATCTATGATTTGAATAAAGATTCGAAGAATCCTGATATACAAGGTTGAATATCACAAAATGTGAGAATTTGAAAACAGAAATTTTGAAAATTTAAATCGTTTCAAAGCTTCTGATTTTTTTTTTTTTTTTTTTTTAATGTTGGTTGAACAGCTGAATAAAGGAATTTATGTGTAAAATTGTTAAGGGGTCTCAGGACTCTTACAATTGGAAAAAATGAAAAAAAAAAGACCCTTTTCAACATTTAATATCTTAAAATGTATTTTATTTTAAGACACAATTTTAATTGGAATGAAATATATAAGTATGTTCTTTCATTTCATGTATTTAAAAAATTATAAGATGCAAAATTAGCATTTACAGGGGGCTCCAAACTGTTAGACATTTGACGAGCAAAAAATCGGCATAACAGCTTACGCGCACGATTACAAAATTGCAACTGGAATGAAAATTTTGGTGCCTACTTTTGCTTCAGATTGTAATAATTACCCTGAATCTAAATAAATTTGTATTTAAAGCTTTTTTTATATTTTTAATACAAAGTTGTATTTAGCTAATGCAAAATTAAGAAAATTTCAACAGCATAATCACCTAAAAAAATATTGTTTTGGACAATAAAAAGGAAATTTTAGGTTCAGTTTATACAGACTAACATAAAAGATATATTTTGAAAATTTCATGAAAAAATATTCATAAATTTTTGAGATATCGCGCGCGTTATGCCCAAAAACGTCATTTGGAGAAAAATGGCTTCAAAATTTCCGAAACGACGTTTCAGCTATTGAACGTGTATAAATGTAAAAGCCATAACTTCAGTTCTAATTGGAATTTCAATGAACAATTATATCAAAATGTTCAGAAAAGATAGGAGTTTAACATCTAAAAAAATTAAAATTTCGAAAATATTAAAACTTTAAGAGTCCTAAGACACCTTAAAGCTTGAAGAGCTGAAGTTCATTTTTATGTAATTATAACTATGTGTAATTTTCTTTGCATATGTATGCCAGGATAATGACAATTTCATTCTAAAACATTTTTCACATTCTTGTGGAGTTTTTTTTTTTTTTTTTTTTTTTAAGATCTAACATTTTAATTGTGTTTAAAGGAACATGTTTCCTCTATAGTACCTCCAATTCAGTGTAATGTTGAGTTTTATTTGTAAGTTATAGAAAACCAGAAAAATGACATAATAAAAGTCTACTCAATTTTTACAAAGTCTTTAAACACATTATTTTCAAAGAAATATCTAAAAGATCTTGCGGTAGCAATGATTTTACTACTTCTGACTTGAACTATGTCAAGAACACTCTGCAGCGCCATCTTCATACCTCATAAAGAACTAAAATGAGCAGGCCAGGACAATGACGTTCATTTTCAGTGACAATCATATTTTAATTATGGAAAATTATTTGTAAAATACAGAACTGGTTACCTTCCACATTTATGTGTTATATAAGGAATAATTAGAAATTAGAAATTAAAAAAACTAGAAAAAGATACTTGTGCATGATAGATGAAAGCCTTTTACTTTGCACACATAACAGTGTGCATGCCAAGAAAATGACAATCTGAAATTTTAAGTCGTTTAATTGCTTTATTTTTGCGTTATTATGAATATAATATCTCTTAAAAATACTTCTAAGAATATTTTTTATTAGAATGTAAAAAAGAAAATTGCATTATCTAACATTAAATAGAAATTTTATTGTGCGGACTGCAATTTCCGTACTTTGTGATATTGACCCACAAGTGTTCCCTCTAGGACCTTTTTAAAGGATGCAACTCCTCGCCCTTTTTAAAATCAGAAAAATTCACCTTGCTCTTTTTAAAAGTAATTAAGTGCATTCATAGAGATTTCTTGTAAAAATGTTCTCCAGACCACAGTATTTATAAAATTCTGTGCCCAAGAAAAATAGTAAAAATGACAGAATACCCTCATTTGTTTAGGAAAAAGACAACAAATTATTCAATCATGTGGTAATGAAATTGTATATTTTATTTATAATTCTAAATTTTTTGCATTTTAGTCTTTCTTTTTTTACGATTTAGTCTCTTTTCTCTCTTTTTCAAGAGTGACTTACTACTCCAAGGTGGTGCTGTCCAAAGTACTTTGGTTATTAGTGTGCTTCAAGGAACTCCAAATTGTCCATTTGCATGTAATACACTGCTCAAAACAATTAAAGGATATTTGAAGTTTTATATAAAATAAAGATATAAACGAAATTTTTTTGCCGAAAATAGAAGAAGAGAATCACAAATGCAAATTTTTCTGGTTTTCAAACTGTGGAGTATGCAAATTTTGAGTTCGACGTCAAAAACGTCGCTTCAGCGGCAGCGAATAAAATTTGACTTTCAACTGGATAAAAGAGAATGAAGACAAGGATGATCGGCATTCAGTGATTGCTTTGTTTCGATGAGTACGATGTCTCAGCGAAGTCATTTGACAGATTCAGAAGCTTTGAGAATTGTTGGTAGGTTAGAAGGGGGCCAAACTCCAGCCGAAGTAGCGCAAGCCATTGGAGTGTCACAAAGTGTCATTTCCAGGATCTGGAACCGTTTTTTGGAGAGTGGATGTGCAGGCCGAAAACCAGGGCAAGGTCGTAGACGGGCAACAACGCCCAATGAAGATCGGTATTTAGCGTTAACAGCTCGGAGACACCGAACCATGAACGCTACTCTTCTCCAACAACACCTTCGCTCGGCTACAGGCACCACGATTTCAACTCAGACTGTCCGAAACCGGCTCCATGCTGTAGGTCTGTATGCTCGCCGACCGATGGTATGTGTTAGATTAACATCAAGGCATCGTCGCGACCGCAGGGAGTGGGCAACCGAGCATGTCAACTGGAGGAGAAATGAATGGAGCAATATTCTGTTTTCTGACGAGTCCCGTTTTTCTGTGCATCCGGATAATAGGCGTATTTTCATCTGGAGGGACCGTGGCAGTAGGAATAATCCTGCGTTCGTGCACGAAAGTGTCAGATTTGGCGGTGGAGGAGTGTTGGTGTATGGTGGCATCTCCATTGACGGGCGCACTGACCTCTACATCATTCGAGATGGAGCTCTGACTGGTCGCCGATATAGGGATGAGATCCTCAGACCTATTGTAGTCCCTTACGCTGCAGCAATGGGAGATAACTTCATTTTAATGGACGATAACTGCAGGCCACATCGTGCAAACCTGGTGGAGGATTTCCTTTTCGAGGAAGGAATCGTTCGAATGGAATGGCCAGCGTGTTCTCCAGACATGAATCCAATCGAGCACGTTTGGGACGCTCTAGGAAGACGAGTTTCTGGCCGCCAACAACCCCCCCCCCCCCCCACAAACTCTCCAAGAACTGGAAAGAGCTCTTCTCGAAGAGTGGGGCAGAATACCCCAACTCGTCATTAATAGCCTCATTGAGTCCATGCCTCAAAAGTGTTCAACGTTGCTGGCCGCCCGTGGAAACCATACCCCCTACTGAAAATGATTTTCTTTGAAGAAAACACCTTTTCTTATTCTTTTTTTCTCATATGCACAAATTGTGTTTTTTTCCTTTAGTACACAAATGCACAATAAAATGCATTTTTTTCTGCCAAACATGTGTAATTTATTCTCATATAACCTACTATGTCTGTCGACCATGTATCAATCAGCTAAACAGTTTACCAGATACAAAATCCACCTAAAACTGCAATATCCTTTAATTGTTTTGAGCAGTGTACATTCAGTCCTTCTACCGGGTGTCCCAAAAATGACTGATGGATTTTAAAATTCCATAACTTGCAAACGGTGACAGATACTAAAAAAAATTCTTGCAGGAGTGTTATATAAGATGTAAGGAGCTTTTATGCTGTGATTCTCCATTTTAGTTACAAATAGTATTGATAGATGGCGCTGCAAGCAATAACAGCTAAATCCAGGTTCGATTCCATATGGTATTATCCATAACTTCAATAAAATACTGAATTTTGACTTCTTTCAAAATTCAGAAGACAATTTCAAATTAGATGAAATTATTTTACTTTAAAAAAACAAAAATTGATTAAAACTGAATATTCTGAATATAAAAACTAAAATCAAAAGAAAGTTGATTTTTAAAATGAATTTCAATGATTGCTTGTACAAAGTCTTATTTAATTTGCTTTTTCACTTTAAGGCATTATTTAAGTTAATAGGATTTGGTTATTTGAATTTATTACTGATATTTGATATCATACTACAGATACATACGTCATTTTTTTCACGTTTTAAATTATTGGTAATGCAGATATCCAATAATTGACATATAGTGTCAGACACTGGTAGAACAACTTAAATTTTAATGATATTTAGTACAATATAAGTTTAATTTATTATTATGCATTTTTAAACAGTTCAAATAATAGATTGCAAATTTCTTTAACATAACCAATAACTGACACCTCTGTCAGAGACCGATGAAATGGAATTCTGGGAACCAATAACTGACATCCCGTTATTAAGCTAAGTTAAATAACTCTAAACTCTAAATCATGGTTCTAATGCATAATATACACCTTTTAACTTATTTCTACACGTATAACTTTAAGAAAAATTTTAGGATGGCTGCATTACAAATATAGTTAAAAAACACTACCTAATTTTAGAAATAAGATTGTTGCTTTAAAATGGCACGTTTTGTGTTCTTTTCCTCATTGAATACATTCTTGACCCTCTAGTAGTGAATAAATTGACTCCAAAATAAAAAAAAGTGTCTAAGTTACCACTACATGATATTACTTTGCAGAATTTAACCAAAAATTGCATATTTGAGTTAGATTTTTGCTGAAGTGTCAGTTACTGGTTAGGTGTCAATAATTAGTATTTCACCCTATATAAGAAAATTAGTTTGATGTTAGAGAGTACTTCCTCAGACAGAATAGCGTAATGTATAATACTTTTAAAATAAATACTTTTTAACCTCAAAAGTATTTTACTAATTCAAAATATTTGTTTTACATATATTGTTTTTTAATGAAGAGTTAGGTTTGGTTTGATTTTAAGGAAAACTCGCATACTGCAAACACCAATTATTCTCAGGAAATAACTTCATTCAAAAGATCTGTCATGAGATTATTCAGATTTACCTTCGGAAAATAAAATGATTATTGTAAGTGTCCAGATATTTTTGATCAGAAATATTTTTATAGTAGGAGAGCTGTTGAACATTTTTGAGTAGGTATTTGAGGCACCCTGAAAATTTGTGCAACACTTCTTTTGTAATGCATGAATACAAAATCGAATGTCTGGCTGAAGGATCGTGGCCCAAAAACTGTGCCAGACACGTGTCAAGTGCCATTTGGCATTTGACACGTGTCTGGCACAGTTTTTGTGCCGACTAAAGTGTCTGTCATTTTCAAAATATTTTTTTCTAAGCATAAATATTATTCTGCCTCAATCTCAGCGTGCCTCAAATACCTTTTTTGGGTAGTCAAAAAATGGCACTTGACACGTGTCTGGCACAGTTTTTGGGCCACGATCCTTCAGCCAGACATTCGATTTTGTATTCAGTCATTACAAAAGAAGTGTTGCACAAATTTTCAGGGTGCCTCAAATAGCTTCCCAAAAATGTTTAACAGCTCTTGGACTATAAATATTCCAGTTAAGCATTTTTGCTTTTAATGGGATTACCGGAGCGTAAAATGACACATTTGTGTCGACTCATACTGTGCCTGAACATTTTTCTTTTCTTGGATATGTACCAAAAAAAGGTTACTTTCTGGACCTCCTTGAACTATTAACGATTCAGACTTGCGTTTGATACTATATAAGAGATATACGATAAAGTAAAAAATTATAATGTTGGAATACTTGTACTCTGGTTCTTAAAAAATATATATTTCTTTTACAAAACTCTATGATTTTTTACAAAAATAACATAATAAAAATAAACGTAATATCAGTCATACTCTCAAAACAGAGATGTTACAAGCCTTCCAATGCAAATTTAGTTAGAGCTTAATTTCGTAAAAGCATGTTAAACGGCAAAAGTATTCTCCAAATGACTTGTCGCCACTTTTTGGCACCACTTTTCTGAAATGGTAAATTCCCCCTTGTTTTTGTCTTAAATAAGGTTAAATAAGGCGAATTTAACTATTTCAAAAAATTGGTGCCAATCAAGAAATCTGAATTTTAAAAAAGTAGCGCAGTGGCAACATTGTTTTCATATTGAATAGTTTGACATGGTACCGACGATATTACCATCTGCATGTTTTACAGCCTTCTTTGTCTTTCCAGGTACTTTTCTTTGCTGTTCGAAAATCGTCATTTTTTTTCATCTTCCTCATTTAAAGAAAAAAAAAAAACTTTTTGTATCAATAAAAAACGCAAGTTTGACATAAATGTACTCCTTTTCAATTCTTAGTGGCTCTCAATTTAAAAGATATAAGCATTCAAAGTGATTTTCAATAAAAACTGTATTCAAACACAGCTTTTTTCTCAAATTTAAAATAACTTACAATTAACTTGCTTAGTGCAAAAACCGGTTGTGCACTAGAAATAACTCTATTCAAAGTTCTCTGAAGATTGTGTTAAGTTTTATTTTTGAAAAATATAGCCCATAGCTGTACGTATCCAAATATTTCCGAAACAATATTTTTTATTAAAAACATTCGGAAAACATAAATTTTCATATTAATGACATAAACATACCAATTGGTTATTCTTAGAGGGTTTTAATTTCAAATACAGTAGGGCATTTAAGGCAGTATTGTCAGTTAGTAGAGGTTTCTGTTGGAAATCTGGACAAAGTCTTGTCCCCCAAAATTTGTCGTCTGGTTTGTTCGGAAGTTATATCGTTCCGAACCAGTTTTTATTTTTCCATTTCGGTCGTAAAGGCACTCTCTTTTAACTGTAACTGTATGCATATTTTTATTCCAGTTTGATGTACTCAGTAAGTATATTTAGTGTGAAACAACTCCATGGAGTATGATGTGTAGTGATGGAAGTAATGTAATGAAAGGACCATGGAGATGGAGTTTAAGCTTACTCCTTGCTATAGCTATAATATGTCAATATGATTCCCAGCAAAAGCTGGAGGTGTATGTATATATCTTTATTATTTAAGTTTTTAAAATTCAAGTTGAATTTAATAAATGAACTGTTATTTTGAAATGAACTGTTTCGTCGACTGTGATTTATACTTTAACGCCACACCAAATGACCTTAAAACCTGCGTATTTATAATTCTGCTTTAATTATAACATGGTTAAGGGGCCATGTCATGCTATTTAAAGGTCAAATAGATAAAATATGGTGTGATTTAGATGAAACATATACTGCATAATGGCACAAGTTCCAGAGTTAACTTATTCCTTCCCGAAACTATCGGATTATAACTATCCTTCCTGGAAGCTCGACGTCAAATGTGTATTGATTGACCGAAATTGCTGGGAGTTTATTACAAAGCCAGATATCGCATGTAAATCGGATGCCTCTGATCGTGAGAAAAGCGATTTTGAATGGCGTAAACGAAGAGCTTATACAACAATTTACCAATCCATCGAACGGAAATTCCAGATACTAATTGCTCAAACAGAAAGCGGCAAAGATGCCTGGGATATTTTAAAGTTAAACTTCGAACCAACTTCACGAGCACGCTTAGCGAGATTAGTCGATGAATTTTTCGAGATGAAGTTAAACTCGCAAGAAGAAACTATAGGTTTATTTTGTAAAAAATTGAAGAAAAGAAAGTTCAGATTAAAGATGCTGGATTTGAGATGCCAGAACTGTTAGTATGTTTTCAACTAATCCGTCGATTACCTGAGGAATATGATAATCTAGTTCAAGTGTTATATAGATTAGAAGATAAAGAATTTAAATTAGAAAATGTATCTAAGCAGTTAATAACTGAATATGGCAGAATTTGTTTAAAACGAAAAGATGAAAGTAAAGAGGTTGTCGCTGTAGGTGATGCTTATGCAACTAAGTTTAAAAACCCTACCGTTAAACCAACCATTCCAGCGGAGAATTTTGGAAGCAGTAAAAAGCCATGGGTTTCACGTAGTGGAAGCGACCTGGACACCACCAGACGATCGCATACTTCACCAGCTAATCGAATGGGGCCGAGTTTAATATGCAGTTACTGCAAGAAACCTGGTCACACAGATACAAGGTGTTTCAAAAAGAACTCTAGAGGGAAAAAGCAAGTTTTCTACAGTGAACCTACAAAGCAATCTGAATTCGCCCTAATATCTTCAAATGGTAGAAAGTTCGTGGAATTTCTTCTGGACTCAGCGGCTACTTCTCATTTTACGAATGACAGGAGTCTATTTGTAACATATAGGAACCTCCCCCCTCAACAAGTGCTGATAGGAGACAAGGACTGTTCGTCGGAAATACTGGGTATTGGTGATATTGACTTTACCATTCTAGATGTAACAGGTAATGTAGAAATAACTTTAAAAAATGTGTTATATGCTCCTAACATGAGAAGAAATTTAATTGGTGGGTCTAATATAGACATTGCAGGAAACCAAATTAAATGGGGAAATAATAAAATGATTGTGTATGATAAATTTAATAGATATTGTTTTACTGTACCTCGAGTTGATAAATTGTATATTGTTAAAGGTTATGCTTCAAAATGGGAAAATTTTGCTTATTCTACTAGTTTAAATTCAGAGATTGTGCATCGTAGATTTTGTCATACAAACTTACCTTTACTTGAAAAAATGAGTAAAAATAATTGTGTTAAAGGTATTGAGAATATTAACTGTAAAAACAAAAATAAGATGTGTGAAACTTGTGTAATTGCAAAATCTAACAGAAAATCTTTTAAAAGAAATTATTTGTATAAACGCATTTCTAATCAAATCATCGATAGGGTGTATATGGATTTGTGGGGTCCTAGCCCTGTTAACTCGTTAGGAGGGGGGAAATGCTTTTTGTCAGTAATTGACGATTATTCTAGAAGGACTGAGGTTTATATAATTAAGGATAAAACGGAAGTGTTTGAATGCTTTAAAAAGTTTTTAGTTAAAGCTGAGAGACAAACTGGTAAAAAGTTAAAATGTGTACGAACTGATAATGGGCTGGAGTTTACCCATAAATTATTTGAGAAATTGTTAACCGATTTAGGTATAAGAATCGGAAGATCCTCCATTTATACTCCAGAGCAGGTGGGTGTTGCTGAAAATTTTAATAAAGTAGCAATGAATGCAGTTAGAGCAATGTTACACGATAGCGGGTTAAAACCGTCATTCTGGGGGGAAGCTCTTTTGGCGTTCGTTCATACAAAAAATAAAACTGAACACAGTTTAACCCAAGGTCTTACACCGCAAGAATTATGGACGGGATTCAAACCTTCGGTAAGACATTTAAGAATTTTTGGTTCTTTAGCATTTGTTCATGTTCCTAAAGTTAAGCGAAATAAACTTCAACCGAAAGCTTTACTAGGTATCTTAGTTGGTTATGCCATGAAAACTAAAGGATATAGAATTTACATTCCAAAAGAAAGGCGAATTGTAGAGACTATTCATGTGCGTATAGATGAATCCAAAAAGGGTGTAGAAACATTATTTGGGGGAGAAAACAAATATAAGGATTTGATATTGAATTTTAATGAATCTCAAATTAAAACAAACGGTTTAAGTAATGCAACTTTAGATCTTAATCATGAACTACCAGGAGATAGCTTAAACGAAGATGAAGAGAAAAAGGGGGGTAAGGTAACTGTAAGTTCTATAAATATTTCAGAATGGAAAAGGATTGAAAGACCGAGAACGAAATGTAAGAGAATTGACGTATATTATTATACCCCAATAACAAATACGAGACTGAGATCTTTAAATGATGTTAAAAAATATTGTAAGGAAAATAAAATCCCGTTTGAGCCACATAAGTTTGACTTTAAACCTAAAACTACTCATCCTAATACTGAAACTTTAAGTGAACCCTCAACTAGTGATTCGGACGATCCATATTTAACTGAATTATTTCAACATGAATTTTACAATACCGAAATCCCTAAATCATTTGAGGATGCACAAATAAATCCAGAAAGGAGGAAATGGAATGCCGCGATGAGGGAAGAACTTGAGATGATGAGTAAGAGAAAAGTTTGGCGGTTGGTTGATCCACCGAAAAATTCCACAATAGTAGGAAGTAAATGGGTTTATAATATAAAAAACACGGAAAAAAATGGTAAAAAGTACAAGGCACGTCTCGTAGCTCAAGGTTTTAAACAGAAACCAGGTATTGATTTTAATGATATATTTTCACCTGTTGTAAATTTTTCAATTATAAAACTAATGTTTATTTTATTAGTTTCTATGTTAAATTGGTATCATATTCAATTGGATGTAAAATCAGCATATTTATATGGTTCTTTAAAAGAAACTGTGTTTATGAAACAACCTCCGGGATTTGAAATGAAGGGTGCTGAGAATAAAGTTTGTTTGTTAAATAAATCAATTTATGGATTAAGGCAAAGTGGCCGCGAATGGAATTCTGAATTAGATAATATATTACATAATCTTGGATTTTGTAAATTAAAATGGTGTAACTGTGTGTATAAACTGAATAGTAACGCAATTTTAGTTGTCTATGTAGATGATTTAGTTTTGTTTGCTAAAGATGAAAATGTATTGCAATCTGTAACTAATATGTTAAAAAATAGCTTGGAAATTACTGAAATAGGATTAACAAAGTATTTGCTAGGTGTTAACTTTGAACAGATTAAAGATTCATTATTCGTTCATCAAAGAAGTTATATTGAGAGATTAGAATTAAAATATAAAGATTACCTAAAAGTTATGTTAAATTACCTTTTAAAATTGGCTCTGTTTTACCAGATAAAGTTAACGAAAATGAAATTATCGAAAATGAATTAATGAAAAAATTTCCATACCGATCCTTAATCGGGTGTCTGTCATTTTTGTCAAATAGATCAAGACCCGATATTAGTTTTTCTGTAAATGTAATGTCACAGTTTTGTAATGGGTATACATATAAAGACAGGTTAATAGTGGTAGATATTATGAATTATGTTTTTGCTACTAAAAGTTTTAAAATAAATCTGTCTAATGTAAAATCACTAAGTTTGTGTGCATATTCTGATGCTAATTGGGGATGTCAACTTACTAAAAGACTTTCAAGTAGTGGTTATATAATTTACTTCAGTAACGTTCCGTTTGCTTGGAAATCATCGAAGCAAAAATGTATTGCACTCAGTTCTATGGAATCTGAGTTTATCTCATTAACTGAAAGCGTAAAGGAACTAACTTGGTAGTCAAGAGTTTTAAATGAACTTAATTTATACGATAGAATAAAACCAATTCAGTACTGTGATAATGAATCTGCCATTTATTTTTCTAAAAATAGCCAAGAGAATTTTAAAACGAAACACATTGACATAAGATGTCAATTTATTCGTCAGTTAATTAATGAAAATGTTTTTGAGTTAAAACATGTAAGTTCTAAAGATAATAAGGCAGACTTTCTGACAAAACCTCTTCTGTATGTAAAGTTTCAAAGAGCTATTTGTAATATTTTTGATTTTGATTATAAAAAGAAAGAGGAGGTATTTACGACCGATGGGGCCGCATGTTGGAAATCTGGACAAAGTCTTGTCCCCCAAAATTTGTCGTCTGGTTTGTTCGGAAGTTATATCGTTCCGAACTAGTTTTTATTTTTCCATTTCGGTCGTAAAGGCACTCTCTTTTAACTGTAACTGTATGCATATTTTTATTCCAGTTTGATGTACTCAGTAAGTATATTTAGTGTGAAACAACTCCATGGAGTATGATGTGTAGTGATGGAAGTAATGTAATGGAAGGACCATGGAGATGGAGTTTAAGCTTACTCCTTACTATAGCTATAATATGTCAATATGATTCCCAGCAAAAGCTGGAGGTGTATGTATATATCTTTATTATTTAAGTTTTTAAAATTCAAGTTGAATTTAATAAATGAACTGTTATTTTGAAATGAACTGTTTCGTCGACTGTGATTTATACTTTAACGCCACACCAAATGACCTTAAAACCTGCGTATTTATAACTCTGCTTTAATTATAACAGTTTCCTTATTTCAGAATGTTATCACTTTTTTCGAATAGTGATATTTGCCTTATTTATTAACAGATTGAATAAGATTAATATTACTATTAGAAAATAGGGGTTAAAAATTCTGAATTAAAAACATGACTTCTTTCGCAAAATTAAAATAATAAACTACTTTTGTTCTAACCTATCTTAGATATCTTCAGTGAAAAATTTAAATTGCTTAAAAAAATCCAGACTTTGATCAGAAAATATTTTTTTCTTAAAATTATTATATAAAACTTAGTATACTTAGATTTAATATACTTTTTATTTTACAAAAGTAATTTTGAATTCCATTGACTGCCTTTCATCTTCAAAATTTTCGTTATAATTATTTTTTTTTAAAGTGTATCTTTGTAAAATCTTGGTACTCACCCATGCTTTAGCTTGAAATAATGTATTATTGTGCGAGATGATTATTTTTTTTTCTTTAGTTAACTTCCTCAAACGGTAAAATTTAATTAAAATTTCACTTATATATTGTTTCCGTTAAAACACATCAATGGCGGTAAAACATTTCAAATATTGTTCTTTTTAAGATTTTTAACATCAGGTAGTAAGCAAAGAAATATTTCTAATTATGTGCCGCCTTTAAAAAGACTATTTTTGAGCTGCATCAGAAAAATATTTAAATGAGACTGTTAGTTTTGGACTCAGAAATGGTGGTTGGCCAGGAATTTTTCTTTCATAATCGAGCTATTGAATTGATGAGCTTTTAATTATTTTTCTTTTCGCCGAAACACATCGATGGCGGTAAGAGCATTCCAAATTTTGTTTGATATGCTTTTTTTAATCAGATAACTAGGAAAAAAATATTAGTAATTATAGTTCACCTTAGAAAATATTATTCCTTTTTGCCTCACCCCACAAGTATACAAGATTTTGGGTTATTTTTGGATATGGTGGGGCTCAAATTTCGTTTGTTCATTCTTTATTTAATCGGCATTGCAGAAAGTATTTTTAAATAGAAAATACTTTATTAACAATAAAGAATATTTTTCATAATTATTTTTTATTTTCATAATCTTAGTTTATAATTTGTAAGTAAACCATATTGGCTTAAAGATTAAAACCTAACTTTTTTTTTATTATTTATTTACTTTTTTTTACGAATGTAAAAAAACTCAGAAAATCACAAAGACACAAAAATCGCATAAAAAAATAATAAATTCCCAAATGAGTCAAAAATCGCTGTATGAATTAAAAAAAAAATCTGATTGAAAATAGGTTACAATCTTTCAACCCAATATATTAAATATGGTTCATTGCTATTTTTGAAAATTTCAGGAATTTCGTATGTAGTTTTAGCGTATTTTCATGTTTTGCGGTGATTTTTTTTTAAATCGAAATATTGAAACCTAATTAACCCTCCAGTAAATTTTGCTTGATTAAATTCGAGTTAGAAGGATACTAAATTGCCTCCTACAGCTACGTGAACGACGATGCTGAAAACGTTAATATAATGTGTGTTGATACAAAAAAGAAAACTCACTAATTCTAGTTTCCTTCTATTCGAGACTGTAGTGTGCACCGGATTTCTTTAAGTAATGTCAAAAAATCATCACAAAACACAAAAGATCATCAAAAATTACACAAATAATTAATAAAAAATATGCGCTAAAAATTCTAAAATTGATAAACGTCTTCCGAATAAAATTTATTGAAAAGAGGACACCTTTTATTATATTGGGCTAAAAGGTTGAAACAGGATTCGTTTTACTAATTTGTAATAATGCCTCGAAAATACGCAAAAAATTATATAACAAATTGGTAAAAATTCAAAATTGCACAGGACAAAATTTACTATTTTGGGCTAAAAGATTAAATCCGGATTCATTTAGGAATATTAAAAAATTCCTAAAAGCCGCGGAACGTGAAATAACATTAAAAATAAAATGAAAAATCGCTAAAAAAATCATAGAGTAAAAATTATACTAAATTGGACTAAAAGACTCAAACCGAATTCCATTTACGAATTTCAAAAAATCACCCCAAAACGTGAAAAAACGATAAAAATTGCATAAAGAATTCGCAAAAAATTCAAAATTCACTTTGTGAATTCTGAAAATACTTTATTAAAAAGAAGACATCCATTACTATATTGGGAGAAAAGATTTAAATTTAATTTATTTTATTAATATGGAAAAGTTGCCGCAAAAAGCGAAAAACCGCTAAATATCGTATAAAAAACTCTAAAAATTCAAAAATCAAAAAGTTCAAAATTTATTGTATTGAGCTAAAAGTTTCAAACCGGATTCCGTTTAGGAATTTCAGAAAGTTACTGGAAAACGTGAAATAAATATAAAAATCCATAAAAAAAACTCGCCAAAAATACAAAAATCTCTGTCGGAATTACAAATAACCTTTATTTAAAAATAATACAAAATGCACTGTACTGGGTTAAAATAACGCTAAAAATTGCATATTATGTATATATTTTTTAATCTAATTGAAAAATCCAAAAACTGGCTTCGAGGTGCATAACTTCTGACATATAGGAACTGTCCGGCCAAATCTTGTAGCTCTTCGTCCAGCATTCTTTCAAAACACAGCACATACACACATACAGACAGGCAAACAAACTTCTATATTTATTACTATAAATTAGGTTTGAAACAGTTTGAATTTTCTGTTATGATTAGCAATGATTTTGCCTTATTTTTTTTCATCTCTACAAATCCCTGACAAGTATTTTTTCTTTTAAGTGTCCTGATTTTTTAAACTATTTTACAGCTGAAATACTTTTAGCTTGCGCTCATAAATGCCAAGAATAAAACATAGTCATGTCACAAGATATGCTGTGAAAGGTACAATTTAAAATTATAGGATAAGTCCAAATATGCATTTTACTCGTAGCTAACGAAGAGCACATTGTAACTGGCAATAAATGTATTTGCAAGTTATTACTCCCTCTAAAACGTTTCGTATCTCCAATAGTTTTCTAAATTGGCAATTGTAACTCCTAACTTTATTGCTAGCTGGTGCTGTGAGCAGTGCCATCAAAGAGCACAGACTTGCTTTTCAATACACAAACACCATTTTTATCCGTATAATTGTCAGAACTCAAAAGGTTTCCTGAACTATAATATGTAACTTCAAAATATGCTTATCTTATGTTATAAATTTTCAACGAAATCGCAATTTTTTTTTTTTTTTTTTTTTTTTTTTTTTTTGTACAAGGTTTTAGTATTCAATTTTTGGAAGATGATCATAATTCAACACCTGAACAAGCGAGATTTGAAATTCACCAAGAATCATGCAAACTGATGGTCGATAGATAAATTTTGTCCAATATTTTTTATTTTTTAGTATCATTGTACTCGACTAGAAAGAGCCATTCAGTAGTTTTATTTCAGTATAACTTTCTTTGCATTTTCATGTGCCTTTTAGGTAGATTTCGTATGAAATTCTATCCATTATTTTGGAATTTCGGAAAACTTTTTGCAGATCTACACCGATTATGACCCTTAGAACCCAAAACCACCCCCAGGGAAAAACTTTATACAGGGTGAATCTAAACTCTTGGGCAAAACTTTAGCGGGTGATAGTACACATCAAGACAAACAATATTAAATAGGAAACTAGGGGTCCCTAACGTCTTCCGAAGGAGATAGGCGACATTAAAGTTTAGGGTCCAAAACTTTTATTGATTATAAATAACAGAAAAATTGGTCGATTCGTTTGAAGTTTTCGCTAAAACTATTCTTTATGTCAGTATTTTCTTGAAAATAAATTTTAAAGATAAAGTTTAAAAAAATACCGATAGAGGGCGCTTTAGACTTTGAAGTAACGAACAACAATATTATACCGTTATTTTTCGTATCTCATTAAATGCTTTCAAAAACTTAAACTTAAATTTTGAGCTCAAAATCTAAATCGTTTGGAGTGGTTAAGTAGCGCAAACTAAACTGTGTTCAGCAGTTGAAATTTGAAACACCCCCCTCCTTCCTGAAATTTTGGACCCTAAACTTTAAAGGCGCCTATCTCCTTCAGAAGACGTTTGGGACCCTTAGTTTCCTATTTAATATTTGTTTGTCTTGATGTGTACTATCACCCCTTAAAGTTTTGACCAAGAGTTTAGATTCACCCTGTATATCTATCTATCTATCTACCTACCCCTCTCTCTCTCTCTATATATATATATCACTTTTTTATGAACACGATAACTTCCATAATTCTGCACAAATCTTTTCCAAACTGATACATAAAATCAAGGAGCATAAAATCTCGGTCAAGTTCGTTAATGGGCAAAATCGGACCAAGGGGGTGGAAATAGGGAGCGGTTTTCTGAAAAAAAAACCCCATAACTTCTTAATTATAATACATATCGACTCAGTTTAAAGTTTTTATTACTTCTAAACCATGGGCCAAAATTTTATGTATGCCAAATTTTTGATAAAACTAAAAATGGGCTCAGGGGCGAAAAAAATAGGGTTTTATGGAGAAAAAAATTCATAACTTCGTCAATTCTCAAGATATCAAATCCAATTAAATTTATTATAAATTGTCTTAATACAACTTTTATATTGACAAGTTTTTGATAGGACCAATTCTTACACACCCCCCCCCCAAAAAAAAACGAAAATACAAACGGAGGGGGGGGGGGGTTGAAGAAGAAAAAAAATTTATAACTTCGTCATTTCACAAGATATCAAATCCGCATGTATTTATTATATATATTCTTAATATTATCTACAACTTTTATGCTGGCAAGTTTTTGATAGGACCAATTCTTACAGCAAAAACAAATTGAAAATACAAAGAGGTTGAAGAAAAAAATATTGTATTAAGAATGTACTCAAATCCAAACTGCACATTTTCTGAGTCATTTTTAAATTCATTTTTGCTTTCAAACGCATTCAATTAGTAGGTTCTCTTATTCAGAAACTATATAATGTGCCTTAATGGTCGGTTTTTTGATAGAGGCAGAATATATTTAAAAAAATGGTGTCAAAGTGGGCATTTTGAACCGAATTTCTCGAAGCGATTGTGTTGGAAGTGAAAAATATGGTCCTACTGAGAAAATGATTATTTATAAATCAACTTCTAATTAATTGAATGAAAAGTAAAAACGTAGGTCGCTTATAAATGTCTTAAAAAATCACGTCAGCAAGTTTCTTGTTATTCCTTTTAAAAATTAATCTGAAAATGTGTCAGGAAATTTCGAGTTGTTGAGCATGGAAAAATATTTTTTGAATACTGCCTTAACATGATTCTGATAAAACCAGCTCTTATATAAAAATGAAATTAAAAACTTGCCAAAAGGGGCCAGATAAAATTGTTAAAGTGGGTTTATCTCTAATCATGATTTAGTTTTTGTTGTTGAAATTAGTACTTAACTTCGAAGTTTACCTGCGCCTGTAGGCCGAGCCGGCAGGGAATTTTTTTTTTTCTTATGATACTGGGGTTTTTTTAGGCAGAATGACAAACAAAGAAATATTCTTTAGCAAATAGCTTCTTCAAATTGCTCTTTATATGATTGAATTTTCCAGGAAATATAAACTTTTCAACTCGTCAAACAACTTCAAAATAATCAAAATGTACTTCTGAAATAAATGAGTTTTTTATTGACTTTCAAAAGACTTTCTTTTGCAAATCACTTTCTTATTGCAATTTAATGAAAATACTTCGTCATTGTCAATTCCCATTCCGCATTTCAATTAAAAAAAGATATATATATATATATATATATATATATATTCTAAGTGAAAGGAGAAGTTATATTAAATTCTGTTATCGTTTCCTGGTAGATATTTTTAATTTTTAAAATAAACCAAAAGGAAATGCAGAATGTACATTGTAAAAAACGATCCGAAAGCAAATGATAACTCCAGTTTCAAAAGTTACAGTATAAAGCTCTTTGCACCAATGTTTATTGTTTATGATTATGCATAATATTGTTGTTGTTTAATTTTCTTGAGATACCATGCATCTTTATTTTTAATCGAAATGGATCAATGCGAATATCTCAATAGTTTTCCTTTCATTCAATCTGCCATGTCGCCATTTACATTAAACATAATTTTTTTACTGCAACATCTTTTAAACACGTTAAGTATGAGTTAAGGCTGTTCTCAAAAGCATATTTGTTCCCGCTCAACAATGTGAAATTTTCTGACTCTTTTTTTAAATACAAAAGCATGATACTTGTAACTATGTTTATTGTAGTGTTTTGTAAGCGAACAGTTCTTCAATTCCCGATAAATGGTTCACATCTTGAGCTATAAATGATTGTTGTCTCAGGAGTCAGGACTACAGTTTTTTTCTTTTTCGGCGCGGCCGCATCGGGAAATTCAGTTCAAAATGCCAACTTTGATAGAAATTTCGGGAAACTCTTCTGGATTTACACGAAAAACAACAACAAAACCAAAAAAAAACAGCTTGATTACACACTGTTAAAAATTTTGCAGCATTCTGGCAGGTCATTCGACTGTTTTTTGAAAAAACGGTTTCATAACCATAATTTAACTATATTCTGACCATAAAATGGCCAATAATATGGTCAGAATAGTGTAAAATTACGGTTGTGTAACCGTTTTCGGAAAAAACGGTCAAATGACCTGCCAGAATGCTGCAAATTTTTAACAGTGCACAGTTTTTTTAATAAGAGCACCTACCATTTTGATATGTTTGCAAACGAAAATGACTGTGTCAGAAAGTAGCCAATTTTGATTTCAGAATAGCCTTACAGTGAAATGTGTTTGAAGAAAATGTCAATATAAAAAGGCAGTTTGAAAACTGAGTGAAAATGTGGGTATAACTATAAGAATAAGGATACAACAATTATTTGTTAAATAAAGTAATGGTGCTCAATTGGGAAATTCATGAATATTTTGTTTCCTTGAAACTATTTAGCATTCAAGAAGGGTCAAGAAATGAATTTTCAACTTTAAACTAACATGTGTTCCCTTAAAGTTGCCAATTTTAGGTATTTCGTCTTAGCTTGAGAACCAGAGGTAAGAAGTTTATGATTTTGCCCATTCTAATGGAAACGGCAAAAGTATATAGAGGAAGTTCAGGTACTATGTAATACCATTTCATTTTTATTTGTAAGTCAACATTAAAAAAAAAATGAGATACATTAAAAGTTAGTAGAGAATAAACTTTGACAATTTCTTAACACATTTTTAATGCCTTTAAAGTAAAAAAAAAATATATAGATATCAATATTTAGCTTCCAATAAAAAGTTACATTTTTCGGGTTATGGTAACCAGTCCACGGTAGAGGATTTACCGATTCTAGCTGGCCAAAATTATTTTTGGTGTCAATGTAGTCGCATCGCGATGAAATTGAAAAAGTTATTGATATTCACTGTGGCATGTTCCGTATTCAAAATGAAGCGTGTAGCAGTCATAATTCCGTTACAGGGACATTCAAAAGAATTATATTACATTACAGCCTACGGGGAAGAATCGTTTGCGGTGGTTTTCAATGATGTTTCATAATTTCAAACACATTGAAATCTATATGCAAATCTATTAAGTGCAATATAAGATGCTTTCTATAGAATATGGTATGAATAGCATTTATCGATCATTTACAGGGACACTAAAAAGACTTACGTTACATTACGGTCTATGGAGAAAAATCGTTAGTGGCTATAAGAATGAGGATAAGATAAGAATAAAGATGCAACAATTTTTCGTTGAATAAAGTAATTGTGCTCAATTGGAAATTCATAAATATTTTGTTTCCTTGAAAGTATTTAGCGTTCAAGAAGGATCAAGAAATGAATTTTCAACTTTAAATTAACATGTGTTCCCTTAAAGTTTCCAATTTTTGGTGTTTTATCATAGCTTGAGAACCAAAGGTAAGAAGTTTATGATTCTGCCCATTCTAATGGAAACGAGAAATATATAGAGAGGAAGTTCAGGTACTGTGTAATACCATTTCATTTTTATTTGTAAGTCAACATAAAAAAATGAGATACATTAAAAGTTAGTAAAGAATAAACTTTGACTATTTCTTAACACATTTGTAATGCTTTTAATGTAAAAAAAATATAGATATATATATTTAGCTTTTAATAAAAAGTTACACTTTGCGGGTAATGGTAACCAGTCACGGTAGAGGATTTACCGATTCTAGCTGGCCAAAATTATTTTTGGTGTCAATGTAGTCGCATCGCGATGAAATTGAAAAAGTTATTGATATTCACTGTGGCATGTTCCGTATTCAAAATGAAGCGTGTAGCAGTCATAATTCCGTTACAGGGACATTCAAAAGAATTATATTACATTACAGCCTACGGGGAAGAATCGTTTGCGGTGGTTTTCAATGATGTTTCATAATTTCAAACACATTGAAATCTATATGCAAATCTATTAAGTGCAATATAAGATGCTTTCTATAGAATATGGTATGAATAGCATTTATCGATCATTTACAGGGACACTAAAAAGACTTACGTTACATTACGGTCTATGGAGAAAAATCGTTAGTGGCTATAAGAATGAGGATAAGATAAGAATAAACTATAAGAATAAAGATGCAACAATTTTTCGTTGAATAAAGTAATGGTGCTCAATTGGAAATTCATGAATATTTTGTTTCCTTGAAAGAATTTAGCATTCAAGAAGGATCAAGAAAAGAATTTTCAACTTTAAACTGACATGTGTTCCCTTAAAGTTGCCAATTTTGGTGTTTCGTCATAGCTTGAGAACCAGAGGTACGAAGTTTATGATTTTGCCCATTCTAATGGAAACGACAAAAGTATGTAGAGGAAGTTCGGGTACTATGTAATACCATTTCATTTTTATTTGTAAGTCAACATAAAAAAAATGAGATACATTAAAAGTTAGTAAAAAACAAACTTTGACTATTTCTTAACGCATTTTTAATGCCTTTAAAGTAAAAAAAAAATAGATATCAATATTTAATTTTAATAAAAAGTTACACTTTTCGGGTAATGGTAACCATTCCACGGTACGTGATTTACCGATTCTAGCTGGCCAAAATTATTTCTGGCGTCAATGTAGTCGCATCGCCATGAAATTGAAAAAGTTATTGATATTCATTGTGGCATGTTCCGTATTGAAAATGAAGCGTGTATCAGTCATAATTCCGTTACAGAGACATTCAAAAGAATTACGTTACATTACGACTTTGGGAAAAAATCGTTAAGAATTACATTACATTACGGCCTATGGGGGGAAATCGTTTGCGGTGGTTTTGAATGATATCTCATAATTTCAAACACATTGAAATCTATATGCAGATCTATTGAGTGCACTACAAGATGCTTGCTATAGAGTATAGTATGGATAGCATTTATCGATCATTTACAGGGACACTAAAAAGACTTATGTTACTTTACGGTCTATGGAGAAAAATCGTTTGTGGTGTATTTTATTCATGTTACACTATTTCAAACATATTTAAATTGATATATATCTCAGAGTTGCTCTATAAGATGCTTACTATTGAATAAGATGTGCATAGCATTCATCTTTCTTATACAGGGGCACACAAAATAAATCAGTTAAATTTATCTCTGTGAACAATAATTACTGAAAGTGCATTTTCAGTTGTTGTGGAACGCATTTTTACATTAAAAAATTGCGTACTATTTAGTGTGTATAAATTTTATAAATCATATACAGGGCTGCACAAAACAGCTGAAGAACATTTCCGTTTATTGACGGACATTGCTGAAGGGGAATTTCAACTGTGTTTTGCGTTTCTTAACTGCTCTAAATTGTAGCATTATATGATCAATCTACAGTTCATACACAGGGATGTACAAAATTTTCAGTTATTTTTTTTACTTTGGTTGAAATTGTGTTTTCAAACGTGTTCATTTTTACAAATTACTATTTAGACATTGTTAAAAAATAGTTCGCTATCTGCTTAACGAATGATTTTACGTATTTGTTGATAATTTTAACAAAAATTGACAAAGTTATTAAATTTCAAAGTTTGAGATTTTTTCACATGATTTTGTCTTTCAATGAGGGATCAGTTAAAAGGTGAATTAAAGTAATTTGAGATCATAATCAATGTGCAATGTCCTTTTTACGGCGAAACCTCCTTTAGCCGATATCGCCAGATTGGGATATCACCAAAGAGGGTTATTTCATTTAAAAATTTGGGCTGACTTGTAGGTGTCGTATACAAAGCAAAGAATGAAATATTGAAATTAAACAGAAAAATAAATATCAATTTATTATAATATCAGAAAACGGTCTACTATAAAAAAAAACATCAAATACCGGAATCTACTGGAGGTACTGCTCAAAGTGTTCTCCATTGGTGACAATGCACAATTGAATGCGTGACAATACTGAGTCCTGGACACGTTGGATCATAGCAGATGTAACTGTGTGGCAAGCAAGGATGATGCGCTGCTTCAGATCAACAAGAGAAATAGGCTTAGTCACATAGACCTGTGCCTTGATGTTACCCCAGAGGTAGAAGTCCATGGGAGTCAAGTCCGGTGAACGCCGTGGCCACACTATCGGACCACCATATCCAGTGATCTGTTGATCAAATTCGGTGGCCAGACACGCACGGACGTTTGATGCTTTATGCGGAGGGGCCCCATCATGTTGAAACCACACACGACATGCATGTCGGAAAGGCAGTTCTTCATACCACCCACGTACCGTGTTTTGTAGCAGGTGCAGGTAACGGTCGCCCGTTAACGTCCCCTCGTAGAAAATGGGTCCAATAATTTGAGTTCCCCATATACCGCACCACACGTTCGTTGACCAGCGTACCTGTTGACCAGTTGTATTGTGAAGGAGATGTGGGAGGTTTTCCAGTGACCAGTAATGTACATTTTGTACGTTCATAATGGCACTCGGTGTAAACGTTGACTCATCTGTCCACAGAATGTCACAGAGGAACGATGTATTTCCCTCTAAGATGTTAAGCATAAAATTACAATAATCAAATCGTCGCGCGTAGTCACCCAGCATCAATGTTTGCACCAGAGTCGGATGGTATGGATGCGCACCATGTGCATGTAACAAATGCCAAACATGCAGACGCGTGTATCCACATGCCTCACTTATTTTCGCCGTGCTCAGTTGTGGATTTAAAAGGGCGAGTGCCAGCACCTCCTCCGATATCACTCGAATGTTACACCTTGTCCGTCTACTTGTTCTGGGTCGTGGTGAAACAGAGCCGGTGTCTCTAAGATGGTGCAGTGCATCAGTTATACATGCGTTGGATTTAGATCCTTAGGGAAAACTTCTGAATAAATCATCGCAACTTCTCTGGCATTCCTTTGACATTCACCATAAGTAAGTATCATTTCGGCATATTGCGTGTATGTGTAGCCTGCCATCACGATCTTAGTGAAGACTAGCACATCCACTACTAGTGATTTATCTAGATTTCTAGATTTAATGAGTATGTTTTATTTTACTGATGTCGATTCTACTATTTGTTTTCGAATGCTTCGCCTAGCACTCTGGGACGATAATTCTATCAAAAGGGGTGTTACGTTGACATGGGTATTTCCCGAAGTTCTACTTCGTCGTTTTCTTGCACGCTGTCACTAAGAGTTGCACTCAGCCAAACGCAACTAAACAACTCAACTCACTCCTACTTTGATAAAATCAAAACAGACATGACGCAAGCACTAAAGGGCGAAGGGTTTTGCTTTCCGATAACAAACAGTACCTACTTTGACTTTTTGAATGTTGCTTGATCCCTAAAATTGAACTCAAATTTTTAGATGAAATAACCCTCTTTGGTGATACCCCGATTTGGCGATACCGGCTAAAGTGGTTGCGCCGTAAAAAGGACATTGTGCCCTGATTTTGATCTCGAATTATTTTAATTCATCTTTTAACTGATCCCTCATCGAAAGACAAAATCATGTGAAAAAATCTCAAACTTTGAAATTTAATAAGTTTGTCAATTTTTGTATGTCAAACTATTTTTGTTATATCAATTATGATATGTATAAACTTTTACTAAATGTAACTATAGGGACTGGGGAACAGTATAAAAAGTTCGATTTCGTAACTTTTATCAAATTGATTTTTTGTTTTAAATAATGCCACAACATGAATATTTACCTCATTTGAAAAGTTTTGTAATTGAAACTATATGTCTACGATCAACAGTTGAGAAATTAAAGGTCGGGGATAAATAACATATTGCCTCCTGTATAAGCCTGTATTTAATGTATGCGTATAACGTTGCAAAACGATAAATCTCACTGGGAAAATTTTGTATTTAATCCCAATTAAAATAACTTAAAATAATCAATATTAACTGTATACGCATATTTTTAATTTATCTTGCTCGAGAAAGCTAAATTTTCTAAAACAGGTACAGAATAATTATCATTGTTATATGCGTAAAATATTCAGATAATCATATTCAAGTTCTAAAAAACGGAACTGCTTTAGTCTCGAAAAATTTATGCATTTCTTCTTGTTGGCTGTAGATACAGCTACAATCTGATGACTATTATATTTTCACGACTGTAATTGACCTTACTCAATTCGGTTTTAAATATTAATTTTGACAAATTTTGCTGCAAGATGGTATGCTTTCATGGGAAAATTGAGAAAAAGTTATTCTCTCTATTCTTAGGAACTCGAAAAAGTGTACCTTGTAGTTTCAACACTACAACTGACCATAGATTTTGATGCAGATATTTTTTAATATTTCGATTCGAACCAGAAATTTCTTCATATAATAATTCAAATAGAGCCCACGCAGAAATAAGATAATAAATAAGTTAAATAGCATTAAATAAAAATTCTCGTGTGCATTATTTCTATATGATTTCTCAAATTTCGGTTCGTTCTAGAGTTAAGAACTTAACACGTTAAGCGCCACGTCAGTCATTGTTGACTGATACCGAACTTTCCGTTTAGAACGCGTCATTTACCGATGACTGACTGTCTAAAATATGATATACAACTAAATATATATATATATATTGTTTTAAATAATTACTGAAAATTTATTTAAAATTTACTTATCTTTTATTTATTACAGGATTATGCTTTCTTAAAAATTACTTAAAACATTGTAAATTTTTCAGCTTCAGTGTCAGTCACCGTGGCACTCAACGTGTTAAGGATGAAATTGGTTTTGCAATTGCGCGAGAAAGTTAATATCTCAATATCCTTAAGTTACTATACGAAAATTTTCTAATAAATTGGCCTTTACAATTAACAACAGCACAGGCTAAGCTTAAAAAACCGTTTTATAATGATTCGAAGTTATGAGAAATTTTTATATTCTAAGTGAATGTAAAGAAAGGCTTGACATTATCGAATTATTTTTTTTCTACATTGATTCCTTTATAAGATCAGTCAATTATTTTACGTGACCAGAGTTATTAACTGTGCTAATTTGGAAAAATATTGTTGAATAGGCAATAATCGAAGGTCTTTTTAATCTCCCTCAAGACAAATAGAAGCCATATCTGTGGACTCTGATTTGGGGTTACAAGAATAAAGTACTACATTTAAGTTATTAAGGATATAGAAACGTGTATATTATTGTATTAAACTGTAGAATAAAGAACACGAATGTAGGTGTTTTTATAAACATTTTTTTGTTTTCCAAGATATGAAAAATCAATTTTTTCTGAAATAGCTTGAAGAATTTTCATGAGACTTCAAAAGGTGAATTACTTTTTAAATTGTGTTAGAGAATTTGATTATTCATAGAGTCACAAATTACGCAACAATAATAATAAATAGATCCCAAAAGTTCTTTATATTATAAAGTCTATATGATGAAAAATAATCCGCAATAAAATACAGAAGTTATAAAATAAAAAAAAATTCGGTCAGATTTACAAATTTAAAAAATATATTTTGTCATGTTCTTATTCAAATGCGAGCTGAGCCGAATACAGGGCGAGTACATCTACAGTTCGGTGATCTTTATATATATATATTTTTTTTTTCAAGAATGTAACCAGATAATGGCATATTTCGTAACCTACGTTCTTTACTGCATTAATTCTGCTTAAACTTGTTTACTTTGATTAATTACATAACAGGAAGCCGAATCAACAAACGAACTATATTTTTAGACTGCATCTCTTTTGGTATATTGGTAGCTATTTATAATTTTCACACTCCAGACTACATCCTAATAAACTATGGCGCCACCAAGTCCGGCGTGGTAGAAAAAAAAATTGTAAAATTAATCTTCGATGTCTACAAATGTTAACCCGTAAAGAAGAAAATACTGGTTATTTCAATGTGCGCGGAATAAAGATTTCTAAAGTGATGGAGACAAATAACGATGAACAACCGTAACTACCAACTTGCAGAGCGAAACTAAATGAAAATTAGGGCGTCTCCATTTACGTAAATTTTATTCCATACTGGGCGTAACTTAATCTCATAGACCATTCAATAAATACCTAGTGGTTGATACTCTGTCGTCAAATTTAAGATTCATATCAGTTCTGGCTTAGCTTCAGCCTATTGTGATTCTAATTATGACATTTGAAAGATGAGCCATGTGAAACTTGTTTCTTTATCAAGAAGTAGAAGGATGATTGAACAACATATACAGGAGGTGATAGTTGTAAAGAATAGCTATTTCGTCGTGAGAATTTGTAGTAATTTGTATATATACAATACTGATTTTTATTATTTAGTTTCACGTAAATTATTTGCACAGTATACATTAAAATTCTCCTGCGAAATATAAAGGATTGTCTGAAAACAGGAATATTCGTATAAGGGAATAGAAAAGTCCAAATTAAGTAAAGTGATATTTAAATATTTTCTCTGTTAGTAAAGAAATCCACAAATTAAAAAATTATGCATCATTCACAAATATCGTTACATAAATGTACAGGTAATAATGTCCAAAGACAGGTTAATTTAATTCACCTGCACGGTGATTATCCTAAACAATTTTATAAATGAACGCCTAGCTTTTTTTCAAATAAGATACTAGCTCGTTTCATCACAGGTATAATAGAAAATAAAAAAGAAAAGTGCCCAGCTAAACTGATGGCATTGAGCTCACAGACTATTCACACTAATTGTATATTATACTCTTATTTTAAAGAATAATGCCACTCAAAAAAATAAGTGAAGGGGAATTAGCCCCCGTTTCCCCCTTTATACTTAACCAGTGAACCTCCAAATCTAATCAGGAAAGCTCCTTATCATAATAAACCGGTATACCAAATTTGGAGCAAATCGAATAATCTTGCAAAAAAAAAAAACATTTATCTAAATTAAGGTAGTGGACTAACCCTTTATCATTAACCAATGAATCGCCAAAACGAATCAGGGAAGCTCCTTAACATAATAAACCAGTATACCAACTTCGAAGCAAATCGAATCATTCTGCATGAAAAACCCATTTATCTAAATTAAGAGGGGCGGGCTAATCTCCCTTTTCCCCCTTTACCCTTAACCAATGAACCCCAAAACTAATCAGGGAAGTTCCTTAACATAATAAACCGGTATACCAAATTCGGAGCAAATCGAATCATTCTGCATGAAAAACACATTTATCTGAATTAAGGCGGGTGGACTAACCCTGTTTTTCCCCCCTTTATCCTTAACCAATGAACCCCCAAAACTAATCAGGGAAGTTCCTTAACATAATAAACCGGTATACCAAATTCGGAGCAAATTGAATCATTCTGCATGAAAAACCCATTTATCTGAATTAAGGGGGAGTGGACTAACCCCGTTTTTCCCCCTTTATCCTTAACCAATGAACTCCCAAAACTAATCAGGGAAGTTCCTTAACATAATAAACCGGTATACCAAATTCGGAGCAAATTGAATGATTCTGCATGAAAAACCCATTTATCTGAATTAAGGGGGGTGGACTAACCCCGTTTTTCCCCCTTTACCCTTAACCAATGAACCCCCAAAACTAATCAGGGAAGTTCCTTAACATAATAAACCGCTATACCAAATTCGGAGCAAATCGAATCATTCTGCATGAAAAACACATTTATCTGAATTAAGGGGGGTGGACTAACCCCGTTTTCCCCTCTTTATCCTTAACCAATGAACTCCCAAAACTAATCAGGGAAGTTCCTTAACATAATAAACCGGTATACCAAATTCGGAGCAAATCGAATCATTCTGCATGAAAAACCCATTTAACTGAATTAAGGGGGTGGGGTGTGGACTAACCCCGTTTTTCCCCCTTTATCCTTAACCAATGAACTCCCAAAACTAATCAGGGAAGTTCCTTAACATAATAAACCGGTATACCAAATTCGGAGCAAATCGAATGATTCTGCATGAAAAACCCATTTATCTGAATTAAGGGGGGTGGACTAACCCCGTTTTTCCCTCTTTATCCTTAACCAGTGAACCCCCAAAACTAATCAGGGAAGTTCCTTAACATAATAAACCGGTATACCAAATTTGGAGAAAATTGAATGATTCTGCATGAAAAACCCATTTATCTGAATTAAGGGGGTGGACTAACCCCCTTTTCCCCCCTTTACCCTTAACCAATGAACCCCCAAAACTAATCAGGGAAGTTCCTTAACATAATAAACCGGTATACCAAATTCGGAGCAAATCGAATCATTCTGCATGAAAAACCCACTTAACTGAATTAAGGGGGTAGTGTGTGGACTAACCTCGTTTTTCCCCCTTTATCCTTAACCAATGAACTCCCAAAACTAATCAGGGAAGCGCCTTATCACAGTGAACCTAGGAAAAAATTTTGAAGCAAATCGGATGTTTCTATCAAGAGTTATCGCGTTACGTACATACGTACGTACGTACATACATACATACATACATACATACATACTGAACGGGCGGGCACATTAGCTCTCAGGCTTTGATAGCCTGTGAGCTAAAAAGACAACTACTCATTTAATTCCACGAGTCATTAAACTCAATATGTAATTCAATATTCAAAAAGATAGTTTTCCTTGGAAAAATTAAAGTAAATCTACTTCTATTTCATGTTAAATTAGTTCTGAGAAATTACTAAATTCTTTTGAATTTTTTAGATTGCGTTGTTTGATTTGGTGTGTGGTGTTTGTTATGACCAATTGTCTGAACCTCAATATATGTCTGATTTGGAGAAGGAAAATGTTTCAAAGTAAATTGAATCTTTATATTCTTGTCTCTTTCGAGATTTACAGTTGACTGTTTATTCAGCATTTAGAATGCAAAGTGTTTCACAGAAGACAATGCATAAAATATGTTTTAAAATATTAATTCGTTTTTAATATCTCAAAACAGGTAACAAGAACGCAAAACCGTGCGTTGTTGCCAACTTGTCATTTTTATGTTATTCCCAATAAAAATATTTATTAGAAACGGTTGAAAGTTTTAACTGGAATTCAAAAGTAAGTTTAAGAAGAAAAGTTGAATAAGATAAATAAATAAAAGAAAGCGAATCTGATGATTGACTACTGCGGTGTAATAATATTTTAGATATTGTTAGAATAAATATTGATAACAATCGAAATTTTTGAAATAACTAATTAGAAAGCAAAGTAAGGTGGCGGAATTTTAAAATTATTTTTAAATGGAACTTTTTTAACGATTTCGTAACATTAAAACTTATAACTTTTTAAACTTCATAAGTACATAAAGATTAACTCGTCCCACGCATTTACCACCATCCTAAAATGTAATAAATGCTTTAAATGAAAAACTGCGAGAACTATAACCCCAAAATTTGATGATGTTCTCGAATTTCGAAGACGTGTAGTCACATTAAAGCAAACTGATTTTAGTGAGCATTAGAAATGAAATTTATTTTTGGAGAAATCTAGAAAATAAAATTATGTTTTGGAGTCATTGTGCATGCTCAAAACTACTGCCTGGACATGCAGATGTTATTTAAAACTGAAGTTTCAATATTTATTAAATACTTTTTCAACGATTTGTTGGGCAATGAAGTTCTTTGTCCGCTGCTTGCTTTAGTATTATTTTTTTTAAATGGGACCTTAATCTGAGTGTCTACAAAAAGCTTTTGTCGGGAAAATTATGTCATATATGTAAAATTAAATACTTAAAAAATATATAAATATTTTATTAGGAATGCGTGCAATTGTGATATTTTCATTGGATTTTGATAGCGCATGTAGTGAGGTCCTTTGTGTTGACAAAAAAAGAGTAATGAATGGTTTTTTCAACCACCATAATCTCAAAGACAACAGTACAACTGATTAAATTTCTAAAGCTATGACTCATCATACATATATATACGTATGTATAACGGTTTTTTCTCAAAGTTAAATTGTTAGATAATGTAGTATCTAATATACAGTAATAATTATGTAACAGTGTATAGTAATAACAAAGTTAATATATATATATATATATATATTATAAAACTTTAAAATTACAAATTCACTTACAAGTAGCGCAGAACAAAAATGTCCGCATCTCTATTAAGCGTAGAATATAAAAATATTTTACATTTAGTTATTATAGTTAATTCTTATATATATATATATATATATATATATATATATATATATTATGTTATTATTATTATTATTATTATTATTATTATTATTATACATTTATATATAGCTGAAAAAAATAGTTCTTATTGTCCAAACTCTTAAAAAACATTTCAGTTATAAATACAATGTTTTTAAAGCCTGTGTAAGACATTCGTGAAACCTTATTGATATTTAGTGGTAAAAGAGCTCACAAGAAATGTTTCTTCTCACTTTTTTTAACATCGGGTCATTCAATATTGAAAGAAAAAGTTCTTATTGCCCAAACTCCTTTAAATTCTTATGAGTTATGAATATTATGTTTCCGAAGTCTGTGTATAAATTTTGTGCAAACATATTGATAATTAGTTGTAAAAGGACTGTGTTTTCTTTTCTCTTTTATCCTATTCGGGTCAGTTAATACTGAAAACAAAATTACTCTGTTTGTTCAAACTCTATAGTTATAAATATAATGTTCCGAAGAAAGTGCAAAAAATTTGTGCTAAAATACCGACATTTAGTCACAATTAGCGTAGAATAAAAGAGTGCCTTAGGGAAGCGCGAAGTGAATTCCAGTCACGAATTATTTTTAAAGGTTTAATATTCATATTTTCCGAAATGAATTACACTGACGTAAGGAAGAATCTATCCGCATTAAGTGGGTATTTTTTCCCTATCTTGAAAATCCAGGTGTATGCAGGCTGCAAAAAAAGTGTGTGTGTGTGTGTACGGGTGGGGGGCAATTTCAAACTTTCTTGGGGTTTTTTGTAAGTCTTAAAATTCGTATTCTTTTAAACAGATTGCCTGGTTTGAAAATAAAAAGTATGACATTTAAGCGTTCAGTTTTAATTTTTAATTCGTTTGAACACTTTGGCTGATAGGAGATTCGGAAGACGCCCGATCAAGAAAAGCACCTTCGATCCTCGGATATTCAATGCTAACGATCTTCGGAACGGGCTCTGAACGCCATTTTTAGAAAAAGAATGTCTTTTTGATGAGTGCTCGTTATGATTTTTAATTACTATCTCGGCTAATTAACAAAAATGAAAAATCTGAGCCTCAGGTGCAGTAGATCCTACCTTGGAATATCCGCATCCACATTTTCAGACCCCTACGTGTGGTAGATTTTCCTAGTTATCACAAACATACACACACTTTGACAAACTCTTTTAGCTCTATTAGTATATCTACGAGTTTATATATATATATATGTGATTTCATTCAGAAAATTAAATTATATTTCAGTATAAATTATCAAGTCATAATTTAATAATTTAAAAAGCAATAATATTATCGAAATGTTTGTTCACATATTCCCAGGGCGAGTCTAGGGATCACTGGATTTTGATCAAAAAATCCGGAAATCCTGGAATTTGAAATTAGTTTCGTAATTGTATTAGCTGTGTTTTATTGTAGTCAACACAAGCATTTATAACAGTAGTTATATCACTCGGTGAATTGAAATATAATTTTCATTGAAGAAATAGATTTAAAAAACTTTCACTACTAAAATTTCAAAAACTGCTTCTGTCAAGCCTCAAACAAACACACTTATGTAAAGAAAGTCAGTTCATAAATTATCTTATAATCTAAAATCCATTTTAAACGCTATGTGCTCGTAGACTCATCTAATTCAAATAGAAATAAGCAAACGGCGTCCAAAAGGCCCCATTATTACATTTATCCTTTTATAATCTTAGGAAGTGACATAAATATAAGACAAACGACTTTGCTTGGGAGTATATTTTCTACTCTAATAAATGTCGAACTGTGTAAGCACCCATTGTAGTTGATCAGTCATTAAATTGTCTTCTGTAATATGTCGCAAACATCTCACTTTTTAATCCTTCAATAAAATCGGAGTCCGATCTTTGAAAGTTAAGTATTGTATGAATATTTTAATGGGAACACTCCGCGTATCTCCTCAATTCCAATGCTTTATATTATATAATTTACTTTGGTGGCGACCCTCATTTCGTACAGCTCACGCATAATTTCTCAAGCATGTTTAGTTAAGGTGGATCTGTATTATTTCCGCCTGGTAGCAACCAGACGATGCATAGCCAATCATATGTTTTTGCCATCATTTGGATAAGAAATTCGAACCAAAAAAGTTACTGGAGTTATCTTAATTGAGAATGGTTTAAAAAAAAGAATTGAGATTAAAAAAAGGAGTTTGGAATATTGACCTTTATACCTAAAGTTGGTTTTATAAACTTTATCATGAAAAAATCTTTTATCCTTCAAACATTTTTATATTTATTAATTTATATACACGACTTTTACTTAGTGTTAACAAAGGTTCGAACAGCAGTTTGGCAAAACTTCCTGATCCGTAATTAAGAAAAGTAGTGTCCAATACTAGTTTTATTTTAGACTGACATGAAATTTGGGTTGATTAAGTTGTCAGAAACCTACTAGCAGGCAATATACCTAGGACGATGAAGACTTTTAAGGTAACAGAACCTTTTCCGAGTACTTCCGAAGAAAACCTCTCAAAAAACTGGAAATTTTGGCCTAAGAACCGAGCAAATGTAATGAAATATGAAGACACATTGAAATCATTATATCGCTCACCCGCAAGAAAAGTGACACATCTCGCAAAAATTCATTTAGCATTTTATTGCACTAATAGGTCTGTCATAGGTGTGTGTTGCTAAACAAACAGTTTCATAAGTGTATTTACACAGAAAATCCCTTCATTACGCTATATGTCCATTTGTGACAACAGAAGTGGGGTGGATTGTGTGGAGAGGTAAAATTACCCAACCCTCCAAACCTCATCCTATGTCTTCATTCTTAAGGGTTTTATGCTTTCATGCATGTTTTTAATTCTGCATGCGGAGTTAAGTCTTGCAATTTCATCTTATAGTAAAATTATGCAAATTTTCCTTTGCCTCTCCTGTGAAATTTGCTTTTGTCGAGATGTGTCACTTTTCTTGCAGGTGAGCGATATGTAAAAACTCTGTGTTTAATGTATTTGACAGGAATATGGGCCAGACATGCATTGAAGGACTTTTACCGTGTGTTCTTCTGTATTAGGTTTTCGTACTGATTTAATTTAAAATCCAGCATATCAAACCCGTATATTTTTTATTTCAATATATTCAGCTAATCTTTATTTTAATTCTAATTATTCTGGGTTATTTTAAAGGAAAGAAGAAAAATTAGTTAACACCGGCTTGTTTTGTCACACCTTAATACCATCTTAACTCAAATGCAACTCATGCCCACAATGTTGTCCCGTGACCAGTGTTGACAGTAGGTTACTTTTTCTTAATTCAGAGATCTTGATTGGCACCACTTTCCTGAAATAGTAAAATTCGCATTATTTAATGATATACAAGGCAAAAACAAGGAAAATTATGCCATTTCAAAAAAGTTGTGTCAATCAAGAAATCTCAATTTTTAAAAAGTAGCCCGCTGAAAACAATTCCCATGATATAGAAAATGAGTGTTATACTATACACATCGCTATGCATTCTATATGACCCAATTTGTGTATGACATTATGCAAAATGACTTAAAAATTGATCTCACAAGGGTGTCAGGAAACAACGGGAACTTGAGCGTTACAATGTGACGGAATAAAAATCTTTTAAACGCCATTGCGATTACGACCATTTGCGATGATTGTGATGTCAATTTAACGAATGCGGCATTTAGGAAAATTATAGTTATTATGCGTACTATATGTATCCACAAAAAAATCTTTAAAAAGTTTTTAAAAAAGAAAAATTTCGAAAGGAATGAATTTTCGAATGAATTGTGAAATTAGACATTTGTAAATGATGATGTCCCAATTTTTATATCTAGAAAAACTTCATTAAACAAACAAAAGGCTTCTCTTACTCTAAATAGCAAATGTCGCCTAGGATTGATGATAGATGTATGATATTTTTTACGTCTAACTAATGAAAATTTATCTGGAGGATCAACTCTGCTTATATCTTCACGGACATAAAAATCTGAAACATGTTTCTGAGTTTCAATATCCATGATTCTATTACCTTTATTGAATTTTTTGGTCTTTGGAGCAATATCAAATATTTGAGAGTTTAAATTACACTGAACGTTTTAGCAGTTCAATAAATGTGAAAATAAAGAGAGTATACGCTATAGCTTTGCTTAAGAAAAAGATGACATACTGATTTTCTTTAAAAATCTAGAAGATATAGTATATATTCCACCGTATTCCTTCCAGTACAGCCCTGCTTTTTATTTGAAAAACTGGGAAGTTTTCTTTCCACACGCTTCTCCATTTTTCACAAAGCCAAAGTCTTTTTTTTTTCATTTCCACATCTGAGTTTCGATAGCTCTTTATTTTTATTTTTCTCTTGTCAAAGCTTTTGCTGACTGTGAAGACATTTCTTTCATTTTGTCATAATATATTTTTATGTTTTTCTCTCCACAATGTTTGACGTTTAGACGCTCTTTAAAACAGTTTCATTCATAATATAAAAGCTTATTATTGAATATACACCGTATTTAGAGAAACATTACAAAGACTGTAAAAATATATGATCAAAGACCATGTGCTTTAAACCAAAAGAAAACACACAAGAATGAAAAAACTTAAATTTTTTAAATCTATTTGTAATGTCGCCATGGTTGTTTTATAATTTTAAAGTAAATAATAATAATAAAAATAAAACAAATAAATAAACTTATTTATTTAAAAAATATGTAATAAAAATATGTTTAAAATAATTTAATTTACTTGATATTTACAGAATACAGTTAATTATGGCTACCGCCTACTTCAAGAACTGTTAACCCGGGAATGCTCGCGCATATCCAGGATATGAACGATTAACATTTTGCCACCAATAAATTCAAACAAATATCGCCATTTTATTTATTCGTTGACATTGCTCACAAAAATAATTTGACGATTACTTTTCAAAAATTAGTTGTGAGAAATGTAATAACCGTGCCCAGCCTGTGTATGACAAACCCTGCGCGAGCAATTTCGGGTTAATAAGGGAGGATGCAATTAAACTTGCAACGTTGTTTTTTATTTTGATTTTAACATAGCTTTATTTTAAAATAGCAATTAAATCCTTTGTACAGGGATATTAAAAAGCAGAAAACCAACGTTTAGAAATGCACAAATAATACATGAAAAGCAGCAAACAGCTGTTTCGAAACTACTAGCGAGATTCTTTTTCAGTGCAAGATAGAGCAAGACACAACGTGCTAGAAAAAGCAAGGTGAGCTATGCCTTGGTCAGCCTTGCTTTTTCTAGCAGATTTCTAGCTTTTTCTAGCTTTTTTTCTAGCTTTCTTTGTAGTAATTACCACATTAGAGTACCTTTTTTAAGGCTCTATTTATGTACACAATAGTTTTAGAAGCATTTAATGCGGCAGCATTTGTAATGTTTACATCGGTTTCATTCGGTTTTTATTTTTCCCATAGGTTTATAATGTGATATGTACTGGAATTAGCATGTCTTTATAGTTAAACATCCCTATTTAATAACTGCTTTAAATTATTATGTATGCTTTCCTTGTCTAATGAAGTTTTCTTTCGCGTCATGTTTTGTACATTATGAATTTTAAGTATTTAAAAGAATATAGTTTGAACATGGTTCCACTCACCCATATCATCGATTCCCCCATAGATTTAATACAGCGAATTACTTATTTCCATTTATTTACTTTAAACTGTTCTGACTGATAAAACTCATTAAATCCGGTCATTCCAATCTAAGGAATCTCTGTTTTCCCCTTTTCTATAATGTTGGTGTTTCCGAGGATTTTAGAAGTATTTCATTTGCTATACTGAAAATAGTCTACTTTTCATCTTTTTAACTTTCAAGATGATCGATTCAAAACCGAAACTTTTTAGTCTAGATATTTTCATCAGAAATTATCTGACGTCACTAGGCGTTCAGCGCGGGGGAAAAGTTTTGTTAACCAATAAATCTTATTTAATGATTTAGAAAATGATTTTGCCTTATCTGTATAGCCATTTTATTAGGCTTTAATGATTATTTGTAGACTCTCAGATTCATGAAATTATGTGCTGTTAACCTAATTATAAATTACAGTAAAAATATACCTATGCATTTGATTTTAAATCAATTATAATATTGATTTTTTTATTATTTTTAATAAAAAGTAATTTGAAATTTAAAATAAATATCAGTAAAAAAACAGAATTTTATAGTACACTGTTCAAAACAAAGGATACTGTGGTCGTGGATCGTTCTTGCGGCTGGGGAATTGTTTAGATGATTGATACATGATCGACAGGCGTGGTAGGCTACATGAGAAAAACAATTACACATGTTTGGAAACAAAAAATGCATTATATTGAGCATTTAGGTACAAAAGGAAAAAACCCCACAATTTGTGCATATGAGAAAAAATTAATGAAAAAGGTGTTTCCTTCAAAGAAAATAGTTTTTAGTAAGGGGTATGGTTTCCCCAGACGGCCAGCAACATTAAACACCTTTGAGTCAATGAGACTATTAATGAGCAGCTGGGGTATTCTCGCCCACTCTTCCAGAAGCGTTCTTTCCAATTCTTTGAGAGTTTGTGGGGGTGATAGGCAGCCAACAACTCGCCTGCCTAGAATGTCTCAAAAATGCTCTATTGGGTTCATGTCCGGAGAACACGGTGGTCATTTCAGTCGAACGATTCCTTCCTCGAAAAGGAAATCATCCACCAAGTGAGCACGATGTGGCTTGCAATTAACGTACGCTAACATGAAAAACCATTTCCAATTGTTACGGCGTAAGGGACTACAATAAGTCAGAGTATCTCATCCCTATATCGCTGACCGGTCAGAGCTCCATTTCGAATAATGTGGAGGTAGGCGAGCCCTTTCAATGGAGATGTCAGCATAGACCATCACTACCCCACCGCCAAATCTGACACTTCCTTGCACGAACGCAGGATTCTTTCTAGTGCCACGTTCCCTCCAGATGAAAATACGCTTATTATTAGGATGAACAGTAAAACGGGACTCGTCAGAGGAAATAATATTGGGCCATTCTTTTCTCCCCCAGTTCCCATGCTCTGGTGTCCACTTCCTGCGGGCGCCACGGTGCCTTGCTATTAACTTAACACATACCACTGGTTGGCGAGTATACAGACCACAGACCTACAGCGTGGAATCGGTTTTGGACAGTTTGAGTCGAAAGTGTGGTGCCAGTAGCCGAGCGAATGTGTTGTTCAAGAAGAATGACATTCATGTTTCGGTCTCTCCGAGCCGTTAGCGTTAAATATCGATCTTCATTGGGCGTTGTTGAACGTCTACAACGTTCCCCTGGTCTCCGGCCTTCATTTTCAGTCTCCATAAAACGGTTCCAGATCCTGGAAATCACACTTTGTGAAACTCCAGTGGCTTCTGTTACTCGATTTCTGTTTGGCCCACCTCTAACCGACCAACAACTCTACAATCTTCTGATTCGGTTAAATGACTTCGTAAAGACATCCCACTCATCGAAACAAAGCACTTACTGAATGTCCATCATTGTTTTCCACTTTCTCTTTTGAGTAAGTTGAAAGCCAAATTTCATTAGCTGCCGGTAAACCGTCGTTTTTGACGTCAAACTCAAAATTTGCATACTCCGAAGTTTGAATAGGAGAAAAATTTCCATTCGTGACTCAGTTCTTCCATTTTTCTGCAAAAAAATTATTCACTAATACCGTTATTTTATATAAGACTTACAACATCCTTTAATTGTTTTGGGCAGTGTATGTTTACTTACATAACTAGATTTTGCACTTAACGATGGCACTTCTATTTAGCGGTTGGACTTTTTGCAGAAGGAGGACTTGATTAAAGCAGGGCAGACTGGGCAGTGCCCCCCCCCCTCTACGATTTTAAGTGCCCCAAATTATATATGCAATTTTTGTAAAGCTTATATTTTAAATCTGATTATAATCAATATTTTGAACTTTAAAAGTAAAATAAGATTAAAAACTAAATACAAAGAATTTTTAATATAGTAAAAACTCTCAATAGCGGGCACCTCGGGAACTCTGAATTTTTCTACTATTCGTTGGTGTTCGCTTTTATGAGGTAAAATATATATATTTATGTTGATAAAGATGAGTGTTCTCTAAAGAAAGTTGTCCGTATGAAGGTTTTGCAGTAAAAACGCCATAACGGAAACTCTTAAACAGAGGACACGACTGTTTAGGAAATATATTTTTTATATAATTTTACCTCAGAAAACAAGACACCTCCGATGGCATACAAATTTCATGGTCCCAAGGTGCCCGCTATTGAGAGGTTTTACTTTATTTAGATAAATATTTTTTTATTTTAATCTTATTCTACTCTAGAAGTTCAGAATAGTGATTATAATCGGTACAATGTCGAAAAAGATTTAAATTATCAGCTTTACGAAAATAGCATACCAAATTTGTGAGCCCCTAAAGTCAAGCTGTATGGGAGTGGAGGGAGCAGGACCTCAGTTGCCTTAGATATAGTAACCTTGAGTTCTCTATGCTTTAATCAGCTTCTGCTTCTGTAACAAACGCAGCCGTGCTTTATGGTGAAATATTTTTCTAGGATTCAACGTAGTCAAACATGGCTACGTATAATGATTACCGAAAAAAAAATGGCTGCGATTCAGACATTTGAAGTGTTTGAAATTCAGACGGAAAAAGTGTCTGAAAAAATTAAGGCACTTTAAAGCGTCTGAAAATTGAACACGCCGTTTTAGACATTTCCATTTACAGTGTAACTATTCATACATTTATTTCATCGTTTCAGTATTTTATTTCATTTAATTTTAAACAATTTATGTAACATAGAGTACATTTTTAATCCATATATTGGGCGAAATAACCACTTATAAATACTTTCCACTGTTTTTAGAAGTAACCGTTTTACGAAGAATTGTTTTATGAGTTGACTAGAAACAATGTAGATTTTTTAATTAAACTAGTTAAAATTTTTAAAAATGCATACTAAATTTGTTGCACCACCCTCATCTCCTGTCGGTCTTACTAGTTAATTTTTTTTAAAAATTGCATGCTAAATTTGGTGCATTCCCCCACCACTCCTCATACAGTCATAATATACTTATTTTAAAATGACTTGAATGTTATGCTTACTAAGATAATTACTACTATTACATTACTATTGATATATTCAAATCTACATACAGTTACAATATGCTTAATGTGCCATGATATTATATGCTTACTAAGAATTGATTAAATTTCATATTTATATTAGTTTGTAGAATAATACATTATTCATTCGCAAAAAAAGGTAAAAATCGCTTTGAAAATCTCGGAAGACAAAATGTACTATATTAGACTAAATGTTTGAAACTTAATTCCTATTACAATGTCAAAAGATCGTCACAGAATGAAAAAAATGCCTTTAAACTCGCTAAAGATTCAAAAATTGGAGGAAACAAAATTTGCTATAGCGGACTAAAATACTGCAATTGTTTCACGAATGCTAAAAACTCGACATGGTACGTCAAGAATCGCTAAAATCACAATAAAATTTGCTAAAAATTCAAAAATCGAAGAGGATAAAATTTATTATACTAGGCTAAATGTTTGAAATCGAATTTAGTTTTACTAATGTTAAAAAATCGTCGCGAAACAGAAAAAAAAGCTGTAAATCGCATAAAAAAGTTCACGAAAAATTCAAAATTCGATGTACGAATTCCGAATAAACTTTATCGAAAAGACAAAATTTACTATACTGGACATTGTAACCGGAATTCTTTCACAAATGTCAAAAAATCGCTGCGGACCTCTAGAAAACGCTAAAAATCGCATTTAAAAATCTCTAAAAATTCAAAAATCGTAGAGGATAAGATTTACTATAGTAAACTAAAGTATTGAGACCCGAATTCTTTTACGAATGTAAAAAAATCTTCGCAGAACGCGAAAAATCTATAAAAATCGCTAAAAATCCCAATAAAAATTCCTGTACAATCGTAAAAAATTCAAAAATTGAGGAGTACAAAATTTACTATATTAGACTAATTGTTTGAAACTGAATTCCTATTACGAATGTCAAAAAATCGTCACAGAATGATAAAAAAATGTCTTTAAAATCGCTAAAAATTCAAAAATTGGAGGAAACAAAATTTGCTATAGCGGGCTAAAATACTGTAATTGTTTCACGAATGCCAAAAACTTGGCATGGAACGTCAAGAATCGCTAAAATCACAATAAAGTTTGCTAAAAATTCAAAAATCGAAGAGGTCAAAATTTACTGTATTAAGCTAAAAGTTTGAAACCGAATTAAGTTTTACTAATGTTAAAAAATCGTCGCGAAACAAGAAAAAGCTGCAAATCGCATAAAAAAGTTCGCGAAAAATTCAAAAATTGATGCACGAATTCCGAATAAACTTTATCGAAAAGACAAAATTTACTATAGTGGACATTGTAACCTGAATTTACAAATGTCAAAAAATCGCTGCGGACCGCTAGAAAACGCTGAAAACGCTGAAACGCATTTAAAAATCGCTAAAAATTCAAAACTCGTAAAGGATAAAATTCACTATAGTAAACTAAAGTATTGAGACCAGAATTCTTTTACGAATGTAAAAAAAATCTTCGTAGAACGCGAAAAATCAATAAAAATTGCTAAAAATTCCAGTATAATTATTAAAAATTCAAAAATCGAGGAGTACAAAATTTCCAATATTAGGCTTAAGGTTTAAAACCTAATTCCTTTTATTGATGTGGAAAAATAGCCTCGAAACGCAAAAAAAAATTCTAAAAATGGCATTAAAAAATTCGCGAAAAATTCAAAAATTGCTGTACAAATTACAAATAAAAATTTAATGGGAAAAGATTGAAATCCCATTGCTTTTACTAATGTGGAAAAATCGCTTCGAAACGGGAAAAAACACTAAAAATCGCATAAAATAATACATAAAAAAATCTAATGAAAAAAAATCTAAAATCAGGCTGCAGAAATATATGCATAGAGGTACAGTCGTGGAAAAAAAAGTAAACACCCCCTACCAACTCCTCAAACTCCTCAGAAAATTATCGTATAAGAACGTTACTGGTACCGAACGATTGGAAATAAAGTCTACTTTTAAATGATGTATATAAAATTTGCTTAGGGGACCATCTACGTATTAAAACGAACCCAAACTTCATTTTTTTCAATAGCAATACCCAATTTTAACAAGATATTTCAAATCTTCGGTTCAAACTATGCCTAGACACCAAATTTAAAGTCATTTGAATGATAAGTTTTTGAATTATAAACATTCAAAATTTAGTGCTTCTAATGTTAAATTGCATATTCATATTTTTATTTATATCTCCTGAAATTATACTCCTAATATGCTATTTTTTGTGCAGGAATAATACTAATATACCCAAACATAAATACGTTGGATTTGAATTTTTTATAATTTTATGATATGAATTATGAAATTAATATTCGAAAAAATTATGAATTGCAACCTACAATATTTTTGATAGATTTAGATTTATTAAATCCTGCTTTATGGAAATCCAAACTTTCACATTTTTTTTTCTAAGTAGTTTTCAAATTATGTTTAAAAAACAGCAAATGATGGTTTAAGGGGCCGTCTATGATAGAAGTGACTAGATATTTTGAAATTTATTCTGCTATCCTATAATCTAGCAATCTTCAATGAGGGCTTGAGTGGCTGTAAAGATGCCTTGATCAAGAAGGGGGCTCTCTTGGTAAACAATCAAGTATCAGACTTATTTTTGGATACAGCCTCTAAAATAGGCTCGTTTTAAAATAATTAATTTTTCGAAAACTTATCGTACAAATTACATGAAAATTTGTTTTTAGGCTAATGGAAGGGTGTAGAGTTCGTTTATGCTGTCAGAATTGTGCACTGCTATTGAAATAAAACAAAGTTGTGGTTCGTTTTAATATTTAGATGGCCTCCTAAGCAAATTTTATATACATCATTTAAAAGTAGATTTTATTACTAATGGTGTGGTACCAGTAACTTTTCTTCCGCGATAATTTTTTTTCAGAGTTAGCAGGGGGTGTTTACTTTTTATTTTTCCACGACTGTACATTCCTACCAAATTTTGTAGTTCTATGTTTTCGTTTTATTTTTCTCTGTGATTCTAGATTTCTTTGATATCCGATGAAATTTTACGCTGGCATGTTTACTCGAATTAGTATGGACGAGTTCTCTTCTGTAAATAAGACGTAATCTAAGCTGTCTGACGTTTGTTCGTTTGGTGGGCTTAGTATATAAATTTTTAAAGCTTGGCTTAGCAGGAAGAATTTTTGAAGACATTTGGAAAATGTCTCATTACGACAAGATTAAATAGACATCACAACTTTCTAGTATGTTTTACGTTTTATCTCAAATTATTCTTTCGGGGAAAAGTCCCTACTTTAAAGGGAGTTGGAAGACTCTACACCTACCATATTAAATTAATGTACCTTTTCTCAGAAACTACCAAAAACATCCATTTGAATTTTTTTTTATATAAATAATATAAATAATTCCTAATAAGCTGAAGTAAAATATATAAACAGATAGCCTTTACTTATTTTTAGGGTTACGTACTTAAAAAGTAAAAACGGAAACATTAAAAGATCACTCGTGTGTCTGTGTGTCTGTCCGTCTCTCACAGCCATTTTACTCGTAAACTATGGAACGTGGAAAGTTTAAAATGACTGAAGTAATAAAGGCTATTGACCCACATATTTAAGGATTATTGACCATTCTCAAATGAAATTAGGAAAACCGTAGAGGGGCTAATTGCTTTCGTAACGCCGAATTCAAAAATATATTTCTTTTAATTTTAGATATTATATTTTCAGAGATATTGGCGAAACTGTAATGCAAAAATATGCCTCCCCCCTCTATTTCCGAAACTACTGAAACTAAAATTATGAGAAAATATGGGTAGTAGAAATTAATTTAATCCTTGCAGGGAAAATTTAGGGATTACCCTAGATCACATAGTTTTTGAGTAAATCGCATTTTTCCGTTACACACAAATTTCACTTTGCGGGACTCAGCAAGGGAGTTGAGGGGCATTCGAATTATCTATCGTCGCGGAAGTACACTGGTTTTAAAAAATTAAGGGAAAACAACAAAAGCAGAGATTACTCAAAATGTTACAAGTAGATTTTAATAAAACTGAGCCACAACACATAGTAAGGTATAAAATAACATTTAAAAAAATTACCAGACGATTGTGGTGTTTCAGAAATTAACACAATTATAAAATAAACAAAATAAATGTGTCAATTTGGTATAGGAAAAGTACCTTTAATATGGAGTATGAGCACCTCTAGCAGCAATACAGCCCATACAGCGGTGTGTGGATACTGTCAATTATGCGATCATAAGTTCGCTGGGAATTGCGATCCATTGCTCTTGTAAAGCAATTGTAAGCGTGGCCAGGGCTTGAGGAGGGGGATTGAGAGCGGCGACATAGTTGAGAATTGCTTGGTGCTGAATATATTCTTCTACGATGTGAGCCCTATGCGATCTAGCGTTATCGTCTTGTAACAATAAATCATTACCTATTGCACCGGCATAAGGGTGTACATAGGCATCAAGAATGTCATCTCTATAGACGTGAGCATTCACAGTTCCACGTGGAAAGACGTGGAGATCTGTACGTCCGCCCAAAGAGATATCATCCCGAACGCAGACACTGCCTCCTCCATACGAATCTTTTTTACAAATGTTTAATAGATGATGGCGTGTTCCCTGTTCCTCCAAATCAAACAATGCCTACTATCGCTTTGGAGGCTAAACTGGAACTCATCCACGAAGATAACACGCCTCCAATGATCATCCGTCCAGTGGATATGCTGAGTGCCTACCTCAAACGTTCACTCCGGTGATATGGGGTGAGCGGCACACAAATGTCTGGTCGCATCGAGTAAAGACCACCTTCATGAAAACTTCTACGCACAGTAGACATTGATACCAACCTTCCAGTGGCTGCAACAATGGCGACTCTAAGATGAGAGAGGGTTGTTGTTCTATTCCTTCGTACACATAACCGCAAATATCTTTCATCGGTACTTGTCGTAGCTCTTGCCCGTCCTTGGCTAAAACTTCTGGAGGCCGACCAGTGGTTTTAAATTCTTTCTAAAGCCTGTGACCAACAGATGGACTTATATTTAGCCATCTGGCTACCTCTGTCTGACTTTGGCCTACCTCCAATCTTCCAATAGCTCTATATCGCAGTTAAGCAGACAAATGATACCTCGAAGTCATACTAACGAATTGGCTATCTCAGTTTTCTTATCTCATAATCACAGCGACAGTAGCAGCAGTACTCTATAGCATGCATTTTTATGCTCCTCACAGATGAAGCAAACCGAGTGCAGCGCCACTATACTTCATTTTGTAATTTTATACAGCATATTTTAGTTAACAACATATGCAAATTTCATACGAATAGGTTAATTTTTGAATGAGTTATTGCTCTTTTTGTGATTTTTCCTTAATTTTTGGAAACCAGTGTATAAAAGGATTATTGATAATGATTTTCGAAAAAAATTGTCGGTGATTAGCCGAGATATTAACCTTTAAAGACACGGGCTTTTGGACATACATAAAGACACGGGGGCCGTGCAAGTGCATGCACCATCGGCTTTTAAAGTCTAGATAATAACTTTTAATGATGTATTTCTGTAATGAATGCAATGCCCAGTAGTAGAATAAAATTAATAAACATCAAATCTTTAAATTTTTAAATTGCAGTTACTAGTTAATATATTTATTGTACGGAACCATCTGTAGGCGAGTACACTGTAAAAAAGAATCCGGGAACGTTCCTTAGAAATAATGGGCAGCTGGGTTGCCCATTTAAAACTACCTAATTTGCCCTACCTGAAAAGCAAACAAACGACTTTTTTTTCAATTTATAATGGAAAATATGATGGATTTTTATGGATTTAAAAATTTTTATTGCAACTTTTTTTAATTTTTTACAAATTTTTATTTATTTGTCGGATATGATCACGCGACAACGTAATAAGAAGTATAAAAGACGAATGATGGCTGAAAAATATGTTAAATAATATGTTAAATAATTTTATTTTTATTAATTAATTAATCATGGGAATGTTTTTTATAATTTAACAAATATTTTTAATACTTTCCCATATAGTTGAAAGTGTTTATGAATTCGGTTTGTCGGCAGTCTGTCTGTCCACGCTTTAACTCGCGTAAATATACTCGGATTTTCATGCAATTGATATATGAATGTATCATGATATAATGATGTTTACTATCGTATGTTCGGAATTGAATAAAAAGTATGTCGCATTAATTTATCATTTACAGTGGCACTCAAAAGAATCCCGTTACATTAGGGTCAATGAGGGAAAATTTTTTGCAGTAAATTTCAATGACATTGCACTATTTCAAATGTTTTGAAATATATATAAAGCACTGAATTTTACTATAAATTGATTTCTGTAGAATAGGGTTTTCGTAGCATTTATCATTAATTTACAGGGACACACAAAAGAAATCGGTTACAATACTGTCTTTGGGAAATAATTTGCTGGAAGTGCGTTTTCATATCAGTATGGACTTTTAAATTTAAGTAATTTTTGCATGTTACTCGTTGTGTATAAATTATATACGAGGAATATAATTTATACACAGGTGTGCTTAATTGTGGTGTGCATTGTCCTTTTGCACATTTTTGAACATGATTGACACTTTTGATCAACAGTCAATCATGTGAACATGATCACATGATGAACAGTTTTGATTATTTTGGCTGCACAAAAGAATTAACGTACCATTCTCCGTATTAGCGGAAATTGCTAAAAGGGAATTTTCAGCTGTGGTGTGTATATCCCAATTGAACTTAATTTTAGCATGCATGTAGTTTATAGATACTAATCTATATATCACATACCGGACTGCTGAAAGAAATCAGATAATTTTCCGACTGTAGATGCGAATTGCTGAAATTGGGTTTTCTAATGTGTTATGCGTTTTTAAATGGTTCAATTAAACGCCATATACCAACTTATTAAACGGGGAAGTTTTGTTAAATTACTCTGAAAAGCTTGGAAAGTGTTTCATAATCTATGCTTGATGCATGATTTTTTTTCTTTCTTGTTTGTTTTTCAATACATAAATACATAAATGCAAACTGAACTAAAAGTCTTAATTAATTTCAATGTTCCTAATTCACGATTAAACTTCAGTCAGTTTTCGTCATTTCAAACATCTCTGGTTTTCTTAAAGGATTGGACACTGAACACCACAATCTAATGATGTATATGCCTGCAAAAAATTGTTAAGTTTCTATGTATAGTTTTTGATCCTATAAAACTTATGTAACTGAACTTACTTGTCCAACTTCAACGTTGAATATTGTTTAAAACATTTCATTGATTTAAAAATGTTTGCCAAGTATGTTTATTCTACATTTTTGCGTTAAATTATTAACACTTTCATTCATACGGGCCTCATATGAGGACAGATAGGTATTGCCCTAAAAAGCAAAAAAAAAAAAAAAAAAATCAGTATTCCTTTATGGAGATCTGATCTGTAAACAGATAATATCCAGCATGCAGCACAATAATACATTTGTTTTATAATATGTTCTCATTTATCACAAAAATAGATTTTTTGTGAATAATGAGAACCTATTATAAAATAAATGTATTATTGTGCCAGCATGCAGCACAATAATACATTTATTTTATAATAGGTTCTCATTTATCACAAAAATAGATTTTTTGTGAATAATGGAAAATAATGAAAAATAATTTATGCATGAAAGGGTTAATTTTTATACTTTTATATGCAATAGTTTTCGCTGTATAAGACGAGAAAGTATAACAAAGACACTACTTTCAAAATCTGCGACAACGGTAGCATTAGTAACTTTTTTCTTTTATAGAATCGGAAGATTTACAGATAAACACCTAACATATTTTCTTTTTAAACTCTAAGAAGATTTTTCTAAAAATGCATGTTTTTTCTGGACTGATTTGATCCAATGAACTCCAATAGAGTGTAAATACTGGATGTTACAGTTTGAAATATGAAAGTTGCAGCAAATTTTAATGACAAAAATTTTTTAGACGACCCCTATTTCAAAAGTTGCATCCATGTTTGGAAAGAAAAGACATTATTCCGAGACATCTTTGTCATAATTTCACTATAAATGATCTGCGAATAAAGTCGAGTGCATCTTTTTTTTTTTTTTTTTTAATGGACCGTACATCAAAAAACAAAAAATGATATTCATTAATCGTAAAAGAAATCGTATAAAAATTTGTTCGTGTTCTTGAATAATAAGTTAGAAAATTCTGGCCAAAAATGGGAAATGTTAAGCGCTAATTGTTGCTCGGTTGGCGGGTGATTCTTTTTTTTTTTTTCACAGTCTAACTCTAAAGTCTACGGAAACATTCGAAAATTTTGATGTTGGAAAGTCTGCATCAAACTAGACAACACTTAATCGAACCAGAATTGAATTGTTTCTATGCTAAAATATATCAGAGCTTTTTGCACAAATTAACTACTATTCTAGTGATAACAGTGTATTATATATTGCTGAAAAAATTTGTTGTAGATAAACAAAACAAAAATACGGTAAACGAAATCCGTCCCACTACATCAGAGAGTTAATCAAAACAAATATACTAAAATGGAGTAGTTTCAATTAAATTTTATTTGGCTTCTAAAAGTTAAAGGTATGATATAATGTTGGCAAATATTCATAAGAAATATGAAGTGTGTTCCAAGAGTTAATGTTAATACATCACTGTTTAAAATGCTTACAACGTGTTTCACTTCCATAGCTGCATAAAAAATAGTATTGTGATAGAAGCAAACGAAAATCATTTTCATGAAATTTTGTCAAAGGCAATAAAAAAAGAGTTTTATAATCAGATATTAGATTTTCGTCTAAAATTTCATTTATTTTACTCTCATTCATTTACATATATCTAGTCTAAGTAATATTTAAATAATGACGTTCCACTTAGTCTACCAAATTGTATTAGTAGCGCCACAAAATAGCCTTAAAATAATGAAATATGTTATAAGTCGCGCCTTTGTAAGCTGCACTCTTGCAAAAGTAAGCCGAACAATATTACGATTCGATTAGAACCACGCTTCTATGATTGTTGTGCTTCTTTGTATATAATTGTATCTTTCAAGAATCGCGTAACAAGCTGAATGAAACAGCAAGTTCTAATCTTTTTATTGACCACGCCATGGATATAATATTCGAGGTTTCAAGGATTAAGTGCATCTTTGTCTACGAGATGTTACACAAAGGGACGCCGCTATTTAAGAAGGTTAAACCTCCAAGGTCAGGATCGATTAATACCCTAGATATAGCTAAAGAATAGAAAAGAGCACAACATTTGTCCCCTTTTAAACAATTAAAGAACTATTTAAGATATTTGGATAATTTATACTACAATGTGCAAGATGTCCATATAGCTTCATAACACCAAAACAAAGGGATTTTAAACATAATAAGATAAATTATTGTTTATGAAATAGCATTTTGAATAGCGCTAGAAATGAGTAATGTCGTTTATCAGTATATTCCATAATACTTTATTGATCTCCTTTCGTTTGAACAGGATTATTAATTGCCAGAATCTTGAGCTCATTTTTAGTTATGAAAATCAATGATTATTTTTTTAAAGTATACACAAGTTTTTGAAATATTTTTAAGAAAATAAGTAAATTATATTATTGTTCTTTTTATTTCTTTATTTACTTACTGCAACTTGGCTAAAAGTATTAAGCGACTCCATTTTTTTTTTATTCTTTAAAAGTTATAGTCGATTACAAATTTGTAACTGCATACAATCAGGAATTTCTTTTTTTAGTTATTTCTGTTTGAGGAAAATGACAGCAAACGAACAACTCAACTTTTAACTAATTTTTTTAACCTTTGCTTTAAAAATGAGGTTTTTAAAATATTCCTAATTTACAATGATTTACAGGAGTTTTCGTTGTTATGTTATTTTAGTTAATATATAATCATAAATATTACAAAAATTCTGGCAGTGAATGCCAAAACATAAAGAACTTAATTAACTGTTAATTGAAAATAAACAAATAATTAAAAAATAGTTTAACAAATTCAATAAAGAAAATATTTTTTTTAATTTATACGTAACATTTTTATTACATTTATTAACATATTCAAAAAATTAAATTAATAAAAAATTACATAAATTAGTATATACATATATAACATATATATTGACATTTTAAAAAAATCTTTATTATTTTCTTTCCTGGAGAGCATTTCATCAAGAATTCCTCTAATTTCCATGATTATCTATAATTTTGTATAACACAACAACTAGACTTTGTTTAAAAAAGTATTTGTTTTTTAAAGCCAATCGTTTAATTCAAAATTGACTTTTTCGTTCGCTGCCATTTTTTCAAACTGTAAAACAGAAAAATAAATACAAAATTGTATGCAGCTAAACATTTGTATGCGACTATTACTTTTAAGATAAATTAAAAATATAGGAGTGCTCAATCCTTTTAGCCAAGGTTGTATAACAATTAATTTTAATGTTTTTAAATATGAACTCTGTATCCGAAAACAAAATTTTGTATCGCATTTACATGAAATAACGCTTCTTAAAAACATATTTTGTATCAATTTTGTATTAAAAAATTTTTCAAAAGTTATTTTATATTACTCCTCGAGGCCTTCGAGGACGATGCCCTTTGATTACTCGCATTAAAAAATTAGTTTCTAATGAGCATTATATATTTCATAATATAGTTAAAAGTTTTAGCAACATGCAAAACCTTATAATTGTGACTGAAGTCTGTTTTAGGTAGCTTTCATTACAAAAAGCTACCTATTGCAGCCGTTCGGTGGAAAGCGATTTCAAAAAATTTTGGTATATTTTCATCGATCATGACCCCCAGACCCCGAAACCACCCTCCGTTCAAAAGTTGATATATATATATATACAGTAAACTCCCGACTATCCGGCCCTCCGTACTATCCGGCCTAGTAAAAAAAAAATGAGGAATGTTGCAAGCGGCCAAGACAGGCAGGTTCCCGTCTCTAGAAAAGTGCTAACTCACGACAAGAAGGGATTGCAGAATGCAATAGCAGAGACAGACAGAAAGGGAGGGAGGGAGGGGGTTAAGGCTTAATAACCTGTTTCGTCAGTTGTACAACGGATGTTAACTATATATGTATATATAAATCCATATATATATATGATTTTTGTCACACTGTAACTCTCGTATTTATGAACCGATTTGGATATAACTTCGTGTATACATAGTGCATACTAATGCCTGGACCGAGTTCGTTGGCCAGCTTCATCCACCATCCTGTTTCAAAATGGCGGCCATTTAAATTTTTAAAAAAAATTTAAAATTTGAAATGTGGTACCAAAAAATTGAAAATTGAAAAATATTTTTTTCTTATGTGTTTGACCTAGATACAAAGATTCCGGAGCATTTTTTGTTTCGTCTATATCTTAAAAAATGGCTGAGTTATAGCACTTTGAATTGCTAGCGTGGCTGACATTTTGAAACGACCTGATTTTAGTCACGCGATAACAGGCGTATTTATGAACCGATTTTGATGTACCTTGGTGTATACATAATACGTACCAATGTCTCGACCGCGTTCGTTCGCCAGCTTCATCCGTCATCTTGTTTAAAAATAGCGGCCATTTAAAAAATTTTTAAAAATTTAAAATTTAAAATAAGGTATCAAAAAATGGAAAAGTGAAAAAGATTTCTTTTGTATGTGTTTGGCCTTAACACAAAGATTCCGGAACAGTTTTTGTTTCGTCTATATCTAAAAAAATGGCTGAGTTATAGCATTTTGAATTTCTATTGTGGCTGACATTTTGAAACGACTTGATTTTTGTCACGCGATAACAGGCGTATTTTTGAACCGATTTGGATGTAACTTGGTGTATTCATAGTACATACCAATGTCTCGACCGAGTTCGTTTGCCAATTTCATTCGCCATCTTGTTTCAAAAGGGCTGCCATTAAAATAATTTTAAATTTTAAATGAGTTATCAAAAAATTGAAAAATAAAAAAGATTTTTTTATGTGTTTGACCTTAATACAAAGATTCCGGAGCAGTTTTTGTTTCATATATATCTTAAAAAATGGTTGAATTATAGCCCTTTGAATTTCTAGCATGGCTAACATTTTGAAACGATCTGATATTTGTCACGTGATAACACGCCTATTTATTAACCTATCTCGATGTAAGAAGGCATGTGGATTATATATCGTAATGTATCGACCAAGTTCGCAGGCCAGCTTCATCAGCCATCCTGTTTCAAAATGGAGGCCATTAAATTAAATAAAAAATTATATTTAAAGTGAGGTGCAAAAAAATGAGAAATTTAAAAAGGTTTCTTTCTTAAGTATTTGACCATGATATAAGGATTCCGGAGCATTTTTTGTTTTATTATTATCTTATAAAATGGCTCAGATATAGCAGTTTCAATTTTTAATGTGGGTGACATTTTGAAAAATCTCATTTTTTGCCTGCGACAGCACTTGTATATATGAACCGATTCCGATGTGAGTGAGCATGTGCACAGGAATTACTAAGTTCTCGACCAGGTTCACTCGTTAGCCTCATTCACCATGTTGTCTTAAAATGGCAGGAACTTCAAGATATCTCCGAATTTGGCAACCAAATATAAGTTACCTTAAATAAAAGCAGATTGGAAAAAGCTGACTAATTCCGCGAAATTCTCATTCATAATGATTTAGTATTGATAAAAAGTAGTATTGAATCTCCTATAGTAGGTTTCCTCGAAATTGAGCTTCGTGTGTTTGAATAATATAAGCTTGCTTTTTAAAAATAAGGAATATGAAAGCTACCTGTTCCCCCCGGCACTGGCCGAAAGGACTTTTAATATATGCGTACCTTTAACCTTACCTACGCGTACCTAATACGTACAGTCGTGGGGGAAAAAAGTAAACACCCCCTACTAACTGTTCAACAAATTATCGTATAAGAAAGTTACTGGTACCGAACGATAGGAAATAAAATCTATTTTTAAATGATGTATATAAAATTTGCTTAGGAGGGCATCTACATATTAAAACGAACTCAAATTTCATGTTTTTTTTCAATGACAATACCCAATTTTAACAAGATATTTCAAATCTTCGCTTCAAACTATGCCTAGACACCAAATTTCAAGTCAAGTGTATGATAAGTTTTTGAATTATAAACGTTCAAAATTTAGTGCTTCTAATGTTAAATTACATTTTCATATTTTTATTAATATCTCCTGAAATTATACTCCTAATGTGCTAATTTTTTGTGTAGCAATAATACTAAAATACCCAAACATAAATACGTTGAATTTGCAATTTTTATAATTTTATGATATGAATTATGAATTATGAAATTAATAATCGGAAAAATTATGAAATGTAACTTACAATTTTTTTTAGATGGATTTAGATTTATTAAGTCCTGCTTTATGGAAATTTTTCTTCCAAGTAGTTGTCAAATTATAATTAAAAAACGGTAAAATGATGGTTTAAGGAGCCGTCTATGATAGAAGTGACCAGATATTTTGAAATTTCTTATGCTATCCTGTAATCTAGCACTCTTTAATGACTGCTTGAGTGGCGCTTAAGATTCCTTGATCAAGAAGGGGGCTCTCTCGGTCACCAATCGAGTACCGAACTTCAATTTGGATACAGCCCCTAAAATACGCTCGTTTTAAAATAATTAATTTCTCGGAAACTTATCGTACGAAAATTTGTTTTTAGGCTAATTTAAGGGTGCAGATTTCATTTATGCTGTCGGAATTGTGTACTGCTATTGAAAAAGCAAAGTTATATAGTTCGTTTCAATATGTAGATGGCGCCCTAAGCAAGTTTAATATACATCATTTCAAAGTAGACTTTATTACCCATCGTGTGGTGCCAGTAGCTTTCTTCTACGCGATTTTTTTGCAGAGATAGTAGGGGGTGTTTATTTTCTTTTCCACACCTACCTCTTTGACCAGAGATGAAATAAGTCAACGAAGCATGTATCCATTAGTGAAAACACTAGGTGTACAGGATTTAAAAAGAAAATATTACAGCTTTCTACTTATATTAAAAATGCTTATGTTTTATTATATATTTAATCTTGCATTTTAAGGTTATATTTCTTTTTATAATATTAGCCAAACATTAAGATAAATCAATGTAGCATTAAAAAAAATTAATAAAAAGACCAAAAATCAACATTAAAAGAACAAAATCACTCAAATAATAAGTAAACACTTCAAATTAAATGCTCATTAAAATGAGGGGAAGCTTTTCTATTAATATACACTATATGAATCTAAACATGTGCATATGGTATACCCTCAGAGTAAACATCATATAGAGAGGTCACCCCCGTTACTTTCGGCCGTAAAAGGTGGGGCCAGGATGACCCACATGACAGTTGGCATTTAGCGGTGAAGGGTTACTAGTAGCAATGCTAGTTTTGTCGCTTTATCGCAGCTCTTGGAAGGGGTGCAGTGAGCATTTTTATGCTGTGATTCAGAAATTTGAGAATTGTCAGAAATACAAATCAGTAGTAAAAGAAATCTGAATGTACACCGGATATTTATCCTAATGTTTTCTTAATCTTTCAAAGAATGTTTCATCAGTAATAAATAAGTAATAAATAAATATCATAAATTATGAAACTTTTATTTAGGTAAATATGTACATATTTAATTAATAATTTAGCTTTTTTCAATCTTTGACATGGTTTTGTTTATATTTAATTTCATTAGATACGTATTTTTTTTTTATTGTTAATACAAAGTAAAAAATAGGACAGAAAAAAAAATAAAGAAATTAGTTAAGAAGGTTTAACTTTGTGTGTTAGAAGGGCAGGGGGAGGAGGGTGGGGGAGAAAGATAAAATTTCGAGGGAAGTGAAATTTAGCTGATGAATTATTTTCCTATTATCATTACAAATTACAAATTTAACAAACAGGACAATTTTTATTTTATTTTTTATTTATTTTTTTTTTTTTTTTGTAAATTAAAGAATTTTAAAGAATTTAATAATTATTTTAATTGGAAAACGCTGATATTACATAAAGGACATTTTAATGGGAAAAAATGTCAGCTTTAAACTTTCTGAATTCATAAAATGTTTTTATTGTTTTTCTTTCCAAAAAAATACATCTATAACAACACATTCAATTAATTGAACTGTTTAATTCAATAATACAGTAACGATCATAACTCAAATTTACACACATAATTTTATTTACTTTTACTTCAAGGATGCAAATTTATAAATAACTTAATACACAACTGTAACACACATACATGAATTATTTTACAATACAAATTGCAAAAATACACACAAAGTAGTTAGAAATAGAAAAAGGCCAAAATGCAAAATTTCAGTTTCAGAAACAATAGAATTAAAAAAAAAAGTTATTTAGCTATGCTTAATTCATTTATATCAGCGGTTGCCAACTTCTGAACCTCACGGAACACTATATTCATAACTTGAAATCACACGGACTAGACTATTAATAAGAAATTTTTAACAATAAAAATGTATTTGTACAATAGTTATCAAAGAAAGTTTATTCTATTAAAATGAAATGTACCTATTCAATAAAATAAAATTATAAATGAGGGGTGTCACTTTGTTGCCTACGTGATTGATACCACTATTTTTTAATAATAATCACCATCTTAATTAATCATAACAAAAAGCTTCAAAAGTTTGTTTAATTGTATCAAAATTATTAAGGCTGTTCTCAAATCCAAAAGGGCAACTTTATGACATAAGTTTTAATTCATTTTTGTTCGGAAATGCATGAAAGTAGCAGATGTTGTTCAGAAACTATGTAATCGAGCTGTTTTTTCCGGGTTTTTTTGCAAACACAATAGATCTTTCAAAAAATAGTGTCCAAGTGAGCGTTTTGAACCGCTTTTCCGCGCGAAAGAAAACTATCCACTCAAGAAAGGATGAAAAACATGTTTCTCACGTGATGAAAATCGCTTCTAACTCAATAGGTAATTCATGGATCAAAAAATGGAAAACACAGTTCGATTCCAAATCGCTTCCATGGTCAGGCTTTCAAATTTTATATCTTTCCGTAAAAAAATGAATTTGTAGATGTGTAAAAACGTTTTGCGCTTGTTGAGCAGAGCAGTTGAGAACTGCCTTAACGTTAATTTCAATATTGCAAAATAGTTGAAGCTTATTTAAGAATCACGCATCTTGATGTGATATTTATTACTGTTTGTTTAAAATAAGTTCATATCTTTTTACAGAATCAACGACATCGCATGAACACAGAGAGTAGTTTTTATTTCACGCTGAGATCAGTAACGAGTTTTAATTGCTGTGACCCAATCATCAAAATAGTTGTTTCGCACAAATATGTAGTTCAAAATTAAGCCGAAATTTTTGTTGTTTTTCCATTCAAAAATGAATATTCATATTTTCGGGAGAATCCAAAATTAATACTAATAAAATTATAATATTAAATATTACGCAATACAACAAAAAATGCGTATACTAAATAATCTCTATTAATATAATTACCAATGCCCGCTATAATTTAAATTTTCAAAACTACACATCTAAATTTTAGAAATACAGGAATGTTTTAGAGTATTATCATGTTATTATTAATAGTTTTAATATTTATACAGTACAATTATTAATGAACATTAAAAATCCAAATAATGTCCAAAATTTTCTGAGGAACACCGAAATTTTCTCAAGGACCACCGGTTGGCAACCTCCGATCTATATAACAATGAATCCTAACTTTTCCACAAAAAAATCCGTAATACGGATAATTCGTTAATACTCGTATATAAAATTATAATCCACAAACTAGTTTTATTAAATGATATATTTAGTTTAAATAAAGAAAGAAAGAAAACAGAGTAGTTGTATATATATTAAAAAAGCGGATTAACTATATGATACCAGTGCTAATTTTCATTTTCGGTTAATTAACATCAGCTATATTAATATATTAATATATAAATATAGATTAGCATCAAGCTAAGTTACATTGGTTAAAAAGATACATTGCATTAGAATATACCCAGACTTGTATTTTAAGTTTATTATACAAGAAGTGGTTATGCACCTTCTTCCCCCCTCCCTATCCCCGCGCGACGAAGCCACTGTTTTCTTCTTTCATTCGTAATTCTGCAAAATTTTGAATTTTAAATATTTTGTGTAAAATAATTAAAATACTGATTTCTTGATACTGGCCTTGCATTATTAATAAGTTTGAGCGATTAATTAATTTTTGTTATAATTATTTTTTGCTACAAGTTATGAGTGCATTAAATGTAGCTGCGTATCTTATTAGTATATTAAATTTAGGTAATATTTAAGGACCCGTTAATACATTTAAAGCGTACTTTATAAGCATACTTTATTTAAAGCATAAATTTAATCTAAAGCAAGATTAAAAAAAACAAAAACATAAGTACACTGCTCAAAACAATTAAAGGATATTTGAGGTTTTATATAAAATAAAGATATAAACGAAATTTTTTTTGCCGAAAATAGAAGAAGAGAATCACAAATGCAAATTTTTCTGGTTTTCAAACTGTGGAGTATGCAAATTTTGAGTTCGACGTCAAAAACGTCGCTTCAGCGGCAGCGAATGAAATTTGACTTTCAACTGGATAAAAGTGAATGAAGACAAGGATGATCGGCATTCAGTGATTGCTTTGTTTCGATGAGTACGATGTCTCAGCAAAGTCATTTGACAGATTCAGAAGCTTTGAGAATTGTTGGTAGGTTAGAAGGGGGCCAAACTCAAGCCGAAGTAGCGCAAGTCATTGGAGTGTCACAAAGTGTCATTTCCAGGATCTGGAACCGTTTTTTGGAGAGTGGATGTGCAGGCCGAAGACCAGGGCCAGCACCGTGCGAAAGGGGGGGCGAAGGGGGCGGTCGCCCCGGGCGCGGCAATTTAGGGGGCGCCAAATTTGTACTATTTACTATTTTTTTTTTTTAGTCGTCTATCATTTTTATTAGAATTTTTTTTTTTTCACTCTTCGATATCCTATTTTTTGTAAAACGAAATGTATATATTTACATATCGGGAGTTTTTTTTTTCCAATGAAATTACGTACATTTTTCATTTCAAAGTTATTGCATCGCGTTCACATTAACTTTTCATTGGGCTTCTTAGACTTGATGATTTTATAATATGCTTTTGTGATATCTTATGGACCATATTCTCCACTTGGGTTCGAGGCTACAAAAATTCGTCTGCTTGGGAATAACATTCATAACCGCGCTATTGAAAAGTATTGTGTTTAGGAAATTTATGCTTATAATTTTATTTTATACGGAGTTTTAGACCTTTTCAAGGGCAGGTATGAGTTATACATGAATTCTCTTTTCTATTTTAAAGTAATGGCATGCATATTTTAATTTTATTTATGAAATAAAAATTTTAAATTTTAGTTAATACGTATATATGGATTTTAATTAATATGTATATAAGTATTGATCGAAAATAATTTGTACAAAATAAATCTGCAGTATTTTACGCATGCATTTACCTGTATTTTTGCTGCATAAAATGACACAATAAGGTAAACAAACGCGCTAGCCGCTATTTTTGCACCACGTGATTCCCACTGTGACGTCACGATAATACTGCCCATTGCAGTGTTTCTTAAACTTTTGCACTGTGCGGCTCCTTTTACATCGTATTCGAAAATTTCTGCCACCTTCCACACTCGGTGAATAAGAATTGCAAACCTATTCTGATTCCACTATGGGATCATTCTTATAATCATTCGGTCATTACTTTGCTGTTAAAAAAAGGTCCAGCACAGGATGGAAATGCTGATTACATGAAATCTGCGGTTGCAGAAGGACGACAGTTTTCCAAATTAGCATTCAAGAAAATTATACCTAGTGGCGAAATTATTAACCGCGATTGCGGCTTATTGGATAACTTAATTAAGGGAATCGCTATATTTTGTTTTCTCTGTTTGTTATTCACCAATTACCATGATCGCCCCCCAAAGTTAGCCAATCCAGATTGTGAGTTTTTCAAGTGGAAGAAATTAAAACCTAAAATTCTTGACCATAAAAATACTCTAGAATACAGGAATGCATGCATTCGCTAAAAGAAACTTGAGAGACGTTTAAAATTAAATCATGTAAACGGCAGCAAATTTGAAAAGAGCAAAAGTGAAAATTATTGAAAGTGAAAAAGATAAATGTCGAAATATATTCAGGATGAAATTATGAACCTCATTGGCAAGAGCCAATGAAGTAAGAAAAACGATTGTAGAAGAAATTCATAGAGCAAGGTATTTTTCAATTTTGTTCGATCGCACTCCATATACCGAGTGTCCTAAAATGGACTGACTGTTTTTAAAATTCAATAACTTGTAAATGGTGACAGCTATTAAAAAACAATTGCGGGAAGGTAATGTAAAATGTCAGTAGTCTTTTTTTACCTCGATTCCTGGATTTAGTTCCAAATAGAAACTATAGATGGCGCTGCAAGCAGAGATGACCACCTCGGGAACTCAGCTTACGCTTTAGAGTGATAGTACAATCCCGAGGGGCAGACCAATTCCACTAGCTGCTCGCGTTACAAATGACTTTTTCAATTCTTATACTGCAGTTTTACAATTTCACATTACAACATAAATATCAATGATTTTTTGAAGAATTAAACAGGTTTATAGTCAATTCAGGTTACAGCAGTATACTTTATTAAACCATATTCATGAAAATCAATCAAATTTATACTGAATTGACAATTATGCCAGCAATGTATAACCACACAAGCACTATAAAGACAACATCTAGTGCCATAGGTGCTATGTGCCAAAACCGAAACATAGGTGCCAAAACCGAAATCGCCCAACACTGATGCGAAAAGAGGAGGTTAAATACACTGGCCTCCAAAAGTTAAGGTACAGGGGCTGGATGCTTTCGATTGTACACGATTTGCCGAATATCTACCAACATTATCGGCGAATTGTTCTTGAACTTCTGGGATGTAAAGAACATGTTTGATTTCATATTTCTCGGTGAAGATTTATCGGGGGTACAATTAGGGGGCTAATAATAAATTTAATAATAAAATAATATTTGCGATCACCTATGTAACAGAAAAGGCTGAAAATGGTTTGTCACTGTGGTAAATGACTATTTGGGTCCTGTTCAACGTTTTATGCATTTGTGTAAGCATAGCACTGATATTCGTGAAGATGTTAACGTTTTTGTGAAAAATTCAAAAGGTTTTTGTTTATAGCATACAGAGTTTTCAACCAAATTTAACACAACTTTCCAAAAACCTGGCAAAGAACAGTAGCAACAGTATACTGCAATTAAAACCTGAATATTTGATGAGATATGGGCACTTGTATGAAATAATTTTTAACTGCGCATGCGTGTAAGATTTCAAAATTTTTATTTCATAATTTGGTAGCCAGCTATTTTGGGTAACTTCTGTAAAAAGTCCAGTCAAATATTGTGAAAACTCAGAAAGATATAATGAGTTGATTGAAAAGTTATGGCAAAACCCTTATAGTAAAGCTATTTTTAGATAGCAACTCACTATATCGCCCCTATCTTTGTGAAATTTCTCGATATTTGACTGGACATTTCAGATAAGTTGCCTTAAATAACTGACTACCAAATTATGAAATAAAAATTTTGAAATCTTCCACGCATGTGCAGTTAAAAATTATTTCATACAAGTGCCCATATCTCATCAAATATTCAATATAGTCATTTTTTAATTGAAGTGTACTGTTGCTACTGTTCTTTGTCAGGTTTTTGGAAAGTTGTGTTAAATTTGGTTGAAAACTCTGTATGCTATAAACAAAAAACTTTTTTCACAAAACCGTTAACATCTTTACGAATATGAGTGATATGCTTACACAAATGTACACAAATGTTGAACAGGACCCAAATAGTCATTTGACGCAGTGACAAACCATATTTCCAGCATTTTCTGTTGCATAGCTGGTCGCAAATATTATTTTATTATTAAATTTATTATTAGCCCCCTAATTGTCGACCCGACTAAATCTTCATTGAGAAATATGAAATCAAACACGTTCTTTACATCCCAGATATTCAAGAACAATTCGTCAATAATGTTGGTAGATATTCGATAAACCGTGTGCAATCGAAAGCATCCAGTCCCTGTATTTCAACTTTGGGAGGCCAGTGTATATAGAGTGGGTCTCATTCTCCAATACAATCTTATTTTTAGGGACCTACTCTATATATTTAACCTCCTTCCTTCGCATGATATTAGGGGATTTCGGTTTAGACTTCCATTGAGCGCTTATTGCTTGCCACCTATCTCTGCTATTTGGAACTAAAACCAAGAACCGCAGTAAAAATACGAGTACTTCTGATATCTTACATAACTCTCCTGCAAGAATTTCTTTTAATAATTGTCACCATTTGCAAGTTATTGAATTTTAAACAGTACAGTTTAGGAATCCAGTACACCTCACAAAGGACAAATGACGCAAATTATGCGATACCGAAAATAGAAAATTTTCAATCGTGGAAAGGTTTCTTGAATTAGCGCAAGAAATTTAAGATAAGCTAATGTCCGACAATCTCGACATTTACAGCTGCACGAGAGGTTCTGTTCTCAAAGATGGTAGACGGGAGGTGCTGAGTTCGACCCAATCGCGCACGTCAGCCTAATCGTTCGAAATTTTTAGTAGTTTTCTTCGAACCTTGTGTAAATACGGGTTAGGTTCCCTTAAAAGACCCTACAGAGGACACCCTCATCCCACTTCGGCCTACTATATCCAACTTGTAGATCATCGGCCATCATAAACAATACCAATATCAACCCTTCAGAGCTCAATGTTGTGATATGGCGCAAATATGGCTTCCCAATATAATGTTGTGTAAGCTCTAATCGTCGAAGTAAATAAATTCGTCTATTTTTTACCAGGTTCTGTACATTCTCTAAACTTTGAGTTTGTGCTGCTGGTGTATGTCCAAAAATGTCCGGAACTGCATAAAATGTGTTTGTTTTTTTCTTCTCTTCTACTGAAAGATGGGATATACTTATGTCCCACTTATAAGTTTATTTAAAGAAACATTGCGATACTCTATGGTCATGAAAAAATAAAGCTACATCTGCCAATAAAGCTACATCTGCAACAAACAATTACCACAGATTTTAAAAGCTCTGGAAGACCTTATAGAAATGAAGTAAAATGAGTAAACTTACTCAGGAGTAAAAAGCTTAATAAAGCAAATAAAAAAATTCTCATTTATTTAGGCCTAGTAGTTTGACACAGCATTTTAAATGAAATAGAAAAAGTTAATCACGAAAAAAAAGAAGAAAAAAAACTGTCAATGTTTTGATCGCCAGCAAACTGATTGAAACACTAAAAGACACATTTCAGACAATAAGAGAGGGAATTTTTGAACAAGAAAGCGAAGATTTGGTTATGTCCGTAAATGTAGAGTCCTTATTTGAGCAAAACAGAAAACTTAAAATTCGCAGAACAGTTTGACTACGAAGCTCCTGATGAAAGTGGAAATTTACACGAAAGTAAAGGATTTCGTGTTACATAGAGACACTATAACCGTGCAACTAAACTGGAGGTTTATGAAACTGAGAAATGTATAACAAGAATTTGAGTTTCTGGCTGGTACGACTCTAAAATCAGTTACCGAAAATCTGTTAATATCGCCTGGATCTTGCCCTTTATTGTTGACTTGAATGGATTTGAATTGTTAAGCGAGGTTTTAAATGCTAAAACATTATTTCTACCATTAGATAAGAACTTTTATAAAATGGATCATTTAGAAATCCTTTAGTTGCTCCATAATTTTAACTTAGGGAAAACAGGGAATTGCAAAAACGTGGAGACAGCGTACATAATTTATAAGTATTCCAGTAACAATAAAATAGTAAAAAACTACTTAAGATCTACTATGAGCGATAGCTTAAGCAACCTGAATTTACTTTCTATAAAATTCAGGGTGTCACAATCTTTACACATAAAATAATAAACGATTTGCTCCCCTAAACGCAAGAAAAATAAAATGGAAATAAATGTATTTGCCTGATAATTATATTTTATTTTATGTTAATTAAAACATTGTTTCATTTATCTTCCTTAATTAATCTACTGAAATTATAATTTATTTTTATCTTTTACGTTATGTTCTGCAGGTTTTTTGTTTGTTTTGCTTATTTAGTACTTATCGGTTGAAGGGACCATTTGTTTCCAACCTGGTTGTTAGCGATTTTTACCCATTTTCTGCAGCTGAAAGACCAACAACAACTAAAAAATGTCTAGAAAAACATGTGAGAAAGGTTAAGAAAAATCTGTCGGAAAGCATCATGATCTCATTAACAAATAAGCACAATTTTCTGTTCTGTTTTTTAGTTGTTTGGAGATTCTGAATTAAAATTAAATCTTTTAAAGTTCTAAAATAAAAGCAAAATATTTATTTAATATAATTTATTTCTGTTTCTGTTCTTTATAAATTTTGAAGGGAGAGGGGGGGGGGGCGCCAAACTGGCACGCTGCCCCGGGCGCAGTTTTCTCTTCGCACGGCCCTGACCAGGGCAAGGTCGTAGACGGGCAACAACGCCCAATGAAGATCGGTATTTAGCGTTAACAGCTCGGAGACACCAAACCATGAACGCTACTCTTCTCCAACAACACCTTCGCTCGGCTACAGGCACCACGATTTCAACTCAGACTGTCCGAAACCGGCTCCATGCTGTAGGTCTGTATGCTCGCCGACCGATGGTATGTGTTAGATTAACATCAAGGCATCGTCGCGACCGCAGGGAGTGGGCAACCGAGCATGTCAACTGGAGGAGAAATGAATGGAGCAATATTCTGTTTTCTGACGAGTCCCGTTTTTCTGTGCATCCGGATAATAGGCGTATTTTCATCTGGAGGGACCGTGGCAGTAGGAATAATCCTGCGTTCGTGCACGAAAGTGTCAGATTTGGCAGTGGAGGAGTGTTGGTGTATGGTGTCATCTCCATTGACGGGCGCACTGACCTCTACATCATTCGAGATGGAGCTCTGACTGGTCGCCGATATAGGGATGAGATCCTTAGACCTATTGTAGTCCCTTACGCTGCAGCAATCGGAGATAACTTCATTTTAATGGACGATAACTGCAGGCCACATCGTGCAAACCTGGTGGAGGATTTCCTTTTCGAGGAAGGAATCGTTCGAATGGAATGGCCAGCATGTTCTCCAGACATGAATCCAATCGAGCACGTTTGGGACGCTCTAGGAAGACGAGTTTCTGGCCGCCAACAACCCCCACAAACTCTCCAAGAACTGGAAAGAGCTCTTCTGGAAGAGTGGGGCAGAATACCCCAACTCGTCATTAATAGCCTCATTGAGTCCATGCCTCAAAGGTGTTCAACGTTGCTGGCCGCCCGTGGAAACCATACCCCCTACTGAAAATGATTTTCTTTGATGAAAACACCTTTTCTTATTCTTTTTTTCTCATATGCACAAATTGTGTTTTTTTCCTTTAGTACACAAATGCGCAATAAAATGCATTTGTTTCTGCCAAACATGTGTAATTTATTCTCATATAACCTACTATGTCTGTCGACCATGTATCAATCAGCTAAACAGTTTACCAGATACAAAATCCACCTAAAACTGCAATATCCTTTAATTGTTTTGAGCAGTGCATTTAGGTTTTAAAGAGACGAAAGCAAGTTTCTTTTGGCGAAAAAAATGTATCGCCAAACACCTTAATACGAAATGTTCTTAAAATTCAAATTAATCAAACTTACGCTTCTAATATTTAAACAGATAACACTAGATAATAGTAAATCCTATTAATACATACATTTATATTATTAAAAGTAAAATATTTTGTATTTTCATCATAACAACGTGAATAAACGATATCATAGTTCCAATGATATCTTTTTAAGATCCTTTAAATACGAGGGTCACTCTGAAATTTTTGAGATACAACTAGGTTTTTAAAGTTATACTTACAAAATTTTAGGTGTGCTCAAAGTAGTCTCCACCAGCATCAATGCACTTTTGTAGACGAATTTTCCACAGATTAAATGCCTCAAGCCATTCATTTCTTGGAATATATAAAAAAAATGCATTTATAGCCACATCAATTTCTTCTTCTGAATGAAAACGACGTCCACGTAAGTTCTTTTTTAGATTAAAGAATAACCAAAAGTCACACATAACTAGATCAGGTGAATACGGCGGATGTATTATCACTTTAATTCGTTTTTGTTTAAGAAACTCAACTGTTAATCCGGCTGTATGTGAAGATGCATTGTCATGGTGAAGCATTAGTCCCCTAACATTCACTTCTTGTAGAATTTCTGGAAGACATTTAGTGGTATACTAGTTTGTTGCTACTGTCTTCTGTCCTTCCAACTTGATGGCTTTGACCAATCCCGTACTTCTGAAGAAAACGGAATACATCACTCTTTTCAGTGCGCGTTGTCTTTTCACCATTGTCGGTGTGGGATCATCTTCAAAGACCCATACTTTGCTTTCTTGACGTGTTGGAACGTCAAAAAACGGTATGTACGTTTCATCACCCGTTAGAATTTTAGAAATGATGCGGTGGCCACCATCATTTAGCAATTTAAGAGTTTCTTTACTGATTCTGACACGCTCTTCTTTTTGGTGCTCAGTTAGATTATGGCGACCCCAACGGCAAACTACTTTTTTCATATGCAATTCTTCATGAATAATTTTGTGTATGGCTGCGGATCAAATGTTAAGTTCCTTCTGTATCATTTGATAGGTACAGCGATTATCATCCATTAACATTTTTCGTATGGCAGACACATTATCCGGAATTACTTACGATGGCGGCCTTCCTGTGTGTTCTTCAACCTGAAGAAAATTGCGACCTCTTCTAAATTCTTTAAACCATCTGAATAGAGTAGCACGAGCTGGAGATTCATCACCAAATGCTAATTTCAACCTTTGAACGCATTCTTCTTGATTTAATCCTGTTTTAAAATCGTAGAAAATCATAACGCGAAAATGTTCTCGCGTCAACTCCATTTTCTCTTCTGTTTAAAATTTATTCTACGCTAAACAAGTTGAAGTAAGTCAGTAAAAAATCGTCTGCTGTGTTAAAATACTTTGTATTTTAAAATTAAACCGTTATTTTTATTTTGTAAATTCTCGTCTGCGCGTATCTCAATAATTTCAGAGTAACCCTCGTGTTAATAAAAATACATAAATAATAAATAATAAATACATAGCAATGGAAGGTAACAGAAGTTGTTTTGTTTGCTCTTTCTGTACATTCATAGACACAACAACTTGCTACAGTGATATTTTTATATCGTAAACGTGAAATTGTCTAATATCCTCCGTAGAAATCAATGCTATTAGCACGCTGCCGGGAAATCTTCTTGCCCCGAGTCACGTGATTTTATTTTGGCTGAAGAAAGTGTTGGGGAATTCTCCTTCTAATATATGATTACTCTGAGGGTATACCTATTTCTACCATGAGGTGTCTTTTGACACCTTAAGGATTTCATAATTTCTGATTTCTAAGGATTCTTTCTAATTTCTAAGGATAATCTTAAGGATATCTTATGTTCTTAATCTAAAGATAATATTTCTAAGGATTTTTCTAATTCTTTCTAGGGATAATTTCTAATTTTAAACCATTTTACATATGAATATCAAAACCATTTTACAGCATCATATCAATTATAATCAGATTGGAGAATACCGATTTCAGTTGTAACAGAAATACAGGAGTTGCTCAATAACTTTGATATTGGCATGTTTTCCACCATCTTGCATTTTAGTGTAGATCATTGCAATCACTAGTTCTAAAAAAAATTAATAACGCGTTTTGTTCTCCAATTCTGACAGTGATTTCAATACTCGTGAATTTTGTTTCCATTCGTGTAAAAGTTGTGGTATTGAATATGGAAAGAATTTTATTTCGCTGCTGCTTTTATGATCATTTTTTTTTTCCAAAGACTGAATTTTTATACACAAAACTGAAAGTTTGTTAATAATATTAAAATGTTTGATTGTTTTTTTTTTTATTAAAATAAAAAAATGAAGATGGTAATATTTTTCAATTATTATACCTGTTAACGTAAAACATGTTTGATTACATTTATCAATTTCGCTTTATGTATATTTATATTTTGTAAATTGATGAATTAAGTTAGAATTTCCAACCTCATTAAATAATCTCTATTAAATACGCATCAATGTAATAATAAATATACTGCTCAAATATCTATATTTAACTGATAATTTGAAATCCCAACAGATTTGGCAATTATATGCATTCAAATGCAAAGGTGTCAAAAGACATCTTTTGGTAGAAATAGGTATACACAAAACCGTGGTAGAATAGAAATAGTGTTAATCACCGGACACTTTCAATTTTAAACATTTTGTCGAATATTTCAAAATATATTTGTGAGATTTTTCTGGAACTTCAGGATTATAAATAGCACCTTCGACTTCATATTTATCAAAGGCGATTTGTTTAGAAGGACAATTAGGGGAACAACAAAAAAATCGAAGAAAAAGTAATAATGTTTGGGATCACCCTGTAAATTAAAATGCACGAAATGATCTATCGCTACAGCTTACGAATATATGGATATTGTGCAATATATGTTCATTTGTGGAAAAATAGAACTTATTTTCATGGAGATATATCGATTTTTTTTAAGTTCAAAAAATTCTTGCAAGTTTTTTGTTTATATCATGCAGGAATTTTTGCCAAATTTAACGCCAGTTTCAGAACTTTTGACAAAATGTATTAGAAATAATATGGTGTAATTGGAATGTAAATACATTAAATATTTGATGCAATATGAGCAGTTGAATGAAATATTTTTTATCTGCGCATGCGCGCATGATAAAAAGTGTTTTGTTTTTTTCATGATTTCATAGTCAACTCTATGGAGCAACTCTTTAAAAAAAGCCAGCCAAATATCCCGAAAATTCAGAAAGATCTCGCCAATAGGCTGAGATTTTTTTTATTAATACTTTAGTTCTTATTGGAAAACCATCAGAAGGAGCCTATTATAAGAAAAACAAGTTGGAAATTGCTCGTCAAACGTGGCAAATGAGGTGCGTTCGTACTATAACTAGTTTTATAATTATTTTTTGCACCCCATATTGTACTGAATGTATAATTTTTTGCACTTCATAAAGTGCATAGTCTGATACATCATTAAAATACACTTCCAATAATTTTTTCCCATTCCCGTAATGTAACGGAACACTTTTGACTGTCCCTGTAATTAAACTATACATCCGATTTTCGTAAAATTTGAAATAGCTCAACAAAATTTTGCAACAACTATATCTTTAAAATTTCAGACCATTCGGAAGGCTGTAATATCATTAAAATACACTTGCAATAATTTTTCCCATTGGCCGTAATGTAAAGAAAAACTTTTGACTGTCCCTGTAATTAAACTATACATCCGATTTTCCTAAAATTTGAAATGGCTCGACAAAATTTTGCAACAATTATATCTTTAAAATTTCAGATCATTCGGAAGGCTCTAATATCATTAAAATGCACTTGCAATAATTTTTCCCATTGGCCGTAATGTAAAGAAAAACTTTTGACTGTCCCTGTAATTAAACTATACATCCGATTTTCCTAAAATTTGAAATGGCTCGACAAAATTTTGCAACAATTATATCTTTAAAATTTCAGATCATTCGGAAGGCTCTAATATCATTAAAATGCACTTGCAATAATTTTTCCCATTGGCCGTAATGTAAAGAAAAACTTTTGACTGTCCCTGTAATTAAACTATACATCCGATTTTCATAAAATTTGAAATGGCTCGACAAAATTTTGCAACAATCATATATTTGAAATTTCAGACCATTCGGTTGGGTAGTTTTTGCTCTGTTACATGCGGACAGACGGACGGACTGAACGACGACTATAGGTGCTACGTATTTATATAATTACGAACGCACCTAAAAAGAAGTATCAAAATCTAAGCATTTCTTCTAAATATACTCGTGGCCATTCATTAAGTACAAACACCTTTGCTGAAAACCAGATAATAAAAAACGACAGTTTGTGGAAAATCCCTTATCATTCAGCAGCTTTTAGAGGGCAACTAACAATTGGCTCACACTGAATTTTCACGATATTTCACTGGCATTTTTTATGAGTTGCTCCATAGAGATGACTATCAAATCATGAAAAAAAATATATGTTTTTATCGTGCGCGCACATGCAGATAAAAAATATATCATCCAACTGCTCATATTTCATCAAATATTTAATATTACATTCCAATTATACCATATTATTTCTACAATTTTTTGTCAAACTTTCTGAAAATGGTGTTAAATTTGGTAAAAAAAAAAAAAAAACCCTGCATAATATAAACAAAAAACATGCAAGAATTCTTTGAACTTAAAAAAAAAATCGATATACAGTAAACTCTCTGTAAGGCGGACGATGTGTAAGACGGAAATCTGTCTAACTCGGAAAGATTTTCAAGTCCCTTCGAATCCATAGACATAGAGTACAATTTGTCTAAGGCGGAATGTTGTCTACAACGGAAAATTTTCTCAGTCCCGATCGATTCCGCTTTAGACAGAGTTTACTGTAGTATCTCTATGAATATACGTTCTATTCTTCCACAAATGAATGCATATATTGGACAATATCCACCAATAACCATATATTCGTAAGCTATAGCGATATATCATTTCGTGCATTTTATTTTACAAGGTGATACCAAACATTATTATTTTTCTTTGATTTTTTTTTAGCCCCCTAATTGTCCTTCTGATGAAATCGCCGTTGATAAATATGAAGTCGAACATATTCTTCATCATCCTAAAGTTCCAGAAAAATCCGACAAATATATCTTTAAATATTCAATAAAATGTCTAAAATTGAAAGTGTCCGGTGATTAATGGCCATGTAGTGTATGTTAGTGATAATAACTCGCGAATTCGAAAACAAAAATAACGGCAAGCTTTTAAAAACGTTTTAACACAAAACATTACAACCAAAACCTCTGACGTAATTTAGGCGTTCTGCAATTATTATTAAAAACGGAAGATTAAAAAAAAAGTGGTAGAATAAAAATATTACATAATGATTAATTGAAAATTTCGTGAAGATGGGGGGAAATATATAAGTACTAATGCAATATACTTAGCAGTGGATGGAGCTACTGACATTGCATAACCAATGAACTATTAAGTATAGTGGGTCTTTTCCCTCAGTTTGAGTGTTACGTATTGGATTTACACATGTGACTAACTATGTAATCTAAAACTATCAATTTTCTTTATGTGTTTTTGGTTAAACTATTTTTGCGGTTACCGTTATTGTTTTTACGTACCCCCAACAGGTCCGCCACGTTCCCCCAGGGGTACGCGTACTCCAAGTTGGGAACCGCTGCTCTAGAGCATGGGGGGTCCCAGCCGTGTGTCACAGCGCATTGATGAATTTGGTAGGACTTCACTAAAAATTTTCCGAATTATAAGAGGAAATTTTTGTTTTTAAATTAATCTAAATTACTTGATATACTTTGTAACGAGGTTTAGTGCAGTAAAATTGCATTTCGCGCAGGCTTATTTTGGTGTTAAAAACATTATTAATTAAGGATATGCGGGAAATTATGATAATGTTCTCACATCTACAGAAAAAACAAATACGGCCAGAAAAACAGTTTTTCTCTGAAATAAAAAATAATTAAAATAGAAAATGCTGAAGAAATATTTGAAACAGTGAAGAGATGCAAACTATTAAACAAAACCTTTATTGATTAATTTTTTTTCAAATTTTAGATTTATCGTAAACAAATTTCGAAAAATATATTTGCCCACCTACACAGCGTATCTGGATTATATTAGAAATTCTCTTTAGTGCTATGTTTGTACGGTTTAACTACTTGCACCAGAAAAGGAGTTGTCTGAAATAAAAATGATAGATTGTTGTAATGAAAAAATTTGACAATGACTATTACAATCTATGGATTTTCTCTTGATTGCCGATTTGCAAATAAGTCTTCAGTTCTCAACATTATATACTTCTGAAACGAACCCTTCTGGAACGAAAACATCGTAAACTAACTTATATTTTCCTTAAACCTTTAGGGAATTTTAGAAAATATGCCTACTCCAAAATATTCGATCTCTTGTGTGGGGGGTGGGGGGAGGGGGGATATGCAGTTTAGCTATGTGATTAAATGTTTTAAAAAAAGAAAAAGTATCCAGCCCAGGGTGGTATTCTTCAAAATTTGCGTACCATAAATCTGAAATTTTTCAGTTTTGATCTGTAAGATTTTTGTATAGTTTACACCTAGGTTCTACAATTTGTGTCCCATGAGCCACCAAGCTACCACAACTTCAGAACAGAAAAAATTTGCTTTAATTAATGACAGAAATTTTGCGATTAAATAAGACGAAGGTTACTTTTCAGAATTTGTGTTGGCAAACGACTTTCAGGGGAAAAGATGAAATGCCCCTGGTTTACACTATATCGTTAATTCAAATGTTACAACTGCCTTTCCTGTTACAAACATTTTTCTCCTTGGCGATTTTTTTTTTGTCTGAAAGCATTAACTTTGTCCAAATAAGTGAGTTTATTTTTAACACTTTCCAACATAGCTAAAGAGTGTTTATGATTTCAGATTGTCTGTCTGCCGTCTTCCCGTAACACTTCCCATTTTCTAATTGCCATCCAATAATTGATGTATGTCATTGAAAAATACTGCATGTTCACTATTGAAAATGGAGTGTGCAGTATAGTATTTCTAATTCGTTTACAGGGACACTCAAAAGAATCCCATTGCAATATAGTCAATGGGAAAAATCGTGTTCAGCCATTTTAATGATGTTGTACTATTTCAAACATAATGAAAGTTATATGCATTTGTGAAGTGCACTAAAACATGCTTTCTGTAGAACATAATTAGAAAAGCATTTGGCATTCATTTACACGGCCACGCTAAAGAATTCGGTTACATAATGGTCTATGGAGGAAAATTTTTTGCAGCATATTTTAATAAAGTTACACAATTTTAGACACAACGAAATTCATTTACATTATTGAGCTGCATTACAAGATGCTTATTGTAGAATATGACGTGCATAATAATTATCCTTCATGGACAAGGGCAAAACAAAAAAAATTCTATTACTGTACTGTGTATGAGTGATAAAATTAGAGGTGCGTTTTCTGATGTGGTATGAGTTTTTATATTAAACTAAATTTTTTTAGGCTTACATGGTGTGTATAAATTCTTTCTATAGCTCATAAACAGGGCTACACAAAATGATTAATAAGCATTACTGTGTATGAGCGTGATTTGTTTAAGGATATTTTTTAATTGATTTATGCACTTTCCAGCTCAACTATACTTAGTATATTAAGATTTTTTTTTTTAGAATACGGGCTGCGGCAGGTATTTAAGAACACACATTATACGTGAAATACCACCCTGCACATCATGGTTACAAGTCCTTTTCTGTTACGTGTAAACATGTCAGAATCTAGACTAACTTTCAAAATGAAGAGGCATGCTGACATTGTCTTATTGGCTGAGGAACACTCCGATTTAGACACTGCTGCATTCTTGAAACTCGTCCGGTCATTCGTCTTTAAAGTAAGTAGCGAACTGAAGGCTGCCAGGTTTAATGTGGTAACCGTTTCATACAGGAAATGGCATCGTTGTCAAAATGACATTATCAAGGAGCCGGAATTCGTCATTCGTGTCGATGAAAATCCTAAGAAGTCGATGAGAGCACTAGTTAGGGAGCTGCAAGTTGATGAGGCCACTATCGGATGTGCGATTCGCGAGGACCTTTGTTAGATGACGTACGTGATGAGCAGAGAACAATTCTTGTCCGATAAAGCCAGGGATAACCGCCTGGCCAAAGCCAAACGCCTCTTTAACAAGCTGAAACGTAAAGAGGAGCCAGGAATGCTGTTGTTTTCCTCAGATGAGAAAAACTTTGTTCAGGTCCAGGAAGTGAATCTCAAAATGATAGGTAGTTGTATAAAATCCCCGAAGATGTTACGACCGTCATGCACAGGAAATGTCCAGCCTGAATGGTGATTCTGGGCTGGTCGTGTGCAGCGAAGACGACCTGATGCCTCCCCACGTCTATCTTCAAGGTGCCATAGTCAACGCCGTTATTTATACCGAGATGTTAAAGCTCTGGATTACTTCTATTACACGTGGGAGGCCGTACGTTTTTCAACAAAACTCTGTACCATCCCATACAGCCCATAAAACCCTATAATGGATTGCCAAAAACTATCATGAACTTGTTGCCCCCCAGATCCCCAGGTATTATCCCGACGGGCTAAGCATGTGGCGTGGTTCAGAGTGACAATAGGCATCCACACAACACTGTACGAAGCTCAAGGCAGCCGTTTGTATTCAATGTCAAATGTTTCCAACACACATCTTATTATTTCCTGCAGTTGGTTTCGACAGCATGTAGAGACTGTTATTGCGGCTGACGGTGGTGGTTTGAATGCATGATGCCATCCATTGTGTATGTGGTCACCTGTAAAGAACGTAAAAAACGCTCCATCTCTAGTATCTATTTAGGTTTGAAAGCAGGCGTTATTTTGTTCTCAAATAACTGCCGCACCCTGTATAAATAATTCATATACAGGGCTACGCTAAGAACTAGATACATTTTGTCTATGAATGAAAATTTCTGAAAATGCGTTTTCAGCTGTGTTGTGTTGTTTTTTATTTCCTGAATTAAATTTCAGTTTAATATGAGGCGTGTATAAAAATCTGTAGATAATATACAGGTCTGTAAAAAAAACATTCAATTGCATTTACGAATGTTAATATATCTGAAGATTATCTGAAGGTGAATTTTCGACTGTGTTATGCGTTTTTCAACTAAGCTAAATTTTAGCACACTTTATATTATATATAAAGATCTATAGATCATATACAGGAATGCACAAAATATTTCGAGTAGCTTTCCGGCTATAGAGTTTTATAATCTATGCTTGTTCCAGATTTTTCTTTCTTGTTATATTTTTTTCGTCGAATACTTATTGAGAGCATTAGAGCAAATTTTATGTCTCAAAAACTCACAAATAGTAAACTGCAGAAATTTGAATGTTTCAGTTTAAAATAATTATACATGTATTAATTCGTAAAATCTTTTAAAACTTAATTGAATGTTTTCGTGGCACACTTGATATAGTCTCACTGCACACTGGTTGAGAATCACGGATTTATATCATTGGCTGACTTGCATGCACTGGAAATAAGTATTTTATATTGTATTCCGATCGGGAAATTAACCCTTTATCTGCTGACGCTACTTATAAGTACCATTAAAATAACTTTTTATGAAATTCATTTAATGCATCGTTTAGCAGTAATACAGTTTAGAATGAGTTATAGATGCATTACTTTATCTTGTTCCAAAAGCATTATTGGTTACACAAAACAAAAATATTTTTAAAAGGATGATTTCTTTGGCCTTTGCATCTTTTCAGCTTTCTTGGCGTTGGGGGCGGGGGGATTTTTCAATTCGGAAATTTTTATATATTTCTATTGTAAGAACATTATATTTGTACATTTCCTAATTCTACAAAATACTAAGAAAAACATTTAAAATAAAATATTTGAGTGGGATTATAAATATTGCACAAAATCCCTATAAATTCAAATTTAATTAATCTTTCTAAATCCTTAAATCCTTTTAAAATTTATTAAATGATTCTGTAAGTCATCTAATGTAGTTTCAAAAATTCACAAAAAATGCTTTAGAAGATAAAATTTTCACGAATTCGTAATTCAGTATATAAAGGGTTAATGCGAAACAGACTTTTAATTTTTTTTTTTAAGTGCCAAAGTGTCCCTCGTGAAGCTAGTGAACTTCAAAATGTTTAGAGGTTAACGATTTATTTTTTTGCATTCAATTAGATTAGAATGGATATGCAGAAAAATAACAATTATAATTCCATGCAGACTGTGAAATGAAACATTTTTTTTACAAAATAAGTTAAAATGCTTATTCTTTTATTTAAACATGAACTGCTGTAAAATTGTAAAAAGAATAATAAAACTCCTGAAGTCAAACTCGTTAAGTTAGTCTATTGCAAATTTTTTGGATGTCAATGATTTATATTTTTAGCTTTAATAGACTTCAATAGAAGTATGAGGAAATAACTATTATATTTCTCACGCAGACCGTGAAATAAGACAACTATTTTAAATTTTTATTTCAATTCCCATTTGTTAATTTAAAAAACATATACGAGAAAATTGTAGAAAAAAACCCATCTAAACTGGAGTTTAGTATATTTAAAATGCAAGAAATGGTTATCGTTCCAAATGAGTGAGCAATGATATTATCTAAATCTAAACTAATAAACCTGTAGGGTCTATATTTGTCTGTTCATATCACGAATAATAAAAATAAAGAAATATTTAAAAAATAAAAATTGGTAAATTATAATTCCGATATGTAAGGAGGTTTTAAGGTAGGATTTTTTTTTGCGATACATTAACCGGTTAGCTATTCCACTTTTCTTTTCAGTTTTCTTGGGGTGGGGGGGGGGGATGCATTCTTTATTATGTATGATTAAGTAAGCATATCAAGACATAAAATATATTATATATTTTACATATTTTACAATTTTTTCATACAACATGAATGGCTAATAATTTTCCTAAATTCCCAATTTCTAATTCTACTAAGGCTGATATTTTGATCGCTGTTCAGGTCACTATAATAATCTCTCATTTTGAACAAGAAAAAGGTAATTTTTAAAGAACATTATCTTTTTAACATTATCAAATAAAATTTTTAAAAGTCATTGTAAATAAATATAATAATAAATTATATTAAATTTTTAGAAAAAATAAAACAAGTTCTAATCCATGATCTGACTTTAAGAATTAATTCGGGATAATTATTTTTGTCAAATTATATGTTAACCGAAATAATTCGGAAAGCTGGGTAAATGGTCTGTTGAAGATGAATCGTATAAACATGAAATAACAATTTTTTATTTTTTTTTTTTAATAACTCAGCATCATTTCATTTAATCCACTTGAAATAAACTTGATATTCTTTGCTTAAAAAATTTTCATTAAACTTTTATGTGAGTTTTTCAACTTGAAAAGTACACAAAATTTGTAAAGTTGCTTTGCTGATAAGGAATGAGATAGAAATATGTCGGATTTGCATTAAAAACACATATTTTGAACTTTCATAAACATATTTTTATTAAACTTTATTGAAAAATGCGTTTTTTGGACTCGCTTTTACGCGTTGTTGAACGGTATATAGCATTTCAAGATACCAAAGATTTCTTTGGGTGATTTCATCTGAAACCAGTTAAACAAAAATCACGTCAAAATATCTATGATTATCTAGTCCTTGATCGACGTTTTTTTTTTAAATTTTGAATTTTCAAGAAAATGGTGGACTATTGAAGTTAATGTATCAGTTTTCAATAAAAAATGTGATTAAAATTTGTGGCTGTGATGTTTTGTTTATTTAAAAAAAAAAAACAAAAAAAAACGGATTATATATATTTTTTAAAACAGCTAGTGAAATATACAAAAAGGTTCATTGAGTTACATACAAGTTCATTGAGAACCCCCCCCCCCCCCTCCCAAGAATTTTGGTTCTTTCGCTGCCGAGATATTTTGGGTGCCTACTTATGCTTAAAGGGTAAGGTGGTGCAAGAGTGTACTGTGTACAAGAGTATACAGAGCGATTATCTAATCCCAAAACAGAGTTTTGCATTTAACTACAGTTGTAAACAATGTAATGACTTATGTTTACGGAGAAAAAAACTGCGTATTATGGAGAAATTTTTAATGATTTAGAAAAGAAAAAGTGATTTTGGCCTTCTTGTTATACTAATATTTATGGTTTTTGAAAACAGGATCATAATAAAGATTACAAAGCTAATTTAATATTTTTGATTTTTATGTATTAGGTTATTACTGAACTATCTGTCACCTAAGTGATTTCGATTTGTTTATCAATAGATGGCATTACTGATGTTTCAAAGACATTTAGTGACGATAGTGCAAGAAAGCGCAGTGCCAAAGTGTGCAAGAGTGCGCAACATCTTTTAGAAAAACTGGTACCATTGCTAAAGCAGGATTTAAAATAGCAATTCTATAGCCTTTCAAAGTTTACCTTTTTAAATATATACTGAATTTTCAGCAAGCAAAAGCCAAAAATTGTTACCAAGGAAAAATGCCAAAATTTTTACCAAAAAAAAAAAAAAAAAAAAAAAAAGAGAGAAAAAATAAACCCATGAAGTCAAAACGGCACCAACGAAAAAACTGAGGATATGTCCAGGCTGCTGAGAAATCTGTAGAGAACCAATTGTAGAGGACTGGATTGAGTGCGTTTCTTGCAGAGACTGGTGGCACGAAGACTGCACAGACTACTCAAGTTGTGGTCTCTACAAATATGACGTTTGTAATTGAAACGCTTCTTTTTTATATTATGCACTTTTGTATACTTGACTTCGCACTCTTGTCGTCAATAGTTGTACAAGAGGGCATTTGGGAAGATAATCTTTTTTGCAAATAATACCGAAAGTGCTTCTTGTTGATGAAAGTTGATGAATGCAATTTTTGTTGTTGTTGTTAGCTTAGTAATCTTAGATTATAAATAAAGTATAACATCATACCTTAAATCTCTTCATTTATAGTTATTTAATGAAGCTAAGGTTACGCACTCCTGCATCACCTTACCCTACATGTATATTCTTTTGAGACAATCGAGTTTTACAGTTTTGCAACAAATAACGCTGACTCTTACACTGCGCGACAAGAATCGCTACATCTTCTATATGTATTTAATTTTGAAAAAAGCCTTCGAGAGAACATTTTTGAAATTACAAACATTCAGAAAACAATGCATTTTTTGAGCCGAAAAGCTCCCATAACTCATTAACAGAGAGAGTTTTCGGTATTTGCTTACTTTCCAGTCGACCATTTGCTGAGAAACAAAGTCTGTCGTCGAATAATGCAATTTAACTCCAATAATGGTTAAATGTGACAATACGGACTGTGTTGTTAACTACGTTTGCTTCAGGTCGCGTGTGATGTAAACAATCCTTTTTTTTTATGGATGTGCCAGTTCAGTTTTTGTAATTAAGTTCTATTTCGGGAAAGGGGGTGGGTTGATAAGGACTATTTCCCGCCCATACATACATTTTTTACTGTCTTTTTATTCTTAAAAATATGTACTTTTATTTAATATAAGATTTACGTGATAAGTAAAATAGTAAGTCATAGAAATTGTAGCCCGAAAATAGAGTGTTTCGGCTTTTTCCTACATTTTTGTCGTTTTTTTATATTTGAATTATGTTTTTAAAGCATTCCCTGACCCAAATTAATTTTGACTTCTAACGATATTACTCTTTATAAGCTTTTATATGAGCATTTTTTTATTTTGGTTCAGTGTGCCCTTCTACTTATCAGAGGAAAAATATTTCGTGCGAGAGTATCAGTTGTACTTCTAACGGAGAGTGTTCAGACTTGTTTTGCCGCTCTCAAAAACTGTTTTCGTTGTTCAAATGTCAATGTTGTGTTCCAAAACTGTTATTGTAAATATTTATTGAAGAACTTGATAATAAATAATGCGTGGGAGTCAGAGTGATTGTTGTGAAACTTGGCAAAAAACAAATAGTGATTTTCGTATCCGTTCTAACAGAAAAGTTATGTCGATACTTAGAAGTTTTAAAAACTGCTATTTACAAAGTGTTTCTAAGGTGTTCTCTAAATGCAGATCTTATAAATTTCATGTGTTTCGGGATCGAAATATTCCTATTCCTTCTTCTGTTGTAACAATAAGTGATTATGCGTCAACGAGTACTGCGGACGACACCACAAATAAGAAATCTAATATACATTTATCAATACATAGTTGTCACAACACTAACGCTTGTTGTATAATATGTAAGGGTAAGAACTCCCTCGAGACTGTACCAAAAGCAGCTCAAACTCAAGCGTTTATAGAAACTAGAATCTATATTTCGTCGTGAAAACGATACTGTAAATCTCATATTACGGGATCGGTATTCAGTGAGTTCGATCTGCAAGCTTTACGACCTGTAAGTGATAACACATCAATGTACACTGTAAAATAAATTCCGTTAAAAAACGGAAATGGTACTGGCAATCGAGACGCCAGTACTATTTCCGTTTTTTAACGGAAAAAAATTTTTCCGTAAATTCCAGAAAATTTTCCGTTTTTTCACAAAATTTTCCTTTTTTTTTTTTTTTTTTTCTTTTTTTTTTTTTCTTTTTTTTTTCATATATCCGTATTTAAAATTTTTTGTTTCAAAGGCAAAAAAAAAAAAAAAAAAAAAATCATATAACTTTTCGAGAAACTTACACCTTTATCAATTTAAACGGACACGTTTATCAAGGTAGCGTATCTCTAATTTATTTAAACAGTAATGAAACAACACTTACCTGGGGTGGAATCGAACTGGGAAACCGGCCTCTACCAGATTAGCGCTCTTTTCCATCATGCCATTGGGGACTCGAGTTAGGTTTCCAAATGTCGTTACTTGTTTCAGATGTTTTTTATGAAGTAAAGGCACGATGTTAAACAAGGAACGTATTTTCGTTGGAGATATTTTTCAATTGAGTGTACAATTCTGAATATTTCCATAATTTTGAAATTTAGCTTTTCAATTTCATGCTTTATAAAAAGAAAAAAAATTAGTCTTTAAAATATTACGTGCATGAAAGAATGTATTATAAGTAATAATTGCTTCTTTTTTTGCAAGATTTTAAAAATTTTATTGTACTATTATTTTTATTTACATTTATTTGTATATACATCTATAATTTCGTTATTATGTTTCAGATATGTTTTAAGTTTTATGTGCAAATCCGTTAAAGTGAATAGATTAAAAAATATTAAAATTAAAAATAGAGTTTTTCAAATTTTTTTAAAATAATAATAAGTATTATTTTAAAATCATTATGAAAAATAAACTGTAACATTTCCTTCTCAACTGTCTGAAACTTAAAAAGAATTAATAAAATTTATTTAAATATCAGATTATTTTTTTTAAATATTGTAAAAAAAAAATTAAAATTTTTAAAAACTTTTTATTTAAAAAAGACAGAAAGAAAGAAAAATACTACAGTGTTAAAATACTATATAGTTTAAATGTACATGCATAGATGCCGCCAAAACTTTTAGCGGTTTTACTTGAAAACCCACGTAAAACCGACACATTGGGAAATCATTGGATATATTTTCAATATAGAGCCACATTTAGCCAATATTGGAGACTCATTGAAAATAATATCACTGTAAGACAAGTACATACAACCAGTGGCGGATCCAAGGGTCATGACCCCCCCCCCCCCAATCCCCGTTCAACAATCTGAATCTATCTGGCTCTTTAAAGCTCTAATCAAATCAAAATTAGGTAATTTCTGACACATCCGTAAAAATATTTTTAATCTCAAGAAATTTGCAAGTGCACTTATTCTGAAACTATGTGATTAAAAAGTGTTTTCTATTTTTCAATAAAAGCAAAGTATCTTTCCAAAAATTCCATAAAATTTGGCATTTTAAACAAAATTGACGGACGCGAATGCTAATTGCTCCCTCATGACGACATTTCTGTGGCTCTCAAGTCCTAAAAATTGGCTTAAAATACTAACTTGACAACATTTCTGATTCATTCTTCGCATTTATAAGAAAATGGGAAATGCTTCGATTTCTTGGTATCTGAATGAAATATACATATATATATATATCAATATTGCGGTTTTTGATGATGGTCGGTAATGTTTAATTAATGGTTATATATATATATATATATATATTTACGAATACTAATGCAAATTTTTTGTATTTATGAATGAAAATGAATTCACGAAAGTATCAGAAAAATCGTCAGTTTTAATTTGGGAATAGCCTTCAATAAAAGAATTGATCATGAAGTGGTGTGACCCCCACCCTTCCCCCCCTCCAAAAAAGAGGCATAACCCCCCTCCCTCCCTCTAAATTATTGGCTGGATCCGTCCTTGCATACAACAATTAATTCCTTCACTTTCCAAACGTGTCAATTATTTCTAAACATCATTTACGGAAATTGTACTGTTTTGAAAGCGATACAGAAACATTCCGTAAAATTTATGGAAGACTTACTGTATTTACACGGATTTATAATCTCATAATGTCAATTATGGAAATTGTACTGTTTTCTTAGAAAGATGAAACTTTTCCGTAAACTTTTACGAAAAAGTTTGTGTATATTGACGGATTTTTTTTAGACTGTATGAAAAAGATATTGAAAGTCTTTTAAACAGTATTAGAAAGGCAGCAAAGAAGAGAGGCCTCGATTTTGACACACTGGGACAGCTTTCAGAGTCCGATTTTCATACGCCATGTCTGATTTTAACTATATTTTTGAACTAGTAAAGTCTAAAATGTGTTCCTCGAAAAAAGAAGTCATCTCGCATTTGCTCAGCAGCGTTACTTGTCAAGCTTAGAGCTGGTCTCTCTAATGGTGTTCTTTCCACATTATTGAATATAAGAAAAATAATATCTTCTGTGCAATATGCACGCCAGGCTTTGATTGAGAATTTTGTTTCACTCCACCTTGGAATAGAACACATCACCAGAACACAGGTTATTGAAAAATATACGAGGGCTTGCAAGAAGATTATTTATTCCGGATGACGACAATGATACTCTGATACTTGTTTCTGATGGCACAAATATTTATATTCAGAAGAGTGCGAACTATTCCTTTCAGATACGAACTTTCTCGTTACACAAAGAAAGACCTTTGATTAAGCCCATGATGTTGGTCACTACTTCAGCTTATATTTTGGATATCTTTTGACCTTACTTCGCTTAGTCAAAGAACAATGACGCTAATATATTTACACTTATATTTAAAAAAAAGATGCACACAATATCAGAGAGTGGCTGAAGCCAAATGATGTTATGATTATTTATAGAGACTTCTGGGATTGTTTAGAACTTCTGGAAGAAATGGGTCTCGCACATGAAATGCCTAGATTCCTAAATAAGCAGCAACAGTTTTCAACAGAGGTTGATAACGAGAGGCGTCTCGTGATTAAAGTTCGATTGTTCGACACACAAGGGCTAAAAACTATAATATTTGGATAAAAACAGAACGAAGCAACATCACACAATGGTAATGTCAATGTAAAGTAGGCGTAAGGGTCGTAGGGTGCTGTGCGCATGTTGCTTCCGTGTTATAATTTCTGGATTACTGGCACCACAATTCAACCGAAGTTTAAAAACGAAGTCTTGGACATGCTCATACACTACAAGACGCCGCCGCTGGATGGTCCAGTAGTGATTAGAGTGAAGAGATCAAGGAGGAAGACTAATCTAAAATATATCGCCAAAAGTGTCTGAAACTGTGCGATTATTTTCGGTTATTAATTATTTCCGATATATCGTATAATGAAATAATAGCCGTAATAAGCTCCATTCATCTTAATTTTGCATTTAGTGTTTATTTACTCTTGATTATATGAATTAAAACATATCGCCAAAAGTGTCTGAAACTGTGCGATTATTTTCGGTTATTGATTATTTCCGGTTATTGATTATTTCTGATATATCGTATAATGAAATAATAGCCGTAATAAGCTCCATTCATCTTAATTTTGCATTTAGTGTTTATTTACTCTTGATTATATAAATTAAAACTAATGACAGTAGTGTTTATGTTCATTGTACATGGCACTTAATTATATATTTTATTTTTCCCATCAATTATAAACTTTCATTCAAAATATTTTTATCTTATTTGTTATGAGGTAAACTAATGAAAAAAAATGTATGTCACATCAAGGGGCTGACGGGCGAAAAATGCCTCTTATCAACTCACCTCCTTTTCCAAAATGGAGCTTGCAGCCAACTCACATATTTTAGCAAGCGTGACTTGGCATAAATTCAATTTCATTGTCATAACCTGACTTTTTTCGTATGTGTTTATGGCAAATATTTGCACTTGAATTTAAACATTCGCCTTCACGGGTATATAACTGCCGTTTGCATAATGAATTATATAAAACCAATTTATTTGACTCATCCTTGAATATAAACATTCCTCCATTTTTATATAACTACTCTCATACACTTGAAACCACATTGATGTCAATATCGCTCGTATTTGATGCCGATCCGGCTTTAAAGCCGTTTACGGATATTTAACCGCTATTTATATGTCTTCCTTTTGAAATTTGAAAAAAAAAAGAATGATAAATATGTGGAACATTCTGTATACTGAAAGGGATGTGGAGAAATATTTTCAAAGTTACGAGATTCTGCCATCAAGAAAGGTGTGATATGAGACGATATGTGATTTTATCTACAACTGAGTAAGCAATGGGTATGCAATGTGAAAAACTGTGAGAAGCGAAATATCTACAAATAAAAAAGGAACATGAGTCGAAAGCGCCAAAATTACATTTGTATTTGAGGCTGCACTAAAGTTTATTTACAGCTGATAAAAGGAATTCGCATCAGTTAAATGTTTAAAATAATGAGATATTAATCTCTTAAGCATTTCTAAATGAAACATTTACAAATTGACTCATCAAAATTAATGTAGGTTACATGAAACCAAGGAACTATATTATGAGTATACTTTAACATCACGCTTATTTATTATTAGCGTTAAGTAACACTGATTGGCGGCAGAAAGAGGTTGACAGGAATATAAACAACTACCGACACCGAGATGGTTTAAAATTTTTGCAAAATATTTTCAGGTCACCGCCAACAAAATCTGACTCTTTAATCCCTTATCGACGAGCGTCACGTGTGCATGGTGCATAAAGTACTAAGGATCCTTGATTATGTCTACGGGAAGTTTTTAATTGAAAATTGTGCCTTATTTTATCAAAGCATTCCTACTATTCAATAAATCAAAATTTTCTATTTTAAAACAACCGGTGTTACAAAAATTAAAGAATCTGTAAAGGACGTTCGTCTCGAAGGGATTAAGGCTACAATTTTCTTATTATACGTAATTATTTTCCCCCCATCAATCTATTTCAATATCTTTATACCGAATAACTCAAAGCCCAACGTACAAACTTTGAGAGGATATAGATAACATTGATATTATCCTGCGACATTCAAATTGATGTTTTCTCAACATGCATTTTATCCTTTCAGAGGCCAAGTACTTTCTATTGCAAAAATGTTAAAAATGATTAAATGGCAGCAGAATTTACGAATATTTATTTGAAATTAAATGTTTTTCATTGCATACGTTATAACAACAAATTTAATTCGAATATTTTGCTGTCATTATGGCAATTCGGGATTAAAATTAAGTGGCATATATAATATCACACTGCCCTTCAAGGGGATAATAGTTTGTACATAGAGTTTTAATACATATTGTATATAGAGGTCTGCCCGGGCACGGGCCATCCCGTTGGCCGGCAAAGTGAAGGCGAATTTTCAAATGGGCCGGGCCGAGAAACAAAATAAATGGGCTGGGTTGGGCCGGGCCGACAAAAAAATTGAACGGACCTACCGGGCCAAGACGATGAAAAAAATTAAGTGAGCCTGCCGGCCCGCTACAAGAACTTAATCTAAGCCGATAAAATATGATCCATTTTCAATGAATGTGATTTTTGCGAGAATAAGTATAAATGTGCGTCACGAGCCGATGCTAGTTTGACAACATCAATACAGAAATGTAACATGTCTAGCGTAGATATCAGCATCGGACAGTTAGATGGTGTCTGAGCCCGCGCTTAATTTTTTTCCGAAGACTCGTGCCGGGTCGAGATCAGGCTTGCATTTTTTTTCTACATAGTCGAGCAAGGCAGGAACGGAACTTTATTGTTCTCAGGGTGTGTAGGGAAGGCAATTAAGTTTTGTAAAATTATTAATAGCGATAACAAACTTCTGTTAACGGAATCTTTCGACTCTAAGGTGGTTCTGAAATTCACTGCTCAACAATAAGAAACTCTCTGGCACATTTTCTGACTCATTTGTAACTGTAAAGGTATAAAGTTGACAGGCCTGACTATTGAAGGGATTTGGAATGGACCATCGTTTTCCATTTTTGATAAATAAATTACTTATCGGTATATAAGAGATTCTTGTTACGTAACTACAGTTTTTCCTGTTCCGTGTTATCGCTTCTGAAAATTCGATTCAAAACTTTGATTGTATTTTCTCAAAGATATATTGCCTTTATCAAAAAAGTGGATAATGCTATTGGATTACATAGTTTCTGAATACCCTAGTACACCTACCAATATTTTGCGTTTCCGAAAAGAAATGAATTCAGAAATATATCAGAAAGTAGCTCCTTTGGATTTGAGAGAAGCCGTATTAATTGACAGAGAAATATTTTTACAAATGTGCTTTTCAGCTTTCAGTACAGCTTTCAAAGCCAAAGTCAACCTTTCAAAGTTTTTAACCCTTCTTTTTTTCATTAATTCTAAACTACATTATTTTTTTATGAATCCTTATTTGAATGTTGATACGTCTAAGACTTTTAGTAATCATTAATGTTGCATTGTGTATTTTCTGTCTTTGAAATACATAGTAATTTTAAAATATACTGTAAAATCATCCCATAAATATGTATGCAGTATTATTCTTTAAAATAATCTTAATTGTATGTATAGAAAAACCTGAATCTTTTGCAAAAATTGAGTCGAGTCTCATTTAATTTATTTTTCCACGGGCCGGGCCTGTTTTCACTGATTTTTCTACAGGCCGGTCCGTGAACTGTGAATTTGACAACGTCGAGTCGCGGGACATCTTGCTTCAACTTATTGACTTTGGCTACCCGGGAAACCTGGCTGGAACCATCAGCTCCTATCTATCAGAGCACGGCATTTTAATAAACTGGGGCTCAGGCTCCTCAATTCATAATCTACAGAAAGAGTACCCACAGGGCTCCTGTCTAGGTCCCATCCTATGGCTTTTGATAGCTAACGTAATCCTCAGGGAATTCAAGATGCTTGGGTTCCTCCTTTTCCTTTTCGCGTTCGCCGTTGATTTCAGCCTTGTCCTCTCGGGTTGTCGGAGAATCGACATTGAAGACCTGGCAACTCGCGCTCTCCCCCTCTTCCTCCAGCTGCTAACTCGTTTACACATCCAGCACTTCACAGGCAAATCACAAGAAGTTACCTTTGCCGAACCACACAATCTTAAACGCTCCCCAACGATGCGAATCGATAGGCAGGTGGTGTAACATAAAGACAAAATAACTCTTTTAGGACTCACAATAGACAAAAACATGAGCTGGATGGCACACATTAACAGTACCAGAGAAAAACTCACAAATCTCTTCAATAACTCTCGTAAACTTACAGCAAAAACTTGGGGCATAAAGCCCCAAATGCTTTTAAAATATGGTACCACACCATAGTGAAACGGATCATCTTTCACTGCGCTGGCATCTGGGGAGGAAATCTCACCCAGTAGGCGAAGGACAAATTGATCTCAACTCAAAGGATGTTCCTACTCCAAATGAGCGGAGGTTGTAAGACAATCTCCTCAGAGGCCCTTGCAATGATAACGGAGATCCCTCCCATAACAATAACCCTAGAATTTGAATACCTAAGAAATAAAATATTCACTTAAAACACGAATCAACGCATCACACACATTTCCCTAACACAGACATACAGACGAAAGTCAGCAGTTGGATCTTGAATCCTGCGAAAGAGACATCTCATTTACAAATTAACTCAGAAAAACACACCTACAAGCCATCCTGAGATCCAACGGTGTACATGGATGGGTCCCGAACCGAATCAGGCATAGCAACAGCATTCTGTGTCATGAGTGATTGGGAGGTGGCCCATCAGTGTGCCAACAGGATTGGGATCATAACTCCGCCTATCAAGCGAAGCTCCTCGCGATCCTTCGGGCATTGGAGTGGATCTATGGTAAATCCTTTCCCTTCGTTATGGTCTACAGTAATAGCTTCTCCAGCCTCCAAGCAATTATCGCGCACTGTACCAAACACCCATTAGTGCTAAAAATTAAACAAAAACTTTTAACACTAGTCCACAAATCTTCCCTTGGCATGTCTCGGCCCGCATTGGCGTTGAGAGCAATGAGCGAGCCGATGCACTGGCCAAGGCAGCAACAGAAAAACAGGCAATAGATTTTGAACTCCCAGTTCCGCCGTCCCATGTCAGCAGACGAGTCTTAAAAGACAGAATTCTTCCAGCCTGGCAGGCTAGGTGGGACGACTCTGACAAGGGACGCTACATACCCAACCTCATATCTAAAGTCTCTAGGAACCTATATCATCTCTCAATACCCACCACCGCATTCCTGACGGGTCACGGCCCTTTCAAAACTTACCTAAAAAAATTCTCCTCGCCTCTCAGCGAATGCGGAGAATTTAGGCACACCAGAGCATAGCTACTATCGCTTTATCCTAGCGGAAACCTGGCATATCAAATTTCACAGCTCCCCCCTCCAAAAAAAAAAAAAAAATCCTGGCTATTAAAGATACTCTCAAGGCCGGCCCTGCTGGCAAAATTAAAGCATATTTATAAATTTCAAAAAGGAGTTTGTGTTCTCACTTCCTAGCGATAATGCGTCGGGAGCAAACAAAGTATCAGATCGGCAATCCAAATCTGCACTTTCTGGACTTACAGTGCACGTAGCATTGCCATGGCAGCAGCAACCCCTCCTTTTCCACCTGCTGTCTGTCGCGTGGGGGCTCAATGCCCCAGCGGGTGACGCCTAAGTCATCGTTTTTCTCCTGCTCTCTGTCGCGAAGGGGCAGTCTGTGCCCCAACGGGAATTTTATGTAAATTCTTATCTTCACGGAATTTATGTAGCGCCCATTGTCGCGATTTTGGCGGCTTCAGTTTTTTAAGACCTTAATAAAGGCGACCGGGAAGGACACTATACTCTACAGACTTGGTTCCCTTGTCTGAGCAGTCCTTCTTAGGCAATCAAACGGGCCGGGCTCGATAAATGATCTATCGCTACAGCATACAAATATGTGGATATATTGTAAAATAGGTGTATTTATTTTTGTGAGAATAGCAAGTATGTTCATGGAGATATAGGGATTTTTTTTTTAAGTTAAAACAAATCTTGCATGTTTTTGCTTATATCATACAGGGTTTTACAGGGTTTTCAACCAAGTTTAACGCGAGTTTCAGAAAATTTGGAAACAATTCAGTAGAAACAATGTAGTGCAATTGGAATTTAAATAAATTAAACATTTGATGAAATCTGAGCAGTTGTATGAAATATTTTTTATCTGCGCATGCGCGAACGATAAAAAAGATTTTTTTAACGATTTAATTGTCAACTCTATGGTGCAACTCATATAAAAAAATCCAGTCAAATATCGTGAAAATTCAGAAAAATATCGGCGATAGAGTGAGCTGATTTTTACTTTTTCTCTAAAAACATCTGAATGATAAGAGATTTTCCATAAATTGTTGTTTTTAATTTAATTTTATTTTTTATGTTTCTTTTTTTATTGATGCTATAGCTCTTCTTTGAAAATCACCGGAACGAGCCTATTCCAAGACAAAAAGAAGTATCAAAATCGAAGGCTTTGTTCGAAATCTACTCGTTCACATTCATTAAATACTGACTCCTTTGCTGGAAGTCAATTCATAAAAATCGACAATTTGTGGAAAATCCCTTATTATTCAACTGCTATTAGAGAGCAATTAAAAATCAGCTCGCGTTATCGCCGATATCGTTCTCAATTTTCACGATATTTGACTGACTATTAAATCCTGAAAAAAAAAATCTTTGTTATAGTTCGCGCATACGCAGATAAAAAATATTTCATACAACTATTCATATTTCGTCAAATGTTTAATATATTTATATTCCAATTGCACTATATTGTTTCTACTACTACATTTTGCCAAATTTTCTGAACTTCGCGTTAAATTTGGTTGAAAACCTGCATGATATAAGCAAAAAAAAAAAAAAAAAAAACATGCAAAAAGGTTTCGAACTTTAAAATAAATCGCTATATCTCCATCAATATACGTGCTATTCGTACACAAATGAATACACATATTGTACAATAGCCGCATATGTTTATGCTGTAGCGATAGATAATTCCGTGCATTTTATTTTGCGCATTTATTTCGTGCATTTAAAATTATTATTGCTTTTAAAACTTTAAAAGCAATAATAATTTTACGAGCTTCTCATAATTGTTCTCAATATTAAACACCGAAGTATTTTTATATTATTTTATGTCAAAATGACACTCTTGAGTTAATAACCACCCTGTATGTGTAAAACTAATTTCCTTCCAATCCAGTTCGCATTTCGAGTGGAAGTAGTTCTGTTACATTGTACATTTTGAATCTAAAATATTCATTTCCTAAAAATATCTTTAACTTTCTTTTTATGTTCATTTTAATAAAAATTCGGATATGACCAAAAAATGTACTTAACCTCATTACAATAAAGATGAACAGGGCTTCTTTTTTATTTCTTTCATAATGATCAGGAAAAGTATTTCATTTGAAATATCTTTGTTTCTTTCTTGTATAAATTTCTAAAGGATTGACTGAATTATACCACTGAAATTTATGACTTTATATATATATATATATATATATAAACTTATAATTAATTCAATAGATCCGGTGACTTATACACTAACGATATTTTTTTAAAGAAATCGTTGATCTTGTTAACTTTTATCATTCAAAATCAAACATAAAAATTTGTATAGCAGTTTAGAAGCACAAATGAAAGGGATGTATTTGTTGAAAGTTTTCATATAACCTTCAAGTTAAAAATGAAGATGGAACCGAGTTTCACGTTTCACCACTTGTCTTGTAGTCAACCAAATATAAGTGTGTGAAGACTAATTAATCCGCCTATACGAAAAATTGAAAACAGTTCGATTACAAAGATTCCTAATAAAAGTTCTTAATAATTCCAATTTGATACGTTTGAGAACAAAAATTAACTAAAAAATGTGTTAGAAAATAGCCAGCGTGGATTTTACAACATCCTTGATTGCAGATTTAATTGAAAAATGATTTTGGCTTCTGCTTAAAAAAAAAAAAAAAAAAAAAAAAAAGCAGTGCTCAAGAAAATCTACTAATTCCAGTGTAAAATACAAAGTTTTTCTATACCGAAATTTATAGTAAAACTGACTATTTTTCATCACTGCGATTGTGAAATAAAATTTATAAATTTATTAAGTATACTATATGTTATGGTCTTCTACAACGAACAAATTGTATTATTTTAAAAAAGGAAAGAAATCAAAATAAAATAAAATAATTTTGTTCATAACTATTGCTATTTTTATTAAGAAAATCATAGATATTTCTTTCGCACTCACAAGATATACAACAAATTATTAATTGAGCATCTATCTGGGGAAAAAATAGAGTTAACCATCTTGATGTCCTCTTAATTTATGTTTTAAAAAGCATCGTAAATTTGAAAAAGAAAGAAAAATCATATTTAAAGCCAAGATTAGGAAACTTTTTCTAAAACATTCAAAATACTCTAACTAAACTTCATCGTTTAATAATGCGAAAAAGGATGGCTAAGTAAGCAATTTTGAAAACGCATATTGCAGTGGAAAACCAAATTACAGTAATTACGATCTATAGGCGAAAAAGTATGCGAATTCTTTTGCGCAGCCCTGGATATGATCTATAGAATTTATACACATCACCAAATAATATTAAAAAGTTTAGCTAAACTTAAAAACGTATAACACAACGAAAAACGCACATCTAGCCGTTTTTGTTCACGAAATTAACCTCATTATTTTGTGTGTCCCTGTAAAAGAACGATAAATGCTATTTAATACATCATATTCCTGAGGAATTGTATTGTAGTGCCTCTCAATATGTATATCAATTTCAGTGTATTTGAATTAGTGTGAGATCATTAAAATGCACTGTAAACCAATTTTCCCCATAGACCATAATGTAACGGAATCATTTGAGCATCTCTATAAATGAACTATAAATGCTAAACATTTCCTTTTCAATAGGGGACATTCCATAGAAAACGCCAGTACCATATATCAATTACATGGCAATCCGAGTATATTTACGCGAGTTAGAGCACAAGCAGACGGCCAGACAAACAGAATTCATATACACTTTACAACTATGTTTTAAATGTTATAAAAATGTTATTTCTAACAGAAAATAAGATCGGCTCCTATATAATTTTTTGTCTCAAAAGACGCACTGAGTTTCATTTTCGGGGTATGACTATTTTTTTCTTCTATATGGCAATTTACATTTTTTTTTTCATTTATAACAATCTGCATTCATTCATAACCATGTACGATTGCATTAAATTCACATAATTTTCATTGGCTTTTCGTAGTTTTGGCACCAAAATTAGGGGAAAAGATTGTTAACCTTATGCTTTCTCTACTTTAAAACTATCGAGTCCTTATCGCTCAATAGTGGAGTGCTAGTGTCTGTTTAAAATGACTTCATATTTAAAAATATAAACACGCACTTTCATTCCTTATACCAACACGTTTAAATACGATTGCGAAAATATAGTGTAATACGATCAAAGTGACAAAATATTCCATAATTTAATATTTCACTGTTACTAATTTCAGAAGAATGGGATGCTGCTGCCCTTATTATCACGTTACGTGTAAAAATAAAAAGTGCAGTTTCATTCATAAATATTAAACGAACGTAAGGGAAAAGGAATATTTTTCGCATTTCGGCTATCGGCTGTAAAAAAAAAATAAATTGAATTTTAAAATCTTTACTTTAAATTAAATACATATTGTATAAGTACTTCATCATAATTGAATGCATGCTTGAAGTCTGAGTGATATATTAGGAATTAACCCATTACCTGCTGGAGTTGCGTTGACGCAACCGTAAAAATAAATTCGCATGCATAAATTAACTATCATGCTACCACTTTTGATTTTTTAATTAAAAAATTTGCCGTATTTAATAACAGAAACTTTGACCATTAACTAAAACAAAGATTATCTTTCAAAATTTGTGGTGGCAACCGTTTTACCGGCAAAAAGTTGAAAATCCCCATCTTATAGTTTCGGTGAGTGGTTAATGGGTTAACTATTTTGAGAAGCTTATTTTTAAAATAGATTTCATATTAGATCCATTCTGCAACATCGTGCTACGTGGTATTTTCTATATTAGCTCTTATTTTGAAGAAGCAACGAAAATTTTGTTTAAAGGTCTGAAATATTTTAATTGGACAAACTGAATGCTGTTTTTAATCAATTTAATCGTTAATCAGTTTTCGGATTTCATATTAAATGATGAAAAATGTTAAATGATCATCAAGTTTTTTTCTTCTTCTCACTGAGTTTAAGATTATTCTCATCACGTCTAATGATACTAGAGATAAAAATCATATTGTCATGTCATGCATTTACGTTATACCGTCTCTATCCATTAGAATTAAAATTGACATAAACATTGTCTACATTCTTCTTTTCAAAAGATACGGAGATTTCTCCCACAATAATTATTATTTTATCCATATGTATTGTAAGACTATCATTTTTCCATCTAGAGTGAAGAATTAATTAAAATATTATCTAAACTAATTCCATTAATGAATGAAGTAAGGATGAGAAATATTATTCTTAAACTCAGGATCAGTCCTTAGGAGAATAAAGTTGAGACTACCAGTGCCATCTGTAGGTTGAAGTACGCAGTTCATCAGGAATATATTTTTTCCCCATCATGTCTTCGGATAAATGGAATAATAATAATTAAATTTGATCTCATCGCATTCGCATGCACTTACACGCATCTGTGGTGTGGTTGCACTAGCTATATGCATATATACGTGTGCTTGTGTGTAAGTACGCCCCCCTGCCCCGCCCTTTTTAGCAACGCTACCGTAAAGCACCTAAAAAAAGCCCCCTTTAGCAAGCAGGAAATTCTAATGATTTCAAGGTTGCTTATAACTGGAAATTTTGTAAAAAAGAAATAAAAGAAGAAGAAAATTGGGAGGGCGGGGGTATATTTGGAATTTATTAAATTTTACAGGATTTTTATAATTTCCAATATAAAAACGGGTCAAATTAATATTTTTTAGTTTTAAAATTCCCTTCGATAGAAGCTAAGTAGTTTCCATTAATAAAAGTAATAAATCAATGAAACAAACTTACATAAAATAATTAAATTAGATATCAAAGAAATATGAACAAAATTATAAAAATAAACTCATTATAAATATCTGTTAAATCTTAATGCATAAAAAACAAGGAAAACATTAAAAGTATCCTTCGAAAGGAACATTCCTTTCAAAGATCTGTTATCGCGCATAGCGAAATATGCCATTCTATGGTACAATTATACGTAAAAATAAATTGCATAAGATATATTCATTTTGGAGATATGGAAACAAAAACTTATGGAATTTCCAGAAAAAAAAAACCAGAAGTATTGAAAGCGACAGGGAATAAAACTTGAAGCGGAGGGATTATAGATGGCACTTTTTCAAAAAAGGGAAAAATTCACATATATGAGGGGGGGGGGGCTTATATTCAGAGGGAGGCTTACTTTCGGTACTTTACGGTACATAAATGTAAGCGATTAATCCTTTATGCCCCGACGGAACTTTAAACTACCATTACAAAAACTTGTTATAAAATTCATTTACTGCATGGATTGGTAGTAATTCAGTTTAGAGTGAGTAATATATACTATACTTTATCTACTTCCAAAAGCATTATAGGTTGCAAGAAACAAAAATAGTTTTAAAAGGATGTTTTCTTTTTCATTTGGAGCTCTTCAGCTTTTTTGATGCTGAGAGACTGCGGGTGAAAAGTTTCAGTTCCTAAATATTTCTAAACTTCTATAGTAAGAGAATTAAAATATTTGTACGTTTATTAATATTTATAAATATATGTACGTAATATTGTTGTATAAATATTTGTGCATTTCCTAATTCTATTAAATACTTAAAAGAATATTTTAAATAAAAGATTTGTGTGGAGTTATAAATATTGCCCAAAATTCCTATACATTCAGATTAGGTTCCTTAATTTTAATTGACAAAATCTTTCTAAAAATTTATTAAATGATTGTGTAAATCTTCTAACGTAGTTTCCAAAACCCACGAAAAATACTTTAGAAGATGAAATTTTCGTGAATTCATAATTTGGGACATAAAGGGTTAAACAATTGCATTCTCTTCGTTATTTCTTCTGCAAAATTTTAATTTAAGAAAATATTTTAGTCTCTGTTTCTATTGGTTTATTTAAAAGGTGGCACAAAATTTTGGAATTAAAAATTTTGCGATTTTAAGATTAGAACTCTGAAACAATTATATATTCGGTAATTCTCATTTTCATGCTAATTTCTTTAAAACGCAGCAGACGGTAATCAAATTAATCAATGAAATTTGCAATAATCGTTTTCCAAATTTTATGCAAATAATGTTGATTTTAAGTTAAGATTTTACATCAAAAGATTGTTAAAGCGACAAATCCAATTTTTAAAAGGAATATTGTCAAAGTTTTATCAACAAATATTTGTCCATATATTTTAGAACATTTTATCACAAATATTTTTTATAACTTATTTCAATATTTATTATAAGAAAAGTATGAAAAGTATTCAATTTGAAATTTCCTATCATTTTTTATTTTCTCCTGCTTGAAATTTCATAAAAATTTCCTAATTATATTACTTCATTTTTTAAAGTAGTTTTCTTTTTCAATTAAAATAGTCACGAGGAATTTATGTGTATTATTAAATGCCCTATAAATTGTCTATTTTATTTTAAAAGGTTTCGTGAAATACATTACTGACTTCAAAACTGATAAATAAAAAACATATATATATATATGTGTGTGTGTATGTATGTATTTATACATATGGACTCAAATTTCTTTTGTTTAACCTTTTGAAACCACCAGTTATCAAATATTTTTTATTAGCAGAGCCGCAGCAAAGGTAGCACATGTGGTACCCGGGCAGTAGGCGCAAACCATTCACTGTAAAAAAAAAAAAAAAAAAAAAAAAAAACGGACTTAAAAACGGAAATACTATTGGTAATCTAGACGCCAGTACTATTTCTGTTTTTTACGGGAATTTTTATCCATAAATTACAGAAAAATTTCCGTTTTTAATCAGAAAAACGGAAAATCTTCTGTAATTCATGGGTAAAAATTCCCGTAAAAAAACGAAATAGTACTGGCGTCTAGATTGCCAGTAGTATTTCCGTTTTTTAGTCCATTATTTTTTTTACAGTGTTGTCGCATTTAGGTCATTTTTCTCACACTTACGGTAGTTAAAAGCTAAATGTGACGTCCAAACTCCAAAATGTGACAATGCGTTTATACATGTCAATTCATCTTAAAATATTAATTTAATTTCTGTAAATTTTTGAACTACTTAATAATGAGTTAATACATAAAATTGAAAGCTGAATAGATTATTATCTTATAATATGCAAATAGCTTTATTTAATAATAACTGTGGGGTACGTAATCTTGAATAAGGTCATTGTGCCTAAATGTGACGGCTCATAAATTCGCCAATTTTCTTTTACTTAAAATATTAACGCAATGATTGTATATAAATGCCATAATGAATCACTCGAACTTCAGGAACAAAACACGAAGCATTTCACTGCATTAATAACGTTTTCATTAAAAAAATTCCCATTACAATACACATCGTTCATTATCCATCGCCCCCCCCCCCCCTCATAACTCTCTAAGTGCGACGAATAATCCCGAAAATGGATCAAAATTTCGCTTTTTAAACTTTAAAGGTCAAATAACTGCATAAACGTCAAGTCCTTAAACGTCTGTTTCATTTACTGAAGTGGAAGCTTGTTAAAAGGCGACAAAGTTTTCAAATTAGAGTTCTAAAATATTCTGCGAAATTTGGTGACTGATTGTTTTTTCAGAGATCTATATTAGCGACAAACAGTATCTCTGAACTACCTAGAAACTTTTACAAGATTTTCTGATGTAAATTTATGGGATGTTTTCGCGTATTATATTAAAATAATGTTTAAACAGAAATTGCGTTTAACTAAACTTTGTTGAGATAATAAATTAGGAATTTTCACATGATCATAGGGCTTTTCTTTGATCGGGACTTAAATAGCTGTTTCAAAGTGGCTATATCTAAAACTGACCGTATTGGACGCCTTTAAGCTGCAAACATTCCGAATATCTAAAAAGGTGCTATTAACTTTATAATATTAATAATATTCCAAGTGAACTTTATAGAAAGTAGTGGGTTAAATGACTCTAGTGCACACTTCATACACGGTAGATAATTATACATTATGACATAAATTTTTAATTAAAAAAACAGTTTATATTTATAAACATAAAACGAAAACAACAGTCGTCCAAAAGTGGACAACACATCTTTGGCGCCAAAAAAGTTTGTAGTGAAAGAAATAGGACTTTGTTGCTTATAAAAAGTATTGAAATTGTTATACCTTGTAGAAGATATCTTCAAATTGAGGGGCAAAGTTACTACATTGCGAAATTACAATTATTTCGTTTAAATGTATGTTTATTTATTTATTATGAAGGCTGAAAATTATTGACTCATTTCAAGGTATAATTTGAAGTATAAGGTTTGAGTTTATTTATAGAAATCAACAAAACATTGTTCTATAAATAAATTATATTTTCTCCTGGAATGACTAAATAAATGAAGTTATAATATCGCAAAATTTTGCTTCATAGCTTCTATATAAGTAGCAATTCATCTGATGAATTGTTGAAATTCAAATAAATATTCTTATCTCAAATATAAGCATTTGTTCCACAGACCCAAAATATTACCGTACGCATTGATCTGTTAGAATTTTTCGTAACGATTGTCTTTATTCATCATTTATTATTATGATTTGTGTTTTTCATTTTGTTTATCTTCCATTGCCTTCTATACCTACATTATCAAAGTATCTAAATGATCTGTTTTGTTGAAAAAACATTTTAGTTTTATGTGTTGTGCATCATTACCCACGTAAATCTTTCCATTGAGTTCTAAAGTATTATTTTGTTTTAGAATTCCGTAGTGTATTTCAGCAAAAGGTCATATATTCTAGTGGGTGAGTTGTGCGAATAAACTCTATAAAAAATAATTTTGTGTGTTTTGGTTGCACGATGAATATACTTCTAATAATTTTTTTTTTATTCATCAATGTCAATTTTTATAAACTTTGAATTGGGTGTAAATTCTAAGTGAATTCATGGACAGAACTTTCAGGGGAGATAGACACCATCTAGACAAGCTAAAAATGCCATACAATACATGTTCCTAACTCAAATAGTAAAGCGCTACATGGTGCTTTCTGATTGTGAAGAGAATCCTGTTTCTTACACTATATCTAAGTAAGTGATTACTGATTTTATTTATTCATAGTATAGAATGCTAATATGGATGACAATTTGCAGAAGAAATCAAGAAATTGCAAAGTAGGACAAATTATTTTACTAATAAGTAACAACTGAGCTTGAAAGAGGAGAGGGGATTTTAAACAGGCAAATTTCCATCAGAGAAATTGGCCTAAAAATATATTAAACCTTCAAGAAAGAATTTTCATAAATTCTTCCCCCGATTTCAAAATGATGCAAATTCTCAATTGAAAGACTACTTCTTTTACGCGAAAACATCCTCTAGCTAATGTTAATCCTATGGTAGAATGTTTTTAAAATATCTCGTTGGCATTTCAATATTTTAAAATGATTTTTTTTCATTAGCTGAGGTCGATCTCTACAAAAGCCGTGTTTTACTTTTTCGATTTCGTTTGTAGTTTTTTTCATGAGGATTCTTTTGCTCTCTCAAGAAACCTGCAAACAAAATCGAGAAAAAAAATGGGCTTTGTAGAGATCGATCTCAGCTATCCAATGCAAAATTAATTTCAAAATATTGAAATACAAACGAGATTTTTAAAGAAATTTCTTCCATAGGATTAAAATTAGCGAGCGAATGTTTTCACGTAAGTGAAGTCGTTAAATGGAAGATTTTTCAAGGAATGGCAGTATAATACCCATTCTTAGAATTAATTAATCCTAAATAAAGCTTTTTCTGTTAAAATTTGCGTTGTCTTGCGCGCTTTTTTTCAATTTTTCTTTCCTAATAATATTTTATAAAACGAGTTCCAACATCTATTTGCCAGAATTTATTGTTAAACACGTCCTTTGTCACAATCAGAGAGCACCTTCTAGCGGTTCACTTCTTGCAATATGCATTGTATTCATGCATTGTATGAAGAAAATTGCTAGCTTAGATGAATTTTGTCGCCCCCTTAAAGTTTTGCCCATGAGTTCTGCTCCACCGTGTATATAGTATATTTAAATATATAATTGTAATTTTTCACAGACAAAAATTTATTCGTGTCTCTAAATGTTTTTGTATGTGCTCCTGACGAGTAGTTTTTACTTACATGCTTACCGAACAAATGGGCAGAAGCAGGAAGTGGATTTTATCTCCGTACAGTTAACGTTAACTGTTCATGTCACAAGTTGGAGATTGTATGATAAACAGTACATAATGCGCGTTACATCTGTAGAATTGTGCAAACTCACATTGTAAAATTAGGTAGTGTTGAGAAGCGTACAGAACCAGGATTTTTTCGCTTCCAACGAAGGTGAAACTAGTATTTGGGGTAAGGGGGGGGGGGGTCTCTTTTAATAGCTAAATTAGATTTTCGATCTAATGAAAATATCGGCGACTATCTATAATAACCGGTTAAGTGCGAGTTTTACTCTCGTACAAATGGTTCCATACAATAAATTTATTAATTACTAACTGCAATATTAGAAAAAAAAAATCATTGCTAAAAGAATAATGAAACTTTGCAAAAAACTTGGAATAATTCAATGAATTATTTTTCAATAATTGAATGTAATTGTAATGAAAAACGTTGACTATTTATCCCTATATTTTGCCTTACTTAAAACAAAGACCTTGTTGAAAGTTTAAACTTGGCATTGAGCCAAGCGCGCTCCGAAAGAAGGTCGCAAAATTGCAACGCCGCATTTTTCTAGATAGATTTTTAATTAGTATATCGGCTAATTACAAACATTTTGTATCAAAAATCATTGTCAACAATCCTTGGGTGATTCCGCCTCTATAGGTACCTTGAGTGTCCCCAAAGTAAAGTTTTAACGGAAAGATGCGATTTTCGCAAAACTATGTGACCAGGGATAATCGCTATAGTTTTCATCGAAGATTTAAATAAACTCCTACTATCCCTAATTTTTTAAAATAATTTTAGTTTCGGTAGATTCGGAAATAGGGGGGGGGGGGGCGATATTTTTGCGCTACATTTTTGACAATATTTCTGCAAATATAATACCTAAAATTAGAAATATATATTTTTGAGTTCGGTGTTACGAGATCTTTCGAGCGATTTCCCACACGATATACAAAAAAAAGTAACTCAATTAACCTCCCTAAATTTTTCCTAAAAATATTTGTGAATGGCTAATAATTTATAAATATGTAGGTCAATAGCCTTTATAACCCTGCTAAGTTTGAACTTTCCATGTTCCATAGCAGGGTTCGTACGGGTCCTTAAATTTCAAGACTAAGAATTTATTCGGTACCAGTATTTTCTCATAGAAAATCTTTTCTTAAATAAGGCGAAACTTTGCGCGATTAAACAAGATTTATTTGTCTATAAAAAATACTGATATTTGGCTTTGAAAATAACGGTACTCGTACGAACCCTGGATAGTTTTCGAGGAAAATGGCTGTGAAAGACTGACAGACAGATACGTCAGTGGTCTTTTAATGGTTCCGTTTTTATTTTTTAATCATGGAACTCTAAAAATCATCATTTCCCCAACATACCAGGATATTATACCAATTTTAATATTTGTTTTGGCTTAAAAGCTGAATATATATGCTGAATATTTGAAAGCTGAATTTTTTTCTCATAATCTTTCAATTATTCTGGATATGAGTATTTATCACTATATTCATCACACGTGCTCATGAACATTTAAATTATTTTAAAAGATTTTTTTTAATTTAATGTTGACGCCAAGCTGCATATGTAAAAACTAAAAACTTTTATATTTTTAGTAAAATGGTCTCCGAACATTCAGAAAGTTTGGATAACATTCAAAACTTTAATGAGCTACTTGAGAATAATTTATCACTTTTGTCATTTAATAGCAATTGTTTCAAGTTAGAAGAAAAAAAAACTTAATAATTCAATTTGCCTCTTTAACATATTAAAAAAATGTTATCAAACATTTTAAGTTATCAGTTACCATAAAGAATGTTTGCATTTTTTTTACTAGATTCAAATAACTCTGTTTTGTTATTTAAAAAGGGCTAATCGAGATGTGACCTTCTCAAGGAAGAAAAAACGTAGATCAATGTGCACCAATCAATCACTTTTAGTATCATTTACCTGAAATTCCTGAATATAATGACAACTTAATTCGTCTCTAACTTTGTATTAAATGACACTTTGCATTTAATATGTACATGCATCATTTTGATTTTCAAATGAGCATGATCTTGGAGTATCACATAACTCTTTGTCTACGGTCTATTTCATACCTGTCAAATGATAGACCTACAGAATTGGGATCAACAATGAAAAAGCGGTTTCCTTGTCTGTAATTAGAGTAAAACGTTCGATAAAAAGAAACACTTAATTTTATCTAAATGTAAAACTTTAATTAAAAAACTCTATTAAGATGTCTCAGTTTCAGCCCGCATGTCTTGTTTCATTGAGTAATCACTCAAGTGAACATTTGTAAATGACTTTCAGACTTTTGTGTGAATCAAGAGCATCCAACGACTGTGAAATAGCATGGAGCACCTTTCCACTTTTTAAAAATTGTCAGCTTAACTGCTTATTGTTAGTTAACAATTGTTCTATATGATATATATTTTTTAATTTACATGAATGTTGCAGGGGTCACTTTTAAAGTCATGTCAAGCCTAGTCCTTTCAGCGTTAATTAACCTTTTCAATTTAATTTTTTTTTCTTGTTTGTATAAAAGGTAAAAGGCAAAAAATAAATCCTACCTAAACATGGTAAGTAAGGTGGAAGTTTTCTTGTATAACTATTAATAGAATAATAGGCCTTAAAAGAAAGCTATTTCCAAAATGCTCAGTTACTTGTCAAATAGACTTCTAACGATATTACAACTTTTAGATTTACGGATATACCTTGATTCGTCTCCATTTTACGCATGCATCAGACAAATAGCGCACAATTTGAATAGTAAATGAAGCATATACTTGAAATGAAAGTATGAATGACAGACTTCTTACGAAATAGTTTTCTTATTTAATTGCCAAATGTTATTAATTTAAAGACGCCAGAGTCTAATGGGCATATTTAAAGCTAAACATGAGAAAATGCACCGAGTTTGCTTAAGTTTTAAAAAAGTAATGTATATTATAAAGTAATATATAATTATAATATTTCTAACGTTATACTTTCAATTTTTCGATTTTCTATTGTTTTTTCTATCAACTTAATACCTCTAATCTTGCATTTGACACTTATTTCTGTCGTCTTAAAATTTCTTCTAATTAATTTTCAATCCTTTTTGTAGGCCTGATATTTACTTTGAACAGCGTAAAGAAAAAAAATTATTCCATGCACAAAAGGTTCTAAATGAATAAAAATTAAAATATAAGACAATGCTGGTTCATGGAGCACTGTTCCATCACACAATCACTAACCACGCACGTGAAGCACAACCTTCTAATACGACCATTTAGTGTCATAATTGGATTGTTACGTTATACGGTATTAGAACCAGGTGGACACCTTGTCCTTCCTATATATTCTTTGTAGCTACGTCTGTACCCATAAGGCATGGTGACGTCACTTCGACGTCGTTGTGAAATCACACTGTGACTTTGTGACCGTCGATGTGAAGTCATGGTGACTAGAATGTGAAGTCGTTATGGCCACTTTAGAGCTCGTTTGTGACGTCACATTGTGACCACTTTGTGAAGTCAAGGTGTGACAAATTTGTGAAAAGTATGTCATTTGTGACTATTTTGGCATTAACTTCGTGACGAACCTGTGACGAAAGCGACAATGCTTTGAAGTTACATTGTGACCAATTTGTGAAATATGTGTCATCTGTGACGAAATTGTCATTACCCCTGTGATGATTCTGTGGCTATTTAGCTTCTCTTGACAATTCTCTAACAATTTAAAAGAAACAGGATCGTCTGAAATTATAATTACTGCATGTCATCTTTCTGTTAGAATTGGTTTAGAGTCCTAAAATCGTATACTCACAATTGATGAACAAATACTGTATAATATGTATAAATAGAGTATAGAGACAGTATACAGTATAGAGACTTTCTTCTAAATTAAAGTTAAAAATTCAATTTTTCTCAAATGCCTTACAACTGTAACAGATTGTATTTTTTTCGATATTTGTAGAATATTCCCTTTCAGAAATGTTTATGAATTTCCCCCTTCCACATGCTGAAAATTCCACAGCTTTAATTGTGTTCATAATTGACGCACAATGACTGTTTTCTGTTGCTGTGGTGGGCCAGGCGAAAAGAAAAAAAAAACTTTTTTATTTCTGTCATTTTGTAGTAGGTTATTGCAAACTTTTTGGTCTTTAAGTATTTTTGCACTCTCTTTAAAAGCTTAAAAGTTTTTGCTCACTTTAATATCCAAAGGTATCAGCACCTATTTAAAACTGCACAGCTTGCAAATATTTCTGACCAATAACGCTGATGTTCAAGCAGAATTATCTTTTTTGTAATTTTTCCAACTGAGTGAAAAAGTGCCCAAGTCAGGATTCGAACTAGGGACGTTTGGCGTAAGCTGCCAATGTTACTGGAATGATAGAATACATCATATTAAGCACATAAAAAAATTAAGCATAAAAAAATTATTGGCTAAAAGGAATCTTTTTTATATTTGCAATAAACTGAAAATTACTATACTTCTCATAATACTGTCAATTTTCTAACACAAAATTGTAAAGAATACGTATTTACCTTTGTAAAGAATATATTTTTGGCATCACCAGCCTTTTTAATTTTATAAAATTTAAGAAGTTGCTTTTAGCAATAACGATGTTAAACTGCTCAAATGATAAATAAAACTTTGATGCGAAAGATTAATCACCGTATCGCTGTATGTTGAGAATTCTATGAGCAATTTAAATTAACTGTTGTGTTGGAAGCAGCAAGAAATAAAATCGTCTTTTTAAACACACTGAAATTTATTAAATTTTATTGAATTGATAAAAGTTAAATTAATGACATTTATTAGTTGTATAACATGTTTTCTATATGAAATTAACTGAAATCATAATAAAAAAAGTAGCAAATATCATTTTTTTTCGCCCCTCCGGGTGGTCCCGACCCGACCCCTTGAGTGGGGGAGGTGACCGGAAGCTCGGCAGAGTTCGTTGTGTACGAATGCGAGGGGGCCGGATGGGGACGATTCGCCACCTCCTCGAGAGACTTGCGGTCGACAGGCCAAGAGTCCGGTGGCCACGGTTAACGGACGTTGTGCATGGGTGCGTTTCGCCTTTTGATCCAGCGCACCCCCGGCAGCCGGGTTCTCTGGCCAAGCCGGATAGCGACGCTCCATAGGTCGATCCCGGTGCCGGTCTAAGGGCCGGACGGTGTCGCCGGGCAAAGACTAGCTAAGGCGATAGGACCCCATCCACCAATTGACTAAGATGGAGCCTGAAGTATGAGTGAGGGTTTTGTAGTGGAAAGTCCTCGGTGCTCGCTAGTGACGACGGGGCTCGCGGGAACGCCATGCAGGGACTCCCGGAGCAACCGAAGGGCGAGGGTTACGGACAGCGCCCAGGTTACTTTATGACTTGGGTGGCTCGTCCCTCCGAGGACCTCAGCTGGAGCAGTTGGGAGCCGACCCTAAGGGTGGTAGGGTTTGGCGGTGCCCCCGTTGAGCAAGGAGCGGTCGCGTGGGGAGGCCAGTATGGTTCTGGTTGCTCCATGTCGTGCCGTGTCCCATGGGAGGGGGTCGGCCGGCAGGTCCGCCATCGAACACTATTCCCGCAGGGAAACGGGCCGGAGGCTCGCCGGTAACGCGGCGGCTCATCGTGCCTCAGGTGAACTCTTGGTCCGATCCAGGTCCTCCGTGTCTATGCGGTACCGGAGTTTTCCTCGCCTGGTGAAGAGGACCTAGAGGTGTCTCCACCTAACTTTCGAACGCACTAACATAGGTAGCGGTCGGTCACTGCACGGGGTCAGGGGCCTTCGGGCCTGGGTACCCTCAACGGCCGTGAGGTAAGGTAGTGGCGGGCGGGCTTCTGTCGGCCTCTACCGGCTTCTCTGTCCTAGGATGGGGTCGAGTCGGTGGGGGCTGGCGGGACTCCGTTCCGTTCGACCCCCTAGCGAGGCGGAGTCTATTCCGTCTAGGTGGAGCTTTCCGTGCCCGCCTGGGGTCGCTAACGGCACCTAGTCTGGGCCAACTGGTTCCCGGCGTGATCCACGAGGGGTTCCGTCGGTTGAGCCGGGTGGCTTGGGCGAAAAGCCAGGAGCTGGGTCGCTTTACGGCCGGGGGGACTTTCCCCGTCCTCCCTGGTTTTCAAGTTAGGGGCCCTTCAATAACTTTCCTATCGGCTGGCCCACAAAAATGTCTCTGCCGGAAAATGGTATCTGATCTTGGGGGCCTTCCGTAAATTAAATTCGGGTCGGGAAACCTCGGTTCAGTCCGTGGGCCCAGCGTCTTTATAGGCGTCTGGTTCCTGCGATGGCTTGCGGGGTCTACCGGCTCGAGTAACCAAGTTTAGGGACCACTTGGTTTTTCTAGCTGGGTGGTGAGGACTATCGTAGCGATTGTTCACCAACTTGGGAATAGCCGGCGTGACGTGCGCTGGGCAGTGCGTCGGCCTGACCGGAGTTTGCGTGGGGTTCTGCTCTGTTGGAGCTTGTCTGGCGGCGACCTTCGGGACGCGCCGCGGGGCTTGCTTCACGGGTGGTTCCCTGCGTAGACAAATGGGCCTGAAAAGGGCCTGGGACCGGAAGATGAACCCCTCATCTCACCTATTTCTTACTGTCATCGTCCTCTGTAATTCCATTTTGGTAATCCAAATAGCGAAAGTTCCTTAGGAGAATTACGTCCGAATGCAGTACAATGGCATTGGCCAGCTCAGATTAACCGGTCACTGCACATTGTAATTTTTTCGGAGTGATATGTTATGTAAAATATCTCTTGACCGTATTCCTGTATAACTTTTGTAAAAAAAAAATCCGTGCCAACTACACACATTCATAACACAGCTATTATTCTCCAGCTGCTGCCACAGTTCGAAAGAATAAATATAATGTGTTTCCTCTTGTTATCAACTGCAGAAAACAAAATTCGCGAGCAGATGTTTTATTTCGTTTATTTGTTATCATAGATTTATTTGTAAGTTAAATGCGTAATACTTTTATGAGAGTGTGTCTAATTAAAATGTCCAGTTTGAATATTTTTTGTTGTTGTTGTGCATTTCACTTTTGCTTTCAATCAATTTCAAAACAATTCAAGTAAAAATGGATTGTAAAGTTTCTTTTTTGTAAATTATAAAAATTGAATAGTCATAATTAGGGTATATAAAATAAAACATCATATAAATTTCTAGTCTATATGAAATCAATTTAATGGACAATAATGTAAGGTCTTTCGAAAAAAAAGTTTTGTATCACATGTAATAAATACAAAATATGGTCCTAAAAAATAAAAAAAGGTTATCGGGGAAAGCAGTTTTTTTCTTTACAATCTTTTATTTTTTTCTATATTAATTTCCTGTAGAATAAAGCAGCATGTACAATAACTTTTTTAAAGAAATTTCTGGGGAAAAAATTAAAATATGAATAAATATGTCATGCGTTTTGCATACATTTTGTATATATATTTTTTATACCCATAAAATATTTAATTTATTAAAAAAGTCAGAAACAAATAGCAATATTTATTTTTAAAGAGTCACTTAATCTAGTTAAACATTAAAAGAAAAGGAAAATATTACTGTAAGTATAAAAGTGACTTTATTTATTATAATAAAGTATATTCAAAATCAATCCGATCCAAACTCCAAAATGCATTAAGAAGCCTTTAAAGTACTGTTTAAAATATTTTCCTTCATTTTCAAAGCTTTCTTTAATTAATATTTTTCTCACACTGTGATTTTACAATATGGTGGGTTTTTCGCCACATATGTGACGTGACGTACGTTACATGCAGTGGCATAACAGTGACGTCACAAAAAATTTAAAATTGCCAGAAAAACATTTTTTACAGTAAATAACATATTTTGAAGAATTTTTGTAATTTTTTAAGTTTTCTAAGAAGTTCACAACTCAGTCACAATGTGACATCACTGAGAAGTGGCATTTTGGTCACAAATGTGATGTGACCACAGTGATTTACAATGACGCCACAATGACGGCACTGTGAACATGCATGCTATGAGGGATAATTTGCCTTTTCCTTGTTTTCCTTCTTCACCAGATCTATTCCCATCAAATACATTTGGAACATGGTTGAATATCAGCTGCAAAATAACTAATAACTGTGAACTAGTTTTGCTGTTACACTGTACCTAAACAAATTATATATCATTAGTCAAAAAAGACAATAATATTAGAATTGAAACAAAAACAAAATGTGGAGAAATACATTTTTAATTTTATAGTTATTGTTTCCTGTCAAAAATATATGATAATTTCTAATGAGTTTTAAGAAGTTTTTAGCAACAAATTACTGCTAGAGATAATTATTGTAGAAAACACATATTCATTGCTAATGGGTTTAATAATTTTTTAGCAAAAAATTACTGCTAGAAATAATTATTTTAGTGATGTAGCAAATTATCCATATAGGAGAATGCTTGTATAAACAAACGTTTGTATAGTTATTTATACTGAAATGTATAACCTTAAATTGATTCATTTACAAGTGCTCTTACTGTTCCAAAAAAAAAAAAAAAAGCTTTCAGAAAATAATTGCTCCGTTAGAAACAATTTATTTATCATGGAAGATCTCAAATGAATCAAACTTGTATTTGAAGTCATAATTTATTTCATTAACACTTCTTTCAATACTGGGTTTCATAGCTGTAACTGCGCCTTTCATTTGCATAGCTATGTAGTATATTAAATGTCTTCATTTTGCAATTTTTTGTACAATTATGGTTCACATTAGAATTGTCAATTAAAAATATACATCTGTTCACACACTTTAAACGTTTCTTTCCTGGTGTTAAACTCATTTTCACATTACTTGGCAATTTTTATTCCTTCTCTCCTAATTTAATTGCAAATTCAGTTTTTTTAGAATTTGTATTATATAGTTCTAAATCTCACATATACAGGGTGATTCCTTTAGTCCGTTTCGCCATTACTAGTGAAACGAGTTAGCTATAGCCATGAACGTAGCTTCTTGATATAGTAATAAAGCATGTGTATGTGGTACATAATGAGGTACTTGACAGCGCCCATAGTGCTAAATTTTGCCATTAGAAATTGTATCTCGTAAACTACAGAAGATGTGGCCAAAAATTCAATGAAAATGTTGGGAAATAACATCGATTTATATATATATTTTTAATTTTATTTTAACTGCAAAAATAACAGACTGTTCGTGCTTTTTTTTGCTTGCACGACGTCGCAGTTTTTATTTCATATTTGCGTACGGTTCGTATCTGTTGGATAAATTTCCATTTGCATACGATAAAAAAAATTCTAATTACGCTTTCAATTCGTGTTAGTCATATAGTCATAAACAAAACGTTTTGCAACATCTGCAAAACCTTTGCTTTGTTTTCAACTATTTATCGTATGGATGTGTATGATCTTTTCCTACTACATTGATCATGGCTCTACAACTGTGACTTTGAGCTTTTTGTCATATATCCTATAACTTTCGAGATACAATCACAGGATGAACTCCGTAATTTACTACCAGATGGTGTTTCAATGTATTTCATCGTGTAGTGCATACCAGTTTTACTATACCTAGACACCTCGTTCATGGCTGCAGCCAACTCGGTTCACCAGTTAATTGAGATGAAATGGACATAAAAAAAACACCCTGTATACTGGTTTCTTTATTATTACCATACATTGTTTAATGTGTTTAATTTTTACATGTTTATTCGATTATATATGTATGTTTGTGTGTGTGAGTATATTTGTCACACTTTAGAATTCTTTGATATGAGTTTGTCTTATAACCATCTTTAATTTTTTTTTAATTTACTGTCTTCAAGTAACCTTCCGAATATTTAGTTTAAAATAAACGGTATTAAAAACATTTTAAATTTAACTTTCAACAATTAATTAACATTTTTTTTAAATTATTATTCTTTTTTTTTAATTATTAATGTTGTTGCTTGATTGTTTGGTTTTTGGTTTTTGTGTCTTTAAATGGCTATATTTATGTCTTAGTATTGTATCTGTTCATCCTTTCTTTCGGAAAGCAGCTAGGTCTTTTACATAAATTCTATTTTAAACCTCATTAACGTATTTTCATTTAAAAGTTTTATAAGGAATTAGTTGCAATTGCACAATGAGTATACACAGGATGATACGTTAAAGGTCGCGATTACATTGGACCACACAAGAAGGTAAATAAAAAAGAGAATGTTGCAGTGATAAACTAACAGGCGGAATGGAAGGTCATTGTTTTTCACTTCCTATTTATTTTCTATCGTTTAAAATTAGAATGTCTTGCAGATGTTTAGGATTCACATGCAATCTTATTGTATTCTTTCTGCACAGTTAACAGAGAAAAGATCTATTTACTTGGATTGAATAAATAAGTAATCAAAAGATACATTAATATTAAAAAAATAGCTTTAAAACTGTTTTTACAAAATAATAAAAAAATTGAATTTCACTTTACTTTTATCTTGCATGAAGGTTTTTTATTATTCTATGCTATGGTTAGTACAAGCCTAATATACAATACATAGCCATACATGACGGTCATTCCGATTCATTCCAATACATTGATAAATAGATATGTTCTAATGAGAAGACATTTTTCATGAAATAGAAAATATATTGTTTCGCGTTTTAGAACTTTAATGCCTTTGAAGTGTTAAGAGACATATAAAATGTCTGTTTTTTCAAGCCCTCCTTAAGGCTGCTCGTCAATCAGTTTCCAAATCCCCCCTGGGTAATGTTAAGTCTATGGACATTTGATGCATTCTTATATTTAAATTATCTCCTCGGGAAATTAATATTTTTAACTTCTTTTTTCTATCTACTCTTCTTAAAGGATGTCTCTTTTTTTCTTAGTTCTCAAAATATTTCTAAAATCTATGCTTAATTTTATATGAAGTGTTAAAATTTTACTCCCAGTTTGTCCGCTTTTAACATATAAAAGGGGCCTTCCACATATGATGTCACGCTTGGAGGGGGGAAGGGGGTCGTGAAATTGTGACAGTTTGTGACAAGGGGCTGGGAGGGGTAAGAAGAAATATGACATCACACATTTTGATTAAAATAAAAGCATTAAAAATCAGCAGATTAAATTTTGAAGTTATTTTGAAATTAAAGTATTTTGTGTTTATAAAGTAGATTTTAAGCCAAATATATTACATTGCATTTCAAATTCCAAAATACGATTGTTTTCAACTGCTCTTTTGTATTAATATTTTATTGCGATTGTACATTAATGATGTTTTTGTTATAAACCTTAATCTTATTTCATACGAAATAAGTACATGAATCATTTTTATTGTTATGCTCACAAATGTCGTTAAAACACATAGTTGAAGTTTAAAAATAAAGTTTGAAATATGATCTATAACGTAGTGCTTTGTTTCTGAACTGCAAGTATATGTTTATGTAATATAGCGTGACATGTGACAAGGGGGGGGGGGATATAGTGAAGTGTGACACTTTATGACAAAGGGAGGGAGGGGTCAAAAATATTGAAAAAAGTGTGACATCATTTATGGACTGCCCCAAATATTAAATTAAACATATATTTTAGAAATATTTTGACAACTAAGAAAAAAGAGGCATCGTTTAAGAAGAGCACATGGAAAACAGAACTAAAAAATATTAATATCCTGAGGAGATATTTTAAATATAAGAATGTATCAAACGCCCACGAACTTAACATTACTGAGGGGAATTCAGAAACTGGGTGACAAGCAGCCTTAACTAGGCAATTTTTTACCAAATTTTGCAAGAATATTTAAATATTCCCACCTGTTTAAAGTTCGATTTTCAAGTGACATAATACATCTAATTTATCAGAAATTTTCTCAGAACTTCTTTTCTGATAAATCCAAACAGTTCGCAAAACCCATTTATACACCCCCCTAAGGCAATCTACTTTTATACAAAATGCTACACACTTATTCAAGTCACTGACTGTAAATATTTCTCCAACAACCCTCAAAAAGAAGGAAGAAAGTTAAAATCATTTGGTAAGCAACGTCATTCAAATGGCCCCGAAAATATTTTATCTCTCATTCAATCAAAATCCTCTTCTATTCCTCACGTAATAGTTGAAACCATGAATGGTGTTATTTGCGCATTTTTGTATCCCGAGGCTAAAAAGTAAAAGTCACGAGAAATGATTACGGACAAGCCGGATTACCGTATTTTAACCAATTGATATATTTCCATTCGAAAATATTTTTATTATTTCGAAAGTATGATATATTTCTTTAGATTATTTGCTAGAAGAATGATACATGCAGTAACATCCGGACATCCTTTCCCACGCGTTCCTGAAAGCTTTCTTCTAGTCTGAAAATGTCCAATTTTCTCTCTAACAATTTTTCACTTATAAAAATAAAATCATGCCAGTAAATTGTTTCTATTGCTAAATTTTATACAGCTTTTCAAAATTGTATGGAGTGTATTTTTTTTAATTTCTTTCTTTTTTGTGTGTGTATGTAGTGGTAGGGGGGTTGGAATAAACAAAAATATCGACTCATTTTGTGAATGATAGACTAAAGTATATAAACATTATTGCGTAAAGAATTTATTTAAAATTCTAAATAAGAACTTAAGTTATCATCAAAGGCGTAAGACATTCGTTGATTTTTAAATAAATAAATAGCTTTAAAGCTGTTTTTCTCATTTTTTTTCACATAGGATTTTCAGTATTCTATGGTTGGTTGGTTGTATTTATGTCGGCCAATTATCTGCACGTGGGATATAGGCCCTAAGGGGGGGGGAGTGCCTTCCGTGGAGGTCTTTCTAAGGGAACCTAACCCGTATTAACGCTTGGAGAACCAAGGTTCGAAGAAAACCACGAAAACTCCGAACGATTAGGCCGACGGGCGCGATTGGGATCGAACCCAGCACCTCCCGTCTACCAGCTTCGAGAGCAGAACCTCTCGGCCACCAGTATTCTATGACTCATAAAAAGCTAAAATTAGATCTCGTGATGAAGAGTTATAATTCACCATCCACTTACAATGTGAATTTAGACTTTAAAATAAAATAAATCTTTTTTTTAAGATAAATTTTTAAAAGCACAAAAAGATTCTTTTTTTATTATTATTAATAATGTTTAAGAATAAAATTTACAAAAATTATTTTCTCTGGTCCTACAAATAAAATGTAATGCATTCCAAAATTCATAAATTTAAGATCATTACTTTTTAAAACACAAAGCATATGGTATCAATAAACATACTTCTGAAAAAGGCAGCTTAAAGAAAATTTTAGCCTGAAAATAATAAGTATATTCTTAGCTTTTAATAATAACTTTAGTTCTATCAAGACTTCTTTGAAGGGGGTTTTCTACATTGCAGGTCTCCCAAATGGTCCGCCATCTGAATACCAATATTATTTTAGAATAATTTTCTTTTCAGATTTGTCTTACAAACCGCCCCGGAATCACCTCTGAAAGTTAATTCTAGCGCAAACTTAGCATAAAATTTTCTGTTAAAATTTATTGTTATTCAGTTGGCGGACCATTAGGGAGCCTTGACATTGCCGATTTCCAAATATCAATTTTTTTCTTATTTATTTATTTATTTAAAATTGGTTCGTTTTTCGGAGGAAAGGGTCTTTCTGCCTTCCAAAAATTCGGCAGAGTGTTTTCTAGTAAAAAAATAAAAATAAAACTTTAAACAAGTTTTTCTTCAAACAATATTTTTTTTATCTTATCTCACTGTTTCCGAAAATCATATTCGGCCGATCTGAACGAAATTTTTAGTCATTGTTCTATATTCATGTGACTATTGTTAGAACCGACAATCTGTAACACTAATAAAAAAAGCTAAAATCGTTAACAATGATTTTACGCACAAATAACGTACAGAACGACAAAAAATTCCCATACGATCGTTTCGAGGATTCTTGGATCCCTTTCCTCAATGAGGAAAAAATCAAAATGGGTTCGAAGAACCCCTCGGCTATAGCCCCGAGTACTGACTTATGGACTCATTGAAAAAGCGGAAATAAGAGTTTATATATCTCAAAGAAATGACGTAATGGAACAGAACTAGCTGAAAAAGTGCCTTTTCAATCAGTCCATAAGCCAGTACTCGGGGCTATAACCGAGGGGTTCTTCGAACCCATTTTGATGTTTTTTTTGTTGTTTTTTTCCCCACTGAGGAAGGGATCCAGGAATCCTCGAAACAATCGTATGGAATTTTTTTGTCGTTCTGTACGTTGTTTGTGCGTAAAATCGTTGTTAAAGATTTTAGCTTTTTTATTACAATTCGCACAAAGTTTAATCTGTGCTTTTAATCTGTAATACTTTTGGATAGAATCTATTTTTTATGTTCCCTTAAAGATTATATATATATATATATATATAATATCGATTATTTCTACTTATTTTTTCAGATAAACGTCATTTTGACCAAAAATCACAAAATTATTATTTTTGTCGGCTACATTCATACTGTAAGCCAACAGATAAAACTTTTCATAAAATCTGTTTTTCGATTTACAGATCTGTTCGAAAGCGTGGGACATTACAACAGTGTGTGTTGGGGCAGACTCAAATTTGTAATAACAAAAAATGTTTTTTCCCTCTAAAAAAATCAAAAAGGCAATCTAAAGTACAACTAATGGTAAAACAAAATTAAATATAGTCATATTTTTTTATATATATTGAAACAAAATTTCCCCCCAAAGTGCCTAAATATAAGCAATAGAATGCAGAAAACTTCCTTAAAAGATTTTTTTAATCATCTTTTTAATCATTTTCATTTACCGTAAGTGTTTAAGATAATTTTCGTATTGAGGAAATTTTTTAGATGTATTTTTTCTGGCACAAAAATAAAATCTTACAATTTACAGAATATGAACTTAGCGTTTTATGTTTACTTAAAAGATGAGAGATAATAATACTACAGATGGTACAAGTTTAAAGTATAGATTTTATTTAAATTTCCTAGTACTTTCGATCTGCAAAACCCTCAGCTATTGTCAGGGAATATTTTCATTATTTGCCCTTTTTTTTTTAAATACGTCACTTCGTTTGAAATGGGAGAGTCTATAATTCTTAGAGTAGCTGGAAGTAGAAGTAGTAGTACTCTGGATTAAACTTTTGGAGAGGAAAAAACAAAAGTTTCATCCAACCTCTACAAAAGTTTATCCAGAGTACTGCTATTACTGCCTCTAGTTACCCTAAGAATTATAGACATTCCCATTTCAAACGAAGTGAGGTGTTTGAAATGAATAGAACGGCAATTAATGAAAATATTCCCTGACGATGGCTGCGGATTTTTCAGACCGAAAGTGCTAGGAAATTGAAATAAAATGTATATTTTAAACTTGTAACATCTGTAGTATAATTAACTGTCACCTTTAAAGTAAACGTAAAACGTTTTAAAGTTCATATTGTGTAATTTGTGACTGAATCAAGGTGGAATATTGCATTTCGTCTTATGGTTTTATTTAATAAAATCTTAATTTACTTTTTATTAATGTAATGTTATTTCCTCATTCCTCTATATTTTTTGTTGCCAATATTTTTGAGTTATCGAACCTTTGAGAATTATGCTAGTTAACTATTCAATAAGAAATTGTATCTTTATTCTTAGTTGGTGACTGATGGTACAGTTCAGTTGTTTCTTGAACGGACTTCTACTAAAATTTCATCCTCCTTCGGGCATGCAGTTTTGTCCCAATTCACAAACCCCAATCCGTTTGAATGGTCATGGTGCATGAGGATGTTATTCGCTTGCTCTTCCAGAGGAAATTAGTCATCCTGCAAAAGAGTAAAAAAGTTTCTGAACATTTTAAATACACGAAATGTGCTTTAGATAAAACCTACACGGTGAGTCAAAAGAGGACGTTACAATAAAATAAATTTGTATTGGAAACCAGGCTCGTAATCCATTTATTTACTCAAAAATGCAGAATGACTCACTCAGGTGCAAAAAATAACTACTGTTCATAATTTTAACAAAAATAAAAGTATTTTATCGAAATTTTCTACAGACTTACCTTACATTGTGCAAAATGCAACAACGGCAGACGAACAATTCTGGAATGTACATTATTTTGTTAATGAGACCGTAAGTTGTGTTAATTACATTTAGAAATATCGAGCGCCAATTTCAGTGATATTTGTATGTAAATGGTGATCAGTTTTTCCACTTCTCGTGATATTGCCACATTTCACACAGAAAAAGGTAAGTTTGTTGCAGATTTCACTAAAATGTCTTCATTATTGTTAAAATTATGAACAAAAATCCGGATTTGCATTGAAGTAAAACTGTATTTTTGACTGAAGAAATGGATTAAGACACTGGTTTTCTATACAAAAACGGCTTATTCTAGTGTACCCTATTATTTATTAAAGTTTCCTAGGGACATTTGACCAGCCCTGTATATTTATTAGAAATGATTGTATTTAACTTAAAAACAAATATTTTGTGTGCCACAATGTCATAAAAAGACAAATGTTTCTAAATGTAGTAAAAGATAATATAACCGCGGATAAAAATATACAATAACCTCTTCCGACTTGCCCACGATTTCAATAAACATTCTTTATCTTTAGAAATTCTCGGAAACTAATATATTTTCGAGATTTAAAGAAGCATTTATAAAAACAAAATTTTCTGTTGCTGCCACTGATTTTCGGAAACATTTCAGACTAGTTTTTCTAGTGTAGTAATCAGTTTTCTTAACCCGGAATATAGGGTTTTTTATGTTATAAATTTTCAAGTAAGCATTTTCATTTCAACAAACATGTTTTACAGTTAAACATCATAAATGAACAGCATTAACGCTCACATTAAAATTAATACTATTTTTTTACTCTTGTTATAAATTCAAATATGCAGCTGAAAATGTTTAATTCAGAATTGATAGCAACCTAAAAACCGATATTCCTCTTTGATAAAACTGATTAATACACTGCAAAAGCTAGTCTGAAACGTTTAAGAATATCAGTGGCAGCAAAAGAAACTTTGTTTTTATAAATGCTTTTTTTAATCAAAAAAAAATTTTTTTTGGTTCCTGTGCTTTTTAAAGATAAAGTAATGCTTTTCGGAATCGTGGGTAACTCGAAAGATGTTATTATATACTTTCGTTTGTAGTTATATTTTCGTACTTTAAATATAGCATTTGTATTTTTGTACATTGCAGTCAAAAATCGTTACATTGCAAACACAAAAGAATTATTCTCGTTTTACTTTCACTGGAGTAAATGTGTATTTTTAAAATGTATGTCATCCTTCAATGAAAAAAAATCTAAAAACGTTCCTGGAAAGTAATGGATTGCTGGTTGCCCCAAAATAATTTCCTGAAAACTTCTGGTTTTTCTATTATGAAACATTCCCGATTAAATTTCATAATAATCGTATGCGAATGGAAGCTACTAAAGTTTCCGATATTATGCAGAAACGTCCCTTGAAACTTTTTGGGCAACTAGCTGTCCATTATTTCCCAGAGACATTCCTGGATATTTTTACAGTGTTAAAAAAGAATTTTTTAATGTGTATTTCTATTCCCTACTTGAAATTGCTTGATTTAACTCAAAATAGATTTTACGTGAAATTGAAATAGTTGAAAAACATTGAAATATAAATATTGAAGTTTTATTTATTTGTTTATTTATTTACTTATTTATTTTATCTTGAAAATTTACATCTTTCTTAAATTTCATCTTTCTTCATTTTCGGAAATTAAAAGATAAATATTATATTAAATATTATAGTTCTCTTTACTCAATTTCCAGATCCATAATTTCGGATAAAATATGTGCAATTACAATAATCCAAATAGTAATTCATGTTCAACAAGTGATACAACTTGTTGAAAATTAAATAAATTCAAAACATTTTTTTTTCTATTTTGCTTCTTGACTTACATAATGTAGGGTACAACGTATATCCTCAATGATGGCAAATACTTTTTGTAAGCAAAAGCAATCATTTACGTTTTTTATTTTAGTTACTCTAATTTCTAGCATGAAGAATTTTTTACCATCAAAATGCGCAGGTATTCTTTAATTTTATGACAGAGAGTTTCATTTTTTAAATTTCATCTCTGAAATATGTAGCTTTCATCTATTGAAATCCATTATATTTTGCTACATCGCCAGGTTTCTGAAAGCAGTTAAATTTTAGCTTATTTTTTCTTGTGTTGGTTATTCTTTTTGGTGTTCTCATTATTAGTAATAGACAAAATGGTTGGTTAGAGAACCAATTAACACGTTCACGCCGGCGCGGTGGGTCACACTCGACTGTCTCAGAGTTGTCAAGTCTCCGGCTTTTTGCACACCACTGTTATTTTAGAGAAAATGTTGTTCCTTTAAATCGCCCAATTGTTCTAATTAAATAAAACAACATTTTCTGTATTAAAATACTGGTATCCAAAAAGCCGGAGGCTGGCAGCTCTGAGACTGTCGAGTGTGACCCACCGCGCCGGCGTGAACGTGTTAATAACTTTATAAGGATCACCTCAACACATCTGCCAGATCTCTGAATACTTTTTTTTTTCAATATTCGCTGAATTCTGTGATTATTTAAAATAATATTTCTTTGCGTAAAAGTGTTATTGAAAAAATTCCTGCCGGCTCGGCCTACAGGCACAGGTAGATTTCGAAGTTAAGCACTAATTTCACCAACAAAAACTAAATCAAGATTAGACATAAACCCAGTTTAACAATTTTATCAGGCCCTTTTGACGAATTTTTAATTTCATTTTTCTGTAAGAGCTGATTTGATCACAATCATGTTAATACGATAATTTTTTTTCAACCTCTTTTACTTTTTTTTGTCATGTAACAGTTGGTCCTATCAAAAACTTGTCAGTATAAAAGTTGTAGATAATATTAAGAAGATTTATAATACATTTTATCGGATTTGATATCTTGTGAATTGACGAAATTAGGAATTTTTTTTCTTTTTCACCCTCCCCCTCCTTTTTTTGTTGTTTTTAATTTTTTATTTATTTATTTATTTATTTATTTATTTTGCTGTAAGAGTTGGTACTATCAAAACTTGTCAATATAAAAGTTGTAGATAAGATTAAGAAGATTTATAATAAATTTAAGTGGATTTGATATCTTGTGAATCTACGATGTTATGAATTTTTTTCTTCTTAAAACTCTATTTTTTTTCGCCCCTTGAGCCCATTTTTAATAATATCAAAAATCTGTTATACATAAATTTTTGTACCCTTTCCTAGAAGTAATAATAACTATAAACTTATCTTATATGTATTATAATTAATACGTTATGGGTTTTTTTCTGTTTTCACAAAAACCCTCCCTACTCCCACCCCCTTCGTCAGATTTTGCCCATTAACGAACTTGACCGAGATTTCCAGCCGCTTGATTTTATGTATCAGTTTGGAAGAGATTTGTGCAGAATTATAAAAGTTATTTTGCCCATAAAAAAAAGTGATATATATAGATACATAAAGTTTTGAATTGTTGGTGGTTTTGGGTTCTAGGGGTCATGATCGGCGTAGATCTGCAAAAAATTTTCAGAAATTCCAACATAGGGAGAATCTAATAGGAAGTATTTCTTACGATATCTACCTAAAATCAGGAGATCATTAGTTTATCTTACTTTTTAGCTGCAAGCCTGCATACGGCATTCGTTCAAATGAATAATATAGTTTGTTATAATAAGCTTATTTGGTAAGATATGTTTGAAAACTTTATTGAATATTATTAATGACAAATTTATAAGAATCGTGAACGGTGAAATAAGGAATAATGTTCGCTTAATTACATTTATTCGCAGGAAAGAATATTAAAATTCAGTTTTAATAGAGAAATATATTTTCGGTTAATGATGAGTAAAATGTTGTAAGTGAATTTTTAAATCTAGTTATACAATTCTCAGCTTTCTGTAGTTTATATCTCAAAAATAAAATGTAAGACATTTACGGCAATTTAGTAATACTTTTATTATCGGTAAGAAATTTATTTTTAAGTACATGTTTTCCTGAATAAAAATTTACTTTTTAGTGCTATTTTCTTTTTATTTAATATAACGTATTTCTTTTGTAGATTAATACAAATAGTACGTTCATCTAGGACTAAAAGGTAAAACAAAATGTTAATTATTTGAACTTAAACTATGTGCAAAATTACTTAAAAGATGACACAGTATTTAAAAATGTTAAATTATTTTAATACCTTAAGAAATTTCAACTATAAAAAAACATAGTCTTCTTCAGAGGAATATAAGAAATACAACAGATATTGACGCCTAATTTTCAAAATCCACGTAGATGATGGCGAAAGGAGTGAAAGTGGAAGTTAATTTATAGATCCGGAAACATTGGGAAAATAAAACATGGATATAGGGAAGTGGAATATTACTCGTTTTATTTTTCTTTAAGCAAACTGAGCCAAATTCTGGGTATGTTGTAGGATAAAACGTCGTTACAAACAGTATTTTCTTTAGTAATAATTTCTATTGATTCGCGGATAATTAAGTCATGATAATTCTTTGAGGGATATATAATTTTTGCGTCTTCGAAATTAACTTGTATAATCTGCTTCTGGTTAAGTCTTGACAGGGCTGTTGTAGGTCGGTTATACTTTAAATCTCTCAAATGTTCTTTAATACGAACTTTAAGTTTACGCGAAGTCATGCCTATGTATTCGAGATAAATATCTTCTGTTTTCAGGGGAATTACATATACCCCGGAAACTTCATCTTCGGGATCGGGTCCACTTTGGCACTAATCAGATCTTTCAGTTTTGCAGGAGGAGTGGCGACCAAGTTTACGCCAAAGCGAAAAAGTGCATGTCTGAGTTTTTCGATTTTCATATGGTTCTTCTGCGAGTTGATTAGCTTATCAATAATGCGTATTGAGAAACCATTCTCAACTGCAATGTTTCTAATGGTATTTAATTTATTTTCAAGGTGATTAATAGAGCAAACACTAAACGCTCGTCTTATATAAAAGTTGAACGGAGCAAGTTTGTAGTTAAAAGGTGATGTACTTTCAAAAAGAATGGTGCTGTTAGACTTGTTTACTTTCCTGTAGACTGTGCGCTCAATTGTTAAGTTGGATAAATTTTTAATTAGCATTACGTCAAGAAATGGCAGCTGGTTATTATTTTTTATTTCGATAGTAAGTTTTATGTTAGGGTCCATATTATTTATTCTGTTAAGAAATGCATATAGTTCAGATAAACCGTGATCCCATACTATGAAAATGTTGCCCACATAATGATACCATACTGACAGAGTTAAAACGCTGTCTGTTAAAATTCTTTCTTCAAATGGACGTAATTTGAATTCGGCTAAAATACTTGAGATGGGGGAACCCATTGGTGCTCCTTTAGTCTGCTTATAAATCTTATTAAACATGAAAATATTATTTCCAGTTACTAGGTTAAGTCCAGATTTTACGGCGGTCTTCATTTCTGAGTTTAATGATGGCTCGTTATCAATAAAGTTATTAATGAGTAATTTTACTTCGTCAACGTCGATTGATGGGAAAAGTGAAATTATGTCAAAACTTGCTAAAACACTCTCTTTATTGAGCTTCAAATCCTTAATCCGGTTAAGTTATTGGTCGCCTTAATTGGTCGACACTCCTCCTGCAAAACTGAAAGATCTGATTAGTGCCAAAGTGGACCCGATCCCGAAGGATGAAGTTTCCGGGGTATATGTAATTCCATTGAAAACAGAAGATATTTATCTCGAATACATAGGCATGACTTCGCGTAAACTTAAAGTTCGTATTAAAGAACATTTGAGAGATTTAAAGTATAACCGACCTACAACAGCCCTGTCAAGACTTAACCAGAAGCAGAATATACAAGTTAATTTCGAAGACGCAAAAATTATATATCCCTCAAAGAATTATCATTACTTAATAATCCGCGAATCAATAGAAATTATTACTAAAGAAAATATGGTTTGTAACGACGTTTTATCTTACAACATACCCAGAATTTGGCTCAGTTTGCTTAAAGAAAAATAAAACGAGTAATTTTCCACTTCCCTATATCCATGTTTTATTTTCCCAATGTTTCCGGATCTATAAATTAACTTCCACTTTCACTCCTTTCGTCATCATCTACGTGGATTTTGAAAATTAGGCGTCAATATCTGTTGTATTTCTTATATTCCTCTGAAGAAGACTATGTTTTTTATAGTTGAAAGTTCTAAGGTAGTAAAATAATTTAACATTTTTAAATACTGTGTCATCTTTTAAGTAATTTTGCACATAGTGTAAGTTTTAGTTTAACCTTTAAAGATGAATTAAGCATTTCTATTTATTTCTATTTATTTAGTTAATTATTTGATTTCAAAATTCCACTTTTAGTCACCTGGAATACGTTTTGTATTCTTAGTAAATATATTTCTGTTAATTACATGGTGCAACCACAATATATTTTTAAAATAATGTGCGTTTGTTTCAGTATGCATAGCTGTCAATCTTCATGGGTTTTTAGTCAAAGCAAATATAAACATACTAAATTCAACAACAAAAATAAATAAATAAATAAAAAATTAATGTAGTTTCTAATTGATATTTATTTGATCTTATTTATTAAATAAAAAATTAGTCTAGTTTCTATTTGATGTTTATTTGATTCCATTTATTAACCCCTTAATTCTCGCTCCCGTCAATATCATGGACTGGGGTGTCGTTCGTTATTTCTCGTGCCCGTCATATTTCCGGGCTGGAGATTTAATTGCTGGAAAAAACTTCGAAACCAGAAAAATTTAAAAGTCATTTCCGTGTGAAGTCTTTGAATATTAACGTTTGGATTTGGTTATTGGCGCTGATTGTGATGTTGGACTTTGTATTGCATGTTTCAAAATATATCACACTGAAAAAATTTATTAATAATCAAAATTTAATGTATATATATTATTTCAAATATTATTTGTAAAAATTTGTGTGATGATGATAAATAAAGATCTACGATGTGAAAAATAAAGGTCTTATTCGCATTAATTTGTATGGTGTAAAACAAACATTAAGGCACAGAATTCTCCCATGATGGCTTTTCTACAAATCTGAATTTGTTCTATAACATCTTTTTTTTTTTCGCCTGAAAAAAAAAAAAAAACTAATTGCATTTTTTATTTAGAAGCCTTATAATTATTCAATTTCTGTAATAAGAAATAGATACTTTTTTCATGGTTTTTCCAAATATTAAGCGACCGTTAAGGGGTTAAATAAAAAATTTTACAAACATTTTTAATTCAAATTTGAACCAGAAATTAAAATTTCTGGTTAAAATTACGTTTATTTGACTTAAAAAATAAATAAATAAACCCGAAATGTTGATATGTGTGTATAGACGAGACGTGAGTATAAGACATTGATGAACATGAAAAAGTAGGTAAATTGTAGAAAAAAAGCCTTATTTTTAAAAAGGGAAATGCAAAATAAGAAAAGCTTTTTATCCACAATTTTATGGTAATTTTATTATAAAACAAAGGTTCTGCGTGAAGTAAGATTTTAAAATTTTGAGGAGAAAAGAGATCATATTACTTTAAAGTGCATGCACGATAAGAGGTGCACGACTTTCGGAAGCAGATACATCCAAATCATAAATAAAATTTTCCACTTTTAAAGTAGTCAGGCTGTGTTACGAGTAATATTAAGCAGGTTATGCCATACAAATACATTTTTAGAATTTTAATTTGGTTACATTTCCAGAATACATATAGCTTTCATACTGGATCATGACCGAAGTTCCTCATATTAAGCAAATGGCCGATAGAAGAAGAGAAACAAAACTACTTGCAATAGCAATAACCTCTTGATTATAATCATACATTATTTTCTTATAGGCCTCCCCATAGGTTCCCATGGCTGGGCAGCCGGCCGTAAAAGGAGTGATGCTTCACTGCGTAAACCAGGGAGCAGAATTCCCAACTGCGCACGTGCGCGTTATAGCAACTGAACGCTAATGTGCATCGTCCCTCAATCATCCGGTTTGTACGGGAAGACATCAACGCATCAACCAGCAAAAGTATGCCAAAATGAACTCCGGAGATACTCACACTTATCAAAGAAGACTCAACAGGACGTTCCCTTTCATAAGCGAATTCATAGAATTCATAAATAGATTGTATTTTACAAGCTTTCAGAGTGCCAAAATCTCACTCACAATCTAGAAAACGACCGGCTGTTTTAAAAGTAATTCAAGATTTCATAGGTCTATGACCGTGTAACGCTAGCCCACTCACTATATTTACTGCTTGTCAGTTAATCGCAAAAGCGTATTCTTGACAGAAAACAGGATTATAATAATTTAAACAGACAAAAACATGATCATTGAGACGAGATGACTTAATATAGTAGCTTTCATCTTTCATTTTCAGTCAATTTATTGGTGCTCAGAAAATGAAAAGAAAATGGGGATTTTGTTTTATTCATAAAATCCGATGATTTTCTGAACAGGGCAAATGCAGCAAAAAATACAAGAAATTGATCACGAAAAATGTTTTTTGTAAGTAAGCATTTTACATTCCTTTTCAAAAGGAAAAGAAGTGTATTATTAGCATATTCAAGGTTCGGACAGTTCTGACATAATCTTAGAATAGAAATTTTCGCCTTATTTAACCGCAGAAAATTATTACAAATACGGTGATTAATTGCATGAAAATTTTTAATTTAAAAGAAAAATACTAAGCAAAGATTTTTGCTCTAAAATAGTCGTGTCATACCCCTTGGAAATTCTAATTAGTGTACGCATCTTGATATTGTATGAGTAATTCCCCTATACTAATTTCGTCGTTGATCGTTGATTTTTTTTTGTCATTGGGGGGGGGGGGGGGGACCCTTTAACCCTTGGGGACGAGCGACCGGTATTCGTGCCGCGTAAGGTGCTCAGAATCGGGGATTATTCTCACCAGTAAATTTTTATTGTACATTTTGCCTAATTTAATCCGAGCATTTTCCCGATTCAATTAGGCAAAAATTTCTGTTTTAAAAAACCAGTGATTAAAGATTAAAAATTTTGTAAAAGACGCTCGTCCCGAAGGTGTTAAAACAGCAAAAAAAGTGCCTTTTAGAAACTTAACGGATCAATTATGACCATTGGTAAAAATTGTATATTTTCGAATAGTTTTATCACCTCTTAAATTTTTCCAAATTTCTTATACACACGCACTAATATACAGTGTGTTCACGTATAACCTGACCAACCTTTATTTTCGCAACCGTTGGTCCTAGATGCATATTTCCAATTACAAAAATGGTCAAAATTAGGTGCAGGGTTAAGATAAAAAAAAGTTTGAAGCAAAAAAACAATTTAGTAAACAATTACAGAATCTAAATTTTAATACGGTCCCTCGGTCCTGTAAGTTATATTTAGCAAAATTTCCCTGTTACACTGACAAGTAAGGCAAAAAAAGTCCCGTTATTCTACGCTTAAAATTGACCGCGTAATAGCTGTTTAAAGTTGGAGTATATTTTTTGCTGCATATTAGGGGTCATTCACAAATTTAGTAGAAATATAATTTCGTCAGATATATTAAAGAAATGGTTGAGAGTAAAATTAGCAATGCAATATAAATTTGAAATTTTTAATCATTCTGACATATTACAGCAAAATGTACAATTTGTACTGAACATTATAAGAAGATAAAAATAACAGATTTTTTGTTAACCCGGAAGAACTCGCTGCATGAGATTTTCTCTCACAGTCGTACTTTTTTAAGACTCTTATTTAAATCATTTTTCATTTTAATTAGAATTTCAAAATGTTTTTCAATTATTTTACCTAATTTGTGAATAAAAGTACTAAGCCAACCAAAAAAAGTTGATATTATATATGAATGTAAAGTAAAAGAAAAGCAATTGGGCATTCTCAATAGCGAGTTCACCCGGGTTAAATAAAAGGATGAAAAACAACAGCCTCAATTCTTTACAAAATGCTGTTAGATTACACTGTCTTTAAAATTTTGGGTTGTGGCATGTTTTTTAGCTTTTAAAAATTGATTCTTATGTATTTTTTAGCACTGAATCCGAAAATGACCTTCATTTTAAACCATACCGTCAGGAATTTTCTCAAATCGCAGATTTCAAAGTTAAAAAGCTAAAAGTTAAAATTGATCCCCCCCTCCCCTCCCTCCCTCCCAACCTCATTGGACTCCCGAGCTGTTTAGCTGTAAGAAACCCAGTATAAGCTAAAAAATCTAATAAATTTTTGAATTAAATAAAATTAAACTGAATAAAAAAGTCTTACATCTATTTTATAGTATCAGATTTTTCGCTAATTTTTAACCTTGAAATTTACGATTTGCGAAAAATCTTGACATGATGGTTAAAAGTGATGGTAATTTCTTGATTCAGCGTTAAAAAATACATAAAATGTAATTATAAAAGTTAAAAACATAACCATGGCAGGTTTACGTTATCTAATCTAAAACTCTTTCTTAAACTTTTTGACGGTAATCTATCCGAATTTGTTTGTATCATCCTCTAATATAAGTATGTACAAGATGGTAAGAGTCGAAAATCATAATAATATTGCATTGTCATCGGATTTAAGTCAGTATGTTAAATTTAACTTCGATCGGACATTTGAATGTAAGTTAAAATTAGAGTACAAATTTTAAAATGGAAAGAACATCATTTCAAGTTAAATAAACCTTATGAAAATAACATAATTTTAGTTAAAAGAAATCATAGTCTCAAATCCTTACAAAATAAAACATATGTTAAAATACAATTATTTTAACTAATCTGAAACTTAACTAATAAATGTTAATCGTAATATTTGTACGATTTCTTTGAAAGCGCAGATACCTTGAAATAAGTTTAAGTACTTTATACACGACCCCTGAAAGAATGGTCAAAATCATCTGTTTTGATATGCAAAAAAGTGGTATAAGTCATGCATTTCAAAGTTTCATAACTCCGTCAATTTTAATGTTAGATTAATGGGACTTTTTTTGTCTTACTTGTTAGTGTCACAGTAAATTTTTAGTAAATATCACTTATAGGACTGGAGGACCGTATAAAAATTTAAATTTCGTAATTTTTTAATAAATGCTTTTCTTGACCCAAATCGCTTTAAAAATAATTATTTACCTTATTAAAACCATTTTTGTAATTGGAAGTATGCATCTAGGACCACCGGTTGCGAAAATAAAGGTCGGTCAGGTTATACGTGGACACACAGTATATATCAATCAGGTTTTGTTTTTCTGGTGAGTTGTGTATCTTAGTTTTTTAAGTTTTATTCATTTCATTTATAAATTAATTTCATTTATAAATTAATTTCATTTCTTTGTTTTTTTTTGTGTGTGTGTGTGTGTGTGTGTGTGTGTGTCTTGCGTATAACAGTTTTTTTCTTTTCTTTTCTTTTTTTTTTTTCTTTGAATATCATCGGGGTTTTTTTTTCAATTGTCTGGGTTTTTGATATGTTATAACGATCTAAATATTGTCATTTTAGGCATATTGCCGACAATTTCCTACGAAATAACATATCTCTAGTATGAATTAAGCTTGCATAGCTCCTCCGACGAATGTGTAAAGCTATTCATAATTTCATGGTTTTTCTATTTCTGTTTTTCCTATTATCTTTCCAATTTTATTTTTATATTTGTGATTTCATTTTTATTATATATATATATGTATATATATAAATATATATATATATAAGCGTGTATTTACCGGGTGTCCCAAAAAAGACTGATGGATTTTAAAATTCAATAATTTAGAAACGATGACAGATATTTAAAAAATTCTTGCAGGAGGGTTATGTATGATGTCGGGAGTTTTTTTTACTGTGATTCTTGATTTTAGTTCGAATTTCAAAAATAGATGGCGCTGACAGCGATTGAGACTCAGTTGAGGCCGAAACTGACGTCATTCAACACTGATGCGAAGGAAGGAGATTAAGGCTATGGAGTGGGTCTCATTCGCCAGTATAATCTTGCTCTTAGGCCCCGATTCTGAACTCATTCGATATGATTTCAATGGAGTGCGTTGTTGTCATGGAAACAATAAATTCTTCGATAGTGGAATACAGCGTTAAAAACTGGGCATGAATTTAAGAAGTAGTATTCGAGTTTGCAGGCGATTTGACATTGATGAAGTTTTATTTTCCCGGATTAAATTACTTTTTATGATCTGATTTAATGAATATTTTATGCATCGTATTTTAAAACTAGGTGAAAAGATTTAGTATTTTTTGTTGTTAAAAATTTCATAACTTTTGTTACATTCTAATAAATTTTAGATCTTTTAAGGGTCTCAGGACTCTTAAAATTGGAGAAAAAAAAAAAAAGATCATTTTCAACATTTAATGATCATTTTCAACATTTAATATTTTGAAATGCGTATGATTTAAAAACACAATTTTAATTAGGATGAAAGATATAAGTATGTTCTTTCCTTTCATGTATTTAAAATAAAATTCAAGTTGCAGAATTAGTATTTATAGGGGTCTCCAAACTGTCAGATATTTGTCGAGCAGAAAATTGGTATGACAATTTACGCGCAGGATTACACAATAAATTTTGTCACTAGAATTACTTTTTTGTGCCTAATTATACTTTAGGTTACAATATGTACCCTGAACCTGAATAAATTTGTATTTAAAGCATTTTTATATTTCTAATACAAAGTTGTATTTTGCTAATACAAAATTTTGAAAATTTCAACACTTTAATCACCTACAAAAAACATTTTATCAATAAAAAGGAAATTTTAGGTTCAGTTTATACAGACTAACATGAAACACATTTTTTTTTAATTTCATGAAAAAATTTTCATAAGTTTTTGAGATATGCTGCTCGTTACGCCCAAAAATGCCATTTGGCGAAAAATGACTTCAAAACTTCGGAAATGCCACTTCAGCTATTGCGTGGGTATAATTCTAAAAAACAGAACTTCCGTTCTAATCGGAATTTCAAAGAATTAATTATATCAAAATGTTCAGAAAAGACTGTAGTTAACATCTATTAGTTTAACATCTAATAAAAATAAAATTTCGAAAATATGGAGCTTTAACAGTCCAGAGACCCCTTAAGGAAGTTCGTCAGTAGGTTTTTATGAATGCTGGATAATAATCGGGAAAATGGTTAATAGTATATTGTGTTCAAAATAATTACTTAAAAACAAATATTAGAAGTTACCTTGTTTAACCCTTCCTTTTAAATAGGGGTATTATATCGTTACATTAAAATTAAAAAAATAAAATAAATGCTGTTTAATTAAAATTTTGCTTGACAGTTTGATATTAAAATATTGTACTACATGCAGCTTCATCTTGATGCTTGATAAAATAAAACTAGTAAATATTTTTTATCTACATCCGTTTTAAATTGTAAAAATGTGTTAAAAGAATTCTTGGAGTTTGAATTTTTACGCTTTGGCAACTCTTTCTACATGCAAACGCTAATATGCATATATTTTTAATAATAAAGATATCATTGACATCTAATGCGATAAACTAAGTCCAAATTAAGTTTGACAAGGGTCTAAAACTTAGTAGTACTTAAATTATTGAAGGCCACAAACAAATTTTTATTGAAATTTTTATCTTGAGATAAATTAAAACCGTATTTCTATTAGCATATTTGTTGGAATGCAATTGTAATGTTAAAGCTCTTTAGTTTATATATATATTTAAAAAATTCATGAATCGTAATAATCAGGGCTCGGCAAAGGCGATCGCCACTTGCAACCAATATTTTTTACTCGACGACCAATATTTTTAATCTGGCGGTTTTTGTAGTGTTAACGAAAGAACAAAGTGTAAACGGCATTTTCCATATCACGCACAGAAAACGACATTATCTGCTGCTCTAGCCAGTTAGCATGTCATATCATGTGATTAGAATGTGGGGAGAGGGTGGGTCGTTCTTACGGGTTGATACAACAATCAAAGGATTGATTTAATCCTGTCTTCCCGCTAGAGCCAAACATCATTAATCTCAATATAAATGAGACAGCCACGAAACGCCTCTTCTGCAGTTGAGACTGAAAGTAAACTCCTCTTCTTCCGTTTTTCATAAAAGCAAAATCAACGCCATTTTGTTCCGTTTTCTTTTTATCAGCGGAAATGCATCGTTTCAGGATAACCGATTACTTCTTTGGAAAGCACGCGATACGGTCTTCGTTTTTACTTTATTTACTAAATGAACAACCCCTTAAGAAAGACTGCCTTGGGAACATGTGGTTTCAAGAAACCAGATGCTTAATCACCTCTGTACTTTTGAGTACTTACTTAGTTTTAGAATGTTTAACAAATATTTCTACAATAACGCGAAACTTTCTGGTTTTTGAGCTTAAGATTTAACAGTTGTTTGTAATATTTGAAACACTTCTATGCTAATTAATAAAACAAGACTTACAAATAGCACAATTTTATCTTTAAACACATATAATTTATACATATTTTAGCTATAATAGGAACTCATTATAGTAATATTACATCATTATAAAACCATATAAAAATTCTATTTTTTATTTAAAAAAAAATAACTTTTATAGAAAATTTTAAGAATTTACAATTTATACTTTTATATAATGTACTCAGATAGATCAAATCGATTTCCTGTAACTCGGAATGGTATGTTGTTTCAATTAAAACATAAAGAATATTCTTTATTTTTACTATCCAGTCATATTTTTCCAAGGACTTTGTAAGTAAAAATTTCACTCGCAGTGACATGAAATGCAGCGAATGAAAAAACCTGAAATGCAGCATATATATTGCGCATTTTATCAATTAACGTTACAATGCTTCTTTAAATACGTCATACAATAGTACAGAAAGAAAAATACTTTAAATTATATAGCGTAGTTATTTGCAGTTATTTCAAACTTAAACTAAAAAGGATATTTATATAGAATTTAAAAATGAAACAGTGGTGGGAAACTATTTCATATACTGAATTATTATTCTGCAATATTTTGAATCAAATTTATTTAAGGCTGTTTTTGAAAATAATAATAATAATAATAATACTGCTGAATAGTGTGAAACTTCTTCCCACATTAACAAAGCCATTTTTATATGTGCATGAAGTTTATAGACATTGTTGGTAATAGTATTTGAGCTCTTTAGTATTGAATAGCATTAAAAATATATATATAAACATATTTTAATAGCATATTTCGAAAAATGTAAGGAACTACTAGCTCCCACTAGCATGTGAACAAAATCCCATCACTCTGCTGTAGAATTGTTTCATTTTGACCAAATTTCTTTTACAGAAAGGAAGTTCAGACATTAAAAAAAAAAAAATTAATTTTGGCTTCAATTAGTATTAATATTTACAGATAATATAGGTTTCAATACAGGAATTAATAAAGGTTTTCCTTTTTAAAAAAATACCTTATAAAAAACTGTTTTTTATTTTAAAAAAAATAACTTTTATAGAAAATTTTAAGAATTTATATTTTATACTTTTATATAATGTACTCAGATAGATCAAATCGATTTCCTGTAACTCGGAATGGTATGTTATTTCAATTAAAACATAAAGAATATTCTTTATTTTTACTATCCAGTCATATTTTTCCAAGGACTTTGTAAGAGAAAATTTCACTCGCAGTTTAAAACAGGAAATGCAGTATTTATATATTGTGCATTTTATCAGTTAACATGAATTATGAAATCATGAAAATTTTATCTTCTAAAGCATTTTTCGTGAATTGTTTAAACTGCATTAGAAGATTGATATAATCATTTAGTAAATTTTAGAAGTATTTTAGAAGGATTGAAGGATTTAGAAGAATTAATTAAACTTGAATTTATAAGGATTTTTTTGCAATATTTATAACCCCACTCAAATCTGTTATTTTAAATCTTTTTCTTAGTATTTTGTAGAATTAGGAAATGTACAAATATAACGTTCTTGCAATAGAAATATATTCGGATTGCAAAATCACGCCCCCCCCCCCCAACCCCGACGCCAAGAAAGCTGAAAAGATGCAAAGGCAAAACAAATCCTCCTTTAAAAGATATTTTTCTTTTGTGTAACCCATTATGCTTTTAGAACAAGATAAAATAATGTATCTATAGCTTATTCCAAACTGTATTACAACTAATCGATGTATTAAATGAATTTTATAAAAAGTTATTTTAATGATACTTATATGCATCGTCAGTAGATAAAGTGTTAAAAACAAAACTGAACTAAAATAACAAAAAATCACTGCCGGGTCGGCCTACAGGCGCAGGTAGATTTTGAAGTTAAGTACTAATTTCACCAACAAAAACTAAATCATGATTAGAGATAAATCCTCTTTAAAAATTTTATCTTGCCGCTTTTGACGAGTTTTTAATTTCATTTTTATATAAGAGCTATTTTTATCAGAATCATGTTAAGGCAGTTTTCAAAAAATATTTTTCCATGCTCAACAACTCGAAATTTTCTGACACATTTTCAGATTCATTTTTTAACCAAAAGATATAAAATTTTAAAGCCTGACCATGGGAGCGATTTGGAATCGAACTGTGTTTTCCATTTTTTGATCAATAAATTAGCTATCGACTTATAAGCGATTTTGATCACGTGACACGGCATTTTTCTCCCATTACTGACTGGATTTTCTTCTTTCGTTCGGAAGTTCAGTTTAAAATGCCAACTTTGACAGTATTTTCTGAAAGATCTATTGCGTTTAAAAGAAAACTGAAAAAACAGTTCGAAACCTTCTAGTTTCATGCATTTCCGGACAAAAATGAATTAAAACTTATGTCAGAAAGTTGACCCTTTGGATTTGAGAACAGCCTTAAGTGAAAGTTATTCATTTGTAGATGAGCCTGCACTACATGTTTTTGAAAATATTTCAATTTTTACATTTTACTTTTTTAAGTGTTTTTAAGAAAACATCTTAAAAATGGTGGCAATCCATACTTCTACAGAGAAAAAAGAAATGAGATAGTCAGACAAGTGACTTCTTAAATTTCTGTAAAAATATTTAAAGACGTGTACTTTATATGCCAATAAAAATTAATTTTCGATTAATGAGATACTCAGACACGTGACTTGTTAAATTTCTGTAAATAAATTTAAAGACGTGGATTTTATAAGCCAATAAAAATTAATTTTTTATTTACCGTGACGACACCAGAATGTAATTACAGTCCTCCACACTTAACCAAGTCACGGATAATCGAATATCCCGCTTATTCGAATAGAATTCTCCGGAACCGAATTTATTCCTATTGGTTCTATGTTATTTTTCACCGCTTAAATCAAATACCTTTTACGAACGTCTCCGCTTAATCGAATAACCTGTGTGACCGATGTTTGAAAATAGTCACTGAAAGCACGTTTCACCTGGAATTTCCTTCCATCTTTTGTCATTTTCGGTTCCTTTACGCTGAAAACAAATTTTCAGTTCTTCCTGCAATAATTTCGGCCAGCTGGTGTATAATGAGCAGGTCAAATGATTTCACCACCTCGATCCCCCCACCATCACTTCTTGCTGTTAACTTGGCAATGTATCGTCACTTCGAGACTCGAGATGGTAGCTGTGATATTTTGCATTCATTCGAAAAATAATTCTATATTTACTCCTTTAAAATTCCACTTAAACAAACCCCTTTAAACGATTTTTTAAGGCAGTATAAATAACGTAAGTTAGTAGTAGCAAAGTTTTTTACCAAATTCAAACGAGCTGCATTAAGTGTGATGTAAGCCATATAATTGTATGTACTGACATATTAAATTAATATGTATATTTACTTTATATTAGCATTTGTATTTATGTTAGTTTATGTTATGTTATTCTATTAACGATTTATTGTGCTGTTAATTAAATATACCGTAGAGGGTTATTTTGCCTTTTTACTACGCATTAAATATTACAGTTTTGATTCCCCGTTTAATCAAATACCCCGCTTAATTGAATATTGTTTGTGGAACCGTCAATATTCGTTTAAACGGGGACAACTGTATTTTATCAATTGTATAATTATTTATTCTATGTAGTTATTTTATAAATTTTAGTGTCATTTTTTTCATTACAAAGGAAATATGTTTCTATTTTAACATATTGTGTAAGACCATCAAAGAGGTTCATGGTCCCTAAAAATTAATTAATGTAATTTTCAAAAGAAAACATCCATTAAAAAACACGAAACTGCTACGTTTCCTATAACTGCATCAAAATTACGTCATTTTCCGAGATTTTTCACTACACCAGCTCAAAAAATTAGACGACAAATTTTTAGAAAGAATTTTTAAAAATTTTTTCACAGCTGACAACGGTCTTCAGCTGTGAAAATGGAGTCATTTTAAAAGACATTCAACTGAAAACTGGCATATTTTTCAACATTTATGTGCAAATGACGTAATTTGCATCGGCTCTTCATTCCTCCTATACTAAGATTAGAAGAATTTATTAGAAGATTTTCAGTTCAGACTAAAAAATAGTAGTGCACTTTTGCAAGCCGCAAAATACACAGTTATTGTTAGACATGCATAATGAAGGAGGTAACGACCAGCGGCGCTATAGCTTAATTTTTAACATTCTTATGTCGCTTCTAAATTAATGACTTCAATACCAACAATCCCACTTCATAATTATACAATTCAACTTCAATATCAATAAATAGTTGAAAAAATGTCCTTTTGAATAAAATTTATTTGAAAATTGCAGCTCAATTTATTTATTTTTAAATAATTTTCAAGCATAAAAAATATATTTTTTTTAATTTAACTCAACACTGAGCATATCGCTATTCTTCAATGATGAAAAGTAACTAAGAACTATGTTATCACATAATAATCAGACCAAATTAAAAATGTAAAAGGAAACAGAGAGAAAGAGAGATGATTAATCAAAAGATCATACCGCTCTTAAAATACAGCACTTTGGCGCTAAGCTGAAATTTGTCACGAAAAGGCAGATTTTCATTTTATGTTGAACATTATTATAAAGTTAATTTGAATTTGTTAAAATATAAGTTGCATCGGAATATGCTCGATTATTTATGTCACTTTATAAGAGGAAAATAATTCCAGAACGTGGAAAAAGGGACAATCAACCCGATTATGGAAAATGAATGAAGAACTTATACAAATAATGAAAACATTAAAAAAAAATCTGCCTCATCTGCCAATTTTATATTATCATTTTAAAAATATATACATTTTTACATAAACATTGAGTAGCTTAAAATAAAGGTTGTCATGGTTGATATGAATTTGAAAAGAAGGATTATTGAAAAGAACATTTAAAAAACCTTTTATGTCGTCGAATTTCGTCGGATTCCACATCATGTTTAATAACGTTTCAGAATGTTTAGTAAAATATAAACGTTTTCTACACTTTAAAAAATATCTCCCTGCGAAACTTTGACACATTTATGGACGCATTTTTAGACAAAAAAAGCATTACATTGTAGGCATGACAAATGAAGTTATCTGTAATCAAATAGGGTTTTTCCTTTTTCGAATAAATGAATTATATTTAGAGTGATATACGATCTTTATCTAATTATGGTATTAATCAGGTAGTTGCGCCTTGAAATTCCATTCAAAATACTAGCTTTGACAGGGTTTGCTGAAAGATCTCAAGCCTTTATCGAAAACTGAAAAATAAAAAACATTCAATTTCATAGCTTCTGAGTAAGAGTACTTACCAGGCTCATGCGTTTTCAACTAAAAATGGATTTAGGAATATGTCAGAAATTAGCCAATTTAGATTAGAAAACAGGCATAAGTGTCATCTCAAATCGCTACTTCTGACGCATTCGTAATTTTAAATACTATACTGAATACTCTCATAAATATTATTTCTGATGTCAACATGCCCTTGTTTTTCTATGCACCTACAAAATACAGAAGATGGATAAGGTTTTATTAGAAAGATTTCTCAACAGGCTTTAAAGAGTGCATTAAAATCTCGTTAAAACACGTTGTTCGCCTTAAAAATGCAGTTAATTAAAAATGAATGAAAAATGTATCAACAAAAAATCTCAGAGAAGTGGGAAAAAGACTTCACACGGTTCAACTGGTTTATATATATATATATATATATATATATATATATATATATATATATATATATATATATATATATATATATAGACTGTTTTTCATAAAGATCCTAAAATTTTAGTATTTTTTCCATTTTTCTATAAATATACAGCACCTTATACAAAATTCGATGTTTTAGAGGATTTTTGAAGCTTGAAAATAACCTAAAACTAATCATCAGTTAGCTATCAACTGTAAACAACATACACAATATTTACAATAATGTAAATATGTTTTTCGATTCTTTAGTCGTCTTTTGAAAATATTTCAACAATTCAGAAATGTAGATCAGAAACTAATTGCGTAATTGTATTTGAAATATTTATATAACAGAGGAAAGTGAAAATATATTTATCTCAATAAGAAAGTAAAAAATATATCTTTACAGTAAAAAGTAAATCTTTATTATTAAAATTTTACAATGAAGTAAATCCCACTTGATCTATAATTGATTAAAATAAAAGAAATGATATTTTAAATTAAATATGACCAAAATATGATTAAACCTATTTAATATTAACGATATTTTGCAATTATTAATGAATTTTGTTGCACAATATGCAGGGCCACCGCTAAGACTTTTTATTGGGGCGGGGGGGGGGGAGGACTTTAAATTGTCAAGTCAAATTCTAGTATTTGCCAACTCATAGAGTAACCAAAATAAACAGTTCACGATGTTGCCAACTAGTTTTATAATTTTGCCACGTTACCACAATTAGAAATTGTAATACAGTTCTTATATGTAAAAAAATTAATAATATTCTCAATTATATTTAAAAATTTTGCCAAGTCTATCGGAAATTGAATGTGTATTATAGCTTTTATTAAAGTTTTAAACAAATTTGCCAATTAAGCTTGTAAATTTTTTAAGTGCAACAGCATTCGGAAACGTTTGGGGGAGGAGGGGGGTGGCCTGAGCGAAGGCCCTGACAATATGTATAGAATTTAGTCCCAATTTCTTATATATTTAGTTCTTAAGTTGCTATTTGTTTTTTGAAAATCTATCTAAACTTTAACTTTTGATTTTAAATACAATAAATTATGTCTAAAGCGGATCGATCGAGACCGAAAAAATTTTCCGTAGTAGACAATATTCCGCCTTAGACAATTTTTACTCTATGCCTATGGATTCGCGGGAACTTGAAAATCTTAGACAGATTTCCGTCTCACACAGAATTTGCCTTACAAAGAGTTTACTGTATTTGCATTTGCAATTTCTAAAAACACAAGTGATTTTTTTTCCTTTTTAATATAGAATTTTCACTTCAAAAATTTATTAATAATTCCAATTAATTGTAATGTTAAGAAAACCAGGCAATGAATAAAATGATTTTTGAAAAACGGGATTTTGAGGTCAGTAGACAAATCTATAAGTTATACAAACAAGCCATTTTCAATTCTCTATTTTTCGTCTAATGCCATATTATTACACCCTTAATTTTTCTCTCCGGATTTATATATCGCCTAACATTTAGAAGATTTCTCCGATTATCATAAAATTCAAATATATTATTTGTGAGATATTGATGTCTGTTGTTGACAAATGAAAATTGCAATCATTTTTGCTTTCTGTTGTGAAGTGTAATTGTGTTAGCTCAGCTCATCAAATAGTAAATATTACTACTACTACCAATAATAATAATAATAATAATAATAATAATAATAATAATATATATATATATATATATATATATATATATATATATATATATATATATTTAATCTAAAAATGTAATTTTTAGTAGTGTTTTGATTATAGTGTGAGCTAGAAGCATTGTAAATTTAAAGTTCACTAATTAAATGCATTTACATTACATAACACTTGCTCATACTACATAAGAAAATAAATATTTTTACATGTTTCAAAGTTATGCTAGCGGCCGTAGCGACTCATTGTATGGCATGAGATCTTTCTTGTTTTTAAATGTGTAGAAAGTAGTTCAATTCTACATTTAGAAAAGCTATAAAATATTAATTTTATAAAATTCTTATTATAAACATGTAATCATATTTAGAATTTACAATATAAATTAACTGAAAAAAACACACATTGCAAGTTACGTGATTTTGGAGCAATTATAGTAAAATGAAGACATGCAGGCATCATTGATCTACATGATTTTCGATAAAAATTTCGAGAGCTTGGCATTATTGTCAAACTAATGTTTGTTTCTTTGCCTAACTCGTTTAAGGCTTTTATCAAATGCAAACTGGCTATTTTCTGACAAAGTTTTAAATTCATTTTTGTTCGCAAGCATATCAAATTGGCAGATGACATATTCAGAAACGATGCAATCGAACTGTTTTTTTCTTTTTTTGGAAACAAACATACAGTCAAATTTGGCGTTTTGAACCTAATTTCTAGAGACGAAAGCGCAGGAAAGGAGAAAAAAATCATCATCCTGAGAGAATAATTGCTTATAACTCCAGATGTTAGTCACTTATCGGAAAAAAGAAGAAAACTGTTCGATTACAAAAAAAGTTCAATAGTTGTGCCTGCAAGTAACATGCTTTTATATTTAAAAGTGAACCAGAAGATGTCTTTTATTTTACAATTGCGCATAGTTGAGCGAAGAAAAATATTTTTTGAAATCGATCATATGAGTATCGTCATGTTCTATAGGGGGCTGATCTACTGTTGATTAAAAACTAGGTACTATTGTTCAAAAACTTGTCTGTACGTATGTTCAATCCATGCTTAAAATTTCAAGTTATTTACATGTCATGATATTTACAGTTCTACATTTACTTACATTTTAAACAAATTCGGAAAATATTATTTCATACGGATTAATAATATGAAAATATATCCGCTTTTTGATAAAATTTTTTGTAAATGTAGAATTAAATCACATCATGCTGGCATTACATTTTTTTCGGAAAGCGTAAACTAAAAACCGTAAAATCGACATATTTAAACAAAACAAAAAGGATATTTATTCTGAATTTCGGATAGTATTTACATTTCTTTCCCTTTTCCTCCGTAGAATTTAAGGTATTTTAGTTGTATTTTTCAGAATTTCAGTTAAAAATTACAATTGCAAAATAAAATTAATATATCGGACACTAATTAAAAATTTAAAGTTCTGGGATTCATTAAGACATCCCCGGATTCATCTGAATAACAGATGTTAATTTCACCGTGTTGGCTTTCATATAATATGTAGGAATTCGGAAACACAGGCAGATTTTTGTATAATAGATATAAAAATTAGTTTTAAAAAGTGCTTCTATAAGTGCTGAAACACTAAATTAAATTCATCGTAACTCATAGTCATCATTAACAACAACAACAACAAAAAAAATGCTTTAGTATTGTTGTAATTTTTGTGCTTTTTAAAATTACTTTGATTCAGCTCACCAATAATAAAAGAAATAATACTATTCAGAAATTCTCTTTCATCTATCTTAAGAGGGCTAATATATTGTTTACTTGTTTTAAGTATTGTAGCAATTTTTTTACTTTTTAAAATTATTTTGATTCAGATCTCCAATAATAAGAGAATTAATCCTATTTAGAAATTCTCTTTCATCTATCTTAAGATGGCTAAAATATTGTTTACTTGTTTTAGTATTGTTTAATTTTTATGCTTTAATTATTTTGATTCAGCTCTCCAATAATAAGAGAAATAATACTATTTAGAAATTCTCTTTCATCTATCTTAAAATAGCTAATATATTGTTTACTAAATATTAATTTTACAGAAAAATAATCGTGTTTCATTGCTTACTATTATTCTACACATCTGTGTATGCAACACGTGTTGCATACACTCTTTCATCTATCTTAAAATAGCTAATATATTGTTTACTAAATATTAATTTTACAGAAAAATAATCGTGTTTCATTGCTTACTATTATTCTACACATCTTTGAATGCAACACGATGATACACTGAAAAGACTCATGTAATTATCCCTAGAACTGACTAAACAATCTTTAAAACAAGATAAGAAAGGTATTCGCTGTGGAATCGTACCATAGTCAGGGAACGTATGTCAATTTATTTTTCATTGCACTGAAGCAGAAATCTTAATGAGTTTTTCAAGATAGAGGATGACTTGTGTTTCGAGGGGTGAAAATCCTCAAATGCCCGCCCCAAAATGGAGTATTTAACGGTCTGGTTTTTCGCGTTTCCCACTTCCGTATTTTTCAGTACATATCATTATTCATTCCTAATTACTCCTAAAAACTCACACTCATGATTGAACAATTTTGGCTCTCGTGCCACTGAATCTGATTTAATACAACAATGAAATCGCTAAGGATAAATACGTCCTCTCCCCCCCCCCCCCTCCAAATAAATGTCCTTCTGATTTTCAGTGGAATTTTTTTCCGTTTACTATGGATGATAATTCAAACACTAAAAACGTATAATTATAGAATATTTTTCATTGAATAAAGTTATTATTCTAATATTTAAAATTCTCTCTCAATCCCCCCTCCCCTCTGGGCCACTACAAGTAAATTTCTTTGAAAAAAGTGTAGACCGAACGCTCTTGCAAAATACAATGGTAAACAACCCGTAAGAACGACCCACCCTCTCCCCACATTTTAATCACATGACATGACATGCTAGCTGCCTAGAGCAGCAAAGAATGTCGTTTTCTGTGCATGACATGAAAAATACCGTTTACACTACAAAAACCACCAGATTAAAAATCTTGGTCGTCGAGTAAAAAATATTGGTTGCAAGTCGTGATCGCATTTGCCGAGCCCTGATTATTACGATTCATGAATTTTTTTTTAAATATACTAAAAAGTTTTAAAATTACAATTGCATTCCAACAAAAAGTGCTATTAGAAATACGGTCTTAACTTATATCAAGATAAAAAAATATTCTATAAAAATTTGTTTCTGGCCTTCAATAATTTAAGTACTACTAAGTTTTAGAATCTTATCAAGTTTAATTTGAGCTTAGTTTATCACATTAGATACTATTGATATCTTTATTATTAAAAAATATATGCATATTAGCATTTGTGTGTAGAAAGAGTTGCCAAAGCGTAAAAATTCAAACTCCAAGAATTCTTTTAACACATTTTTATAATTTAAATAGTAGATGTAGATAAAAAATATTTACTAGTTTATTTTATCAAACAACAAGGGCTGCATGTAGTACCATATTTTAATATCAAACTGTCAAACAAAATTTTAATTATCTAGCATTCATTTTATTTTTTTAATTTTAATGCAAAGATATAATACCCCTATTCAAAAGGGTTAAACAAGACAACTTCTAATATTTGTTTTTAACTAGTTATTTTGAGCAACAATATACTATTAACCATTTTCACGATTATTATCCAACATTCATAAAAATATACTGACGAACTTCCGTAAAAGATCTAAAATTTATTAGAATGTAATAAAAGTTATGAAATTTTTAACAGCAACAAAAAATACTAAATCTCATCACCTAGTTTTAAAATACGATACATAAAGTATTCTTTAAATCAGACCATAAAAAGTAATTTAATCCGGGAAAATAAAACTTCATCAATGAACGCGTTCAGAGACCGAAACACGGGTAACTCGGAAAAATGGGGAATGACGTCATACTGGTTTCTCGTTGTAAGGTTGGGTAAAAACGGCTCTGAACGCTTTCGGGTAAAGTTGCGGAATTTTTTTATTTACATTTACAAACATGGCGGCAGCTGCACTTTCGACAGTGCAAATAGATTCAATTATCACTTTTTTTAGACGGGAAACTGTTCCAAAAGTTAATTTTCATGTGGAATACTATCGCAACAAATATGTATCACAGGTTTTGATAGCCATTTTAGGCTGAATCGGAGATTTGTCATAGGCAAAATTTACATTTATCTTCTAACTTATCTAAAAGTTAAACTTAGACCAGAAATGTTTTTATTATTATTTTTGTAATATGAAAAAACAGTAACAATGTACGATAAAACTGATCAAAACAGTGATTCCGATTAACAGTCATAGTTAAGCTATAAAATGGTAAACAAATCAGATTTCCCAACCACGTGATCACTTTACCCAACAAAATTTTTCAGGTAATGTGGGTTCCCCGAAATCCGGGTAATCTCCGGCTCTGAACGCTGCGGGAAACGCGGAAAAAGTCACGTGATGCTGGCTCTGAACACTTCGGGTTCCCCACGGGGAAACCTGGGGAACCCAGAGTGCGGTCCGTGAACGCGCTCAATGTAAAATCGCCTGCAAACTCGAATAATACTTCTTAAATTCCTGCCCTTAACGTTGTATTCCACTATCGAAGAATTTTTTGTTTCCATGGCAACAACGCACTCCATTAAATCCATATAGAATGAGTTCAGAATCGGGCCCTAAGAGCAAGATTGTGCTGGAGAATTAGACCCACTCCACACCCTTAATCTCCTTCCTTCACATCAATGCCGAGGCTAACGAAAAAGACAGGCTACCGTGGTGGGTCCGATTCTTCTTTTTTTACAGACCGCTGGAGTCACGTGATGCTCGAATGCACCAATGAAGAAAAGAAACGTGCGAAAAGAGCATCACGTGACTCCAGCGGTCTGTAAAAAAGAAGAATCGGACCCACGGTGGTAGCCTGTCTTTCTCGTTAGCCTCGATCAATGCTGAGTGACGTCAGTTTAGGCCTGGACTAAGCGTCAATCGCTGTTCGCGCCATCTATTGTTTGAAATTCGAACTAAAATCAAGAATCACAGTAAAAAAACTCCTGACATCATACATAACCCTCCTGCAAGAATGTTTTTTATATCTGTCACCGTTTGCAAGTTATTGAATTTTAAAATCCATCAGTAATTTTTGGACTCCGGTATGTGCATAATTAAAATGAAATCACACGTTTGAAACTCAAAGAAATATATATGTATTTATATAATATATATACAGGGTGATCAATTTAAAAGAGCATCCGTTTGTTTTTTGTATTATCCACATCTATAATATATGTAGAAGGACTTTCAACATCATTACTTATTTAATATGTCTATATTTAATGTGCGGGTATCGTTTTTTTCACTTTCTAAATGCGAAAACTCGTTTTTCAAACATAAATTCATCTGAAAATCATTAGTAATTTTTAATCCGATTCTGCGCAAATGATTTGAGTAAATGGTCTGCTTCTTTCAACTTTTTATTTTTTTTACCCTTCACGCACGTCAAACCTAACAATGGAAGTGCTTAAGGAATTCTTTTATGACTGTTTAATTTCAATAGGTCACCAATTTCCACCAAGATCACCAGACCTCACCCCGTTAGATGTTTTATGTGGGGTTATCTCAAAGAGGGTTTTCCAGAGAAGTCCTGCAAGCATCGGTGAATTAAAACAAGTCATAACTGAAGAAATATCGCAATAACACCAACTATATTGCGAAGTGTGTCAAAAAACTTGGTTCGACGTGAGTAGGGGAAGAAGGACAGTTATGCGTCAGCAGGTGGTGGTGGTTGGAGGATGTGGAAGGAGGAGGAAGTAATCCACCTGTGGGTGGAAAGCCCGGTTGTGATTTTGACCAGGACACTGGATAAAAGTGGTTTTAACCGTCCAAAAGTGGTCAGAAATGGTCAAAACTGTTAAAAATGGACTTAATTTTAATAATTAATATTTTTTCCAATTAAAAGTAACTTAATAAGCAATAAAAGTAATAGTGCAGTTAAAAAATAATACACTGACAGGTTAATGAGGCTCATTATAAAAATATGCTTATGCAATACAATAAGAAAACTAGATCCATAATTGTCCTATCATTGTTAATTGCATATCAACAGGGGAAAAAATCACCCTTTCTTTCAACTGTTGATAAAGGGGCATCTAAAAAAACTTCCCAGTATTGTTTAAAACCAGCAGCTGATGCTAAAGAAGAGGTAGAAAACAAGTTTGCTTGTAAAGTAAGAAATTTTGTAAGTGACAATGAAAACAAGATGAAATGCATCAGAGAAGATTTTTAAAATGCATATTGAGACGAGCTGTTTATTTCTTATGGATGTGCTGCAAATTACTTGAATCTTGTAGGACAAGATATTACAAAGATAGTTCAATAATGAAGCATGTGATTCAAGTCCAAAAATACTTCCGAAACAACCACCGACTTTCAGGCTACCTATCTGAATATGAAGCATCTGTTAAACACCAACTTCCAAGGAAAACACATAGTCCAAGAGCCGACAGCACAAAAACCTATGTTATCAAGCACAAGAAAGAAACCTTTATTTTGTGGGAGAGTAGAAGTAGGGGAATCCAATGATCCATGCATGCCGGACACACGGCATGTTAAACACCAACTTCCAAGGAAAACACATAGTCCAAGAGTCGACAGCACAAAAACCTATGTTATCAAGCACAAGAAAGAAACCTTTATTTTGTGGGAGAGTAGAAGTAGGGGAATCCAATGATCCATGCATGCCGGAAATGAAGTGGTGCTTAAGCTAAAAATTAATACCACCAGTGGTTCACTCGTAGGTTTATCATTATGTTTTCCTGCTCCCAGTTCTCCATGTTTTCATACCTTTGTTTGTACACTGTTAAAAATATGCAGCAATTGCTGCCTACTCACTCCACCACTTTTATAGAATGTTTCTGTTCTGACCAATGAGAATGCCCCATAATATAGTCAAGTTACAGTTTCCTATAAAAGCGATGGAGTGAAGATGCAGCAAATGCCCCAGATTTTTAACAGTGTAGGACAAACACAATGATAAAACTACAAGTGAACCACTGGTGGTATTAATTTTTGGCTTATACGCTACTTCACTTCCGGCATACATGGATCATAAGATTCCCCTACTTCTACTCTTCCATAAAATAAAGGTTTTTTCCTTGTGCTTGATAACATAGGTTTTTGCGCTGTCGGCTCTTGGACTAACAGTGGAACAGTCAGATTGAATGTTTGACAACTTTTATTAAAAACAGAGATATCTACGTGAAAATTGCAGATGAGCATGAAGACGATATTGATGATAACATTGTTAAAATCATTAACAATATAAGCATATACAAAGAAATAAAACATTTACAAAATCAACTTAAGCCTATTTCCCTTGCTTTAGATAAACTTCAAAAAGATGATTCTACAATATCTGATGCATGCGACGAATGGTTAAGATTGCTAAAAGAGAAAGATCTTGAAACTTATTTTAATGTCATACACTCTCGATTTAATGAAAATGGTACCCCAGTTCATTTTCTAACACATATGCTGAATCCTGTCTACATGAGTAAAAGTATTGATGAAGAGAAGCAAGAAATAGCAAGGCAGTGGTTACGCGATTAATATTGATCCTACTTTTTTGCCTCTTGTGATTGCATTTCAAGCAGAATCCTCACCATTTCCAAAATCCTATTTTTCTGAAAGTGTAAAAGATACAATTGGGTCTGATATCTGGTGGGCAGCAATGAAGAAGGTTAAAGGCATTGATATAAAATTTGTTGATTTCACATTACATCTAATGAACTGTTGTTCTAGCTCGTCATCAATAGTAAGATAGTTTTCTAAATTTGGAATAATCCAAAATAAATTACGAAACAGTCTAACTTTAGAGACAATCGCAAAACTTGTTACTTGTAATCGTTTTTTAAATTCAAAACCAATTAAATAAAAATATAAAAGAACTTGTGTAAAAAAATAATTAAAACATTTGTGTTGCATCTTGGTGTTATGTTATTTATGTTATGACTTTTTTAATTTGGTATTTGCTGGCGTTATGCTTCTTATATTATGACATTTTAAACAAATGTTAACTTAGTTTTAACATATGCTAGTAAACCATATTTGATTAGTACTAAATATATTGAATAGTGAATTTCAGTGGTCAAAATGGTCAAAATTTATTTTGATCAGGAACGTTAAAACCGGTTTAAACCTCCATGGTTAAAACCGATACAACCCTTGGGAAGGAGAGGCTTATCTGATCATCCTATAGTAGGAGGGGGTAGGAGGGACTGAATTTTTTAGGGGGCTTAATTTTGAGAGGGTTTAATTTTTGAGGAGACTTAATTCGTTTTTTTTTTAAGTAGAGAATCGGTTACGGAGCTCCCCTTTCCCTAAAGAATTAAAATTATGGAAACTGTTAGAGGGTCGCAAAGTACCCCCTCCCCCCGAAATTTTTTTTAAGTTCCTTACCATTCTGGATTTTCAAAGACTGGATTCAAGGAGTCTGAAATAATAAAAATAACAATTAAAAAATGTCAATATTTGCGGTCATTAGCTAAGAACTTTGAATGTTGTCAAAATGAATTTAGTCTGAGTGACGAAAGTGAAATTGGTAAAATGCATAGTTCTCATTGCCCAGGCTTAAACCGCGAATAGGTTGACCACTCTAAGCCCACACACTCACATTCACACACACACACATTTTTTTTTAGTTAAAAATTCTGTTTTTCCTATACAAATTTCATTTTCTATTTACACACATTTCATTTCATTTTATATATCTATACAAATTTCATTTTTTATTTACACACATTTAATTTTTTCTATATACATTTCATTTTCTATTTACTTTTTGAAATTATTTTTCATTTTCTTGAATTTCAGAAATGTCGTGATTTCCGTAGGCTAGGCTTGTTATTCCATCTTGTAGTAACTACCGTTTATCACCAAATACCGACAAGCATTTTTTGTTGTATTGCACGGTACATAATTGATGCAAGCGCTGACCAATTTTCGTCTGTATTTCATGTGTTGTCGCTTGGCCCATAAGACAGTTTAGATAATCTTTATGATGAAGCTTGTTTCTAACAATCCTTGTTAATATCCCCTTGGCACGTTTTCTTTCTTCTAGAGAGGACTTTATACTGTACATTTTCGATTTTAGACCTACAAATTGATAGGCAGCTGCTCATTTAATTCATCCTTAAATTTTCTCAAAACTTTCTTATTCGTAGTAGAATAGATTTTATGGTCTTTGGGATAATCCGAAAAATCAAAGCCAGAGCTGTGTGTCTCCATATCCTTTTGTAGATCGTTTGTTCGAATGTGATACGTCAGAGAGTCCATATTTGTGAAAAGAAGGATTGCATGATTTCCAGGATAAATTGTTTTCACAAAATTATAGTGAAAATCATACATGAGTACTTTGGATAACTCGAGTATCACAAATCCGACATAAACGGGTCGGTTCATGAGGATACTGTTTTTCTTTCTTTCCACAGCTACGAGACCCTCGTCAAATATCTTGTGGCCTTTATAGTTTGGAGATATCACTAACTTTTCCCCTCTCATCGTTTGGTTAGTCAGTTCGATATTTCTTCTTTTCCTCAAATTCTCAATACATTTGCCATATATCGAATTGTTGAGGAGCTTGAAGAAATCACGTTTGAAACTGCTCGTGGCTTGCTTCCTTTTCTCCGTGTTAAAAGAAATGTATTTCTTGAGCCAAGGGCATTGATCGAATTGTAATACTTTCTGAAATTTAGTTATTTCCAGGCCAAGTTGTACATATAACTTTAAATTCCTATAATGACAAATATATTTACTTTTATCAAATAAATTCGGGATTAGTTTTGGAAGACCCTTATATCCCTTTTGTATTAGACTTTTTGCATATGGTGACAACATTTCTTCTGTCACTGAAAGTTTTTCAGGAGCCGAAGAGCAGGAATGGAAATTCATTGTGGCGTTTGTGGATTTCATGAAGGTATTTCAAATCCACCTCAAATATAAACCCAATTGGATCATCATCCATTATCTGTAAAACTTTTTCGGTGGTGAAATTTTCTGGATCGACCCACCGAAACCCTCCATGTGGTAGATGTTGGGACATGTACCAACCACAAAGGTTGTTCGCATCCCAATATATGATATGCGATTTGTCTTAAGATGAATCATACTCTGAGCAAAACTCGTTAATTGCAGTTACTAACCTGTGGGATATTTGAGATACACCTCTACGCACACCCTGCTCGATGAAAACCAACATGTTGTTATCCGTTAGAAGCTCCAATTTGACATCTGTCATTTTTAGACAAGCTTGCCACGATAGGCTGGGTAATGTCGTAAGATGAGCAGGATATAAATCATAAAATTGATTGCATAATTTCCGAAATTTTTCAAAAACATCAGCAAGCAAAGTTACGTCTGTTTTCACGTAAAAATCATGCTAATCACCGAGGGATTGATGATGAATGTTTCCCAAACGTTAAGAGAATGATTATATTCCTCATCACTAATATTTTCATTAGTCAACATGCTGAAAAAAGCAGTTTTTTCGGTAGTTTGGTTTCATCGAACTTTTCGAAACTTTTCGTCGAGTGGGACAATGATAGATTCAAAATCTGCGTATATCACAAATGGAACAGGTGCTTGTAAATGAGTTCCTTGAAACTGGAGTAGATTTCTACCTTCCTGTGGCATGTTTATGACTTGCGGTGTTTGTTTGATACAATAAGGCGTGTGTTTATCTAACACATCTTGACGACAAAATCCATGTAAACGTCTATAGCAAAATATTTTGCGCCGTCATGCTTGGTGCTATGTGCTAAAAATCTGGAGAAGTCCCTTATTAAGCAGTAGTGATAATTGTCTCCATTACTTATGATTAACAATAGAACGCCCGAAAATTTTACTCAAGTTTCATAAAAATATTTGACACCGAAATTTTCATTAAAAATTATTTGATTGATTTATTTAACGTAAATCTGCGTGGTTTAAATTTAACTTATTTTATGAAAGAATTTCTGGTTCCAGTTGGCATTTAATCATATGGTCGGAGTCAGATCGACTCTTTCCGGGCGTTCTAGTGTTCATAAGTTAATTGCCTCTTGGTTTGTTTTTTCAGAAACATACAAAACATAAAGTTCGCCTTTTTCATATCCATAAATGTTTATACGCAAATTATTTTGCGACTCTGTTTGTGGGGCTTTGAGCTATAGGACTGGGTAGGTGATCCCTTTCATATTTATTTCGTTTTCAAAGGGAAGATATTTGCTTGCCTGCTTTGCATTTACTATCAATTTTCATTCGATCTACCAGGAGGCAACAGAGATAACATTTGTTATCATCAAAATTCTGGATATTTAGAATTTCTTTTTTCCGTCTTAACTCCGTATGTAGACTAATAAAACTGCTACTCTTTAAATGTGCATACCTTGCAATATGTAAATCGAAATGGTGAATTTCACTGAGCAACCCAGAACCTTTCTGTATAATTTTTCCGAAGCTGTCGACGATTTTTTTTGTGGGCTAGTGCGAGATTGTCCTCGATGAAATCATTTTTATGTTCCGTGTACGTATCTGACCAAAAATAGGTTGACAACATTTCTACTTCGCATTCCGGCGATGTTTTCTCTAGGAGAAGTTTGATTAATAATCGCCACTTGGTAGCTTGCTTTTCCTCAACGGCTTCCCCCCAAAATCTCCAAAAGTTCCGATCGCATCGAATTAAAAAAAAAAAAAAAGAAATATCAAATTTGAATACCTCTTCCGGTTCTAAGAAAATTGATTCAAAGACACCAAGGGATTGAATGTATTTTCTTGGTTTTCTATTTTCATGGTGATCTGTTTTTTGTTTTTGACGGACATGAGGTTTCAGGCTGATTTTCATGAATGGTCCGCGTATGTTGTTTCAAATTAGATTTAGTAGTAAATTTTTCCTCACAAAAATGACAACTGTATTGTGGTTGCTCGTGGGAATTTAAATGCTACTTGAGGTTGTCTATGCGACTAAATTCTTTGGTACAAAGATTACAAATATAAGTTCGACTGGGCTCTTCATGGATTAGTGTGTGACGCTTTAAAGCATCAATCCTCGAAAACGTTTTCTTACACGTTATACATGAGTGAACACTCTAAAAAAAGAAAAAGTTTTCTTGAGTTTTTTTAACTATTAAATATGTTTTTTAAACACTGTTTATCCTAACAATTTTTTTTAATAAATGAAATCCCTGTTTAACACGAATTTCGAATAACTTTAAACCTGTAAATCATGCATAAAAATAAAATTTTCATACCTGATTTGCTGTAGACTGAGTCAAGGCGTCTTCATTTATTTAAGGAATGCTTTTTAGATGGGTTTTTTGGTGTCGTTTTAAGGCGTCTTTTCTTGAGATTTTTTTGTTACACGTCTTATACATTAAATCCTAAAAATTATTAAATAAAAATAACCCACATAATTTTTTTGCACTGTTTTTAGCTTACACGTTTTAAAAACAAAACTTTTTTTTTTTTTTTTTTTTTTTTTTTTTTTTTTTTTTACCTGAACGCTCGTGTTTTCCATCGTGGCATTATTTTCATTTTGGGGGAGGTCCCATTCAGGATTTGAGTCATTCATCTCCTGAATTACATGTTGATCAATCTAATAATAAAATTTTTATACTTTTTAATTTAATACAAATTCAGTTTTTCTCAAAACTTTGCGAAATAACTTTTTTTTTTTTTTACATACCAAGATTGAAGTTTCTGTAGATACTGAACCCTATGATTTATGCTGATTTTTAATATGACGCTTCAAATTATCAGATCTTGAAAAAAAATTTGGAAAATTCCACATTTTTTATTCTAAAAAATAAATAATTGAACTTTTTTCCCCCACCGAAATATTATAAAAGTTTGATATACGTTTCCATTTTAATACACTTATTAATACAATTAATCCAAAAACTATCGTGTTTGTTAGCCTTTTATTTTTAAACTAGTTAAAAGACATTCTTTAAATCGTTAATGATAAAACATTAGCTTAGTATGATTAGAAAATTCTAAAATATGAAGTTGTACAAATATTTCTAGTATGATATTTTTGAAAAAATAAAATGTAAATATATTTAAAAATAAAAACATTTTTTAAAATATTTTCTATATCATCAAACAATTTGACTTTTAGACAATTAGACAATTAGAGATATATTTAAAAATTTAGTAAGTATATCAAATTTTTAAAAAAAATTAAGAAATTATATTAAATAAAGTAACCAAATAACATTTATAAAAAATAGAAACATTTTTAAATAAAGTAACCAAATAATATTTTTTAAAAATAGAAACATTTTGAAATATTTTCTATGTCATCAAATAATTTTACTTTCTAGGATACATTTAAAAATTTAGTAAGTATATCAAATTTCAATTTTTTTAGAAATTACATGAAATAAGGTAATCAAATAATATTTTAAAACATTTAATAATACTTTTACAAAATATTTTCACTAATAATCAATGCGTTTATTAAGTAAATTTTATGTAATACTTCTTAAAAAGTAAACAAATAATATTTTAAATAAAGTAGATAAATAATATTTTTAAAAATAGAAATATTTTTATATATTTTCAAATAATATTTTAAAACATTTAATAATACTTTTACAAAATATTTTCACTAATAAGCAATGCGTTTATTAAGTAAATTTTATATAATAGTTCTTAAAAAGTAAAAATATAATATTTTTTAAGTAAATAAGGTAATCAAATAATATTTTAAAACATTTAATAATACTTTTACAAAATATTTTCACTAATAAGCAATGCGTTTGCTAAGTAAAGTTTATATAATACTTCTAAAAAAGTAAACAAATAATATTTATAAAATAAAAAAAGGTTTTTAAATAAAGTAACCAAATAATATTTTTAAAAAATAGAAACATTTTTAAATAATATAACCAAATAATATTTATAAAAAATAGAAACATTTTTAAATATTTTCTACGTTATCAAATAATTTTACTTTCTAGAAATACATTTAAAAATTTAGTAAGTATATCAAATTTCTTTTCTTAATAGTTACTGAGTAAGTTATCAAACATTAATAGCCCAAAATATTCTAAAATTTCTAAGATATTTTAGAAACATATACACAATTAGCAATCCATAATTTAAAAAAATACATTTAAAAATTTAGCAAGTATATCAAATTTAATTTTTTTTAATAGTTACTGAGTAAGTTATCAAACATTAATAGCCCAAAATGTTCTAAAATTCCTAAGATATTTTACAAACATATACACAAATAGCAATCCATAAAAAAAGAAATTTCATTTAATTAGTTTCCTTGCATGTTGAACTATTGTAGTCGACGAACAAAAATCCAAAATTTCTTAAGGCACTAGCACTGACACAAATCTTTACAACAATAATCCTAAGTTGCCGAGATGATCAATTTATACCAAATCTTATCAGCTATGGTTGCGTCACACTTTTTTTTATCTACATCCATATATGGGCATAATTTTTGGCATCGCGAAAAGTTATTAGCCAATAAAAATTAAAGAGTCACTACAGTATGATTACATCACTCGTTTTTGTTAGCATCAGCATCCGTATATGGGCATAGTTTTTAGTATCGCGGAAAGCCGCTAATCGATAAAAATTAAAGTCACCAAAGTGCACTTTCCCTATACACCCTGCTGGCAAACATTTGATTTTTCTAATCAGTTCATTTCCCGTTTTGGGCGATATTCACATGTACAGTCAAGTGTTGTTTTAAACAACAACAAGATAAAAATATATTTGTTTTCATTATCCCCCTTCTTTTATAAGATTTTTTGATACTTTCTCACACTCACGGATAATTCTTCATGCAACAGGTAGTGAATGCATTCTTTCTGGGATAATTATTTATCACGTATTAAGAAAACGGAAAAACAGCTACTTGATATTTACTTCAGAACAATTCATTGCTCCTTTATCGAACAACAAAATGTCTACTGATTAGATGTCTAATGACTTTCAAGAAACCTTTATCGTATTGAGCATATTCGTTAATCAGAGCATTTCACTTGTGCTTCAAACCAAACAACTTGTTTGTTAAACAAATTGCTGATTCTAGAAGTTCAAATGTAAGTATCTTTGGGAAAACCTTTGACTATCCTAAAACAATTAGATAAAATAAACATGGTATTCACTCCTAGTTTAAATGGATGCCAATATCTTTTGAGATTATCAGTTATTGAAACAACAATTTCACTACGTTAAATTTCTGAAGGTATTTTTATCAATCCAACTGAAAAATAAAAATTGACAAAATAATAGTTTTCTACAGTTTTTCTTGGAATAAGAGATTGCTTTTTTCTGCAGATAAAAAAGAATTCTAATTAAATAGATTTAAAATAATTCGACACAAAATGAAAAATAAAAAACAAAAATTAAAATAACAAAGAGTTTATTCATTGCTAAAGTATGTACACAACAATATACTGAAACAGTTTCTCGAATAAATCATTGTAAAAATCAACATCCAATTTTTCAAAAAGTCTTTTGTATAGTAACAAGAACATAAAAGACACACATTTTTTGCTAGCTGAAATGTGTTTAAATGCAATAATAGCAGATTGTTTCGGAAGTTCAAATTTCTCTTTCCTTGGTGTATTAATACACTCTCTTGGGGTAGAATAGTCTAGGCGAGTCAGCACAAAACGTCAGAAACACACGAGTCGATGAGTCACCACGGTACGTCAGCAAAGCACGTAGAGGTCAGTCTAGCAGAACGTGATCAGAAAGACACGAGTTGATGAGTCAGCAAGACTAAGGTCACCAAAGCACAAGTTGATGAGTCAGCACAACAGTCAGCAAGACACGTGGAAATCAGTCTTTCAAAGCGTGATCAGCAAGTCACGATAAAGTGAAAGAATGTTCGAGAGAAAATCTCCAAGACAACAACAGATAAGAAGTATCAGCACACAGTTAGGCAGCAAAGCAAACCGTTAACAAGTGAGAGGTTTGTGGCTCTTATATAGTGAATTCTTATCATATATCAGATTGTGTCGTCACAATCTGATTATCAGTAGCGCCCTCTACGCGAACCTTCGTCATTTCTCGATACCCACTTGTTGATAGCAGACGTGTAAAGTGGTATGTAATATTTCATTTAAATTTATTATACAGTGTTTAAATTGTTGGGTATTGTGGGGTGTAGAAATGAAAGATACATACTTTTTTAAAAACAAAATAAATTTTATTTATATTTTTGACCTTTTATTACATGAGAATCCGCTTTTAATTTTTTAGCGGGGTATTCTACAAAAGATTCATGTTTCTTGATGAAGCTTTCGGGTACATGTATTTCACGAAGAGTCTTTAACAGTTCGTTCTGAGCGTAAATATGAGTTCTGTTATTCACAGAAAACAGAAGATGAAACAAATCAGCCATGTTAGAATCCGGGATGGGTTTTCCTTCAAAATGAATGGTTAAATTGTCATCCCATTCCAATTTTCTTGGATTATTTTTTAAAAAGCCCAGCAATGTCTTAGCTTGTCTTTTCATAGTAGATGGAACCGATGATAAAATCAAAGAGGAATCTTGTTCAGGTTTGGTTTCAAGTTCTGTTTTTGGTTTAATAATTTCCTTTTTCACAGGTACTTTTTCAGGCAGTTTCGACATCCAGGGCATGTTGAATTCTTGCAAGTACATTTTTCGTTTAAGTAATTCCAAACACTGTATCACTTTTTCATGATCAGGAAGAGTGCTATTTAATATTTTCGACATAGCAGTATCAAATTCACTCATTTGTCGTTTTGTTGGTACATGTTTGGAGAGACTCTCTTCCGGTACCAACGCATATTTTTAGCGTGTTCATGAATTAAACCTGTTATCACACTCAAAGCGGCTGGAATTAATATATTTAAAAATCCCCCACGTTGAATAATAAGTCTTTTCTTTTGAAAAAGGGTACCCTTTTTTGTACCTATTTTTCGCAAAGTAGTTTTATATTTACTTAAAGATCTTTTCTGTCGTGAAGATACAGCAATGTTTCCTTTTAACAAATGCGAACTGCATTCGCAAATGGCTTTCACAGAGCGAGGGGATAATTTTTTCAATAATTGCTTACACAATGCTTTAGGACACGTTTTAATCAATTCTAATTCACGAAGCTGTTTCTTCGTCAGTGCCATAGTCACAAATGAATTAAAAACCAGATGACTTTCATTTTAAACCTTGTTTCAGGACATAGATGAATTGTGTTTGACCCGTAAAATCTGTGTTCTCAAACGTAAGCATTCTACCGTTTCATTTCTTAAATCTACGAGTAAATAGGATAAAGGCTTTTTAGTCGCATCTTCAAACACGTCTTGAAAAATTTTACTTTTAGTGGGATATAATTGACGACCCAAATAAATAATTTGACTCATGTCACGACTATTTTTAAACAAAATCAAATATTGACTGTTTAGAGAAACACCTTTCATTTATTTTCCTTTATGAAACAAATTTTGCGTTATAAAAATTACACTAATGTTTAAATGATGACTTCCCCTTGTAAAGAGAAAAGTCATGCGCTCATCCGATCCGGCCTCAAACATGAGGTCGTCTAAGACAATTAAAGTATTTGCTCCTAAATATTTAGTATAACTCGAAGAAAATCCCTCCACAAGAGTAACATCAAGAATTTCATCATACAGTTTTTGGTAGATACCGTAAAACCAAACCACTTTGTCAGGAGGAGGATTAAACATATCATTTCTATCCTTCAGTAAATCAGGAAGAAACCAACTTTTGCCTGCTCTCGTGGGGCCTGCGAGAAACATTGTACACGAGTGTTGAAAGTGAGAAAACTCCATCAAACAAACACAAGGAAGGTTAAAATCGAAATAAACGCAGACACTAAGAAATACAGTTTAAATATCGATTTATTGAAAAAAATTCACAAAGACACGAAATCGTTTCGCTACAAAGTTATACACTTGTTGGTCGTTACACAGATTTTCTGTTACAAAATGTGATAAAATATCTTTTAAAGTTTTACCGTGACATCGAGAATACAGATAAAATGTACAATATTGGCCACAAACGGCCGTCTTATTACTTTGTAAAGTGAGCGGATTAAACATCACTCGAGAAAAATGAGATGAAAAGTTCGGTCCTTGGCCCTTTAAACAGGTCCTTGGAAAAAGGTAGGGTCGTTTTCATATGAATCGAATCATTCCGCTTCATCAGGCGAAGATGAAAAGAATGCGAGCTAATGGCTTCCAGGTTCCGATGACTTATCCAAATTGCATACAAAACAGGTAGGATACTGCAGGATTCTCCTAGGTAGTTGGTCGCTGGAGAAAACACCTGAAAAATATTTTCGGGTTCTTGGGTCCGTAATAAAATCTTCTCAATTTGTAAAGAATTCACCTAGTTTGCAAAGTCACACAAAACGTGTCTTGATTTGCTAATTTCTATAATGTTTTCAAATTCCGCATGCACCAACACGGAAAGGGTTGTTTTTAAATCTTCACAAATTTAAATTTACGAATTGAAAATTCGTAAATTTCCTTTCTGTTTCAGATTGAGGTGGGGTCCATCGCACAAGTCTGGGCTAAGATCAAAGGCATACAGGGTATGTCCGTCTGCAAATTTTTCATGTGTTAAATAAATACCTGTGTCATGATTAAAACCGGCGAACAAACGATGATAGGCTCGTATATTTATTATTAGAAAAATTTAATTCTAAACCTTTTGAATGTATGGGCTGTCCATTCACATAAACACTTAAAATGTTGACCTTGTGATGATGAAAGTGAAAGGGGTTCAAATCGTATTGTCCGTTAATGGAAGCATTTTCCAACAATCCAATAATAATACGTTTTGGCATAGACCCCAAAAACACATTATCTTGCATAAAAGAACGACTAGGCCTTACACAATACGCGATCAATAGGATATTTCGCAGAAGTTTTTTTAAGGGCTTTTGCATGGCCCAATAAGACAACGCACTGACCTTTACTTTACGAATAAACAAAGAGGCATGTTCTAATATTACTTTAAAATTAGAATCAGGTTTTGTCGTATCAGAGGGTTTTGCCGCCATCAAACAAAAGTAGGGTTTACTGCGGATCAATTTAATTTTCAAATCGACCATGTTCAGTAACAATCTATTTTATTGAAAAATATCGCAATGCAAGGGAGATATGTCCAAAGTGTTACTATTTTTAGTGAGTTCATATCGTTTTTTCAATCCAGGGTTATCATCTGATGTGGGATCGGCAGTGGCTAATTTCTGATCTTTGTAGAAACATTCGCATTGTAATAAATTTTTCTTGGCGTCTTCTCCGAAATTCAAAAGGGTTTCGATATATGCTCGATAGGGGTAGGTGTTACTGGAAGAGGAAATTACTCTTTCATTCAGATTTATGTCGACTTAAGAAAACAAGGCTTGAGAAAATAAATTCACGGGAGCGACATGGTTCTCCTCCGTTAAGGCTGATCCATCCGGTTTGGTGATTTTTCACTTTCGTAGGTATGACGAGGATAAATCAATATAGTCTTCTCCGTTTCCAGAAATGTTAAATTCCACAGGGACTCCATCACGAATATTAGCGAGGGGGTGGTATTCTACAAAATACCTTTTTCGATAGCCGTTTGAGTAGGAGGAATTAAAAAAAGACCCAATTCCGTTTTAGTGCAAGAGGCAGAGTCTTTATGAATAAGTCCGGACATCGTTAAGCGAAAATATCGCTTGTTTTCACTTTCTTGACTTTGCGTCGACTGACGGTTTTTTTAGGGAGCTTCCTCTTTTTATGTCTTCGACCGGAACCTATCATGGATTTAAACTTTGTGGCGGCTTCATCTTTTAAAGTCTGTCCAGCTTCTTTCAATTTCCGCTTGGCGGCCACTTTGAGATTTTGACCACGTGACACGTCATTCAACAAATCGACTCCCGTTGAAAACAATTGCTTGCCCATGGCTTTAGCGCCCGATTTAAACGGGGGCAGCTCAGCCCAAAACAACGAACGAAACAATTCACCGAAACCATAACCTTTTTGTAAAGTAGTACCGTGATAATAGTTTAAACCACTACCCGATTGATGGGTTTAATAATCTTCAAAAGATTTCGCACAGCACTGGTAAGGAACTAACATTATGAGAGATACTTTTGACGAAAATGAAGTTTCACGATCAACTTCCCACGCTCGAATAACATTAATTGACCTGTATGCGTCCTTAAAACGGTTTCAATCGTTTGAAAAAAATTTCGAGTGAGTGGGATATACTGAGCTCTATCAAACACTTCAAGAATTGTATCACCATCTTGTCCTTTCACGGGAAGCACACGTAGAAGCGGGGCTACCGTATCCCCCACAATCTGCGGCTCTACGAGATCACTATAAATGTATAACAATTTAAAATTAGGATGAGGATCGACTGCAAAGGGGATATAAAAAGAATTGAATAACCAACAAAAGGTTCACCTACATTACCAGGTGGAAACCTTAAACTTTCCGCTAACTCTACATCCAAGTTGATGACGATGCAATCTCGAAAACACAGATTTTATAGAGAAAATAAATCAGAGGAGTTTATCCATTGATTAAACTTGTCAGGGTATCCTTTAAATTTCACTTTATATTCCACATGGCCTTTTCGTGTGCGCTTTTCTAAAATCTTTTCAATAGTATAGTCCTCTTTCGGTTGAACTCTTTGGAGTTCTTGCACATAGAAGGTTCCTTGGATGGGTTCGTCCATCAAATCTTTAATTCTATAGACTGGAGGGTCTCTCGGTACGCATTCCGTTATCACAAAAAGTTCCTCGGTCCAATTCGTTTCATAACCTTTTTTCAAAAGTTAATTTTTGTTTCGAAACGCGCACGGTTTCCCCCGCTTTAAACACACACGGTTTTCTTTCCACATCCTGCATTTCCCCGAATAAAGTAAACACAACATCGCTTTCGTTCTCGGGCGTAACTTCCACGGGCGCTCTCTTAATGCTGGAATGGTGGGTATGGTTATAACTTTGTAACAGGGAGTCTAACACATCAATAAAATTATAGGTGTGATTATGGGTAAAATATTTCCACATTTTAGTTTTCAAGGTACGATTAAAACGTTCAACTACCGATGCTTTTATATTATTAAAAGTAGTAAAAAATCACACACCTTGCTGTTTAAAAAATCTCTGAAAGTGTTTGTTTGTATATTCTGAAGCATGTAATTTTATTGCGCGATATGTTAATATTCATTCTCATCATACTGAAAAAGATAAATTTCCGGTTTCATTTAAATTGAGTATAAAATCAATCTTAAACTTTTCATTTCCGGAAAATACATATACCAGCGAAAAAATAACACACACCGTTACATAGAGACACACCACACTCATCACTCATATCCTACAGATGGCGGCCCCACCAGTGGCCGAGAGGTTCTGCTCTCGAAGCTGGTAGACGGGAGGTGCTGGGTTCGATCCCAATCGCGCCCGTCGGCCTAATCGTTCAGAGTTTTCGTGGTTTTCTTCGAGCCGTGGATCTTCCATGCGTTAATACGGATTAGGTTCCCTTAGAAAGACCCCCACGGAGGGCACTCCCCCCGGGCCTATATCCCTCGTGTAGATAATTGGCCGTCAAAAATCAACCCAACCCTACAGATGGCAGCACCAAACATTTTCTTGATAGGAGAAGGGGGAGGCAGTATGTGCCCCTGTAACAGTTTCCATAATTTTCATTCTTTAGGGAAAGGGGGAGCTCCGTAACCGATTCTCTACTTTTAAAAAAAATTGTTCCCTCAAAAATGAAGCCCCCTGAAAATGAAGCCCCCTTAAAAAATTTAGTCCCTCCTACTATAGGATGATCAGGTAAGCCTCTCCTTTTCACCCACAGGTGGATTACTCCCTCCTCCTTCCACAACCTCCCACCACCATCACCTGCTGAGGCAGAACTGTCCTTCTTCCCCTACTGACTTGTTCATGTTTGTATTCAAAATGACATTTGTTGACATTTCAACATTTGTTGTAAGGAATGATAATGTAAAAAAAATGAATTAAATTATGTTTCTCAAAAATAAAAATTATCACAGGATTAAGTAATAATGTGCGTCTCCATTTCTGATTTACCTCACAAATAAAGTTGTAACATTCAACACATGGTTCAAACAATCATAGGGGAGAGTAGCCATATTTGGACCGCTGCTTTAAATGGACCACTGCAATTCTGTCGTTAATTACAGAAAGAGACGCCATCTACCGCTGAAATTCTACTCATCAGAATGAAGTCATTTATGATTAGAACAAAAATTCGCCTTCCACGTGCTATTTTCAGATTATTTAAAAAAACTTCAAATTAGCTGTTTTGATCTAATTTTTTCCTACTAAATGTAAGGGTTTGAAACTAATTTTAAAGTTTTAAATATTTTTTTTTAATTTACTAAAATATTCCTACTAAAAATTAGAGTAACTTTAAAAATAAGGTAAGTTGTTGTGTTTTCATATACATATCTGAATTCATGTGTTTATTGCGCATATTTTTCACGCGGATTTTTTTTTTTTTGCTTTCTTTTTTGATGGTCTTGAGATTATCTGTTAAAAAAAATTGCGCAGTTGCCTTAATTGGACCAATTTGAGTTGCTTAAATTGGACCAGATAAACGATCATAAATTTTAAAAGTAAGTAATGAATTCCGAGGGTTGTACGCTTTGGACAATATATTAAAAAAAATGGGGCATTTGATTTATAACTACGTTACTAACACACATTTTATAATTGATGATGATTCGATAATTTTATATGTATAATGATGTAGTTATATTTATCTATTTATCAATTCATATTAAATTTATTCATACTCATTAATATTTAATAAAGTTAATGATTAACTTATACTTAATTTTTAGCTTACTCAGGACAATATCATATTAATTTCTAATAGTATACTATCTTAAATAAGAATAAAATGCATAATGAGCGTTTTTGTTATACCTAATGCTATGGCAGTATGGATTTTAATTCGGAAATTTGTTTTTCCTCTATCCTTTTAAATCTTGTTTCATTTTTAACTTAATTGGTGTTCAATGGTTTATTTCCCGGTTTTCTGTGTGTGGTAGTCCCAAATTCATATTCTATAGCTTTTTATGGCTAATATGAAGATGAAACCACACATTTTATTTGTGGAATTTTAGGCATTTGGGACCTGAAGATTCTGTCTAAGTTCTACAAATATCCGTTTATTTAATAGTTATATATATATATATATATCATTACTATTTCCATGCAAGTTTTTGAATATTTTAATTTAATTTTCTTTTCTTGTGTGTATCTGGATCAATTTCTTTATACAGTTTAGGCCTACATAAACATAAAAAATATTTTTTACATGTTTATGTAAATTTCGTTTGCAATTTCTTTTATTTTGTATATATTTGTATTTATTTTCTTTGAATTCTTCATTTCTACGGAGTACTTGATTTACAGTGCTGAATTCAGGCATTTCTCTCCGGGGGGGGTGGGTGGGTATTTGCAAAAGGTAAAGAAAACTTCTGTTGCAAAAAAAATGTCTAATGATTCATAATCTAGGATGAAAAATGAAACAGTGATTGATGATTGGTTTTGCCTAATTTGCAATAAAAATAAAAAGCAGAAAGGATTCAGTGTACAGGTTGACAAATATGGTTCCATGTCGGATGCGCAGGAATATAAAATGAACAAAAGAAATGCATGTGTAAGCCTTGCATCACTTCTTGCATGATATTCAACTAGCAATTAGTTCCATAATTTCTATTCTTAATTACTTATAACTTTGATTTATATTTTGAATATGTTTTGATTTAAAACAATTACTCTTACTTTCAGACGTTTGATTTCATTATATTTCATTGCTTATGTTTTGTTTGATTGTTTCATTAATCGCAAACTTTGCTTTTAATAAAATTAGTTATATATTCCGTATTCATTAAAACAGCCTAATATTGTTTGGTTCAATTTAGGTGACTGGGGGGTCCAACTTAGGCGACTAGTAGCTAAATTTGGACCATTTTTACTAAATTTTTCAAATTAAAATAAAATTTAAAATTTTCAAAAAGAAATTGTTCTAAAGGTTTATTTAGTTAGTAAATAAATAGATTGACCACGGGTAGTGATATTTCGCAGATATTATAAAAATGAAATGAGTTACACCTGAAAATAAGAGAAGTGGTCCGGCTTCGGCTACTCTCCCTTACTTCCGTGTTAGAATAGTTGCCACATCCGTCATATTTAAGGGTAATAAGAAAAACCAACGGGTACTCTTTTAAATTGACCACCCTGTATATAATAAAACTTTTTGTAATTATTTACTATAAATCTCATGAAAAATCGGCAATAGATAAATGAATTATTGGGTGATTGGAAAAGTTTGTGACCTGTTTCATAGATGACTTGCATTTTTGACTGTGCTAGTGTTTCTTTTATAACCATGTTATTAACTGACAGTTATCTACATGTCGACACATGTCGTGAATGCGCATAACGTTAAAAAAAAGTTTTATCCTTAATTTGTGTGCAAGATTAATATTCAAAATGGAAAATTAAAAGCTACATTTTCGTCGTGTTATGTTATATGAGATTTAAAAAGGAATGAGTGTTGGAAGCGCTACAAAAAATATTCAATACGTTTATTTGGATCGGTCTCCCGCTCTTAGGACAGTTAAAAAGTGGTTTTGTCGATGTCGAAATGGTGATTTCAATCTAAACGATAAAATTCGCTCTCAGCGACCCTCAGGCATTGATAATAATCCACGACTATTACTGAAGAGATTGCTGAGAGACTACATATTGACAATTCGACTGTATTTCGCCCTTTTAAACAACGTGGACTTTAAACAACTTTGAAACTCGATGCATCGGGAATCGGGCACGAACTTTTGCAATCACTCAATATAATACATTATAAATTATATACCCAATAATCTGAAATTCATAAAGTGAAAAAAAAAAAAAAAAAAAAAAAAAAAAAAGATTTAGGAGAAATAATCCTACGAACAGAATATAAAAATGTGACAAAAAGAAAATGAGTACATATATCGCGAATCACTTTATCAAGGGCTATATTCGACAATATAAGTAAATCGCAGTTGATTTCTGTTTGAGCAAAGCATGCCAAGAAGCATAAATTCATTTACTCAAATTGCTCAGTCAACTTACGATACCACATGTAAAAGAAATTTAATTATGAATGGATAAAATCTGAAAATCAAAACATTAGAGATGCAATATTAATTACAATACAGCATTAAAAAGTCACAAAATATTGTAATGAACAAATTTTAACCAAACAGAAAAATAATTGAAAACAGTACTAGCCATTTCTATGCAGACCTCATAATCCTGCATACGAGACTGACAAGCACATAGACTGATTGTATAAATACATGTAACAGTTATTTTAGCAAATTGTAAAACAACCAAATATATGGCACGAATAAGTAAAATAAATTGTAAAACTATTTTAAAAAATATCACATATTAAAGATGAACAAAATTAAAAAGGGATAGATAAGAATAATGTAATTAGCAAATCTCAAATGTTAAAAATATAATACTTTATCACATATAAAATCAGTTCTGCCAAGATAACGAAAGTTTTACTAAAATCACCGATGTTAATTTATATTTAATAAAAAACACCGAAAGGAAGGTTTTTGGTAAAACATTGCAATGTGCTGCAATCTATAGTTTAAAAATTAAATGGTATCCCAGCAAAGAGGAAATTGCTGGCCAGCAGCAAGATAGGTGCTGGCAATGATGGAGAAGTGCTGGCTAATGATCTACCACTGCATGACCACTGCTGGACAGCTTCAGTCAACTTTGCTGTTGGAAATCATCAGATAAAATTCTGGTGGGCTTCCGTTTTATCTCATGCGCTGGCCCACCACTACATGGAAGTGCACGAACTTTTGCAGTATTATTGCTGGGAGCCCTTACGTTAGGTGGCGTTGCGAATATCGAAGACATTGAGCATTTGAACACAAATCCAAAATGAATATCTTAACACAATTTAAGCTCTGAAGCTAATTTGTTTTGAAACTGTAAATAATATAGCACCACTGCCACCAACAAAATAAATAGGTAAATGAATAAATAAATAAATTCTTTATTTTAACGCACTTTTTTTCCTCTTTAAATCTGGTTTTACTAAGTTATTTCGGCTTTCATAATTTACACAGTTGAGAATCAATAATAATAAAAAAGCGTATAAAATATATAGGATTTCTATACAATACAATAATTTCTATACCAGTTTAATGATTGGGAACATAAATCACAAAAGAAACAAAATTGAAATAATGTAATGAGAGCTGGAAAGCTACGAACGGTCGTAGAATACGCTGAAAGTACTTGTTCATGTCCGGTTACGAAAATAAAACAGCACCGAGCGCGGTTAGTACTTGGGAGGGTGACCACTTGGAAACTGCTGAAAGTTCAAATATTTTAATAGGCATTTCTGTTACAGACACATCTACAGATATTTCAATAGCTCTTGGTGAAACTAGCTTATAGAAAAAAGAGCCATAATACTTTGTTTTTTTTTTATAGAATTATATAAGAAATTTTTGTATGGGAAAGTGCTGGGGCAGCAAAAGAATAGCAGTGGGATAGGTGCAAGTACTGCAGGAAAAGGGCCGGATTGAAGTAATGTGATGGCATACTAATGCTGGCCTGCTGTTGGCCATCACTGATGGGCCAGTTGCATTGCGCACGGACACTTTTGTACGGGTTTAAGTAATGGCACCATTGCACTTTACCGCTGGTGGCAGTGCTGGCGCCATCTTTCTTCCAGCTGATGGCCCACTGTTTCTTTCTTTGCTGGGATAAAATTAATAGTGATAATTTTTATTTTAATGTTATACACTGTTGAAAGAGATGAGTACATATAGGGTAACTCAAGGATAAATAGCCATAGTTTATAAAAATTGAAAAAAAAATTCTTAGAATGCAAATACAAGAAATATTTATGCATATTTAAAATTCTTATAAGTATACTCATCATATTATGGACAAAAAATAATTAAATATTAGAAACAAAAAGTGGGAAACAAAATTGAAATTAAAATGGCAGATGACCATTTCTCCTACAAGCCGAGGAGAGATGGCCATCTAATACAAGAAAGAAAAAGTGAAGTTAAAATAGCAAAAAATAACACATTTCATATAGTTAATCATGAAAAACATGTAGCACTTTGTAAAGATGCAATTATATCACGTAAAATGAGTGAATAAAATTCGAATAAACAAAATTTGAAGTAAAATTTCAATCCTTCACTTTTCGTAAAATTTTACCACATTTTTGACAAATGTCTTGATAGTTTGTACACGTTTCATGGAATCACTTCAAGCACCTTATGCATTGTATCCAGTCATCCTTTTTGGCTATGGTATTATATTCTTCTCACAACCCAACACAGTGATCCTCGTCTAATTCTAATCCCTCCGAATCTGTAGAATCTGGTAATTTCAAATATATTTCATATTCTTCGCTGCTGAAAGTGTCGTGTTTTTGTGTTTTCTTGCGTTTAATTTAGTCTTTGTCACAGTTTTAAGTTTATTTATCAACTTTATCTGTTTCTGGGATGAAAGTTTCCGACTTTTTTCAATATTTTCTGAAACAAAAGATACATCGTTAGGCCTTATTATATTATTATTATTGAAATATTTATATTAATTAAAATTTAAACAATTATATCAATTAATATAATTATAAACATAAAATTTATATAATTATTTTAAATATAATTATATTTAGTTAATATTCTCACTCCGTATAATTTTGAAATATTGATTAAAGGTTGTCATCTCTCCACGATTTGATGTGGCCATCTAATCCTGAAATTGAAAGACAGATGGCCACCAAATTTAAAGCGTTACTCCTCGATTGTACGACTTTGTTTTAGGCTTAGAAGCAAAAATTGGGTTATATACGTACGTTAAAAGTCCGTATAGTGAAAAAGAAAAAAAAATGTAACGCACGTACTGCTGAAACCGTCAGATACCTAACTCAACAAAAATGTTCAACCACTAAATTAAATAAAAATGAAAATTACGCTTACTTTTAATAATAAGAAAACACAGCTGCACGTCACAATGAATGAACACGTTGAACTATTTCCTACGAACAAAGTGTATGCTGCAATCTATGATCAAGTTTAGGAAGTATTTAGACTGAACAGAATTTTTAAACAGGAAAACCTTTTTATTTGCATTTCCACAAGGATTTCAGTGTAACGATATATTTTATTTAAGCCAAACAATAACATAAATTGAGTTAAAAAATGAAAATAAAGCAAAAGATTTTTTTATTGAAATTTGCTGCAGCCAAAGTCTTTATGCAATAATTTTTAAAAAAAGAATTGTATTTGCTTCTTAATGGGAATAGAACAAAAATAATTTTAAATAACTGCATTTCAAACTGTTTTAGGCATTTTCGTTTACGAGACCTTGCTAATACCTTTGTAAATACTACTTATAAAATAATCACTTGATTCGAGTTAAAGAAATCAATTCATTGAATTTCAGAAAATCGGAAAAATGCATTTTTCGTGCTGTTACTAGATACTGCATACATATTAAATTATTAGAACAGAAGAATGTTAGATACTGGTGCGTGTTAGCGTGACTAAATATGAACGTTTCCTTATTCTCTTTTCCATTAAATATGTACTATACATAAAACAATATTTATGTAGGTCAACTATTTCTTTTATTCCAATAAATAAACTTATATTGTTTTGCGTATCTTTTTTTTTACAGATAGGTATCTCAACTAGTAGCTTATCAATCAACAGTACTTTCTATTTTCAAACCTCTTCTTGCCTGCCGTGCTAACCGAAAAAAATATGTTCAGCCATGCAGATACCAATAATTTTCTTAGACTCTGTGCTGAATAAAACAATATATGGCACATATCTACTGTCATTAACTCATGACCATGTTCTAAGTATAAAAATCAAGTTTCTATAGTGATTCATCAGCGAAAGCTTAGTAGTTAATAAACAGTATTGGGGAGGAGAATCGTACACATAGAGACACATTTCTTAAACACATTAATTAAGAACGTTGATATAATCGATTGAAGAAATTTTAACCATTTCATGTATAAGTTTGGTTATTGGGAGCATCTCATCTAATGAATTTACTAATACACATTAATTGAAACAGGGGGGAGATAACTTTAAAATTAACATAATCTCATTATATATACCACATTGATCTCATTATATATACCACACCTAGTAGTCAAATTGAGGCAGTGCTGATTTTTTATGTGCTTCATCGACAGATTCAACTGGTTATGGTCTGGTTGTGCCTCTATTTCTAAGCATCCACGTATCAACTGCCTCAATTTAGAACGCTTTAAAGGGTCCAAAAACTGATAAATTAAGGGACTGAAATATATAGTTGCTATGTACTGCTAAATTGAGAAATGTTGCTTCTATGTAGAGGCGATCATGCCTCATAGACATAAAAATATATTAAAGAATCATATAACCGTACACAGTTATACACTGTTTCAATGTTTCAGAAAAAAAATCGCGCCAATATGGGACCGTAAGTTTTCCATTTTGATTAAAAAATCAAAAAAAAAATTTTCGAATAAAACTACATGAAATTTGCCATGGTTGCAAAGAATTCTTGGTACTGTTACGCTAACCGGATGCAAATCTCGCTAATAGCTTTTTTTTTTCAACTCGCCAGTTAGCATTTTTTTTTTCGAGTGGTAATATTTGGCCAGATGTCATATACGCGCACAGAAGGTTTGGTGTGATTTTTTTTTTTTTTTTTTACGAAAATTCGGCGAAAACCTCGTTTTCAAATACCCGTTACTTATGCATTTTTGGTATTACTTAGTTATCCCGTCTACCAAAAATCTATCGCCAAACTATAAGATTAAATGCCAATAATGGTTGATCGTAAATGTCACATTCACTTGACTTTAAGCAAGTTACACATGTTTACGTCATCAACTGATTTTTAATTCGACTTTTTATTTGTATATTTATTAATGTTATACTAATTTATTTGTTCTTTCGTTATTTAAAATAAAAATTATGTCAATTTGTATAATTTGGCGAGTGTTTTGGCGATTTATATAATTTGGCGAAATTGGTCGACGGAATAACTAAGTAGTACCGTATTTTTTAATTATTTTCTATTATTTTCAAAAGGAAATATAAAAAAATAATGAATAACTATAGAACAAAACATTTTATATAATTTATAAAAAGAAATAAAAGTAAATAAACATTTATTATCAAATAAACAACAATACCCGGGTTACCATGTCAACCTTTTCTGAAATATGGAAAAAAAAATATCTGTTTGATTCAAATTTGAGTTACCATCATTAGAAAAATGTATATAAAATTAGAAAAATATTAATATTTCGAAAACTAATTCGCATTTAAAAGTTCTAATACCAGTTTTGAGATCTGCGGATCAATGCTGATTTTTGGTGTTAATTTCATCTCAAAGTATTCCATATTTTAGGAGAAATTGCTTGAAACAGAATCAGTTGTTTAATCAGTCGATTCATACCGGGTGAGCAAAAAGTCCGTATAAACTTTAAAAATTTATAAAAACCGAAAAAATAACCGAAATGAAAAACTGTTTGCAGGATTAGCATCTATAGGTCATGGGAATTTTTTTAAGACAGAAATAAAAAATAACTCAAAAGAACAGCCGACAGATGGCGCTGGTGCGTGTGATATCGGTGGAAATATGCAAATGAAACGGTTATAAGAACTTGCACTCTTAATCCAGAACTAGTTCACCGTTGTGAGCCATGTACTTGATCAAGGATGCTGAGTATGAAGGTAAAAGCATTGTTGGTGAAGTTATTTTACGTGAACTAGTTCTGGATTAAGAGCGCAAGTTCTTACAGCCGTTTCATTTGCATATTTCCACCAAAGTCGCACGAAACAGCGCCATCTGTCGACTGTTTTTTGAGTTATTTTTAATTTCTGTATTAAAAAAATTCCCATGACCTATAGATGCTAATCCTGCAAACAGTTTTTCATTTCGGTTATTTTTTCGGTTTTTATGAATTTTTAAAGTTGATACGGACTTTTTGCTCACCCGGTACATCCGTTTCATAAATTCGTTTCATATATCCATTTCATAAATTCGTTTCATATATCCATTTCATAAATTCGTTTCATTAGGATTTTATATATATAGGGTAGATTTAAACGTTTAACCTAAGACTTTTGAACGCTTGCGTACATATGCAATTAAAATGAAATCACATCTGAAACTAAAAGGAGAATACAATACAAAAATTGAACAAAATAAAATGAAAATATAAAAAGACAAACTATGAATATCTTCTGGATTAAAAAAACGTAAGCTATTATTAACTTATACGTGTTTTTATATTTACGCTTTATACGTGCTATACTTGTACTAGCACCAATATTATTTATACATTTAAATTTATGCTTGAGCAAAATCTTTTACTGTACATCTAGATATAAATGAGTTGTTATCCTATGGACTCGTCAGAGAAACTGCAGTTTCTCGTGGTGAACCTTCTTTCCTGATGAACCATTTTTATGCATGCATAAAAATGGTGCATCAGGTTGGACACTGGAGGCCCTGATTTTTAATGGATCGCAATGCCACAGGTTTAGTTTTTAGATATAAATGGATTAAAGAGTGATAATAGGGGGGTAAACATTAATTAATAAAATAAATAGTTAACATAGTTTTAAAAAATCTTGAGACATAGTTGTAGTTGTAATAACTTTTTAAAATATTAAATAGATAAAGGATGTCATATTAATTAAATTAAATAGAAGGAATAAATGATGAACATTTGAATAGCCAGGGGGTGATTTGGGGTCAAGGGCTCATGGTCGGTGAAAATATTCCGGATTTACTTTCCTCTAAACGCAGTATAAAATGAGACAAGTACTTCTTAATCTTGAAAAATGTAATATAGCCACAAACGAAAATATACAGTAGCCTCTTCTGACTTATTAACGATTCCGAAAAGTGTTATTAATCATTAGAAACCTCCGAAACTAACATATTTTTGAGATTTAAAGAAGCATTTATAAAAACAAAGTTCTTTTTGTGTCCACTGATTTTCGGAAACTTTTTCGAGTATTTTTTTATAGTGTATTAATCACGTTTATCAAACCGGAATATCGATTTTAGAAATCTATCAATTAAAAATTTTCAGCTGAATAAGGGACTGTATACATGCAAGAGTAACAAAATAATTATAACTTTAACGCTAATGCTGTTACTGTATCATGTTTGTCTGTTAGCTTGTTTACTATGAACATGAAAACGCTTACTTGACTATTGATAGTATCCAAAAACTGAGAATTTGGTTTAAGAAAACTGATTATGCACTATAAAAACTATTCGGAAACGTCTCCTAAAGTCAACGGGGGGATAAAAAACTTTGTTTTCCTAAACGCTTCTTTAAATCTCGAAAATGTTTTGTTTTCTGGTGTTTCAAAAGATAAAGAATGCTTCCCGGAATAGTTAGTGGCTCTGAAGTGGTCATTATATATTTTGTTTAGGCTATATTATGTTCTCCTATATTAAGGAATATATGTCTTTTTTTTTTTTTTTTTTTTTTTTTTTTTTTACAGGGCGGCTGCAATAAATAATTTCTTATTTTATTGTAATGGAAGCTACCTAAAAGTAAAGCCATAATTACTTTATGCGTTTATGAAAATGAATTAATGCTTGTACTAAAATGTAGCCATTTTGGGTTTGAGATTAGCCTTAAAATAAATAAATACCTTTTATTTCGTTTCTTTTCACATAGTTAAAAGAAAAAAAAAAAAAAAAAAAAAAAAAGACATGTTTCTTAATGAGGAAAATATATCCACAAACGAAAATATACAATAACCTCTTTCAAATTAACCTCAGAAACCTATATATTTTCAAAATTTAAAGAAGCATTTATAAAAATAAAGTTTACGTCGCTGCCTCAGGCTTTCGGAAACGTTTGAAGTAGTTTTTATAGTGTTTTAAACAGTTTTCTTAATCCGGAACATAGCATTTTAGGATGTTACCTATTCTTAAGTAAACATTTTTATGTTCAACAAACATGTTTTACAGACAAACACGAAAGTTTAACAGCATTAAAATTAAAATTAATATTCGTCTGTTACTCTTGCATGTATAAATTCAATTACTCAGAAAAAAATATTTAACTGAGAATTAACAGCATCCTAAAAACCTATATTCGTGGTTGAGAAGGCTTTTTAACACTAAAAAGACCATGAGGGGTCAATTTGACCCCTACCATATGAATACATTTCGTTTCGAACCAGAAATTTCTTTGTAAAATAAGTCTAAAAGACACAAAGAAGAAAAATGTTAAATAAATATGTTAAACAGATTAAAATAAAAAATCCGGTGTAAAATATTTTATAAAACTAGAGTAAAATTTCCGGTCTTTTTAGTGTTAATTCACTATTAAAAAGTACTCGGAAACATTTCCGAAAATCAGTGACAGCAAAAAAAAATTTTGTTTTTATATATGTTTTTTTAAATCTCGAAAAATATATTGATTTCTGGGGTTTCTAAAAATAAAGAAAGCTTTTCGGAATCATGAGTAATTCGGAAGACTTTTTGTATATTTTTGTTCGTTGCTATATTATATTTTCGTAGATTAAGAAACATGTTTCTTTTTTAAAGTTCCGTTAAAAAAAAAAAAATAATAATAACTGCATCGCACAGTTTATAGTCTTAAACGGCATAAAAATAATCTGGAATTCCGCTAAAACAAATCATATTCAATTTTTGTTTCTTTCCTCTATTAGGAATTCAATATTCAGCTTGTCACATCTTATTCCGATAAATATCTTCAGTGACTCAACTAACATATCTTGCGATCCCATCTTGTCAAATATAGATAAGCAGAAAGAAATCTTTCTAAAAAAAGCTATCCATCTCTTTCCATAGAAAAAGGTATTCTGCGGAAAGAAATTATTTTGATGCACTGTTATTTTCTTTGAGATCTCTCGCCAGGGGTGCCATTTGCAGATCCATATCGAAGAGCTTCCGTGTCAGAGTCAACAAGTAAGATCGGCACTCAATAGAACTTTTAAAATGATATCTTCATTTTTGAACATAACTCCGTACTCAGTGATTAATATCTTGATCTTTAAATTACTCTCTGCCTTGTTCTATCTAACCCATTTATGCCCAGCGTCCCATTTTTGGGACGTCTCGAATTTTAACAAATTTTATAATTTTCTTCTTCTTTACAACATGAAAATTATATGAAGTAATTGTCTATAAACGTCTTTATCTACAAGTATTACGCAGAAATGACAGCATAAGATTGATATTTATTTGCTTAAATAAAGGCTTTTTTCGGTGTTTATAAGTTTTTCATTTTTCAAAATAGCGAAATGTAAAAGGTAAATTTATTTGTATTTTTTGTATCAAGGATCCAAATAAATAAGTCATAATCTTAGCTTGTAGACTTCTTTGAAATACGTATTTTTTTAAATTGCGAAATTATATGTTCAAGCCTGTTTTCTATGCATGTTTGTAACGTACAAAATAGAGGGCGCTAGGCTCAAATGGGTACTATTAGCTAGTTAGGAGACAGTTATTTATATAATGTCCTTTTCAAGACGATTTTGAAATAAAGTGTTTTCTAGCCTCAAATACGATTATTCTTAATTTATCATTAATAATACTTATAATGTTATTAGTCTCTGTAAAGAAATAAATATATATTTTTTAATAGTTCATAAAAATACTAATTATAGTATATAATATACAATTTAAAAGCTTCATTCATATAAATTTGGACAAAACATATAATTATCGTATATACTCGCGTATAAGTCGACCCCCTAATTTTTTACTTCAATTTTGCACAAATCAAACCAAATATTTCACTTGCCAATGTGAAAAAGTAGTAAGTAAACAAAAATAAATCATTGAGAAAATTTTTAATGATAAATTATTTTTATTTGTATATTTTCTGTAACATTTTATTATACATGCACATAAAAAGTCAGAATTTTGCAGTATTCGAAGTTTTATTTTTTTATTTTTTAATTGACTCGCGTATAAGTCGACCCCTCCAATTTGCTTGCTGAAAATTGTCATTTTTCTGAAAATTGTCATAAATTCCTCGACTTATGCGCTAGTATATACGATATGGATTTTTCCACATATGGATATTCCCATATTTAGTACGTTTACATTTTATCAAATAAATACAAAAATATTTTAGCGTAATTTTTTTTAGTATTTTTCCAGTTCATTTTGCAACATTTCAAAGGTCTTTTACCAAGAAATTTGAGGAAACAAAAATTCAGGCATAAATGGGTTAAAAGTAGCATAAGTGTTAATTTTGTTTCAATAAATACAGATATTAGATCTAACCATAAATGCAGCAAAGACTTTTATTATTATTATTATTATTATTATTATTATTATTATTATTATTAAAAGATGACATCCTTCAAAGTTTTTAAAAATATCTGTGTCAACCATTGTTCGTATCATAATTTTTCTATTAATTTACTATTATCACTCTTTCCTTTCAAATAATTTATAGAAATAATTTAGCAACTGAATTTCTTTTAATAAAATTTTGCTTTTAGTAATTACATAGCACAGATAGTTTCTAACGTTTCGTTTTAGTCAACTCATGCAATTTTGTTATATTTCTGTGCAATGTAATTTTTTAATATCTCTAATGAATGCGATTATTTTTTGAGGATAAAAAGAGATAATATACACAACAAACTCAATTTTATTTTTAATTCAGGCAGTAAAGAAGCTTGAATTCAAAGTAATAATAATAATTTTTTAACATGCCATAAGTGCTTGAATAATCCTGTCAGTTTTGGAATTATAAAAAATTAATTCTAAAAATAATTATAAGATACATACAAATGAGACAATAAAGGGTTTTATTGTTCATGAGCTCTCTTTGTAGACACTATGATTTAATTTTACTTTTGAAATGTTTTAATTCTTTCATGTGTTTCTCATGAACTCTATTTGAAGACACTGTGATTTAATTTTACTTTGGAATTTTTTAATTCTTTCACGTGTTTCTCATGAGCTCTCTTTGTAGACACTATGATTTAATTTTACTTTAGAAGTTTTCAATTCTTTCATGTGTTTCTCATGAGCTCTCTTTGTAGACGCTATGATTTAATTTTACTTTTGAATTTTTTTAATTCTTTCATGTGTTTTCATGAGCTCTCTTTGTAGACACTATGATTTAATTTTACTTTTGAATTTTTTTATTCTTTCATGTGTTTTCATTTTATATAAACCTTTCTTTTAATACAGTAATGCTATAAAAATAACTTCTTTCAAATATTCCCCAAACTGCCGCACAGCGATGAGAGAGGTACCGTTCGACTGGGAGTTATTTCTTCTTTCCGAATATGAATACATCTTTTGAAGTCGGGATCGTAGACATATTAAAAACTGCACCATTTTTATTTTTCAAATGGTAACACCCACTTTTGGCACCAAGTATGAGTTCTTCGGATCAAATCAGTTCGAAAAAATAGTATGCTATTTCTTAAATTTCCACAGTGCTATAAAAGAAAATATGTTAGGCGTTTATCTATAAATTTAGGTAAATAAAGATCTTACAAGGAAAAGCACCGAATGCTATCAATTACTTACCACAAAAATTATTCAAAAATTCTCAATATAAAATTAACTCACTTTTTACAAAACAAAATTCCACAATTGTGTACCCATTCGTTTCTAAGTTTGTTGTTGTTATTTCTGTGAATCCTTTGATAACAGGGGACAGTCCTTTTATATAAAACTTATCTATATCTCGAAAACTTAGATGTAAACTTACACACCAATGTTTTTGACGAGCGTGGTTCGATTTATGTAAAAATTAATGTAGGTTCTAATTCATAAATTTTACTATGAATTTTTAACAATTTTCAGAATTGAAAATATGTTTTTGAATTGAAAAAAATGCTTGGAATATGTGTCCAGTTCATTGTATCTTACTAAAGGGGAGGACACTAGCTTGAAACTCGAATAAATTGTCACACTTTAATCATTTTTGCGGGTTTTAATAACAATGGCAACTGTCAGGAAGTGCAATATACTAAGTTATGATTAGAAGGAATCATTTTTGCATAAAAATTAATTCTTACTTCGTCCTCGGCATCCAAGTAAACGAGGGTGTCTTCAAAATGCAGAGTATGATGGCAACTTGCACCGAGTATCACTGAAACATCAAAATAATTATAATCTCTCTATTCTAAAAAAAAAGTAACTAACGCTGTCACCGACACCGCCGCCGCCGGTTTTGAATTTTTTGTGACCGGAAGTCTTTCTTCGTTAATATTAAGAAAAGTATTGCATACAAAAATATAAAAGTCAGTGGTATTATAGAAAAATGTTTAATAAACACGCTGATGCGGACAGTTTTAAAATCGAAGAATTATTTTAAGAGATATTTAATGCTAAATTTGGAAAAAATCGTTCTATTAAAAAAGTTTTATAGGAGCAAAAACTATACATGGGAATTTAATCATTTTTAGATCATATTATGCATTAGAATTTCCCGGTATGCAGACTGCATTTAATTTGACTCATTTTTTGAGGTTTTATTTCTGTTTTAAATTCAAATTTTCAGCATTTCGAGAGATATTTTTTACATATTTTAGAAAATGGTATTAATTTAAACGATTGCCAACTGTATAAACAGCGCAAACAATAATGTTTGCTTCAAATTAAAAATTTATTTACACGTGAATATTATAAACAGAAAATATAAAAAGCAGGAACTCACTGAAAATTACGTCATAAAAACTATATTTACATGTGAATTTTAAACGAGAAAGAATATTGTAAAATAATAAATTCATTAACGTGTGTTAAAAGTCTTAAATAGGATAAATTATGTCACATTACACTTATTACATAAAATGAACAAAGAATAATATTTCAAAACAGTTTAAATTAAAAAATTGCGAGAGACATTTATTTGATATTTTGAGATGATCTTTTCGATTATTTTTGTTTGGACAGCGCAAATAATATTTCATTTCTAGCAAAAGTATTTTCACGTGAATATTAAAAAGAGAAAAATAAAGTTTGGTGAAAATTACGTCAGATTAAAAACGATACATATAAAATGTCTTATTTAAAAAAACTTTTCTTTTCGCTTTGTTAAAAAAAATGCCGGGAGACAAAGACTCTGTTTACTTAATTCATTTTCTATTAGCTTATTTTGAAATGTTTAGCTGATTTTATTTAATCAAAGACGGAAACAGCCATACCCTGCAGTGCCCTGCATATAGGTCTCTGTTATTATACTGGCTTCGTGAGCGCAAGAAAAGGGTTGTTTTGCGCGAACGTGTGGAACAAATGACGTCCCCTGAGATAAACTTTACATAAAGTCAACAGTTAGTTAGATCCACAACTTCTTAAAAATTGAAACTATTATTGGTTCATTTAAAAAATTTCTATTACTAAAGATCATGATGAAGTAATGGTTTGGTTACTGGTTACAACTTGTCAAAAGATAAGATTTTGTAAGATATCCATGCATACAACCTCTCTCGTTATGAGCATCCGCCAAAAATGCTTTCATGAAGAACAAATGGTAGTTTGTCCTTGTCAATAAACTTTGTAGGTGAAAGCAGACTGGGTACGAATGTTAAAATATTTAATTGACTACTTTCGAAGACAAATGCTGATATTATTCCAAAAATGTCAATTTGCAATGATATCCAAGTTGATAACCCAATAAATAAAACGCTTGATTTCTCGAAGAATTCCATGACAAATTACACAGACCTCAAACGATATTCTTTAGCATTAACTTAGTAAGGATGATTAAAGATAAAAGACGTGCATTGCACGTTTATAAAGAAACATTTCAATTTTTATTTTATACATTTTAGCCATGAAATGTATGGAAGGAAATTGTGTGTCATTGGTCGTATGATTTATAGTTTTTATATTAATCGCCTGTGCACGATGTATATCACATAAATCGACTTTTTTCTAATACTCTGTAATATGTTTACATATTTTCATAAATAAAACTTTTTAATGTATGTTTTTTAACCTATTTTTAATATGTTAATGTTCTAATGTTCTCTTTGTAATATGTTCTAACAAATTATTTCCAATATACATATACCGGATAATTTAAAATAGAGGTTATGGGATTCATAGGCGTGACATTTGTTTTAAAAAGGGGATATATATACTCGTATAGTAAAATGCAAAATTTAATTTTTATACGTCCCCCTTTTTCTAAAATTTACGTTTACAGAAATGTAGCTCTACGTCTAAGAATGATATTTAAAAAATGCCCTTATTTTTCTTACCAAAATTTACTGAGTAATTTGAATTTGTGAATTTACAACATTTTCTGGCATTCAAAACGGAAAAAAGCACTTTTGGGGGACCAGAGGTCATTAACCTCTTGCGCTCTGTGTCGTACCTCATGCTATTTTGGTCATTTCCGACGTAAGCAGCGTACGTCATGATATCTGGCTGATGTTTTAATTAAACATTCCGAATTCTCACCAGGTAGTTTTAACTCTTATTTTTGCTTTACCCGATGATTGATTTTCCATAAATAAAGTAAAAGAAAATTACCAATTAAATTTTTGTGGTGTGAATTCAAAATTTCTAAAAATAAAATCTGCCAGATGCGGCACTGGTGGCTAGTGACATACATCCGCTAACAGCGCCAGAGAGCAAGGGGTTAATAACAACAACAAACATTACATTCTATAATTTCTTTTTATTCATGAAACAATGCGCTTGAATGGCATGCATTCAAAATGAACTTATTACGACATGGAAATATAGTCGTACAAATATTTTAATAAGAGAAAATCATGTGTCTAATCAGATGTAATTTTAAAACTGAAGATAAAATAACTTTTAGTAGAGGTTCATAATTAAGAAAATCCTTTTCACAAGATGTTTACAACAAAAAAAGATTTTTTTAGGATTTTCATGTGAAAAATCAGTCATCTATCAATCGATTTTTTGTAATCAGGGAAATAAATACGATACGTAGGATTTCTAATGACCGAAATTTCTACACGATCGCTGAAATAAAATTATTCTTTGGGACAAATTAGTGTTTTACTCTTATAAGCAGTTAATTGTCATAACTAAATGAGAAACATGGAAATTAATATCATTAATTTCTTATGCGTATTTATACATCTATTTATTCTAATGACGTAGACTAAAACTTTCTTAGTAGTTTACATCCACGTCCCAGGTTTTACGTGATTAATTTTAAATTTTATGTTAAATTTTAGGAATTATATACTTCAGTAGGACGAAAGTCATTTTAAGTGTATATAAAATTAATTAATTAAGAATAAAAATATAAAGTTTTATTCAGTAAAATTAAATTAAATTATTTACTAAAATTAAGCTTTTCTTGCAAGTATTATTACAGAAATTCGATGTCTTCGTATAGTTATTCCGATTCTAGAAATCTCTAACTTATCTTCAGGTACCAATGAAGAAAAATCAATTAAAAACTTAGAAAAACAGAAGTTTTCCGTTTATTAACGGAAACATTTCTGTAGTAAATCATATTCCATTATTTATTTTCAATAAAGTTAACTTATCTGAAATGTGCAGGAAAAAGAGTATACCTTTTATTTTTTTTCTTTATTTTTTTTTACCTATTATTATTTTTTCTTTTTAAATTTGAAAAGTTTTATTTTTTTTTTCTTCATGACTTTTTACTACGGGAATCATATTTTCAAAATTTTCTCTCAAAACTAAAAATCCCGAAGATAAGTTAAAGACTATCTATACTGTAAAGTGAAAACATATATCCATTAGTAACACTGACGTCATATTGACGGCGACAACGACTGACGAATAAATTTCGCTTTACTGCAATTTTATTAACTTCCAAATGTAGGACAATTTCACCTTTTTCTCTGTCAAATATAGGGAAAATAAATATTCGTTCAAATGCAATTTGTTTGAAAACTGTATCCCAATTTACTGATTTTTATGGCTTTAAAAGTATTTTATAAGCGTTTTTTTTTTTTTTTAAATCTATCTCTATCGCGTGAAGCCTGATTACGAAAAATTAATTAGTTTGTACTTTAATATATATAAAGAGTTTAGCATTTGTTTCCGGCTAATATTCGATAACGAAGTTAAAACCTCATCAATAAATAAATATAATAATATAATAATATAAATTAAACATGTTTTTACAAACATGTAATCAACCAACGCTCTTAAGCAACTGCAATGATCAGAATCTAAAATGCTACAGTAGTAGCGAAATCTTTTCTGATTTCTTCAGCTATTAACTCATAGCATACGGCTAATATGAAAGTATCGCTTTTATTAAATTTCAAAGCTTTATTTGAATACATAATTGACAGTTTAGCGGGCATTCTAAAAAAATATATTAAATGTAAAAATAACTTATTAGAAATTTCAATTAAATAAAAAAAAGTCCTTCCGGCCTGTACCTGGAGGAAAAGGTAGCTTACCTATTCCTTGTTTTAAAGAATTCGGCTAATTTTATTGAAACACTCAGAGCTAAAATGCGTGGAACCGATTATAGAAATTCCAATCCCACTTTTCGCCAATACAGAATTTGAATGAGAATGTCGCCAATTAGCCAGCTATATCCAGGATGGATTCATTTATGGCGATTTAATTTTGAACTTCAAAATGCTATATGTCCACCATTTGCCAGGAGAGGGGCGAAACAAAAAATGCCCCGGAATTCTTGTATCAAAGCGGAACGTTTAAATGAAAAACTTTTTGAATTTCATGTTATTTTGTACATCTTTCTGAATTAGAAATTCTTCTATTTTTTTTTCTTCCAGCTGCCATTTTGAAACAAGATGGCAGATGAAGCTGGCTCACGAACTCGGTCTAGACCTTGCTAAGTACTGTACACATACAAAGTTACATCCAAATCGGTTCGTAAATACGAGTGGTACAATATGACAGAAATCAGATATATATGCCACCATTATAGAGAGATATAAAACCAACATTCCGACGGGGGCTACGGGCTGTGGATCATGATCGGTGAAAATATACTGAATTTTTTTGGAATTTCTTTCCTCCGGACGGACAGCTGCAATAGATAGTTTTTTACTTCTTGTATTGGAAGCCATCTAAAATTGTTTTCAGCTATATTCTGTAAACTGGGATGCCCATGTTTTATCCCCTAGTACATATACATATAATCGTAAAACATTGTACAAAGTGTCATAATCATCTCTGTCATGGAATATATATACATGTATTTAAATATGAAAAATCTTTAAAAGAAAATGCATCCTCAGTTGAAATCGTTTAAAACCTGGAAAAAAGGATTGAAAACAATTCACTGTAAAGCATAAAAAGCATTATTGTGAAATAATTATCGTATTGATATGCGGTTTGCGTCGCTTTTAAAAGCTGTAAAGCCTTTTCTTTACCAAAAAGTTTTTTTTTTTTTTTCGTGTGTGTGTGTGTGTTCAGAAGTTAAGTTACTTTTAATATTTTTGTTTGCAGAAATTGTAGTCTCCTCGTGCTCATTTTTATTTATTTTATTTATTTATATATTTTGTGTGACTATACCACAAATATATCCAAATATAATTTCTATCTTTTTAAACATTTTTTAATTTTTAGGGTTCCGTACTTAAAAGTAAAAACAGAACCATTATAAGATCACTGCTGTGTCTGTCTGTCTATTTGTCTGTTTGTCTGTCACAGCCATTTTACTCGTAAACTATGGAACGTGGAAAGCTCAAATTCGGGGAAGTAATAAAGACCATTGACCAACATATTTTCAGATTAATAAACATTCATAAATATATTTAGTAAAAATGTAGTGGGGCTAATTATGGCACTTGAAAAAAAAAATATTTTCTTTGTATATCGTGTGGGGTATCGTGTGAAAGCTTTCGTAACGCTGAACTGAAAACTACTTTCCTTTTAATTTTAGGTATTGTATTTTCAAAGATATTGTGAAAAATGTAGCGCAAAAATATGTTCCTCCCTATCTAATTCCGAAACTACTGAAACTAAAATTATGAAAAAATTAGAGGTAGTAGACGTTAATTTAAACCTTGCCGGAAAATTATAGCGAACATCATAGGTCACATAGTTTTTGAGAAAATCGCATTTTTCTGTTACACACAAATTTCGATTTACGAGCATTCAGAAAAATTGTTGAGCATCGCTGGATCTACCTATCGTAGCATAAGTATAAAAGCATTGTTGATAATGAATTTCGAAAAAAATGATCGGTAATTAGCCGAGATATTAACCCTTAAAGATACGGCCAGTTTGAACATACACAATGACAGGGGAAGCGTTCTACGCCTAGTTAACAAGTTTTAATGATATATATGTGTAATGCAATGTCCAGTAACAGTATAAAAGCAATAAATGTCAAATTGTTAAAAAAATACTAATTTCAGGGGTCACACAGGACACAAAACATTAAAAAAAAAAGACCATTTTCAACATTTAATGTCTTAAAATGTATATGACTTAAAAACACAATTTTAATGGGGATGAAAGATATAAGTATGTTCTTTCATTTCATGTATTTAAAAAATTGCAAGATGCAAATTAGTATTTATAGGGAGCTCGAAACTGTTAGACATTTGTCGAACAGAAAATTCGCATAACAGTTTGCAGGATTACAAAATAAATATTGCAACTAAAATGAAAATTTTAGTGCTTACTTATACTTCATATTGTAATAATTACCCTGAACTTAAGTAAATTTGTATTTAAAGCATTTTTTATATTTTTAGTGCAATGTTGCATTTAGGTAATACAAAATTTTGAAGATTTCAACAGTATAATCACATAAAAAAATATTTTTCTGAACAATAAAAAGGAAATTTTCGGCTCAGTTTATACAGAATAACATGAAATATATGTTTTGAAAATTTCATGGAAAAATATTCAGAAATTTTTGAGGTATCCTGCGCGTTATGCCCAAAAAACGACATTTGGAGAAAAATGACTTCAAAGTTTCGGAAACGCCGCTTCAGCTGTTGAGTGAGTATAATTCTAAAAGCCCTAACTTCTGTTCTAATGGGAATTTCAAGGAAACAATTACATCAAAATGTTCAGAAAAGATAGGAGTTTAACATCTAAAGAAAATAAAATTTCTAAAATTTTCAAGCGTTAAGAGTCCTGCGACCACTTAACCCTTTCCGGCGCGGAGTAATTCTGTTTATACACTTACGAAATAATGGACTGACACCAGAATTTATAAACAAATTTATTAGAAAATACGAACTTGCTTATTTTCACGTACATGATAAAAGGAAAATTTTAATTAAATATTCTTGGTGCCGTTTGTCTGTTTTGGAATTAAAATTAGGTGTGCTTTTTTTAAGGACACTGCCCTCAAAAGGTTTAATTAGAATGAATTACATAAATGATGTGGGATTCGCGACTAGTTTGCATTGAGTGTATCTCTCAATACGCCTCGGGTGACTTTAAAAGTTAATTAAAAACCTATCTGGAAAATCGCGGCACTGACCAAGGCGGCATTGCAACTTTGCCACCTCCTTTCGAAGCGCGCTTAGCACAAAGCCAAATTTAAACTTTAAATAAAGGTTTTGTTTTAGCTACACTGTAGAAATATAGGCTACTTCTAGGCTGAATTTAGTTTTATGAAATGCCAAATGAAGTTTAAATGCACTGCTTTTATTGTCAGTACCGAATTAAGTTCATCATAAACAGATTAGGATAATATAAAAAAAATGAGTTATACAGAATAGCTATATTTGATATTATTTAGGTTCCATATCTCTTTGAACTTTCATGCTATATCCATTTACATTTTTCTAATATATACTGTTATACCCAACCCTACGTTGTATAGTTTTTTACAAAGTCTTAGTATTATTTTAGCAACTTTTTTTTTATTATAATACAGTTACAAATTCATATATTTATTCTACGGAACCCTCTGTACGCGAGTAATACTCGCACTTGACCGTTTATTATAATTTAAAGTAGCCAAAAAATATATGAATTATAGAAAGTTTATTATTGGCATATAATTCATAAATGATAACTTTGTTTACTTTTGTTACTTTGTTAACTTTAAACTTTGTTTAAAGAAAATCCGAAACATGTGCTTAAGAGCCTACACTAGTCACTCAAAAAGACGCGGATGATAATGTTAAACCTATGGGGAAGTTATTTTCAAATATCTCGCTTGAATTTTGATATTTTCGAATGGTTTTTGTTGCATATGATAGCTGAGGACGATCTACATCCGAGCTAGTTTTTACTTTTTCGATTTTAGTTTAAGATTTTTTTTAAAATATAACTTTCGGAACCGGTTTGGACCGGTTCCGAAAGTAAAAGATTTTTTTTTTTTTTTAAATCTGAAACCAAAATAAAAAATAAGTAAAAACTAGCCCGGTTGTAGATTGTCCTTAGCTATCCTATGCAAAAAAAAAAAATCATTCGAAAATATCAAAATTCAGGCAAGATGTTTGAAAATAACTTCCCCATACGATTAACATTATCATCCTGGTCTTTTTGAGTGACTAGTGTAGGCTCTTAAGGAATGATGTGGGAGTTGGAAAATGAAGAATTTGATTAAACGACTTAAGGGAGTAGGATAAACTTTGAACACGTCGAAAAAGTAAAAAAATATCACTATGTTGAAAGCTTCAAAACTTGTGTGATAAGTCAAAAATAAAAATCAAACTTCATTTAAATATAAAGCTCATATTTAAATTTATATTTAAAAATATACATATACTTGGAAATTCATAAATAAATATTGAAATGATAAGTTAAAAAATATAAGAGAATAAGAGAAAAAAATCTTGCGCGCGTGATAAAATATGAAAATATTCATATAAAGAGGAAATTTTGGTGAAAATAAATACATAATAGTATTACCTTTATACTAAAATCAGAATATTTGGAAAAAAATATTGACTAAATTAAAAAAATAACAGAAAATTAAAAATTTTCACTTTTTAAAAGTTATTTTCTAAGTAAAAAAGAAAAAATATATATATTACCTTTTTCTGGTTTTAAGTTGTAGATAATACTGAAATGGATATGTTTTTAAAGCTTCTTTTGATGGCCATGCATAGTTCTTTGGTAACACTGCGCGCAGTATCAAAATTCATCATTTTGAATAAACGCAACGTAAAGTTGTAGTCTTAATATATAGTCTTAATAAAATTGCCATAATTAGCAAACTAATGGGAATTTTTTAATGCGGTTTTTTGCACATTGTTCAGAAATGATTACGGAATCAAAATATGTATTTAAAAAAAATTCGAAATTTTTGTAGGTTTAAAGGTATCCTACCCCCTTAAATTATAATTTAAAAAAATTCAAAATATAACTAAAATTTCCTTTTAATCTGACCGCGGAAAAATTTTTGTGAATTTTTTTTTTCTTTATGGCACTAGACAGGATTTTTTCTATGAATAATCAACTAGTGATTATTTCTAATAAATTCCTTTAATTTGTCTTTTACGTATAAGTAACAGAGTTCGTACAGGTGCTTACTTTTGAACAAAACTTTTTCCGAAAAGTAATCTTCACCTTTCTTAATCGCAGAATGTTGTAATTAAATCAGGTGAAAATTACTTCTCAGAATTCTAGTATTCAAATATGAGCACCCGCACGAATCCTGAGGAAAATATATATATGAAGCTTTTCGTAGGCGCTAAATTTTACAAATTTGAAAAAAAGAGAGATTTTGAAATTTTTTTAGAATTATATTGTACATATATATATATATATGTACATATATATATATATTCCGAAAACATAGTAAAAAACAGCAGAAATTGAATAACATAATTGGAATGATGGAAATTTGTAGAACTTAGACAGAATCATCGAGTCCGAAGTGCCTTAAGTTCCACAAATAAAATGTGTGGTTTTAGCTTCATATTAGCCATAAATTAGCTAAAGAATATGAATTTGGGACTACCACACACAGAAAACCGATAAATAAATCACTGGACACCAATTAAGTTCAAAATGAAACAAGATTAAAAAGGATAGAGGAAAAGAAATTTACCAAATTAAAATCCATACTGTCATAGCATTAGATGAAACAAATACACTCACTATGCATTTTATTCTCATTTAAGATAGTATACTATTAGAAATTAATATGATAATGTCCTGAGTAGGCTAAAATTTAAATACAAGTTAATCGTTAACTTTATTAAATATTAATTAATATGAATAAATTTAATATGAATTGATAAATATATAACTATAACTACACCGTTATACATATAAAAATATCGAATCAACATCCATTATAAAATGTGTATTAGCAACGTAGTTACAAATCAAATGCCCCATTTTTATTTATTTTTTTTTTAATTATTATTTTTAATAATCATTGCGTATTATCCAAACAACACCACCCTCCTCCGTACTCTAACATCTACCCACCCAACCGTCTTATAAAAAATTTTATTATTATTTTACAATTTTTCATTTTTTATAACTATTTTCTTATTTTATATATATTTTTTGAAACTTTATTTACGCATGTGTTAATTTGTTTTTTAAGATCATTTAAGTACTAATTATATATTAAAGAATATATGCATTTTTTTGGAAAAACATGATTTAATGCATCATAAATTAGTTTCTTAATATTATTGTTAATTAGATGAGAAGAACATAAACACTTTATTCTATATAAATGATTAAGGATTATATTACGATACACAGAATTATGAAGGCAAGACTTAAAATTAGTAAATGTATTAACTTTGAATTTAAATTCTTTACGTTTATCATATAGATCAGTTATTATTTTGTTTTCTTTTACTGTAATTTTAATACATACATACATACATACATATATATATATATATACATACATACATACATGCATACATATATATATATATATAACCATTAATTAAACATTACTGACCACCATCAATAATTGTGATAGTATGAATGAATTTACAACAATACAGTGTCCCCAAACACACTGAATGGATACTTATATATACATATACATACATACATACATACATACATATATATATATATATATATATATATATATATATATATATATATATATACTCCTCAAAAAAATTAGGGGAGCAAGCAAAAAAGTTAAGAGAACGGTGCAAGACAGCCATGTACGGGTATAAAAGGGATAGTACACGGGTATCAATGCGCAATACAGGAAAAAGACACAAAAAAATTTGTAAGGAAGCTTTTATTCTTTGATAAGATGGAAAGATCATGAAAAGATGGTTTAGGAAAACAATTTGGTTTCATGTAAATGATAAAAAAAGTATTGTTTAGCAATGATGGAAGCTTTTATATATAGCATATGGTTTCCTCGAACAGCTAAGACTGCTGCACACCTGTTTTCCATGGATGCGATGAGATTATCGATAAGACTTTGGGGAATACTGTTCCACTGCTCAAGAATTGCAATCTCCAAGTCCCGGATAGTAAAAGTAGCCCTTGGTTTCTCAGCAATGCATCATCTGAGTATGTTCTAAACATGCTCGATCGGATTTAGGTCAGGGGAACATGCTGGTCATTGCATACACTGTATTGTTTTAGCATCAAGCATGTTTTCCACAAGAAGAACTGTATGAAGTCTGGCATTATCATGCATGGAAAAAAGGAAATCACTAACTGCTGCAACATAAAATACGACTTGAGGTTTCAGTATCTTTTTTGTATAACTTCGGACCGTCAAAGTTCCATTCCGAATGATATGGAGGCCCGTACGTCCACCTATGCTGATTCCAGCCCATAACATCAACCCACCTAGTCTGTAATGTGATCTTTCATGAACGAATGTGGGATTATTTTGAGTGCCTCTTTCTCTCCATGTCAAAACACTTCAGCTGTCACATCCAGACTAAATCGGAATTTGTCTGTAAACAGAAATTGACTCCAACAACATTGTCTCAAAACTCGATGTTTAGTTGCCCACCTTCTTTGGGCCGCACAGTTGCTTGAAATCAACGGAATACAGACCTTTGGCTTACGTGCATAGAGACCACTCTGATGAAGCCTATTTCGGGTTGTTTAGCTGGACACCCTTCATCCTATCGCCAAGAACAACTGTGTTTGCAGCAGAGTAGCATTGCCCATTCCGTGTCGACGAGCTGTTAACAGAATATATCGGTCATCAGTTTCTGTGGTAGCACATAGCCGACCTTTCCCTTTTAGATGTCTACTATTCATGTGTCTTGGAATCGGTTCCACAGCCTTGCATTGACACTTCTTGCGATTCAACACTCGTCCGCTACATTTCGTTGTGTTTCCACAGATTCAACTGTCCCGATAACACGCCAAGCCACGGATTCCGTTAAATCACATTGTTGTCACACATTCTCAAGTCACCTTTTCTAAAATACAAGCTGAGCAATTGAATTTTACAACTGAGACAGTGAAACAGACGTTTCTGCAAAATCCCGATTTCTACACTTATCGCCTTTTTTTACTTTTTGACGTCATAAACTTTAATTTGCATGTGAAGTTTTTTTTAATCTGTTTTCTACTAAGCTTTAAATTATGGATGTTTTATTTTAAGTTCCTTATTGGTGTAAATATTTGAATAATTTTGTTAAAACCATGTGCTCCCCTAATTATTTTGAGCAGTGTATATAACCATTATATAATTACAATTCATCATCTATTACCAATTACTAAAATTAAATTAACCCTTTGCACTCGAAGGCTCCGGAGCGGAGACATAATCTTTCTTTGCAAAATTTGTTTTTGGCACTAGTAATAAAGGAAAATAAAATGTACCTTATTTAATCAGAGCATTTTTGAAATTGTGTACTTGAACGAAACTTCTTTTAAAAAAGTGGTGCCGATCGAATAAAATTTGTGTAAGAGACGCCGAGCGCAAAGGGTTAATAAATTTAGCTTCAATACATAACACTGACATTATACAAAATAATAACTAATGAACAACAGTGATATGATCATGTTGAAATGAAGTTTAATGTAGACCATGTTTTGATTTCAAACATGCAGCATAAAATGGAACTTCTTATATCAAGGTATGAAATAACTACAAAAGTAGAAATCATATGATAACACACTAAGTTTTTGCGCAATTGCAGCAATAAACCCAGCGCATAATTTTTAAAAAAAATAGTTTGCTAACGTTGCAAAACATTTAGCTAACAGAAATTATGTATTTATAAAATATATAAAAGATACCCCGTAAAAGAATATGCGTTTCAAAAAGAATTCTTGCAATTCTAAATGAAAATAAAATAACAAAAAGCGATCATTCATAATAACTTGCGCAATAGCAGCATAGAAATTTGAATGATAACATATAACCATTATATAATTACAATTCATCATTTGTTACCAATTACTAAAATTAAATTAATAAATTTAGCTTCAATACATAAAATTGACATTATACAAAATAATAACTAATGAACAACAGTGATATGATCATGTTGAAATGAAGTTTAATATAGACCATGAAAGATGACAAACATGCAGCATAAAATGGAATTTCTTATATCAAGGTATCAAATTACTACAAAAGTAAATATCATATGATAACACACTAAGTTTTTGCGTTATATATATATATATACTCGGCTTATGGCGTCAGATGCCGCCATCCGAAAAATCTACAATAGTCTATTCCAGTTCTTCCGGTCAGTCCTCCTCCAGACCTCTATCTGTCATCGCCTTTTCAATATCATCCATCCAGTTCCTTCGTACCCTTCCACGTTTCCGTTTTTTATTTATTATTAGAATTAGATGGTATTAGAATTATACTAAGACGAAAATTTATACGTTGAAAATATTTGAATACATAAAATGCAGTCTAGCATCACATCTCATTTCGAATACATAAGATATCCAATTTACATAGACTGCAAATAAAAGCTGGGATGTAATTATTTGTTGGTTATTAAAATAAAACTAATCGTTGCCTTTTCAAGAATTAGCCGAGTCAAAATTAATAGGTTTGCAACTCACTTGTATAAATCTGAGCGTGGCTAAACTGTCATTTTGTAGTGTCTGTGTAATGGTACACTTCCAAATGTATGGTATATAGAGAAGAGATCGTAAAGAAAGTATTAAAAACACTGATACTTCCCCAATAAGTAGGTGGCTTTTGTAGATTTGTTATTAGTAAAATAAGAAGGAAATTATGACATATTGCATTAATGAAAGTAAACTTTTTCTTTAAATGAATATTGCATCGAACGACAACGCTTGTAAGTTTAAAAAATAATGAAAATTATAAAATTAAACATGATATACACATATACTGTATCAAAATTATTTTATTTATGTCCTTTTGATCTTGAACATAGCCCCTTGCAACCAAAGATTTCAAACTATAATTATAAAATATTCCCCAAATCACGATCGCATGCTGTATGAAAATAGATTGTTTAAACATAAACTTACACTATGTGCAAAACTACTTAAAAGATGAGACAATATTAAAAAGATGGTAAATTATTTTAATACCTTAGTACTTTCAACTATAAAAAACATAGTCTTCGTCAGAGAAATATAAAAAATACAATTGTTATTGACGTCTAATTTTCTCGTTTAATCTTACACTATAATGCGAGCAAAAATTGTGTGTGTGTGTATGTGTAAATTTTATCTTAAAAACGACTCTAACGATTTTGACGAAATTTTCTATTTTACCATTTTCGGGTACGATAAGACCATTGGCCCAGGTCACGTGTTCGAGAAAATTCGATTAGTGGGTCATTTTGGGTCAGGGTCAGGCTAATTACATCTAAAAAACGGCTCAATCGATTTTGACTAAATTTTATATCCAACCGTTTGTCGGCACGAGAAAACTATTGGGCTAGGTCACATGTTCGAGAAATTTCGATTAGTGGGTCATTTTGGGGTCACTATGGGTCAAGCCAATTTTATCTAAAAACGGCTTTAACGATTTTGACAAAATTTTGTATTCTGTCGTTTTGGATTACGAGAAGACCAATGGGCTAAGTCACATATTAGAGAAAATTCGATTAGTGGGTCATTTTTTGGTCACTGTGTGTCAAGCAAAGTTTATCTAGAAAACGGCTCTAACGATTTTGACGAAATTTTGTATTTTACGATTTTCGAGCACGAGAATACCATTGGTCTAGGTCACGTGTTCGATAAAAATTCGATTAGTGGGTAATTTTGGGTCACAATGGGTCTGGGTCAAGCTAATTGAATCTAAAAAAAGGCCCAAAACATTTCGACAAAATTTTGTAATATACCGTTTCCGGGCATGAGATGACCATTGGGCTAAGTAGTTCGAGAAAAATTGATTAGTGGGTCATTTTGGGTCATAATGGGTCAAGGTCAAGCTAATTATATCTAAAAAATGGCTCAATCGGTTTTGACTAAATTTTATATCCAACCGTTTTTCGGCACGAGAAAACAATTGGGCTAGGTCACACTTTCAAGAAATTTCGATTAGTGGGTCATTTTTGAGTCCCTATGGGTCAAGCTAATTTTATCTAAAAAACGGCTCTAACGATTATGACTAAACTTTGTATTCTGTCGTTTTGGATTACGAGAAGACGAATGGGCTAAGTCACATATTAGAGAAAATTCGATTAGTGGGTCATTTTTGGGTCACTGTGGGTCAAGCAAAGTTTATCTAGAAAACGGCTCTAACGATTTTGACGAAATTTTGTATTTTACAATTTTCAGGCACGAGAATACCATTGGGTTAGGTCACGTGCTCCAGAAAATTCGATTAGTGGGTCATTTTCTGTCACAATGGGTCAGGGTCAAGCTAATTGAATCTATAAAAAGGCCCAAAACATTTCGACAAAATTTTGTATTATACCGTTTCCGGGCATGAGATGACCATTGGACTAAGTATCATGTTCGAGAAAAATTGATTAGTGGGTCATTTTGGGTCATAATGGGTCAAGGTAAAGCTAATTATATCTAAAAAATGGCTCACACGATTTTGATTATACCAACTATATCCAACCGTTCTTCGGCACGAGAAAACTATTGGGTTAGGTCACATGTTCGAGAAATTTCGATTAGTGGGTCACTTTATGGTCACTATGGGTCAAGCTAATTTTATCTAAAAAACGGCTCTAACGATTTTGACAAAATTTTGTATTCTGTCGTTTTGGATTACGAGAAGACGAATGGGCTAAGTCACATATTAGAGAAAATTCGATTAGTGGGTCATTTTTGGGACTCTATGGGTCAAGCAAAGTTAATCTAGAAAACGGCTCGAACGATTTTGACGAAATTTTGTATTTTACAATTTTCGGGCACGAGAATACCATTGGGCTCCTATTCGAGAAAATTCGATTAGTGGGTCATTTTGGGTCACAATGGGTCAGGGTCAAGCTAATTGAATCTAAAAAAAGGCCCAAAATATTTTGACAAAATTTTGTAACATACCGTTTCCGGGCATGAGATGAGCATTGGGCTAAGTATCATGTTCGAGAAAAATTTATTAGTGGGTCATAATGGGTCATAATGGGTCAAGGTCAAGCTAGTTATATCTAAAAAATGGCTCAATCCATTTTGACTAAATTTTATATCCAACCGTTTTTCGGCACGAGAAAACTATTGGGCTAGGTCACATGTTCGAGAAATTTCCATTAGTGGGTCATTTTTGGGTCACTATGGGTCAAACCAATTTTATCTAAAAAACGGCTCTAACGATTTTGACTAAATTTTGTATTCTGTCGTTTTGGATTGCGAGAAGATCAATGGGCTAAGTCACATATTAGAGATAATTCGATTAGTGGGTCATTTTTGGGTCACTGTGGGTCAAGCTAAGTGTATCTAAAAAAGGCTCAAAACATTATGGCAATTTTTTTTATCGTTTCTGAGCATGAGAATACCATTGAGCGACGTCACATGCTCGAGAAAATTCGATTAGTGGGTCATTTTGGGGTCACTGTGTGTCAAGCTAATTGTATCTTTAAAAAAGTCTCAAACGAATCTGAATAAATTTTGTATTATACTGTTTCTGGGCACGAGAAGGTCATTGGGTTAGGTCACATGTTCAAGGAAATTCGATTAATGGGTCATTTTGGGGTCACTGTGGGTCAAGTTAATTTTATCTAGAAAACAGCTTTAATGATTTTGATTGAATATTGTTTTCTATTGTTTTTGGGTTCGAGAAGACCATTGGTCTAGGTCGGCTGCTCAAGAAAATTCGATTAACCTGTCATTTTGGGTCACTATGTGTCAAGGTTTAGCTAATTGTATCTAAAAAATGGCTCAAACGATTTCGACAAAATTTCTTATTACACCGTTTCCTAGCCCGAGAAGACCATTGGGATAAGTCACATGTTTGATAAATTTAGAATAGTAGGCCCTTTTTGGGTTACCGTGGGTCAAGCTAATTTTATCTATAAAATGATTTAAGCGATTTTGACTAAATTTTTTATTCTATCGTTTTCGGGTTCGAGAAGTGCATTGGTTATGTCGTGTGCTCGAAATTTTTCGGTTAGTGGGTCCCTATGGCTCAGGATTATGCATACTGTATCTAAACAGAAAGAATAATTGTGCAGTGAGAATGAAATATCGAATTGAACACAAGGCTAATTTTGACCGAGCTTAGCTCGGTCATGCCCTCTAGTGATTATTTAAGCAAACTGAGCCAAATTCTGAGCATGTTGTAGGATAAAACGTCATTGCAAACAGTATTTTCTTTAGTAATAATTTCTACTGATTCGCGGATGATTAAATCATGATAATTCTTTGAGGGATATATAATTTTTGCGTCTTCGAAATTAACTTGTATATTTTGCTTCTAGTTAAGTCTTGACAGGGCTGTTGTAGGTCGGTTATACTTTAAATCTCTCAAATGTTCTTTAATACGGACTTTAAGTTTACGTGAAGTCATTCCTATGTATTCGAGATAAATATTTTCTGTTTTCAGTGGAATGATATATACTCCAGAAACTTCATCTTCCGGGATCCGGTCTATTTTGGCACTAATTAGATTTTTCAGTTTTGCTGGAGGAGTGGCGATTAAGTTTACGTCAAAGCGAAAAAGTGCATGTCTGAGTTTTTTGAAAAGTCCTGGTATGTGTTTCATCTTGCAATATCTCATATTACTCCGTGGAGTTTTTTGTATTTTCATATGGTTCTTCTAGTATTTTCATATAGTTGAATACATAGGAATGACTTCACGTAAACTTAAAGTCCGTATTAAAGAACATTTGAGAGATTTAAAGTACAACCGACCTACAACAGCCCTGTCAAGACTTAACCAGAAGCAGAATATACAAGTTAATTTCGAAGACGCAAAAATTATATATCCCTCAAAGAATTATCATGATTTAATCATCCGCGAATCAATAGAAATTGTTACTAAAGAAAATACTGTTTGCAATGACGTTTTATCCTACAACATACCCAGAATTTGGCTCAGTTTGCTTAAATAATCATAAAACGAGTAATATTCCACTTCCTTATATCCATGTTTTATTTTCTCAATGTTTACCGGATCTAAAAATTAACTTCCACTTTCACTCCTTTCGTCACCTACGCGAATTTTGAAAATTAGACGTCAATAACAATTGTATTTCTTATATTTCTCTGACGAAGACTATGTTTTTTTATAGTTGAAAGTACTAAAATATTAAAATAATTTAACATCTTTTTAATATTGTCTCATCTTTTAAGTAGTTTTGCACATAGTGTAAGTTTAAGTTTAACTTTTTAAAGATGAATTAAGCATTTCTATTTATTTATTTACTGATAGATTGTTTAAGTTATTATAATACAAATGTGCACATTTCTTTAATCTTTTGATAAATTTTACAATTTTTCTACACCCCCAACACCCTCCTTATTAGAATAATTTTATTCTAATTGACATTTCAACTTTTGCTTCATGTTTAGGAGAGTCAGTGACCGACCATTGGAATATTTCAAGAGTAACGTTTCCAATTTCCCTCAATTTTTCGTTTAATATGGAAAATCCTACAATCCTAATTTTCTTGAACCAAGGTAGCTTCATAAAATATTTAATAACCTTCTATGATAGTGAGGTGAAGTACTGTATATTTTTATTAAAATTTATAATACCAAAACAACCTTAACCTTCCTTGATGAGCTCACGCATGAGTTTGTATTATCACGAGAATCGATCACGCAAAATAGGAACAATATGCGTGATGATATTTCAACTGTAATGTGAATCATCAAACGCTGTACCATATTTCCCGTTCTATATATATAAAGGTATTTCAAGGTATAAACAAGCATGATTGAATATTCAAAAGAGCTTTTTTCCTTAGAAGTCCATTGACCATCAGTGGTTCACACTTCAGCCCTATTAAAATTTATTATTTTTTCTACCATCGCGTTTTAATTAATAATATAGTCTGTTAGAAATAAAAGTTTTGATATGTTAATCCTTTCGTGCATGATAGTCTCATATGAGGTTGTATTAAAATCAACCCTGAGAACTACGCATATTTTATTCTTATTCCTTTATCACATATGAAGTTCTGCACGGGTGAGGTTGTTCCCGACACGAACCAGAAAACTCTGATTTAAATATTTAAAAAAAAAAATTCCACCCGAACCAGACAAGAAAAACTTCGTTAACCTGAAATCCGACGTACTACCCAAATCTGAAATATTCAAAACCGATCCCGAAGTGAATGAAAATTAATCAATATTTTAATGCAATTGAATCGGTTAATCTTGAAAGTAACTTAGTCCGTATTTTGACGTTTCTCATTTTAAGATGATTTCAATGTTTTTTCATATTGACCGTTTCGTGAAAAAAAGCAACTCCGTCCGGGCACAACCTATGCATGTTTGGGAGAGAGGAATTTCAAAGTTGGGTGTTGAAAGGCACTATGTCCACGAATTGGGAAAATTTCAAAATTAGAACTTAGTTACTTTCAATCACCGATTTAATTATGAAAAAGTAGTCTAGAATTATATCTCTGTTATCAATTTTATTTTTTTTGTATAAGAATGAGCATATACAGGGTGCAATATGTTATCTATCGCCGACCTTTAATTTCTCAACCGTTGTTGGCCACAGACATATAGTTCCAATTACAAAAACTTTTCAAATGAGGTAACTATTCATGTTGTGGCATTATTTAAAACAAAAACTCAATTTTATAAAAATTGCAAAAACTAACATTTTATACGGTCCCCCAGTCCCTATAATTATATTTAGTAAAAGTTTACATATGTCGTAATAGATTCAACACAAAAAGTTTGACATCTGTGCTACAAAAATTGGCACAGTTATTAAATTTCAAAGTTTGAGATTTTTGCACATGATTTTGTCTTTCATTGAGGGATCAGTTAGAAGATGAATTAAAGTAATTCGAGATCAAAATCAGGGTGCAATGTCCTTTTTACAGCGAAACCACCTTTAGCCGGTATCGCCAAATCGGGGAATCACCAAAGAGGGTTATTTCATCTAAAAATTTGGGCTAACTTTTATGGGTCGAACAACATTCAAACTCAAAGTAGGTAGAATCGACAACCGGAAAATAAAACATGCTCACTAAGGATTAGATAAATGGTAGCGGAAGGCAAACGTCCAGCCGAGCTATAATAAGCAAGAAAATTGGGATTATATAAATTACAATAGTACCGTTCCGGATAAAACACAAGCCATCTATCAGTTCAGTGGACATGCTAGTCAGCGCTGAGATCGTGATGGCAAGCTACGCATACATGCAATATGCCGAAATGATACTTATTTATGGGGAATGTCAAAGGAATGCTGGAGAGGCTGCGAGTGTTTATTCAGAACATTTCCCCAAGGATCTACACCCAACGCATGAATAACTCATGCATTGCACCATCTTAGAGAGACCGGCTCTGTTTCACTGCGACACAGAACAAATAGACGGGAAAGGTGCAACGTTCGAGTGACACCGGAGGAGGTGCTGGCATAAGCCCTTTTAATTCCACAACTGAGCACGGCGGAAATAAACGAGACGTGGTCAGCATGTCTGGCATTTGTTACATGCACATGACGCGCATCCATACCATCCGACACTGGTGCAAGCATTGATGCTGGGTGACCACGCACTACGATTTGATTATTGCAATTTCATGCTCAACACCTTAGAGGAAAATCCGTCGTTCCTTTGTGACATTCTGTAGAAAGGTGAATCAATGTTTATATGGTATGGCATTGTGAACGTGCACAATGTGCATTACTGGTCTCTGGAAAACCTACACATCGCCCGTACAGTACGACACGTGTGGTGCGGTATATGGGAAACATAGATTGCTGGACACATCTTCTACGATGGAACCTTAACGGGCGATCGTTACCTGCATCTGCTACCAAAAAAATGCACATGACTGGTATGAAGATCTGCCTCTCCGACATGCATGCCGGGTGTAGTTTCAACATGATGGGGCCCTCTCCGCATAAAACATCAAACGTCCGGGTGTATCTGGCCACCGAATTCGGTCAACAGATCCTTGGATATGGCGGTCCGGTAGAGAGGCCACCGAGTTCGCCGGACTTGACTCCCATGAACTTCTACCTCTGGGGTTACATCAAGGCATAGGTCTATGTGACTGAGACCACTTCTCTAGTTTATCTGAAGCAGCGCATCATCCTTGATTGTCACGCAGTTTGCACACCTGCTATGCTCTAACGTGTCCAGTACTCAGTACTGTCATGCATTCAATTGTGCATTGCCACCAATGGGGAAAACTTTGAGCAGTATCTCTAGTAGATTCCAGCGTTTGATGTATTCATTTTTTATGGTAGGCCGTTTTCTGTTATTATAATAAATTGATATTTATTTTTCTGTTTAATTTCAATATTTCATTCTTCGCTTTGTAAACGACCCCTAAAAGTCAGCTCAAATTTTTAGATGAAATAACCCTCTTTGGTGATACCCCGATTTGGCGATACCGGCTAGAGGTGGTTTCGCCGTAAAGAGGACATTGCACACTGATTTTTATCTCGAATTACTTAAATTCATCTTTTAACAGATCCCTCAATGAAAGACGAAATCATGTGCAAAAATCACAAACTTTGAAATTTAATAACTGTGTCATTTTTTGTGGTACAGATGTCAAACTTTTTGTGTTGTATCTGTTAAGATATGTGTAAACTTTTACTAAATATAACTATAGGGACTAGGGGACCGTATAAAAAGCTAGTTTTCGTATTTTTTATAAAATTGATATTTACTTTAAATAATGCCACAACATGAATATTTACCTCATTTGAAACGTTCTTTTAATTTTAATTGGAACTATATGTATACGACCAAAGATTGAGAAATTAAAGGTCGGCAATAGATAACATATTGCACACTTATTAATATTCAAACACTGGGGAAGGAAATGCTGAGTGAGAGGGATTTGTTCGTAAAAAAAAAAAAAAAAAAAAAAAAAAAAAATAGGAGAATGGGATTTTGAAGATTTCACCGACAACTTTGAAAATAAGTGTTCTCTATTAACCCTTTTTAACTCAACAACCCCGATGTGAAAAATTCTTACATAGATATTAAAATGCATTATTGTAAGCATGGAAAAAATAATAAAAAAAATTCAGAACAAAAAAATAAAATTTTATTTGGAAAAATGGGTTTGTTGCATATCTGCAACATCTTGCCAAATGACACAAAAACTGAAAATATTTAAAATTTTAATTTGCACGAAAATTTTGAAACAATTGTTAGTTTTGTTGTAGCAAAGTCCCACACCACATTTCTCATAAACAGTTTGATTAAAGTTTTTACAAACAGGGTATTCACAACGTATATAACGTATCACAACTGCCCAATATGGTCAGTGCCCAGTTTCGTCTAGGCGCACTTGTTTTGGTGGAATATGTTGAGTAGGTGTTCTATGTTTTTCCTGTTAAATTCTATTTTCTACGAGACCTTTCCCTTTAATGCTAACTGCTAACTTTGGACTTGAAGTTTATTTTACAGAGGGGGGGGGGGGAGGATCCCTAACTTACCCTATAGCAATTAAATAATATAAAAACAGACTAATGTTTCCCCTTTTCATTAATTATGCTCTTCTGAAAGAAATGCAACTTAAATAACCATTAGAAGATATTTTCGATGCTCTTTCGATATTTTTAAAAAATCCATTACAAGGGAAGATATGGCGCATTGTTGCAGATCTGCAACAAACAAAAGTTTACGTTTATCTTATACATATTATAAATTTCCTAGTTCGAAAATGGTCTTTAAATAAAGAACTTAAACTCACCTTTGAAAACAATATATTTCTACACTGTAAAAAAAAATCTGTAGTTCTACAGATGTAAAGTTACATGCTTACTAAACTTTCACCTGTAACTGTACGAAAAAAGCTGCAAATCTACGAAACTAGTTTTTGTAAAGCTACAAAAATCTGTAACTTTACAAATGAATCTGCTAAAATTTCAGTAATCTTACTAAACTTTTATTTGTAACCGTGGCTGCAGTTACATGAAAAGTTCTCGGAATCCCAGTTTCCAAAAAAATTCTTAGTAACCTTACAGATTTTTTGATTTTCGGCGCAAAAGTGTGTCTGTTACATGAAATTTTGTTGTTGCCGTTACATGAAAAGTTCTAGGAATCCAAGTTTCCTAGAAAAACTTTAGTAACTTCACAGATTTTTTTTTACAGTGTAGACGTCTGGAGACTTTTTTAACTCCTGCATTTCAAAGCTTAATTCAGCAAAAATCACGTGTTCAAGCGATAAATCAAACTTTGGCGTGAAAAAAAAAAAAAAAAAAAAATCAGTATAGACATTTGTAGCGGATTTAAGGAAATAATTATGTTAAAAGTAGTGTAATAAAATAACAACAATCAACAAAATCGTCTTTTGAAATTTACTGTTGAAATAACAATGACGTTTTGGGTATGTTGCAGATCTGCAACACGGTGATACAAAGGGTTAATATTAAATATATTTTTTTCTTATTTTATGTAATCAACTGTACCTTATATAAATATATAACATTAACGTAAATATTAATAAAATTAATATAAATATTAAATTATGTACGGCGTTTTGAAATAATTTAAAAGTACTTGAAAACTTTTGTCATAAAAATATTTGATTTGAGTATCTTAAAAAACTTTTTGCTGTTTTTCCTTACTAAATAATCAATTGAATATTCCTTGTGAATAATTTTGAGCGGGAAATAAATGTCAGCAGTTGTGCCAAGTGAAGAAGGAGTAATGGCGTTATTCAAGCGATCGCAGTATTACGCGTCTGAATAGAATTCTTTGAAAAAGTGGGTTTTATAACATCTGTTATAAGATAAGCACTAACTTTCATATTTATTTAGATATACAGTCTTTCATGTACAGAAATATGACTTGGTTTACTTAATAGAATGTGATTTTAGACGTGAATTACACTTGCTAAGTTTGTTTTGTCTCTCGGCATCATCCAGTTATATCACCTAAAATGGACAGCCATGTTGTCGGGTAAAATGATCCGTTATGTGGGCCGTTTTGCTACCATTGCGTAAGCTGAAGAAAATCCGGTACCGGGTCCTAGCCATCATGGGAGCCAAATGTGTGACTGCCCCAAATCTTTCTCTTTGAGTCTACGTGTTATCCTATTATTTTTGGTTCATAATTTTCACATATTCCATTTTATTATTTTTTTTTTTCAAAATTATTTGTGACACTTTTTATTTTAAAATGTACATAAAAAAAATTATGTAACTATTTGATTGTAAAACTTATTTTATTTCATTATATATTGTCATGATTACTTTTATATCCTTTATTTTGCCGGTAAAAAGCAATTTACAGTTATTTTTAAATGAAGGATCATTTTGCCCTTTGGTGCGGGCAAAATGATCCTTTGGATACTTTTTAAAAGTCCATTTTATTCATTACTCCATTTGGATTTAAAATATTATTAAAATATGTTTATAATGCAAAATATAGTGTAAAGCATATTAGCATAGGGAAAATTTTATTTAAACAGTTATGTTATTTTACAAATTTTCCCTTTAAGGGGAGCATTTTAGGTCACCTTCCCCTACATGTCAAGAAAAGGTGAATACTTCGTCCCAAAATTTACATTCTGTATTGTGCATAATAATAATTTAATGGTTTTAAAATAAAAACTATTAATTTTATGCCTATTACGAATAAATTGGCAATAGTTATTTAAAATGAAAGATAAAATAAATTATTCAGACAGTGTTAGATTAAAATAATTCGCATAGTACGATTCAGATTTAAAAATGCATCGACCATTTTTCAAATGTAAATTTATATTAGACACATGCGTTTTGCTGACATCTCTTTATATCTCAAGAAAGATCGGTGAACATACAGATTCAAAACATACTTCATAAATGATTTAAGAGGACTCTTCAGTAAGTTCAAAACACACGCTCCGTAATGTTAAACCTATGGACAGGTTATTTTCGAATTTCTCGTTGAAATTTGAATATTTTTTATACTTTTTTTTTCTTTTGGATTGAGCGGAGCTCGATCTCTAATAGGGCCATTTTGTACTTTTTCGATTTCGGCTGTAGATTTTGGGTAATAAAGGTACTTTGACTTTCGAAACCGGTTCTAAAAGTGAAATCATCTTTATTAAGCGGGTCCGAGACACAAAAATCTTCAAATTTTGTTAAAGCTTTTTATTTCATTAAAAATTTCTCTGTTTTTAGGGTTCCGTACTTAAAAAGTAAAAACGGAACCATTATAAGATCACTCTTGTGTCTGTCTGTCTGTCACAGCCACTTTACTCGTAAACTATGGAACGTGGAAAGTTCAAATTCGGGGAAGTGATAAAGACTGTTGACCCACATATTTTCAGATTATTAAACATTTATAACTAACTATATTTAGTAAAAATGTATAGGGGCAAATTCAGTTGCTTGAAAAAAAAAATATTTTCTTTGTATATCGTGTGAAAGCTTTCGCAACGCTGAATTCAAAAATACATTTCTTTTAATTTTAGGTATTACATTTTCAAAGATATAGTCGAAAATGTAGCGCAAAAATATGCCCCCCCCCCCCATCTAATTCCGAATCTACTGGAACTAAAATTATGAAAAAATTAGAGGGAGTAGACATTAATTTAAACCTTGCAGGAAAATTATAGCGATTAGCCTAGGTCACATAGTTTTTTGAGAAAAACGCATTTTTCCGTTACACACAAATTTCGATTTATGGGCATTCAGCAAAACTGTTGAGCAGCGCTGGAGATACCTATCGTAGCAGAAGTATAAAAGCATTGTTGATCATGATTTTCGAAAAAAACCGTCAGTAATTAGCCGCGATATGAACCCTTAAAGATATGGACGCACTGCAAATAGAAGCGTCTTAAATTTAGACACATATGTGACTGAAAAAGAAATTTAGACACTTAAGTGTCTTAATCTGAAAATTCAGACATTATAGATGTCTTAATTTAAGATACATAAGTGTCTTATTATGACCATGGTGTAAACGAACTGAGAACAATGTCTAAAATATCCGCAAACGTCTTATTTTAAGACACTTCATTGTTTTAAACGTGTCTTAATTTAAAACGTTTTGATTCTTCCGACGCAATAACCACCAGGGGGCACTAGCACTCCCAGTTGCGCATGCGTTTTAGATGTCTTCCTTCGAAGTGGTATACGTTGTAATTCAAACAAAGTTTGTTTTTATGTACGCGTGTATTTTAATTAGTTTTTTGCGAAATGTGAAGTACTGCGATTTTAATTCGTATTAACTTGGATTAGGGTCATTCCATGTCAGTTCAGGCAGGCATGTAACCCACCATCACAGATTTTGATGAAATTGCATGTGTTTGTTCCTTTTATTAAGATATGATTCCCAGTATTTTTTTTTACTCCTTGGTCAAATAGTTTCTGAGAAAAAAATTGTCAAAATTTTGAAAAACTGCCGTCAGTTGGCATTCTTGACTGCTCGATTTTCAAATGTAGCATGACATAAATATGATCATATTTCAAAATCTATTCCACAAATCATCTTCAAATAATTTATGCATAATATATAGGGTACGCAGTTTATGAAATATAAATACTGTTACGCTTATAACATTTTAAGTGTGTCTAAAAAAATGTTTAATCTTTAAAGTCGTGATTTTTTTAATGAAAAATAATGCATTAACTAAAATAGCATTATCAACAAAAGGCGGCATTTTTATTAAATTTATTTTTTGTGGGGGATATACTTAAAGGTGTCCTTTACCTGATTCTGAAATAAAAATAGTGGTATTTTGGGTGTTTTTAGTAGTATTTCCTATTTAAAAATATTTTGAGGTGCATTTCAAATCAAATCAAGCAGAGTCATTCCATGTCAGTTCGCCTAAGACATTTAGATCACTGTCACAAATTTCAATGAAACTGGGTATGTTTATAGCTCATTTTAAGACGTAATCACCTTTAATTTCCTTGATCCTAAGTAAAATATTTTTTAAAATAAAAAAAAATAATCTAAATTTTGAAATTTTTTAAAAAATGTTTTTAATGATAGATCTATAGTCAAAGACTGCATAAAAAAAAGTCATTTCAATATAAAATCACTAAATAAGTTTTAAATAATGTATATGTGACAAATAATGTAGGCAGATTATTATTTATTGTTGTTTGTCATGTTTAAACGCTAAGAGTGGGTTTAATCTTGTGAATTCTTAAAATCAAGTATTTTGTGAAAAATAATGTGTTAATCAAAAATTTATAATTAACCGAAGGCAGGCTGTTATTACTTTATTTAATTGTAAGTAAAAAATATCTTTTCAATAGTTATAAAATAAAAATAGTGAAACTATGAGCAATTTTAACAAAATTTTCATAAAATGTGACTGTTTAATGATAAATATTCAAGCTTTTCATTCTAAGATGTACTATAATGACTACGATATCGTGTATTGCTACTCTTGCTTAAATATAATACATACAATAATAAAATAACAAATATTATTTACAGCAATAAAAATTAAATTAAATAGTACCAGTTCTTTTACCAACACTACATTGCTCAACAGCAGACTTAAAAACAACAGCCCACTGTTATTGAAAAATACTTTCAACTGTTCAAATAATAAATAAACTACATTTATAAATCTTAATATTAATTTGTTATCTTAAGACGATAATAATAACTAAACAACATAATGAATTTATAAATCAGCTTTTAATTGAAAATTCATGAAATGGTCCCTTTAAATGTTGTTGTTCATCGAGTCAATCAAAACAAATTATAAAAAAAAAAATAGTGAACCTAATATGCTGACTGCAATAACACTTCCAACAAAACTAATTAATTCATTACCATCTGAAATCAAACCCGAAAGATCAAAAAGAAAAAAAATCAGCTGCAGTGTGAATATGACATACTCAGTGGTTGTTGAGATAGGATTGTCTTTGTGACATTTTCACCTGTACTTCAATAAAATATAAACATGTAAGCTTTTTTCATTCATTCAAATTAAGTAAAACAATTATAAAATTTTGTTGTCATTACACCAGATGTTAAATTTTTCGTTACATAGTATTAGATAAGTTCTTTACTTTTAGACATTATTGACATATCATAAAATTTACTATATCTATTTTCTATAAGTGTATAAACAATATATATATATGCTTTATTAAACATAAATGAATAATTTTTAAATAATTTGTTTGAGAACAGGGATATATATACACACATATATATGTAATAAATAAGTAATGATTTCCCGGTGATATTGTCCTAGAGGATGATGGTTAAGATGGGATGAGAAATTGACTCGGGAACCTTTATGCGAATCGAACTCATTTATTAGGCGCTCATCATACATCTGATTCGCGAGTCGATCGCCGGTCCCGGAGCCAACTTGCGTAGATTTTGGGAGGTTACATGGCCGTAAGTTTAGCTAGCCTCTCAAATAGCCAAATTCCTTCTTTCTTTGCGCGTGTTCTGGGTAATATGCTGAAGATTCTAATATTTTCCAGCAGAGGGCAGAATTGTTAATTTGGGAGGAACATCTAATTTAATTGGTTCATTAAGTTTTGATTGATCTGTGGTCAAGGCCCGCACAATGCCCAGGGACTGTGACGTATCAGCCCTACCCACAGATGCCTGCAAAAAGCGCTTAGATTAGCAGTTTCACTTTTAAGAATCGTCCTAAAATGATCTCTGAAAGTAATAAGATGTATTGCTGAGAAACAAAGTTACGAGGGGTAAAACTGGTTTTAGAACTAGATTTAAAGTTAAAAAAAAGAGACTTCGGATTTTAATTTAAATTTGGAATTTTAAAGACTTTTTATCCTTTCATATCCCCCCCTCCAAGTAGAGGTCCACCAGATTCGCCTGCAAATCTGGGGGGACTCACCCCGGAAAATGGTGAATACAAAAACAGATAAGTGCGACATTACAGATTAAGGTTAATGTTAAAGTTAAATCTAAAGTAAAATTTAAAGTAAATATAATGTTAAAGTAAAGTTTACTAAGACATGAGGGTTGAATTTTCCTGCTGGAAAACATATTTAAAATTTAAATTTTGAAGTATAAACTTGAAGGAAAAAAAAATTTCAAAGATTATAAATTTTTTAGCTGAAGTATTTAAGTTTGGGATATGGCTCTCGAGACGATCCGATCGGACTTTACATATAATATTTGAATAATATAATGACATAAAATATGAAGAAAAGCTGAAAACACAAACAACAATAATAGTACTAGAAATATATCGAAAGAAAAAAAATAATAAAATGATACAATTTAAAGTAGTGACCATATTTTTCTTACTTGAAAGTCCTCCAGTTTGTGCATTTTTCAGTTAGAGTATTTAAGCACATATTTCAACTTTTTTATATAATGTTTAGACTCTGTAAAAATATAAATTTATGCACATAATATAAGAGTCTTTTCCTTATTTTTCGAGGTAAGTTCTGTATTTTAATCCCTTATGGCATAAATTGGTATGATTTTCACAATAATTGAAATTATTATAAAATACACAGATACGGGTAATATTAAAAAAATATGTTAAATATAAACGATACTCACATATGATTACCGGGGAAAAATAGTTTGTGCACAACACATTCACATTATAGAAATATTTAAAAATTGAAAACTGTTCGTCACTCAGTTGGAAATGTGAAAATGTAAAAAATATGTTGAAATATAAAATTGATTAAAAAAAAACTGTAAACATTAAACAAATATAACAATAATATTGAAATGCACAATGAAAATAAAGAAAAATATATTGAAGAATATTTACAAGGTAAGTAATATTTATCCTAAACCTCGGGGAGGTTTTAGCACATCCTAAACCATTTACGGTTTTCGCATAGTCCTAAATCTCAATGGAGATTTTAGCAAAAATTTAAAAAAAGAAAAATGAGCTTTATGTTTATTTTTTGTGTGAAAATGCAGATGCAGTTTACCTGTAAGCAATGGTGTTTATTATTTTGCAGACTGAGATATTATTCATTTTCCTCAGTGGCATTAATAAACTAAAGTCATAATTTAATAAACCACATCTACATCTCACTCAGCTCTTGGCAAATAGCAAAAATCTCTAAATTTTTAAGAATTCAAGAATTTTACTACTGGCAAAAAGAAAAAAATCAATAAATAAAACAGGAAAATTAAATAAATAAAACAAACAAAAAAATTAATAGAATAATAGACCCTGGTTCAAACAAGCAGGATTATGACCAAGACTTCTAAGTGCATGGCAACCCGTTGACAATTTTTTGTTAGCTAGCTTTTGTTGTCCGGACATTTATTTTATCAACAGTTGCCACATTTGTTCAGATTATACAGGTCACTGAATCCGGTTTGTCTGTAAAGGGTTATTTTCGGTTTTAAGTTACTTAAAAAAAATATTTTGTTTAAAGACTTAATGGGGTGGAACCATGGTCATCTTTAAAAATTGAATGTGTGGAATTAGACACTAGTGGATTTACCATGGTTAAAATGGGGTTACCACGGTCATGTCTAAACCAATGACTGAATTATTGAAACTATTTTTAACATGATGGGGGCGGGACCTTCACCTGTTTTCTAAAAGTGACAGGGGTTAAATACCTGCTTAAATTTTATTTTTATGAAATGGTAAGGACGGGACCTTTTCCATTTTGTCTCTTCAATATGGTTGGGGTAACCAACTCACTCTTTAATATGAAATGGAATTTATTAAAAAAAATACTGGATAAAAATACTAAAAATTAAAACTCAAATACTAAAATATAACATAAGGTAAAATATGACATTCAAGCTATACACAAAAATATAGAAATGAATAATGATTTGTATAAAATTCTATATATAAAAAGAAATACTTGAAAACGTTCTCATTAAAATAAAAACTGTCTACACAAAAATGATTCAAATATGGATTAATATAACATACAACCTGGCATAAATAACTATTTACAAACATTTAGAAATTTCAGTGTGCTCATCTGTATTTAAAAAAAAATAATGGAATAGGTTACTAAACTTACGCAAATACTCATTTGCACAGGATTATTTGATAATTTTTTTTTTTTTTTTTTTTTTAATCATGTAACTAGTTTAACATTTATTCACAATATGAAAAAACATTAAAATAAATTCACTTATTGGTGATCGCACGTATGCTTCACCGGATGAATAAGAACACAAAAACTGCTGTTACCTTAGTTATTACGATTTTAACGCGCATGTAGTATGTCTACATCAAAATTTTCAAAAATTTTAATCATAAACTTTAAATCTCACAAGAAAATTAAAAAAGAATAAAAGTAATAAAAATTTGAAAATACCACATTTAAATTTGCTTAAAATCTTTAAAATACCTTTAATATAATACCCATATTGCTAACAGTATTTTTTGCTATCTTTTTCGTTCTTAGTTTTCATTATTACGAAAAACTTAACATTGTTTAATGTACAAAAAAAAAAACTTTTCTTATTGCTAAAATATTTCATAAACTTAATATAAAAAGAAATCCGTAATGTTATCTAATTTACAAACTGAAAAAAAATTTAAAAGGAAAATAATCTTTAAAAGAAAGCACGTCAGTTTTTTTTTTTTTTCCAACTTGTATACGTAATTTTCCAAAGACAAACATCGATAAAAGTAAAATAAAAAGAAGCTTCATACCTGTAAGTTAGCATATCCAAATAAAAACATGTAAATAAATTTATAAAAAAAAAGTGCACACTTTAATCACCACTTTAAATGAAAAATAAAAGAAGTTCAGTTGTCCAGTGATTTCAAGCGTGATTCATTTTTACTATCGTTTAGCCTTGAAAACACAGCTGTCCTTTGACCTATATTTGAAGCGCGAGGAAAATGTTTCTTTTAAATCTCACACTTCTATTATCACTGTTAATTTCTGTTATTAGACGACACAGAGAGAGAGGGCAAAAAAAATTAATGGTTTCGTTTCTTGTTTCGTCCAAACTTTTCATGGCATGTTGTTTTTCAGATTTAGATAACACCGAGATTTTCACAGTGGTTAGTCTTTTCCGGGTGTCCTTTTGCCGTAGAAACGTTCAGATGATTTAAAAAGTTTTTCGCCGACTTACGACGTTTTCGGAAACACGTCACTGGCCAGGCATGGGATTACCGGCGTAGAGATTATGTAGGCGCTGGGATTTTCGTTGGATTTCAACGGCAGGTGACGGGCTAGGCTTGGGACTTTTCAAAGCATATGAGCGGGTTCTATCCGGTCCGAATTCAGCATTCACTGGGCTAAAGTATCTGTTCGTGGCCGATCTCAGCTCTCGGAATTTGACTTCGTGTGGGTTAAGGCTTGGGATTTCTTCACGCGCATCCTTTATCCTGCGCGACTTCTGTAATAAATAAGTAATGATTTCCCGGTGATATTGTCCTAGAGGATGATGGTTAAGATGGGATGAGAAATTGACTCGGGAACCTTTATGCGAATCGAACTCATTTATTAGGCGCTCATCATACATCTGATTCGCGAGTCGATCGCCGGTCCCGGAGCCAACTTGCGTAGATTTTGGGAGGTTACATGGCCGTAAGTTTAGCTAGCCTCTCAAATAGCCAAATTCCTTCTTTCTTTGCGCGTGTTCTGGGTAATATGCTGAAGATTCTAATATTTTCCAGCAGAGGGCAGAATTGTTAATTTGGGAGGAACATCTAATTTAATTGGTTCATTAAGTTTTGATTGATCTGTGGTCAAGGCCCGCACAATGCCCAGGGACTGTGACGTATCAGCCCTACCCACAGATGCCTGCAAAAAGCGCTTAGATTAGCAGTTTCACTTTTAAGAATCGTCCTAAAATGATCTCTGAAAGTAATAAGATGTATTGCTGAGAAACAAAGTTACGAGGGGTAAAACTGGTTTTAGAACTAGATTTAAAGTTAAAAAAAAGAGACTTCGGATTTTAATTTAAATTTGGAATTTTAAAGACTTTTTATCCTTTCATATATGTTGAAAATCCATCTTTCAGCAATATTGTGATGAAATAAATTAAATTACCGTAATTTCCGGTGTATAGCCCGCGGATCAAACAATCGTGTTTCGACCCAGAAATTTTTAAAAATAAAATGTAACTTTTTAGATCACAGTAAATATTGGTCTTCAAGTACTGAATAAAATTTCTGGGTCCAAACTGAATTGTTTGATCTGCGGGCTATACACCCAAAATTACGGTACATATCATTAGAAACTGAATAAAGTTACAAAAGTGCAACTCATTAAGTTTTAAATAATTTTTTAGACATAGTTATTTGAAAGATATAAATATAATCGATTATGCATTTTTTGCATATATTTAAAGCACAATATGTCAAAATTTTCTTCAAAAGAGTGAAATTTGGTATTTTTTTCAATATTAGCAGCTCAATGCTAAATTTTCAATATTAACAGCCAAATATGAATTTAAAGATTAGGAATGTCATTTTGAAAATTTCTATTGGGCGGTGAGGAGCTAGTTATTTTTCACTTTTTTGGAAAGGGATAATTGCTCTTCGCCCTAGAAGTTTTACTAAAAAACAATATTGTTTATTTTTTTCCTTAAGAAACGAACATAAAAGATAATTTGAAAAATAAAATAAATGTATAACTAAAAATATTTCCAGGGATGATACATTGGATAGATTTTACATCTGAAAATATTGATAATTTTAAATATGATTTAAATACCAATAAAACCAACCAAAATCCCACTATTTTTTATTTCAGATCCACTTATAATGTAGTATTATGTACAATTTAAAATAAAAAAATTAGTCATAGAAACTCCGCCTCTGATTGATAAAGATTTTTTAGTAATTTCATTATTTTTTGTAAAATATTTTTGATTTCAAAGATTATACAATTTTTTAGACACATTTAAATATTTTTTAACATTACAGCAATATTTTTTTCATAATCTACATACTTTATTTACCTTGCTTAAATTATTCGATGAAGATTTCTTTATTAGTTATTGAAATACGATTTTATATATAAAATGAGGCCTTTGAAAATTGAACAATCATTAATAGCAACTCGTGGCATTTTTCCATAACTTTGATAATTTTTTCTCATATTTTTAATATTTCTATTTTATAACCATTTAAAAGATATTTTTACGTACAATTAAAAAAAGCAATAACACCCTGCCTTCGGTTAATAATAAATTTTTGATTAACACATTATTTTTGACAAAATTCTTGATTTTAAAAATTCACAAGATAAAAGACACTCTTAGTGTTTAAACATGACAAAAAACCAGAAATAATAATCTGCCTACATTATTTGTCACATATACATTATTTGAAACCTATTTAGTGATTTTATATTGAAATGACTTTTTTTTTTTTTTTTTTTTTTTTTTTTTAATGTAGTCTTTGAATATCGAACTGTCATTAAAAAAATTTAAAACAATTTTTCAAAATTTTGATATTTTTTATCTTAAAAAATATTTTACTTAGGATCAAGAAAACTAAAGGTGATTACTTCTTAAAATAAGCTATAAACAAAATCAGTTTCATTGAAATTTGTGACAGTGATTAAATGGCTTAGGGGAACTGACATGGAATGACTCTGCTTGATTTGATTTGAAATGCACCTCAAAATATTTTTAAATAGGAAATACTACTAAAAACACCCAAAATCCCACTATTTTTATTTCAGAATCAGGTAAAGGACACCTTTAAGTATATCTCCCACAAAAAATAAATTTAATAAAAATACCGCCTTTTGTTGATAATGCTTTTTTTGTTAATGCATTATTTTTCATAAAAAATTCACGACTTCAAAGTTTAAATATTTTTTTAGACACACTTAAAATGTTATAAGCGTAACAATATATTATTTTCATAAGCTGCGTACTCTAAATATTATGCATAAATTATTTGAAGATGATTTGTAGAGTAGATATTGAAATATGATTATATATATGACATGCTACACTTGAAAACCGAGCTGTCAAGAATGCCAACTGACGGCAGTTTTTCAAAATTTTGACAATTTTTTTCTCAGAAACTATTTCACCAAGGAGCAAAAAAAATTACTGGTGATCATATCTTAATAGTAAGAACAAACACACGCAGTTTCATTAAAATCTGTGATGGTGGGTTACATATTGATATTTTACTGCCTGATTTGATGTGGAATGCCCCATTATTTATTTATTGAATACATACATCTGACGTGTGTGCTCGACATCAAATGTCTCTTAGAAGCTGTCGTCGATATAAGGGCGGGATAGACACAGAACAGAAGTAGACGACGGTTGAAGATTACACCCGGAAATTCTACAAAGCGTGTGCAATGGGCTTAGTGTTAACTCGTATTAATTTATATCAATAATATTGTGTTATTCATCTTCGTTCTGTCGAAGCTGGCAAAAAAAAGAGAAACTTTTGTTTGGCGGGCCCTGTTTTGAGGATGAAACATCTCATTCTTTAAATATGGCTAGTCGGATGTATTATGGGATTACCTTTTAAACTGATGAAAATCTTTCTTCCTCACTGTGGTTGTGATAGTTTTTAAAATTTCAAATCGAGGAATATTTCTTACCTCTTGCAAACAGCGATTGAAGTAAGTGTTATAATTTCTTTATGGTACTAAAATTAGTGTCTTTTATGATTTTATTTATTGTACTAAACAAAATCTTACATGAAATTTAATTAGTTTTGAATCTTTTTGCAAAAAAAACACTAATTCTAGATGTATATATTTTTAAATTTATGACGTTGTCTTTTATTACAAATTATGTATTATTTATTCTCATCTTTTTTCTCAAATTTAAAGTAATAACATCACTAAAAAACAGACATATTTAAAAGTTAAGTTCATTCTCTTGTTTTGTTTTGTTTTCAATATGGCAGTTCTTAGTTTCAATGGATCCGGATTGAGATCCCGGGATCCCGCTTTAATTTTAACCCCGAAAATCCTGGAATTTTTACTGGAAAATTCCGGGATTTTCGGGATTGCCTTTTTTTTTCCATTGAACAATATTCAGCTGAAATTAAAAAATATATTTATAAACTTTCGCTTTTGGAAAAGAAAATCAATTGCTTTTCATGAAATTTATATATAATTGAAAATGAATGTTTATCTCAAGTATTTCTTAGATATATTTCTAAAGCTATTAAATCTTTTAATGTGTGAAAACTTTTGAATTGGAAACATAGAAGTAAGCCAGTCAGGAAAAAGGAAATCATTTGTTTATTTAGATTTTGCTGCATGCGTGGATTCGAAGGTCATTTTCCAATTAGACTTTACTGATAAGCATCGCAAGTTTGTATCATAGTGATATCATGTGCTAACTTTTTTTTTTTTTTTTTGCTTTAAAGATGTTTTGTTTAGTAGCTCATGGGAATGATAACAATAAGCCCATGTGGCAATATAAATTTTTAAAAAATCTAATTTTTAAATTATAAGGATTTTTATTTTTTTTTTCGGGGAGGGGGGGTTGTGGGATTTTGTATGAAATTTTCGTAAAGTTGATACCTTAAAAAATCTTGCACTGATTATAATGAAAGTTTTGAACTTTTAGAGTAGGACAAGATTAAAAAACACAAAATATAAATAAACAAAATACCGAAGTAATTTTTTTCCCAATATTAACCCTTTGCACTCGAAGGCTCCGGAGCGGAGCCATTTAAAATTTGTCTTCAAACTCGAGGTCTCCGCTACGGAGACAATGCAAATAATTTTGTGATACCATGTAATCTTGGCTTTTCTAGACAGGTATCACAAAATTATTTGCATTGTCTCCGTAGCGGAGCCCTCGAGTTTGAAGACAAATTTTAAATGGCTCCGCTCCGGAGCCCTCGAGTGCAAAGGGTAAAGTAGAATATTTATTTATTTATTCATATTTAAATAGCTGTTGTGATTATCATCTGATATATATGTAAAATTGCCTATGTGGCAATATAATTTTTTTTTAAATCTATTTTTAAATTATATGAAGTAGAGTAGGACAAGATTATAAGAAATATATATATTTATCCATGTACTTTAAAAGCCCTCAATAGCCCTTGCCGCTGAATTTGTCCGATAATCGGAGATGTCTGCTTTTGTGAGGTAAAAATATACAAATATGTATGCCATGCGGATTAAAAAAGTATTAGCTAAAGAGATGTTTCAGAATAGCTATTCGGGAATGCCCATTAACCTCCACAACGGATACTCCCGAATACCGGACATCTCAATTGAGATAACAATAATGCAGGGTTGCATTTTTTTCAAAAGAACTTCTTGATTAAAGAATGGGCATACTGGGCCGTGCCCCGCCCCCCTACGATTTTAGTGCCCACAAATTTGATGTGCAATATTTGTAAAGCTTATATTTTAAATCTGTTTCGAAATTGTATTGATTATAATCAATATTTTGAACATTTAAAGTAAAATAAGATTAAAAATAAAACAAATTTAAAAAATCTAATATTTAGATAAATATTTTTTGTTTTAATCTTGTTCTACTCCTGAAGTTCAAAATATGGATTATAATCAGTAAAATGCCGTAAAAGATTTAAATTATCAGCTTAACAAAAATTGCGTACCAAAATTGGGAGCACCAGAAAAATCAGTTTGTAGGGGGAGGGGGGGGGCAGGACCCCTGCCAAATATTTTTCCAGGATTCAACGTGGTCAAACATGGCTACGTATGATGCTTACAAAAAAAAAATGGATGCTCTTAAGACGTTTGAAGTGTCTGAAATTCAGACACGAAAAGTGTCTGAAAAAATTCAGACATTTTAAAATGTCTGAAAACTGAACACTCCGTTTCAGACACTTAAGTGTTTGAATTTCAGACATTTTAATTTACAGTGCGGTTTGGACATACATAATGACAGGGGCGGCGTACACTATGTACCATCGGCTTTTAAAGCCTAGATTACAACTTTTAATGATATATGAGTGTAATGAAATGGCCAGTAACAGTATAAAATCAATAAACGTCAAATTGTTATAAACAGACTAATTCAAGGGGTCTCAGGACTCTTAAAGCTTCAAAAAAAATTTAATTTTAATTTTTTTAGATGTTAATCTTCCTTTTTTTCTGAACATTTTAATATAATTGTTTCCTTCAAATTCTCATTAGAATAGAAGTTATGCCTTTTAGAATTATACCGGCTCAATAGCTTAAGCGGCATTTTCGAAACTTTTAAGTCATTTTTCTCCAATTGACTTTTTTGGGCGTAACGCGCACGATATCTCAAAAACATTTGAATATTTTTTCATGAAATTTTCAAAACATACGTTTTACGTTAATCTGTATAAGCTGAACCTAAAATTTTCCTTTTTATTGTTCAAAAAAATATTTTTTAAGTGATTATGTTGTTCAAATTTTCAAAATTTTCTGTTAGCTAAATACAAATTTGTATTAAAAATATAAAAATGCTTTAAATACAAATTTATTTAAGTTCTGGGTAATTATTATAATCTGAAGTATAAGTAGGCACCAAAATTTTTATTATAGTTACAATATTTATTTTCTAATCGTGCGCGTAAACTGTCATACCAATATTCTGCTTGTCAAATGTCTGACTATTTGGAGCACCCTGTAAATGCTAATTCTTCATCTTGCAGTTTTTTAAATACATAAAATGAAAGAACATACTTATATCTTTAATCTCGACAAAAATTGTGTTTTAAAATCATATATATTTTAAGATATTAAATGTTGAAAATGGTCTCTTTTTTTTCATTTTTTCCAATTTTTGAGATCCCTGAGACCCCTTAACTAGAACGAATTACATAAATACTATGGGATTCGCGACATTTGCATTGAATGGCTCTTTCAATACACCTCGAGAGGCTTTAAAAGTTAATTAAAAACCTATCTGCAAAACTCGGCAAGGACCAAGGCGGCGTTGCAAATTTGTGACCCCTTTCGAAGCGTGCTTAGCTCAATGCCAAATGTAAACTTTTAGCTGCACTGTAGAAAGAAAGGTTATTACTATGCTGAATTTAGTTTTATGAAATGTCAAATGAAGTTTAAATATGCATTTCTTTTATTGTCAGTACCGAATTAAGTTCATTATAAAGAGATTAAGATAATATTAAACTAGTCGGATGTGTCAATCCCAAAACTTTCTTCTATCTCATACATGTCAATACTACCTGATAAATGCAGCACAGCAGCGCCACCGGTTAGGCGATTTAGACCAAAATCTAATCAGGGACAACTTTCGTGAACTTCTAATTGAATTTAAAGTTTGGTGAAAATTCGTGCATTAGCTTTTGAGATAGAGCTATTACGGAAATCGTGAAAAGTTCTGAGTTGCAGTGGAACCTCTTGGGCAATTTACACCAAAAATTTATCAGGATCAGTTTATATCAGGGACTAACTGAATCTAAAGTTTGGTGAAATTTCATGCGTTAGCTCTTGAGATACAGCTATTGCGGAAATCGGGAAATTTGCAGCATAGTAGCGCCACCTGCTGGGCGATTTACACCAAAAAGTAATGAGCACCAATCTATATCAGGGACTAACTGAATTTAAAGTTTTATTAAATTCCGTTTAATAGTTCTTAAGATAGAGCGCCCACAAAATTTGTGTCACACACAGATAAACAGACTCACAGACAGTCATTGTGTAAAAATATGTTTTTCATTACTTCTGTACCCTAAAATGTATAAATCCGTCCAAAACCGAAATTCGAAAATTTTCACGAATCCAATACTTTCTTCTTGTAAAGATAGAAGAAAGTAAAAATGAGTTATACAGAATGGCTGTATTTGATATTTTTTAGGTTCCATATCTCTTTGAACTTTCATGGTATATCCATTTACATTTTTCTAGTATATACTGTTATACCCAACCCTACTTTTCATAGTTTTTTACAAGGTGTTAGTATTCTTTTAGCAACGGTTTTTTTTTTTTTTTAATAATACAATTACTAATTCATATATTTATTGTACGGAACCCTCTGTACACGAGTAATACTCGCACTCGACCGTTTATTTCCTGCTTTAAATGACTTTTAAATCATGTTCCTATCTTAATTAGAACAAGAAATATTAATTTTTTTCGTCTTGATTTGTTTTCAAAATCTAGTAGCTTTCAAGCAATGGCTGTCATGGAAACGACTTTTCGTAAAAATTCGCTTTTCTTAATGATGGGTTTTTTCCCCATTTCTCATATTTAAATTCTCATAAGTCAAGAACCGTTAAAGATGAAGGGTTCAAACTTGGAACATATCTTTTTTAATAGTTTTACTTTAATTTTGATTCAGCATATTTGAAAAAAATATTTACGTTTGAAAATATGATTTTTTTTAAAAAGTTGCACCACTTTTTTAAAAATTATTTCGTTAAATATTTATAATTTTTTATAACTATTTTTTAAATGCTGAATCAAAATTAAAACTTATATATTTCTGTTTATTTAAATGAAAAAAAAATAAATTCTATAAGTAACATTTCGAGTTATAACGATTTTTAATTACCCCACTTTTTTAATAAATTTTACATTTAAATTAAAAAATATATATATGAGAAGTTTTATCATGTCATTTTGTTTACAAATTATATGGTTAACCATCACAAAAAAATTCAGAATTTTAACTGAATAAATAAAAATTATTTTAAAATGTGTCCCGGACCCCCCCTTAAAGAAAGAAACCTGCAACCGAAATCGAAAAAGCATAAAATACCCATATTAGAGATCGACCTTGGCTATCCTATGCAAAAAAGATCATTTAAGGGGGTCCGGGACACATTTTAAAATATTTTTTATTTATTGAGTTAAAATTCTGAATTTTTTTTTATGATGTTTAACCTTATCATTTGTAAACAAAATCACATGATGAAACTTCTCATGATTATTTTTTAAATTTAATTAAAATTTATTAAAAAATTGGGGTAATTAAAATCGTTATAACTCGAAATATTACTTATAAAATTTCAGTTTTTTTTTTCATTTAAATAAACAGAAATATATAAGTTTTAATTTTGATTCAGCATCTTTAAAAATACTAATTTATAAAAAAATTAAAAATATTTAACGAAAAAACTAAAAAAAAAACGTGGTGCAATTTTTTTTAAATCATATTTTCAAAAGTAAATATCTTTTTCAAATATGCTGAATCAAAATTAAAGTAGCCCCACCAGTAGCCGAGAGGTTCTGCTCTCGAAGCTGCTAGACGGGAGGTGCTGGGTTCGATCCCAATCGCGCCCGTCGGCCTAATCGTTCGGAGTTTTCGTGGTTTTCTTCAAACCTTGGTTCTCCAAGCGTTAATACGGGTTAGGTTCCCTTAGAAAGACCCCCACGAAGGGCACTCCTCCCCCTTAGGGCCTATATCCCTAGTGTTGATAATTGTCCAACAGAAACAAACAAAATTAAAGTAAAACAATTGAAAAAGATACGTTCCAAGTTTGAACGCTTTATCTTTAACGGTTTTTGAGTTATCAGAATTTAAATACGAGAAATGGTGAAAAAACCTATCATGAAGAATAACGCATTTTTACAATAAGTCGTATTAAGTTCCATTGCTTGAAAGCTAGATTTTGAAAACAAACCAAAACGAAAAAATTTATATTTTTTGTTCTAATTCAGATAGAAACACGATTTAAATTTCGTTTTAAGCAGGAAAAAACAGGGAAATTTTTAATGAAATAAAATGTTTTCGCAAAATTTAAAGATTTACGTTTCCTGGACCCCTTAAAAATATTCAAATTTAAACGAGAAATTCGAAAACAACCTGCCCATAGGTTTAGCATTACCAAGCGGGTGTTTTCAAGTGAGTGAAGAGTCCCCTTAACAGTGCTAGAGGAGAGGGGAATTTATTTTTTATTTACATTTATATCTTCAGCATCTGAAAACCCTCAGTTACATTTTTTAAGGGCGTAAAAAATCAAATCTTATATAATATCATTTACTACTCACAAGACATAAGATACAATAAATAAGATAGCTAAAGCTGGAAAAGCGTATTTGAAAATTTATCGGAAAAAATAATGTCAGTGATCGTGGAATATATACCATTCCACACATGAAAATAGAAAATCGTTGGAAATTGACACAACAAATGTAACATTATGCATAAAATAACAAATAAAAATATGATTAATTTTCTATGTTATTTTATGTTAAAAGGTGTAGAAATTATGAGATGATTAAATAGATGATTATTATTTATAATAATAATAATTTTATTATTGTTTATTGCATTACTTGTTTCTTTTTCTAAATGCTTTCCCTTAGCAAATATATTTATTATAAAATTAACTAAAATCATCTGAAAATACTAGACATTTTTTGCAGGGGGATTTAACAGGATAAAGGCAGCTTGTTGATAAAAATAATCCAAGCATGCACAGAACAATCGAAACCTAATTATTCTCTAAAGATTCAGCGAACAATTGACCAGTGTAGTCATGCATTAATCCTAATCTGCTAGTTACCTGTAAAAGCTGTTTTTGGAATTATCTTTGCTTATTAATCTACACTGATAAATTGCTTCTGTACATTATTTAAAAAAAAGAAAAAAATCGAATGATTTATTTCTATCTCATTTACAATTTTTCTTTTCACCCATTCAAGTGGATTTTGAACTATCAAAAACATTCATGCGCTAACAAATATCGTGATAACTGCAGCAACTCTTATCAAGTGAACTGTTCTGACAGTAAAAACATGAGAGCTAGGATCAAACTTCTTTATTTTCTCTGCTAATCATCTGATAATAAGGCGGCTGCCGACATTATCATGGAGGAACCATTTTTGTCCGACTTGAAAATGTACGCTTCACATATTTTCTCTCAGCTCCGCTTGTTTCAAAAATAAGTTTCTCAACTAGGATCTCAAGCATGAAAGAGGCTAACTTTCTCCCTATCACGATCCTAGATGACCATTGAAATATTTAGAAAGATCAATGAACCAACTAACGAATGAACGCTTCAAAATGTCAAACATTCCAGCAGTGTGTTGTACACGGATACTGCAGAAAATTTATCAGTAACCTACAATAAAACGCTTGGAGGAACAATTATTTGCCATTAGTTTGTTTAGTAAAAGTGCTAAAATAAGAAGCAATTTTTTTAATATTCTGCGATGTCATCGAAAATTTTTTGAAAGCACTTTCACGTCAAAACATTTTTTAAATGCTTGATAAACTTGTTTAATCATCTTGACAGTGATATGATTTTTCTCTGTTTTTCTGATGTTTAAGTGGAAAAAAATAACTATTTTTAAAAGTTAAAGCAACTTATGAAATAGTAATCAAAAAATATTATTCAAAATTATAATAAATGATCTATTCTTCCAAAACAGGAAGACTACATATATACATTAACTTCAAAACTTTTAGACAGGATGGGCTAGCTAGCTTTTAGTTACATAATTTTTATCATTATCCTTAAAAAAAAAAAAAAAAAAAAAAAAAAAACAGAACAGTGACAGCGAACCTGAGATTTACACATATGTTTTTTCCTCTTCATAGTAAACAGTTTTTGTGATGCTGCTATTTTTCTATTCTTATATAGAGTCTAAATAATAACAAAAAAACATATATTGCATACATTTATAGTACCATTTATTAATCTTTTAATACTGGAAAGTTAACTGTTTTGAAAGAATGACATAAATAATTCAATTAAATAAATAAATGAAAAAAAAAAAAAAAAAACATTGAAAAAAATTCTCGTTAAAAAAAATAAAATAAGACATTAATTTGTTAAATTTAAAAGAAATGTCTTCATTAATTTAATTTTAAATATGTGTTAATAAAAATAATAAAGAAATTACAAAGAGATTTTTTTTTTAATATTTTCTTTATTATTTTCGCTAGTGAAGACAGAGTTCTTTCTGTTTTGACGTTTTTCTGCAAGAAATATTTGTATCTTCGTGGCACGTAATATTGACGAGCATCACACAACAACAAAACTTCCAGTAACTACGGGTATTATATTTTGCTTACATGTTGAGTAGTTGAGCCATCAGTGGTTGACTACGGGATAAAAACTCATTTTATCTTTTTTTTTTTTTTTTTTTTTTTTTTTTTTTTTTTTTTTTAATAATTTTGCATATATTACTTTTTCTATACTTTTATAATAATTTTATAAAAAAGAAACGCCTGTTTGCTTGTAGGAGGTAATCTCTGGAATTATCGAATCAAATTCAAAAGTAAAGGTCGCAAAACGATGCTGAGAGTCTCTGCTCCAGCATAGTCTATATTAGGTAGCTTTCATTACAAAAAGCTACCTATTGCAGCCGTTCGGAGGAAAGCGATTTCAAAATATTTTGGTATATTTTCATCGATCATGACCCCCAGACCCCGAAACCACCCTCCTTTCAAAAGTTATATATATATATATATATATATATATCCATGTATATATATATATATATATATATCTGATCTTTGTCACACTGTAACTCTCGTATTTATGAACCAATTTGGATGTAACTTCGTGTATACATAGTGCATACCAATGCCTCGACCGAGTTCGTTGGCCAGCTTCATCCGCCATTTAGTTTCAAAATGGCGCCCATTTAAAAAAAAATTAAAATTTGAAATGTGGTACCAAAAAATTGAAAATTGAAAAATATTTTTTCTTATGTGTTTGATTCTGATACAAAGATTTCGAAGCATTTTTCGTTTCGTCTATATCTTAAAAAATGGCTGAGTTATAGCACTTTGAAATTCTAGCTTGGCTGATATTTTGAAACGACCTGATTTTTGTCACGCGATAACAGGCGTATTTATGAATCGATTTGGATGTACCTTGGAGTATACATAATACGTACCAATGTCTCGACCGATTTCGTTGGCCAGCTTCATCCGCCATCTTGTTTCAAAATGGCAGCCATTTAAATTTTCTAAAAAATTAAAATTTGAAATGTGGTACCGAAAAATTGAAAATTAATAAATATTTTTTTCTTATGTGTTTGACCTTGATACAAAGATTCCGGAGTAGTTTTTGTTTCATCTATATCTTTAAAAATGGCTGAGTTATAGAACTTTGAATTTCTAGCGTGGCTGACATTTTGAAACGACCTGATTTTTGTCACACGATAACAGGAGTATTTATGAACCGATTTGGATGTGCTTTGGTGTATACATAATACGTACCAATGTCTCGACCGAGTTCGTTAGCCCTCTTCATCCGCCATCTTGTTTCAAAATGGCGGCCATTTAAAAAATTTTTAAAATTTTAAAATTTAAAATGAGGTACCAAAAAATTGGAAAATGAAAAATATTTTTTTGTATATGTTTGACCTTAATACAAAGATTCCGGAACAGTTTTTGTTTCGTCTATATCTATAAAAATGGCTGAGTTATAGCATTTTGAATTTCTATTGCAGCTGACATTTTGAAACGACCTGATTTTTGTCACGCGATAACAGGCGTATTTATGAATCGATTTGGATGTAACTTGGTGTGTACATAGTACATACCAATGTCTCGATTGACTTCGTTGGCCAGCTTCATTCGCCATATTGTTTCAAAAGGTCTGCCATTTAAAAAAAAATTAAATTTAAAATTTAAAATGAGTTATCAAAAAATTGAAAATGAAAAAGATTTTTTTTATGTATTTGACCTTGATACAAAGATTCCGGGGCAGTTTTTGTTTCGTATATATCTTAAAAAATGGTTGAATTATAGCACTTTGAACTTCTAGCATGGCTGACATTTTGAAACGATCTGATATTTGTCACGTGATAACACGCGTATTTATTAACCTATTTCGATGTAAGAAGGCATGTGGATAGTATATCGTAATTTCTCGACCAAGTTCGCTGGCCAGCTTCATAAGCCACCTTATTTCAAAATGGAGGCCATTAAATTAAATAAAAAAATATATTTAATGTGAGGTGCAAAAAAAATTAGAAATTGTAGAAGGTTTCTTTCTTAAATATTTGACCATGATATAAGGATTCCGGAGCATTTTTTGTTTTGTCTTTATCTTAAAAAATGGCTCAGATATAGCAGTTTCAATTTCTAATATGGGTGACATTTTGAAAAACCTGATTTTTTGCCTGCGAATGCACTTGTATATATCAACAGATTCCGATGAGAGAGAGCATGTGCAGAGGAATTACTAAGGTCTCGACCAAGTTCACTCGTTAGCCTCATCCACCATGTTCTCTTAAAATGGCAGGAACTTCAAGATATCGCCAAATTTGGCATCCAAATATAAGTTACTTTAAATAAAAGCAGCTTGGATAAAGCTGACTGATTTCGCGAAATTCTCATTCATAATGATTTAGTATTGATAAAAATTAGTGTTGAATGTCCTATAATTGGTTTCCACTAAATTGAGCTTCTTGTGTTTGAATAATATAAGCTTTCTTTTTTAAAAATAAGGAATATGAAAGCTACTTCTGCTTCCCGGGACTTGCCGGAAGGACTTTTTTACATCGGTATTACTAACCCCAAGAGGGTTCAGGAGCTGAAAACGTCCATCTCTGAAACTATCGAATCAATTTAAAAAATAATGGTGGCAAAACGATGCTGACAGTCTCTGCTCCAGCATAGTCTATATTTTACATCGGTACCACTAACCCCAAGAGGGTTGAGGAGCTGAAAACGTTCTAAAATATCACTTTTTGTAATACTGACGCCGCTAGAAACTTGAAACTTGGCACACGGATTCCTTTTAAGATGTAAATGTTCACTAAAAGCGGTTTTTTAAAAAAGAGAGATTTGAAAGGATGGCATGAATGGAAATACGTTCTAAAAACGTTTAAATTATATTTCGTATGGAATTGTTAGGGATAAAAACTTAAAAATTAACATGGTTGGTACTTTTAAGGCATATGCTTGCACGGAACAGTTTTTTATTTTAAATAGAAATTTAAAAAGGTGAAATGAGCAAAACACGTTCTAAATTACAATTTATATGTACTTGTTTGGGATAGAAACTTGAAATGTGACATGGCTGTTACTTTTAAGACATAAATGCTCGCACAAAACAGTTTTAAAAAGGGAAATTTAAAGAAGGAAATGTACCAAAAATGTACTTAAAACCTCCTAAATAAGGATTTATTTTAAATTGCTAGGCCTATTGCTAGAAACTTGAAATTTAACGTGACTTTTACATGTTAACGTATATACTAGAACAGAACAGTTTCTAAGATAATCGAAATTAAAAAAAATGAAATGAGTGCAACGCGTTCTGAAATCACGATTACTTTGGAACCATTGAAACGATTTCAAATCTCCTCTTAGAATAATAATGATGACAATCTCAACTTGAAAATAGGGTATATTTTATCTCTGTATAAACTGCCCTCAAAAGGGTACAAGAGCAAAAAAAAATTCTACATTTTCTTTAAATCTGTTGAGGCTGAATGAAAGCATGAAAATCGATATGGTCGTGGATTTTCAGACGTACAGTCGTGGAAAAAAAAAGTAAACACCCCCTACTAACTCCTCGACAAATCATCATAGAAGAAAGTTACTGGTACCGAACGATTGGAAATAAAGTCTACTTTTAAATGATGTATATAAAATTTTCTTAGGGGTCATCTACATATTAAAACGAATCCTAACTTCATTTTTTTCAATGGCAATACCCAATTTTAACGAGATATTTCAAATCTTTGGTTCAAACTATACCTAGACACCAAATTTCAAGTCATTTGAATGATAAGTTTTTGAATTATAAACATTCAAAATTTAGTGCTTCTAATGTTAAATTATATTTTCATATTTTTATTTATATCTCCCGAAATTATGCTCCTAATGTGCTAATTTTTTTTTTGTGGTAATAATACTAATATACCCAAACATAAATAAGCTGAATTTGCAATTTTTATAATTTTATGATATGAATTATGAAATTAATATTCGAAAAAATTATGAATTGCAACCCACAATTTTTTTGACGGATTTAGATTTATTAAGTCCTGCTTTATGGAAATTCAAAAATTTCACATTTTTCTTCCAAGTAGTTTTCAAATTATGCTTAAAAAACGGCAAAATGATGGTTTAAGGGGCCGTCTATGATGGAAGTGAGTAGACATTTTGAAATTTATTTTGCCGTACTGTAATCTAACACGCTTCATGAACTCCTTGAGTGGCGCTTAAGGTGCCTTGATCAAGGAAGCGGCTCTCTCGGTTAACAATCCAGTACGGAACTTCAATTTGGATACAGCCCTTAAAATACGCTCGTTTTAAAATAATTAATTTCTCGGAAACTTCTGGTACGAATTGCATAAAAATTCGTTTTTAGGCTAATTGAAGGGTGTAGAGTTCATTTATGCTGTCAGAATTGGGTACTGCTGTTGAAAAAAACAAAGTTATGGTTCGTTTTAATATGTAGGTGGCCCCCTAAGCAAATTTTATATACATTATTTAAAAGTAGACTTTATTTCCAATCGTTCGGTACCAGTAACTTTCTTCTACGATAATTTGTTGAGGAGTTAGTAGGGGGTGTTTACTTTTTTTTTTTTTCCACGACTGTACGTAATTGCTCGCTAAGAGCGTTTGTTAAAATATTTCTTATTTAAAAGGATGAAATTATTGGAAAACGCTTTATAATCATGTTTACTCTGAAACTTTTGTGGCTAGAAATTTTAAATTTGACATGCAGATTTCTATAGGACGTGATTCTCCTAAAGATATGCCTCTTTAAAAAAAAAAATTGAATTCCAAATTAGTGAAATAGGGGAAAAATTGTCTTCATTTTTATTATGATTTCTCTGAAAATGTAGGACTATAAACTTTTAATTTGGCATAGAGATAACTCAGACGTAACAGGCGCACGAGCAATAATTTATTCTAATTATAATTATAATTTATATAATTATAATTTATTCTAATTGTAATAAATTAATAATTATATATTATTAATTTATTTAATAATTCTTTATTATTATTTTAAAAACTTGAAAAAAAAAAGAAGAAAAGTCAATTATTTCTCATGCCAGTGTTAGATACAACTTGTCCGAGCAAAGGAATAAAACACAGATAGCAGTAACAGCTATAAAATAATTAAAGTGTGACAGTACTGAAGAAACTGATTTCGAACTAGGTAAGAAAGTGCTTTACATTCAGCCTTTAGCCGGACACAAATGACGGTTGAATATCGTAAAGCAATGTTTACCATAATTACTTAACGATATTTTGAATGTTATAGCGAATTATGAGTTAATTAGTAATATTTAAACTACCTGCAGCAGTATAATTTCCTTCTAATGTTACTAAAGGCACACAAATGCCGTTTGACATATCTCAACTACCTCAAAGCGTCGGGTTTTCCTGTTTTTAAATAATATACAGAAAAAACCTGTTATATGGTTGATTTAGGCAATAGCCAGTCACCCTATTAATATGAGGGCTACTGGGTTTTAAAATCCTATCTTCAGCTTCTATAAAGATCTTTTTGTAAAAAACTATTGTGTTATTCATTTCTTGTAGATTAGCACTTAGTAAAAAAGTAATAATTTATGAGATGATTTCAGAAATTTAATTAAAAAATATATATGACTGATGATTCTAATCGATCTTAAATTGAAAGGTAACACTCGTGAGAAATAATTTATGAGTTTCTCAAAAGGATTTTGATCCAGGAGATATATCGGTCTTAGGAAGATAAAGTTGGGCTTAAAATGATTTCGTAATAAAATATCTACATATATGGAATAAATGAACCAGTAATCGGCTACTTAAGCACTTTGTTTTTGTAAGTAGCTTGAAGTGAAATTTCAAAAAACAGTACAACAGTAATAAGAAATGTTAATGTATACTTTTCTTATGATGTTTCAAGAATTATTTTTTTAAATGATTACACTTTATTATTATTTTTATTTTATTTTTTCATTTTCTATTTATTTATTTTTTTAATTTATTATTATTATTTTTTTTTTTTGAAAGTTCAATTTAAAAATAGCAGATTTTCTAGTAATCGGCCTTTTAAATCCGGTGTTCGGCCAGTTAACCGGACCGGGAAGGCCCTATCTCCGCCATGTTAAATTCACCAACATTATGTACCTCTTTCTCAGAAATGGTGAAAGATAGAGGTCTAGATTTCTTAGTTAAAATAACATGATTTAGGTATTTTAACAGACCATTTTCTTTCTAAGTGAAACTCAAAATGAATTATTAATTATTTAATGAAAGTCATTTTTAAATTAGCATTTTTGGCAAGATTTCACTGCCTAAAATAAATAATTCTCAACAAATCATTAAATCCCTGTGTTGAAGTATACAATATAACATAATATAAGTATTAAATAAAAATCTGAGTTCTTAAGTTTAATAGATATTGAAGAAAAGGAGCATAAACATGAAAAATTCAAGTTTTAAGAAAAAGTCGATTAACGATTTAAATGGCCATTAAACTGTGAAGTACTCTTAGAGAGAATGAATAATTTCAACACTTATTTTTTTATATATAAACATGTGTGACACATCGTTGAAAAGATAAAATTTTAAACTATTTAATGATATAAAAAAGTAAAAATCGATATTTTGGTTGAATTTTGCTTTCCCAGTCCCCTTAAATGATTTGAGCTTCAGACGAAAAACGGCGTATAACACTGTTGAAAACCCCTTTTCAGCAATTCCTGTTCACAAACATTAATTAATTTCCCTTCTTTGAGACAGTCCTACATATGATCTTTAGAATTTATCCACAGATTTATCAAAGAATAGAATAGAATTTATCAAAGATAATAGATTTAGATAAAGATATAGAATTTATCAAAGTATATAAAAACTTCTTAATAACACCGTAGAAATTATACAATGTGCTAGGCCTTTCGAAAGAACTATGTCTTCCTTCTTCGGACGCAATGAACACGTGCTACCACATTGAAAGCAGGATAAATGCACGAGTAGTCGGCCACTTAAGCGTTTTGTTTTTGTAGGTAGCTTGAAGTGGAATTAAAAAAAAAAGATTACAACAGTGACATATATTAAAGTATACTTTTCTTATGATGTTTCAAGAATTATTTTTATACTTTTTTTTTTTATAGAGAAAGTTAAATTTAAAAGTAGCAAATTTTCTAATAATCGGCCTTTCAAATCTAGTGTTCTGTCACTTAAAAGCTATGAGTTTCCGCCGCAAAACGCGTAACATTGTTGAAAATGCCCTTTCAGCAATTCCCGCCTATAAACAGTAATTAATTTCACTTCTTTGGGACAGACCTTTGGAATTTATACACAGCATATAATAAAATAAAAAACTTCTTAATAACACCATAGAAATTAGACAATGCGCTAGGCCTTTCGAAAGAACTTTGTCTTCCTTCTTCGGGCGCAATGAACACGTTCTACCACTTTGATAGCAGGAACAATACTGCAGGGGTTTAGCAAATTTCCTAATTTTTATGGTGTTATTAAGAAGTTTTTTTTGGACCTTATTATATGCTTTGTATAAATTCTAAAGATCATCATATGCAGGACTATCCCAAAGAAATGAAATTAATTACAATTTACGGACTTATGGTGTTATTGAGAGGCTTTTTTTTTTTTTACTTATTATATCACACAGGCTTGTTTAATATTTTAATATAACACCATTTAATATTCTAAAATTTAGTTAAGTTTGAGAATGCATGGCACAACTGAAAATTTACATTCTGCAAATTTCCACTTGCGATGATCATCTCAAGGAATAATATGAACCGGTTATTTCTCTGCGAAATACTTCATCAGAAAACTTTTCTGTGATCGTGTAGTGCAGAATTTGAAACGGAAAATTCCTTGATCCAGTCTTTTTTTTTTTTTTTTTTTTTTTTTTTTTTTTTGAGGCGCTTTTACAGCTTTACAACATGCGCAATTTTTTTAATCGGTAGTGAAATTGATTTTCTGGAAGCGATGCCATTGTAATATCTACTAAAAAAATAAATAAATAACTGTATTATACGCAAGTACATCGGACTATAAATGTGATAAATTGGCTCAACTAGAAATTCGAGAAACATTGGATTGGTTTGAAAATGTCCCTCTTTGTGCTGATTTAACCCCTTGAGGGGCGGTGGGATATATTATATCCCATCTAATTTTAATGCTGATTTACACCAGAAAATTTTAATTAAATTTTACATTTTTAAGTTTGGTGGAAAAAAAGTTGAAAAATTGCTTTTCCGAATTTTGAAATGAATTTTTTCTAAAATTCCGGTGTAAATTAGACATTACAGAAATACAATTGCTTGCCCCTGAAAGGGTTAACACCTCTAGATTTTTACTTAATGTGGTTGGCTTTGAAACTGGGATGTAATATTCTCCTACTAAATTCAGCCAACTTTGAACAAAATATAATTAATGTTTTCATGATTGTTAGGGGCGAAGAACCCCAAAATATTTGCAAAAGCATTATTAACACGTCAAGCGCCACGTCAGTCACCGGTAACTCACACTGAACTTTCCGTTTAGAACGCGTCATTCACCGATGACTGACGGTCTAAAATATGATATAAAACTAAATATATATATATTTTTTTAAAGTAATTACGGAAAATTTATTTAAAATTTGCTTACCTTTTATTTATTACAGTATTATACTTTCTTAAAAATTACTTAAAACATTGTAAATTTTTCAGCTTCAGTGTCAGTTACCGTGGCACTCAACGTGTTAAAAGAGCTCAGTAATGTACTGGTGTTGATAGAAAACTTTCCGAGAATGCTTTGCGGTTTGCTGCAGTGTTGCCAGTGGGCTGCTTTTTTTTAAATTCACATTTCTTGATTGGCACCAAATTTTTGAAACGGTAAAATTATTTTTCACCATAATTAATCTGTCATTAAATACGGCGCATTTTACCAGTTCAAAAAATTGGTGCCAATCAAGAATCTGATTTTAAAAAAAGTAGCCCATCTGGCAACACTGATTTGCTGTCTTTGAATCGTGTTTCGATTGCAAACTACACACTATGTTTGTTTTATTTAATGATTTCTGTATGTGTAACGCTTTGTTTTGATGTATTTGTGATGCAATTTCGTTACACTTGTTAATATAGTTTTGATCTAGTAAATGTCGTCAATTTTTATATGATCCCTGACGATCCCATTCACAGACGAAAAAGTAATTTTAATGTTACGAAAAAGTGGTATAAGTTAACGTTTTTCCTTCATTGTCAGTTAACTTTAAGATAAGGTAATGCAGTTTTATGTGCTGATCTTGCTGATCAAAAGAAATATTTTTCCAATTGAAAAATTTTGTCTTTAGGGGTTTTGTAAAACATTAAAAAGTGTAATTTTTGAAAATTAATTGCGGGAATATTTTATTAACACGAGCTTATTTATTATCTTACTTTGAACAATTTTGGTAACTTACCCCGTCTAATGATCTATTAATACAGATAAAACATTAAAGCGCGTTTCAACCTTATTGAGATACTCTGTATACATAGGCGCAGCGTGACCAGAAATTTGGGGGGGGGGGGGGGGGGACCAAGGCCGTGGGAAGTAAAAACGGCGCCCGGAGCGAATTTTCAACTTTGCACCCCCCCCCCCCCCCCCCAAGAGAAAAAAAATATTTCTCTTTGTGATGGGTGTAATGCAATTGATAAAGTGCAGAAACATAAATAAATTCTATCGAACAAATATTTCGCGTTTATTTTGGAACTTCAAGAGGTTTAATTTTAATTTAGGAATTCAGAACAACTAAATAACATAAATTGCACTTATTTGTTAAAGAGTTTATGATGTTTTGCGACAGGGAAAAAAAATGATCAAAAGAGAAAAAGAAATTATCCGAAAAATGATCGGCGGCCAAAAAATGAATAAATAAACAAATAAAACCATGGTTCGCAGCATAAATTTCGCGCCCGGGGCGACAGCTCCTGTAGCCCCCTCTTTGCACGCCCCAGGGGGGCACACTAGAGGTCTGCAGGGACCGCAATTCCCTGGCCCGGCCCGTTTATATTTTCACAGTTTACAATCAAGCCTTGCTCGTACAAAAATAAGAAAAAACAAGCCCGACCCGTAAAAAAATCTATTAAATCAGGCCCGGTTCGGCTCAACACAATTTCTCAAAAAATTCCGATTTTCTTAACATACAATTGCAGGGCTGCCACTTGCTACTAAAATGCTGCTAAAAGCGACTATTTTCAGTATCCTGCGGCTATGGCGAGTATTTTAGGCCGAAAACCATTAAAAAGGGACTATTTCAAGAAAATAGGCGACTTTTTTCGGATTTCAGCGACTATTTTTACTGAAAATATTCGATCTTTTTCTTCAAAGCGCCTGTAGAATCATCTTCACAAGTGCACTTTTTCAACGGTTGTTTGAGGAGATTCGCGATTTTTTCCGCGACGAATTCCGAAATTCGCGATTTCTCCCCCCCCCCCCGACCCCCCCAATCGATTGACGAAAATACCTATTTCTTTCCGAGATCTTTTTATATTATCGTTGAAGGAGATTTTGCGATTTTTTCCGCGATCGTTTGCCAACTTTCGCAAATTTTTCTAAGACAGATTGACGAAACTGATTTTTTTTTCCGCCACCACTTGTCCAAATTCGCGATATATATTTTCCGCGACTGATTGATGGTAGTTATTATTTGTTTCAGAGATCTCTTGATGAAATGCCCGATTCTTTTCCAGATCGTTTGTCAAAATTCGTGATTTTTTTTTCACGTCCGACTTACAAAATTCGTGATTTTTTGCGCGATCATTTGGTTAAATTCTCAGTTTTTTTGTGACCAAATTTGCGTTATTTGTCCTCGACAATTTCACGAAATTTGCGATTTTTTTTCCTTGTGATCATTAGACGAAATTCGCAATTTTTTGTCCATTCTTTTGATGAAATTTGCGATATTTTTTCCGCGACCGAATGACGAAAATCGCCGTTTGTTTCCGCGACCTTTGGTAAAATTCTAAGATATTTTTACAGTTGTTTGAGGAGATTCGCGATTTTTTCCCCAATCGATAGACGAAAATAATCATTTCTTTTCGCTATCTTTTGCTACAATCGTTGAAGGAGATTTCGAAATTTTTCCTATGACCTATTGCAAATTTCCCGATTTTTTGGGGGGCGATCGTTTCGCAGAACTCACTTTTTTTTCTTGTGATCCTTTACCAAATTTCGCATTTTTGTTTCCGGCAATCGTTTCACGAAGCTCACGATTTTTATTCCACGAATTTTTCTGTGACAAACTGGCGAAATTTTTTATCATTTGACGAAATTCGCGATTCGCTTTCCACGACAGTTTGTCGAAATTCGTCATTTTCTTTTCAAAACTGACTTACGAAATTCTTGATTATTCGTGCAATCATTTGTTTAAATTTTCGATTTTTTACGCGATTATTTGACCAAATTTGCGTCTTTTCAGGGGTGATTCTGTACTGAATTTTCCGAAAATTTGAGTCATTTGGTTCCGAAATTTTTAAAAATTCGGTCATCAGTCCGAAAATTCGGGCAAAACATATATCGCGAATTTCGGCAAATGGTCGCCGAAAAAATCAATTTCGACAATCGTTCACAGAAAAAAGTCGCCAATTTCTTCCATGGATCGAAAAAAACGAATTTTGCCAAGGAATCGCGGGAAAAAATGCGAATTTCTACAAGGGATCGAGAAAAAAAAACACATTTCAACAAAGGATCGCAAAAAACGTAAATTTCATCAAAGGACTGCGATAAAGAAACGTAAATTTCGTAGAAGGATCGCGGAAAAACGCGAATTATGTTAAAGGATCACGAAAGAACGCGAATTTCGCCAAAGGACCGCCGAAAAAACGCATAATTTGCGCCGGGAGGTTTCTGCCTTTACCCTCCTCTGCTGTAACCTTTCAGAAAATTTGCTGTGAATTTCAGATTTTTTTTTTTTTTTTTTTTTTTTTACTCAGAATCACCCCTGCCGTCTTTTTGTCCGAGACCATTTGATGAAATTTGCAATTTTTTTCTCTTGTTCGTTAGACGAAATTCGTAATATTTTGTGCATTCTTTTGACGAAATTTGCGATGATTTTTAACCGAATTGACCGAATGACGAAAATCGCCTTTGATAAAATTCGAGGTATTTTTCCACAGTCGTTTGAGGAGATTCGCGATTTTTTCGACGATGGATTACCAAAATGCGCATTTTTATTTTCATCGATCGTTTCATGGAATTCCCGATTTTCTTTACACGATCCTTTGCCAAATTTCGTGAATTTTTCTACGACCGATTGGCGAAAATTATATTCGTATTTGTTTCAGGGTTTTTTTGACGAGATTCGCGATATTTTTCCTTGATCTTTTGTCGAAATTTGTCTTTTCTTTTGTCGACTGACTGAAGAAGGTCAAGGGCAAGGAGGCAAAAAGAAGAGAAAACATCATTTGGGGGATAAAGGCAGGGACGACTTTATTAGCCATGGCGCCCTGTGGGAGATTTTTTACTGTAACACTGCAAATGCTATACTCATTTTTTTTCTTTTAAAGGGTTTTACTAAAGCATTTTACTTTGTGTCCTCCTTCCAGGGCCGAAACTAGCTATGTTTCCACCCGGGGCAAACATGGATTTTGGCGCCCCCTCCTTCCTCCGCAAAGTAAATTTACAAAGAAAAATTTGCGAAAGTTTCTATTAGCGAACATATTTTAAAATTTAAATTGTGTAACAATAAAATACGCAATATTGAAATACATAACCAGTTTTGTCAAATATTTATTCATTAAGACCTGTGAAATCGAAAGGAAGCGGAAATAATTCCGCTTTATACAGGTTTCCGTCTTGTGATATATAACTGTTGGTATTCTATCTGTTGGAACCATGCAGTTTTTTCATTTAAGACAAGATTCCATTATAGACAGATTTCATTTTTCCAGATTTTACTGTTGTTGTAGCATTATAAATTATTACAATTGAGGCACTTTAACCCATTCGAGACGGAGCATTTTTTTTTTTAGACCAGCACCAGAAGCCGAAATTACAATATTGACTGATAACATGGCTGCCACTGACGTTTATTTTTATATTCTATTTGCACCACTAATTTTAAAAAATAAATGTTGTAGTATATTTCTCTAGTACACGTCAAGTATTCCTTTTATTCTCATTTCTACCTTAATCATTAACTCCCTTCGTGACGACAGCCCTTTGCTTACTTTTTATCTTTAATCACCAGTTTTTCAAAACAGAAAATTTTCTGTAATTGAATCCCGAAAAATGCTCTGATTAAATAAAGTAAACTTTATAATTAAAAATAACTGGTGAGAATAATGACAGGGATACGATGGCGACTATTTCTGTATTCTGCTCGTACCACTATTTAAATATATATATATATATACATTTTGTAGTATATTTCTCTTACAAATGTTGTCAACGCATATATAAAAGAATTTTTGCTTGGTAAAAGTGGTGCAAAATAGAATTAAAAAACAGTCCTCCGTGACAGCCCTATAATGAAGGATTTAGAACACCTTAAGTAGCACGTATACCGGTCGCTCTTCCCCTAGGAATTAATGTCATAATGATATGAGTCACATTGTTTTAGGAATTAAAAAACCAGGATTTACTGTAGGCATAAAAATGAATTCCAGCATTGTAAAATATCTTCCTGTACTATCTACACCAGTTTTGTGGAATTGTGACTTATACCACTCTTCTTATTTATAGATTAATGTGTCTACTTACTTTCCTCAACCTAATGCTAATTTTCAAATTTATGCGTGACTCAAAACAACAACAACAAAATTATTAAGTTTTTACTTTTCATTTTGTGAATTTTCGACCACTTGGTTTTTATTGTACCAGTCAGTCACCTGACCTCGCCCCCTCTAAGGCCAGATATGGTGATATGCATGTCAAAAAGTAATTATAAGAAAAAGAATGGGGTTATTTATTTGCTGTCTTGTATATTGTAGGCGAATCTTTTTATCTATTTGACAATTCTAATGCACTTTACTCAGCTTTTCTTTTTGATTTTTCGGCTAAAAAATATTTTCTTGCACAAATTTCACACGCACATATATATATATTGTATAAAATGGCAAACCAAATTTTCATCTGGCGCCCCCTTCGCTTGGCGCCCAGGGCACATGCCCCCTCTGCCCCACACTTAGTTTCGGCCATGCTCCTTCTCCCGTTTCTTTTTATTGCCTCGGGCAGCCACCTGACCTCACCCATATCAAGGGGGGGGGGGGGAATGAAAGCTCAACGCTTCTCGGGGAGAGGGGAAAAGAATTGAACAGCCTTCATGGAATCTGTTTATCAGAAAAGTCAGAGTCAAACAAACTCTTCATTTGGCGCCCCTTTCACCTTTCGATACATTTAAAATTGGAGAAAGAAAATAGCCTAAGAGAACAGCTATTTTTTCTAATTAATTTGCAGTCTTCCATTATAAATAATTATTTTTATATATTTGTAAATTTTAATGCATGTGATTCAGTTTTCCTTTTGGATTTTCTGGCTGTGAGACATTTTTATGCAAATTCAATATAAATATATATATTTTTTGCATGTAAAGACAAAAAAAAAATCTTCATTTGGCGCCCCATACGCTTTTTGTTCTGGCGCCCGGGTTTTAGAAGATTGGGGGGGGGGGGGGGGGGTACGCTACGCCTATGTCTGTATAAACCTTAATTTGTGAATTGCTGGGATGTGAGAATGCAGCAGAAAATGTTCTAAAAGCATTTTTTCTGAGGGAGAAAAAAATCGTGTAAATTCGTAAAGTTATGGGAAGACAAAGGGGGGGGGGGGGGATAGCAACACCAGATCCCTATTTAGTTGATAATCAACACTGGTTTGGAAAAAAATCCAAATGATTTATTTACTGCACTATTTCCATTTCCAGCCTTACTAAATGATTTCTAAAATCTATCAGTTGTCAACACTGAATTGTTTAGTGCTGCCATCTACAAACCAACTTTTAAAATAATCTTTCGTGTTGATAAATGTAGAGAAGAAATCTGGGCTAGTGATTGTAAAATGTTATAAAAATCTTTAATGGCTTATCCAGGGCCTGATTAATGCACGGGCCTCCGGGGCCTCGGCCCTGGGCCCACCAATTTTAGGGGCCCACAAATTATGTGGCTGAGTTTTTTTCCTTACTCAACACTGGTTCGGAAAAAAATCCAAATGATTTATTTACTGCACTATTTCCATTTCCAGCCTTACTAAATGATTTCTAAAATCTATCAGTTGTCAACACTGAATTGTTTAGTGCTGCCATCTACAAACCAACTTTTAAAATAATCTTTCGTGTTGATAAATGTAGAGAAGAAATCTGGGCTAGTGATTGTAAAATGTTATAAAAATCTTTAATGGCTTATCCAGGGCCTGATTAATGCACGGGCCTCCGGGGCCTCGGCCCTGGGCCCACCAATTTTAGGGGCCCACAAATTATGTGGCTGAGTTTTTTTCCTTACTCAAATACTTTTCAAATAATATTGTTTTATTTGTTTTATTGTGTTATTACCGTATCCAGAAAATCAAATTTGTGGAAAATGCCAAAAACAGCATACTGTGTCTATTGTTTTCAATATAAACGAGGATTTAACAATGTCAGAATTATAGTTTAAAATGATTACTAGACTGTTAGGGAAAACACAAATTTAGGATTTTGGATAAGGCGAGTTTTGAAAAAGGCGTCCTCATTTATTTTGCAACATAAACTGTGGATCATAGATGTTTCAGAGTTATACAAGTGCTTATTTGAGAAAGTGGGCGGTAATTCATTTTCTTGATTATTCTTGTAAGTTAAATTTTTTTTGTAGACTTGAAACTTTCACCCAAACAACTTTGTCAACTCATCAAATAAACCTACTTTTTTTCTGAAAGTGTCACTGGGAATGGGGAGGCAGGGGGTGGGCCCAACTTTTTAACAGGCCGTGGGCCCAACTTCAGCTTGATCGGGCTCTGGGCTTATCCATAACAGAACCTCAGACACAGGAAAGAAGACTTAGTTCTTTAATATGAGAACAGAACTTGACGACCTGACTGAATCAATTCTTCATCTCCAATTAGTAGTTAGACCGAAGAACTTCATTCCGTCAATAAAAATTATAATTCCTTCGGTTAGACTGAAGACTTCTTAGTGCTGCCATCCATTGATATTTTTTATAACCAGAACTGAAATTCTGTAGTGCTGCCATCTACAATCCAAATGTTTAATTATGTACAGCATTCCTGACCGCTGACGTGAATTCACGTTATTTTGTAATCTGTTACTCCGCTTGCGGGCGTTCTTCCTTTTGAATTTTATGGAGACCCCTGAAGAAAATGTCTTAGCTCACTTTTTCTTTAATATTTAATTATTTTTAGCAATTTGAGAAGAAAAATTTTTCTTAAACCAGCAGAGGATAACAGAGTTTAGTTAAATTGGAAAATGTAAGGAGGGGTAATAACCATTCTCTGCTCTCCAAACACTTCTTTACTGAGAGTCATGTTTCAGACTATGAAACAAAAAAAAGGGGGTCGATGTACATTTCATATTTTAAAAGAGATAATGCATATGATTTGTCATTTTTGTTTTTTTAATATACAAGGGAAATTTGTAAAAATTTGATGTCAGTTTCTTAAACAACCAACAAGAATTTTATTGCCACGGCAGTACACCGATTCATTTGTTTCAAAATATACAATATTAATTTTTGTTATCATTGCAATTTTTCTATTTTTCTACAATAATTTGTTTCCTGATTTAGTATAAATGCTTATAAATTCTTAAAATTGCAAATTTATATGTCAGAAATAAGAAAACATTGGATTCTTGGTTACTTGACACTCTGTTGTGGAACATATTTGGTTAACCCCTTAAGGGGCAAGTAATTGTTTTTCTGTAGTGTCGAATTCACACCGGAATCTGCAAAAAGATTGCAAAATAAGGAAAAGCAATTTCACGTCTTTTTTCCACCAAAGTTAGAAAAGTAAAATTTAATAAAATTTTTCTGGTGCAAATCTTCATTAATCGTAGGTGGGATAAAATATATTCCACCGCCCCTCAAGGGTGGACGAAACTTTAATCGATAAAGTTTCAAAACTCTAAACCTATGTTAAGAGGTTACTTCAGTCACGCGAACACACCCGTTCGCTAATGTTAATCCAATGGGAGATTTTTTTTAAAGATATCTCGTTTGCATTTGAATATTTTTAAATAATTTTTTTGCAATGGATAGCTGAGGTCGATCTGTACAAAGGCCTTTTTTCACTTTTTCGATTTTGTTTACAGGTATTTTTAATTAGGACACTTTCACTTTAGGAACCAGTATCGAAAGTGAAAGCATCCTCTTAAAGAAAAACCTGCAAACAAAATCGAACAAGCAAAAAACGGCCTTTGTAGAAATAGACCTTAGCTATTCAATGAAAAAAAAAAGAACATTTAAAAATATTGAAATGCAATCGAGATATCTTTAAAAATTTCACCCATTGGATTAACATTATCGAACGGTGTTTTCATGTGACTGAAGTACCTCCTTAATTTAAACTGCTATACACCAGCAGAAAGCCCAGTGGCGTAGTGGTCAGCGCGTCTGAATAGCACATAAGTCCAGAGTTTGACTCTGGGCTGAACAAAGTTCACTCAACCTTTCATCCTTTCGGGGCAATAAAATGAGTACCAAGCTTGCTCTTGAACTAAACACTGAGGGTCCTGCACTAGGCTGACTACCTGATCGGGGTATATACTGTAGCGATATAAATTAAAATTATTTTTTACATTGGCTAATGTTGTAAAAATGATATTACTATTCCAACATTCAGAGATATCTATCGACATTTGTAAAAACAATATCATTTTTCAGACATTTCAAGATATCTATCGACATTCAGCATATCTGACGAAGTTTGTAATCTTGAAATTGAACGTTAAATTCTGAGGGACCGTCCATTTCTATAGCTTCCGTCGAAGAGTATTTAATGGAGATGTCTGCAGTGAAATTTGCATTATATAATTTTTTTTTTTTTTTTTTTTTTTTGTAGGAACCTATAGCTATTTATATAGAAAAAAAAAGCATTTGAAAATTTTTACATAGAAATCTATAGAAAATTTTCTTTAGAACAATTTATATAGAAACTTATAGCGATTGTAATAGAAAAATTTCTGAAGCATTTCGCATTAAAATCTACTGATAGTGCTAAACAAAAACTTTATAAGGAAATCTGCAAAGTATTTTAAAAAATAATGTAGAGCCAAACAATGTTAAAATATAACAATTGTTAGTTTTTAAAAAAGCTAAAGATACATAATAATATTTTTACATAAAAAAGGAAAGAAATCAATTTATGTTATTTTTTAATTGTTGTTGTTGTTGTTGTTTTTTACCCTCTTGGGCCCGGTGAGCAGCTTTCTATTTCTGTATAGCTGTCATTATTTTTTAATGGATGGTAGTTTATCTTTTTAAAATGCTTTCGAATTTTCGACTTTTATAAGAATTTTATTATTTATTATTGAAATAATACAAGTTTAGTTTCAAAAGTAGGTCATTCGTTTTTAATTAGACATTATTTATCTAAGTTAATAATAATAATAATATATATATATACACACAATAATAATAATAAGCTTATATGGCTAATTTATGTGCTTGTATGTAGTGCATCAACTTTTATAGAAATGTACACATATTTATGGCTTAAAGTTAATAAAAGATACATATATTTAATTTCTTACAAAGTAAGATTCAAAATAATGGTGTAGTTAAAACCTTTCTTTACAGTTTTGTGCTAGTGGAATACATAATTTTTAAGATAGCAAGCTTTAAAATTTCCTGCTTGTTCTAAACTTACCAGCTTCAAAATAATTTCTTTTAAAATTTCTAACAAACTTAATAAAAGTTATATTTAAGTAAAATCTGTCTTAAAATAACGTAAAAAAAATAAGTCGATTGTGATTGAAAGAGTATGAGAGAATTAAATGATAATTTTGCCAGTAATTTTTTTTCTCACTAACAGAAAAATCTACTTCCACCACTTTTTACTAAAACCTTCTTATAAATATACATTTCCCTTGCTACGACCTATCATACTTTAATAGATCCAGAGTTTCCGTTTGTCTTATTACATAGTAAGACTAGAATTCTCTTGAGCATAACCCACATAGCATTTTTAGTTTGCAGAAAATTTGCAAAAGTCTTGCTTTGAAAACCTGCAAAGTTGCAGCAAGTTCAGCATGACAAGACTGAAAGTTCATAACACGCCGTATCACATTTATTGTAAATTAACTACAAACAAGTAATCAAAAATACTGCAAACTGACTGCAAAATAGTAATCTTTCCATACCACATTAAGTGTTTACAACTGGTACACTATACGTTTAACCCCTTCGAGGGGGTCCATAAACCTACTCAAGTCTATTGATGCATACGCGTTAAGGGGATTCTTCGCGCACTTGAAAACACCCACTCCGTGATGTTAATCCTATGGGCAGGTTATTTTCGAATTTCTCGTTTCAATTTGAATATTTTAAAACAATTTTTTTTTTTTTTTCCATAGGATCGCTGAGCTCAATCTTTAACTCTTTTTTTACTTTTTCGATTTTGGTTGCAGATTTTTTTTTTTTTTTTTTTTTTTTTTTTTTTTTTACTTTCTGTTTCGAAACCGGTTTGGAAACTGAAAGTACCTTAATCTGCAACCAAAATCGAAAAAGTAAAAAAGAGTCATATTAAAGATCGACCTCATCTAGCCTATGCAAAAAATCGTTTAAAAATATTCAAATTGAAACGAGAAATTCGAAAATAACCTGCGCATAGGATTAACATTACGGAGCGGGTATTTTCAAGTGCGCGAAGAATCCCCTTAAGGTGCATGCATCGTTTTTACCACCATAAAAACGTTATGGTAATATTTGTGGATTTTCAATTCGAGTCTTTTTTTTATATTTGAGAAGTATCGCGTTTAAAAAAAGCGGTGCCAACCGAATAAAATTTCTGCCTACCTGCTGATTGTCTATTCTCTCAACAGAGGGATTTTTTGCTTTCGTTACTTTCGTGAATTAAAGACAGTCTTGCCATCAGTTTCACAACAAACTGCTCATACAAGTGGGTGATGGTATACCTTGCGGGAGATTTGCTGCGAATTTCTCAATTCAAATTTGTCACGGCAAGATAATATCAGAAAAAATCAAACTTGCTGCTAATGTTCATGCTATCTCGGAAGCTTCTCCTAGCGCAGTGAGAAGTTTACGTTCATCACACCGGCAAATCACGGTAGCTTGGGGTTCAAAATACCTAAAAAAGTTGTCATTTAATATTTTAAAATCTTATTCAGAAATATTAGAAAAATATATCGCCCAATGTCCTAACAGAAAAAAGTTATCAAGTTAATGTCAAAACAGATATTCAGAGGTGTATTGCCCAACTTTGCCAAATGTCAAAAAATAATATTCTTGGAATATCTTTTTAGTGGGGGGGAGGGGGTGATTTTACGTTGCCCAGTATTACATTTTGATATCGCCCAATATATAATTTTGATATCTTTGTGCTACCTGGGTAAAGTGAATAAAAAATAAATAAATAAATTATCTGTATCCTACGCTTATATTTTGCGTCAACATACTGGAAAATTTCATTTCGAAAGTAGTTATAGATTATTAGATAAGGATTTTTTTCTTTTCTTAGAGAGAAAGGGGGCTGAAGTTTTTTAAAAAATTCGGCATTTCATACCTATATTTTGAGAGCCAGCATTCTGGAAAATTTCAACTGTAAAGCCTTGGAAGATCCTCAAATCAGTGGCCTATTACTAGCAGGGCACTTACCCAGGAATCAAAACTTCTCTAATTTTTAAGTAGTAATTTTTATTGATATGCTTTCCTCAGCTGGTGGCAAGGTCAAATTTCTAAGAAATAATATGTATCTATGTTCTGAAATTTACCCATTCTTCAAAAAACAAATTTCATCAAAAGATCGCGAAAAACACACAAATTTTGTCGAAAGATCGCGTAAAACAACTACAAATTTCTTCAAAAGATTGCGAATGAACTGCAAATTTAGTCAAAAGATCGCAAAAAAACAAATTTCGTCAAGAGATCGCAAAAAAAAAACCCCCGCAAAGTTCGTCAAAAGATAGCAAAAAACGCGAATTTCGTCAAAAGGCCACGGAACTCACCCACCCCTCTCCGCGGTAACTTTTTAGAAAATTTGCTGTGAATTTCAGAAATTTTTTTCACTCAGAATTCTCTCTGTTTTAGACGAAATTTGCGTTTTTTCACGATCTTTAGACGAAATTTTAGCTTTTTCTCGATCTTTAGACGAAATTAGTGTTTTTTTTTTCCTCGATCATTGCGAATTTTTTTTTTTTTTTTTTTTTTTTTTGCGAACGATTGACGGAATTGATTTTGTAACGGCAACCATTTGTCGAATTCCGCGATATTTTTATGTCCGATTTTTCGGAATGATAAGCGGTTTTTTTTTTTTAATTTTCGGAAAATTCAGAACAGAATCACCCCTGGCTATGTAGTAAAATTTTCTAAGATGGGATCGCACAGGAGAGCAGAAATGTTCGTTATAGACAAGTTCCCTTCTTAGCAGGTACACCGTCTGTTTTAAATGTACTATATTCTTTTCACACATATTATTATATTCATTTTGTATGGATCAACACATATTTGCCGTTTAAGACAGGATTTCGTCACATGCAGGTTCTTTTTCAAACGTTATATTTATTTTTATTGCCTAGAAATTGTTATCGTCTATAGCATTTATTGCCTAGAAAATGACAATTCTTTAAACATAATAAATTGAAAATTTTAATTGTAGAACAATGGAAATTCAAAAATATATGCAAGTTTTGAAATAATTGTTGGGTCGGGCGAATTTTTACTAATTTTTGCACGGATATTTAATAACGTCAACTACATTCTAAAATTCAGCACTGTTTGGACGCAGATGATGATAAACTTCACCAATTCTAGTGATATTGTTATGTCTGACACAAAGTCTATTGAAAATTTTGCTAAAATTTAATTAATTTTCAAGTTAGGAACATAAGAATTCGGGATTGACTTGGAGTGAAACCCCATGTGTATTTTTGACTTAACAATGGATTCCTGATTTTCCGTATAAAAATTGTTTGCTGTACGGTGCTCTTCATAGTTTTCCTCATCATTTCTTAAACACTCTATATAAATCTAACATAGTAGTATAGTTATTTCATTGGTGCATTTTATGTTTTCTAACTGTAATATTCTAAAATGCTGTTTAAATGATTCACAACCAACGTAACAAGTGATTCTACTAACCGAGAAAAAAATCATCATGATTTCATTCATTAACTAGACTGATCCAATTAACCGTTGATTCAAGTAACCAGCAATAACCATTATCAACAACATCTCACCCCCCCCCCCCCCTCTCTAGAGCCGAATTCTGGCTGTGCCACTGGCTAAACTTATAGTGTAACAGTTGTAATGAATGTGGCATGGAAATATTACTACTTTGTAGTAAGTTTGCAGTATTTTTGATTACTTGTTTGTCGTTAATTTGTAATAAATTTGATGCAGCATGAATTTAACTTGTACGACAAGTTGACTGCAAGTAAAATGTGTGGTGACTTCAGCATTTGCATGATCTTGCTGAAGTCTTGCTATGAACTTTCAGTCTTGTCATGCTGAGCTTGCTGCAACTTTTCAGGTTTTCAAAGCAAGACTTCTGCAAATTAAAAATGCTATGTGGACTCCTTCCTCTTACCAAACTCACAAAATTTAACATCTTTAAAGCTCGTTAGTTTAATTTTTTGTCCTATGTGTAACTCTTAAGTAAGGTAAATAAATAATTTCCCTCCCCCACAAAAGAAAAAAAAATCTCCGTTTTCCCTGTTGTCTCGCCCAACTCACAAAGTTTAAAAATTTTAACACTTCCCAACAAAATTTTAAAGTGTTTATGAATTTGGTTTGTCTGTCCACGCTCTAACTCGTGTAAATATACTGTTTAACAGGGCATGTTCGGTGTTTAAAATTCGGTATTTCATTTACAGGGGCATTCAAAAGAATTCCGTTAAATTATGATCAATGAGGGAAAATCGTTTGCAGAGTATTTTAATGACATTACACTATTTGAAATGTATTGAAATTGATAAAAATCACTAAATTCCACTACAAGATGATTAATATAGAATAGGGTATTCAAGGTGCACTACAAAGTCTCACTACTAGATTAAAAGAATTTCATTACACAGATTATGAAATCAACCACATTATTGAGTTATTCAGTACTTGTTTAAAACAAAATTCATTTCAAATTTCTAATCAATATTATTCTGTGACGGATGGTTTAGCAATGGGTAATCCCCTTAGCCCTTTTTTAGCAGATTTATATATGCATTACTTTAAGGTTAAAATGTTTAACCTTATCAACTTCCCATTTTATTGTAGATATGTAGACCATTCTTTTGCACTCTTGGACCTTTCTCTATTTTCCGTTGACAATATATTAATGATTTTAAACTCAATAGATTCAGTCATTCAATTCACTTATGAAGTTGAAATAGATAATAGATTGCCATTTCTGGATGTGTTGGTTACACGTCAGCCTAACACCTTTGACACTTGCGTTTACCGTAAACCTTTTACTGTCACACTCCCCCCAATTTCAATTCATGTCACCCCCCTTCCCAAAAAGCTTCGGCTTTTCATTATTTGATTAATAGAGCTCGCTTAATTTGTTCAGATAATAATTCACTTATTACAGAATTAAATTACATTAGATCTGTGGCTATTGATCGAGGTTTTAGTTTATCTTATATCAATAATTTAATTTCTCATAGTCTTAATAAATATGTTAATAATCTTGATTCTCCTGTTACTGCGGTTTCCATTTCCAACCTTATCATTTTACCATTTTATAATAGCATTAGCTTTAAGATGGCTAATATCTTAAGACATTATGATTTTAATGTGGTTTTTAAACCGGTTAATAAATTATCTTTTTCGCAATTTAAGGACCAAATTCCTCCACATAATTATTGGGGCATTTACAACATTCAATGCCAATGTGGTTTGTCCTACATTGAACAAACTAAACGAAAACTCCGTTACAGAATCAATGAACACAGAAACTATGTAAAGAAAAAAGAATTACAGAAATCCTCTATCGCCTCTCATTGCTGGGGGGGGGGGGGGGGGACGACATAATTTTAATTTTGACTCAGCTACCATTATCAAGAAATGCATTACTCCTCTGGATTTAGACTTTTTTGAGGCTATTCATATCCATAAATTTAAAGACTCCTTGGTTAATGATTTATCTAGTACACCATACATCTCAACTTTCTGGATGGATTTGTTGTGTCACGACACTTCACTTCCGCATAAATTTCATTGGCTGTTAGAACTTGATGGTCTTTTGGTATTATGTTTTGACATTTGGGTTTTTTTCACCGTACATGCAGTTGGGGGGATATTGTTTTTAAAGTTTTTACACTGAGGATGTGAGTCCTAGTACTCACGAAACGTATACGTATGATCAAATCTGCTTGTTTTATTGTGTGTTTAAACGTTGTTTTCAAATAATTTATATTTTCACACAAGGTCTGTACTTATTATTCATAGCATTTGTCAGCAACACACAAAAGAAATCGGTTACAGTGTCTTTGAGCAATAATTGCTAGAAGTGCATTTTAAATTTCGGTATGCGCTTTTAAATTTAAGAAACTTTTTGCACGTTACTCGTTGTGTATAAATTCTATATCTCATATACAGGGCTGCGTGAAGGAATTCATGTACCATTCTCATTATTAGAGGAAATTGCTGAATGGGAATTTTCAACTGAGGTATGTATCTCCTAACTGGACTAAATTTTTGCATGCTTGTAGTTAATAGATAGAAATAACATATGTATATATATCATATACAGGGCTGCTCAAAGAATTTGGATAATTTTCCGATTGTAGATGGGAATTACTGAAATTGGGATTTCAAATGTTTTATGCATTTCCAAATGGTTCAATTAGACATCATATTACAATTTATCAAACTGTTAACTTTTGTTACATTATTCTGAATGTTTTGGAAAGTGTTTCATAATCTATGCTTGATGTATGATTTTTCTTTCTTGTTTTAAAATTTTTCCGCTCTATCGGTTTTACTTTATTGTAACAATAAGTAATCGATCATATAATTTCCTCCCACATACCAAAATTGTGTTCCCCCATCTAACCATGCTCACAAAATTTTAAAAGTCTTTAAATTAAAATTCCTTTGTCCTATTTGCAAATATCTATCAAGATAAATAAATACTATGTCATCTAATGAACTCCCCTTCACTCAAAAAAAAAAAATAAATAAAATAAATAAATAAATAAATAAATAAATAAATAAAAATTCTATTTCTCCCCCTTCCCCCCCCCCCTCCACTCACCAAGTTTAAAGCCTTTGTTTAAACAACATTTTCTGCTCCTTTTTGTTATTTTTTATAACAATAAATAATCTATCATAAAATTTCCCTCATCCTGACCCGAAATCGACGGTTCCACTTTGACCCCTTCCCTTTTTTTTACGAAACACACAAAAATTTAAGTCATTAAAATTGTTTAATTTTTTTGTCCTATTTATATATTTTTATTAACGATGAATAATTATTCATCGAATAAACTTCTTACCCCAAATTTCTGCTTCTCCCCATTTGCCACCCCTGGCTCACGACCTTCAAAACCCTTTTCTCTATTTGTTACTTTATTATAATAAGAAGAACAAATAATCATTTTAAATCCCCCCCCCCTTTTTTTTCCAATCACACAAAACTTAGTCTTTAAAACTATCTTTTTTTCTGCCTCAATTGTAAATCTTAAGTAATGATAAATTACTGGTCTTTATTATAACAATAAGTAATCGCTCATCTAAATTTCTCCTCTTTCCCTCCCCTGTACAAAGTACACAAAGTCAAAAAAATGTTGAAGCTCTTTAATATTTAATTACTTTCCTGCCCTCTTTGTAACTCTATGATGATAAATAATCATCTAATCGAACCCCCCCTCCCCCCCCCCCCCCACACACACACAAAAAAAAAAAAAAAAAAAAAAAAAATATTTTCCTCTCTAGCATTATACCCCAACCTTACATTTTGTAGTGACAATAATTAATTCCCATCTTAGTCTTCTTAATTCCCCCTTCCAAATTTTTTTTTATTCCACCTCGCTGCCTTCCCTTTTCCTCCAGTACACTAAGTTTAAAATACAGTAGAAGATCTTTATAACGCAATTCCCCATATAACGCACAACTTCTCAGATGTAAACAATGAATTTTGCAGTTAAGAAGCACCTGATTTCCCACATTGTAAAAATTGCTACTCTCTAGAAAACTGAATTTGAGACATTATTTCAACTTTATCTCCTTAATTCAGAACTTTTTAATGAAAAAATTGCTATTATTACAATAAACATTTTTGAAAATCAGTAATATAATGGATGATTTGGTATTGGTATAATTGGGCCATGGTTATAAAGTAAATTAAACAATGTAGAATGATCATATAATGCAAAAATTTATAATTTGGATAATTCCAGGTAACAAGGAATGCAGTATAAAGATACTCTACTGTATTTTTATATGTTTCAGACATGTTTACAAGGTAAATTTAAAGATGTGTAAAATGTGATCCATATAATGCAAAATTCTATATAATGCACAACCTTGCGTTTTTAGGTTTGCATTATAAAGATCTTCTACTACTGTATTTATTATTTTGAAATAACTATAAGTAATCCCATATATACTCGTGTATAAGCCCGTTTGCATATAAGCTGACCCCTCCCCCCCCTACTATTTTGAATGACAAAATATTTGTGAAATTCTTGACCAACATAAAAGCCGACCCTAAAATATTCAAATATGTTTTCAGACAAAAATCACATTTTTAGTGAAGTACTAAACAAGCAAAAATAGTTATATAAAAAAAATTAAGAAACATCAAACGAATACTTCACATACGGAATCACTATATGAATCTCCAAAAAGTAGACTGAAGCCCTTCCACGTCATAAAAATTGGACTAAGATCTGATAAATTTTCATCATCACTTTTGTTTATAAAATCGTCCTCAGTGTTACTCATGGCATTGCTAATGCAGCACCTTTTAAATGACTTCACATTAATCTCCCCTGGAACTGACATCCACTAAAAACAGAGGAAAATATCATTTAACCCATTAACGATGAGCCTCCTTTACACTTCTTTTAATTCTTCGACACCAGTTTTTGCGACTTTGTATTTTTGAATTATTTAATTGCTCAAAATCTGAGATTAGATAATGTGAAAATTTCCAAACTAAAACACTGGTATTGAAATTTAAAAATTTTGTTCCCCTTGCATGGCAAGTTTTCTTGCCAACCGGCTTTAAGGGGGCTGGTCACTCAGCTTCGGAATGTTCCTCCCTAATATTAAGTCTATGGACTTTTGATACATTCGCATATTTAAAATATCTTTTCAGGAAATTTGTATTTTTAACATCTTTTTTCTGTGTACTCTTCTTAAAGGATGTCAATTTTTTTCTTAGTTTTCAAAATATTTCTAAAATCTATTCTGAATTTAATATTTTATGTGTTAAAAGTGGGTGAACTGTGAGAAAGATTTTAACACTTCCTATAAAATTAAGTCTAGAAATATTTTGAGAACTAAGAAAAAGAGAGACATCTTTTAGGAAGAGTACACAAAAAATAGAAGTTAAAAATGTTAATTTCCCGAGGAGATATTTTAAATATACGAATGCATCAACCCAGATAGCATGAACATTAGCAGCAAGTTTGATTTTTTCTGATATTATCTAGCCGTGACAAATTTGAATTGAGAAATTTGCAGCAAATCTCCTGCAAGATATACCATCACCCACTTGCATGAGTAGTTTGTTGTGAAACTGATGGCAAGACTGTCTTTAATTCATGAAAGTGATGAAAGCAAAAAATCCTTCTGTTGAGAGAATAGACAATCAGCATACACAGAAATTTTATTCGATAGGCACTGCTTTTTCTAAACACTATACTTATCAAATACCAAAAAATGCTCAAAATGAAAAGTACAAATGTTACCTTAACTTGTTTATGGTGATAAAAACGATGCATGCACCTTCTGATGGTGCATTCGCATCAATAGACCTGATCAGGTCTATGGACCCCTTTGAAGGAGTTAAACTTATAGTGTGGCAGGGAAAGATTACTACTTTGCAGTAAGTTTGCAGCATTTTTGATTACTTGTTTACCATTAATTTGCAATAAATTTGATACTGCATGAATATAACTTGCGCGAAAAGTTAGCTGCAAGTTCAAAGCGTGGTGACTTCAGCATTTGCATTATCTTGCTGCAGTCTTGTTATGAACTTTCAGTCTTGTCATGCTGAGCTTACTGCAGCTTTGCAGGTTTTTAAAGCAAGACTGTTGCAAATTTTCGGCAAACTTAAAATGCTATGTGGGCCACCCCTGTTTATAGGTTATTAAATTTTTTTGGTGTAAGTCCTGGAAAGTCCTTAAAAGTCTGATTTTTATTTAAAGAAATGAGTACGAACCCTGTATAAAAACGAATCACTTCTTCTTCATTGCACATGAAACAAAATCCAGTCGAAGCTTAAGCAGCTACTAGGTTGAGCAAAAAGTCCTGGGAAATTTGTGAAAGTTGTGTTGTTATGTGCAAATTAACAACAAAAGCAACAAGGACAACTCTTCAAAGTAGAGACCATCATAGTCCACGACTTTCTGCCAGATTCCGGAGTTGCTGGAAGTACCATGGCAGCTCCTTGGAATCGAAAAACTCTTGATATCTTTCAACTTCATTAAAGGATTCTCATTGAAAGCTTTTTGAATTGTTAGACCTTTTCTCCAATAATGCAGGATCAACACACACAAATCATACTGTTCAATAGGCATTTTGGAGTCGAAATTCCTGAACTCCTATAGATATACGACTAGTATCCCTATATGCATTAAAAATTCTGGTAACTATTAGATAAAAAATTTCCCAGAACTTTTTGCTCAACCTAATATTAAAATCATGCTAAAAAAATTAGAAGTTTTTTTTTTTTCTTTTAGTGACACGAGACCGAGAGCCGAGAATGTCAAGCAAATGTTGATGACGAAAAATAGAGGAAAATATCATTTTTCTCCTCATAACACCTATTCTTAGGAGGATTTTAGTTTTGCTTTATGAGGCTACTTTAATCAAACAGAAACACCCACTCGCTAAAGTTAATCCTATGGAAGAAATTTTTAAAGATATCTTAGTTGTATTTCAATATTTTTAAATAATATATTTTTTTTGCATTGGCTAGCTGAGATTGATCTTTATAAAGGTCTTTTTTTTCGGTGAGTTCGCAATTATATAAATATGTAGCCCCTGTCGACAGGTCTGTCTCTCTGTCTGCATATAACAGCACAAAAACTACCCAACTGAATGGTTTGAAATTTAAAATATATAATCGTTGCAGATTTTTGTCAAATCATTTCAAATTTTATGAAAATTGCATGTATAGTTTCATTACAGGGACAGTCCAAAATTTTTCATTACATTACAGCCAATGAGAAAAAATAGTTTCAAGTGAATTTTAAAGATGTCACATCCTTTCGAACATAATGAAATTGATATGCATTTATGAAGTGCACTAAAATATGCATCCTGTAGAATATGCAGTGCAAAGAATATTTATTATTCATTTACAGGGTCACAGGCCACACAAAGAATTCTGTTACATAATCAAAATGGTATCAGCAGGGCCTGATCATGACTAATTGGGGCTCTGGGCAAAGATAAATTAGGGGACCCCATTCAAACCGTTACAAGATTATTCAAATAGAACTGATGGTGAGTCATACCCAGATAGCATAAACATTAGCAGCAAGTTTGATTTCTTTTTTTATATTATTTTGCTGTGACAAATTTGAATTGAGAAATTTGCCGCAAATCTCCCGCAAGGTACACCATTACCCACTTACATGAGTAGTTTGTTGTGAAACTGAGTCAAGACCGTCTTTGATTCACGAAAGTGAAGAAAGCAAAAAATCCCTCTGTTAAAAGAATAGACAATCAGCAGATATGGAGAAATTTTATTCGGTTGGCACCGCTTTTTTTAAACACTATACTTATCAAATACCAAAAAAGGTTTTGAATTAAAAAGTATAAATGTTCCCCTAACTTGTTTATGGTGGTAAAAACGATGCATGCACCTTAACGGCGCGTATGCATCAATAGACCTGATCAGGTCTATGGACCCCTTTGAAGGAGTTAAACTTATAGTGTAACAGTTGTAAGCAGTTAATGTGGCATGGAACGATTACTACTTTGCAGTATTTTTGATTACATGTTTGCCACTAATATGCAATAAATTTGATACAGCATGAATGTAACTTGCACGACAAGTTAGCTACAAGTTCAAAGTGTGGTGACTTTGGCGTTTGCATTATCTTGCTGCAGTTTTGCTATGAACTTTCAGTCTTGTCATGTTGAGCTTGCTGCAACTTTGCTGGTTTTCAAAGCAAGACTTCTGCAAATTTTCTGCAAACTAAAAATGCTATGTAGGTATGTGTAATGCATAAACAATAATTCGCATCTTGGATTTTAAATAGAAGAAAATTCTTAGCTCCATCAATTCTAAATTAAATGCTTTAATTAATAGAAATACTCTTTTTTTTTTCTTAGTACAGAACGAAACTTGTTATGTAACTTTAGCAACTTGTTATGTTACTTTAAGATAAATTTAATAACTTCAACTTATGGAAGAGTGTCAAATACTGTAACATATACATATGAGTTAATCAAGTTACTTTCTTTTACATCTTTTTAAGTTGTACTACACACAACATAATATCAAATAAAATAGGTTCTACTTCACAAGTAGGAAGTGTTTTTTCAATAAATCTAAAAAGATGGCAATTTTGGGTTTATTTTTTATATTTAACTCAAAGTTAAAAAAACTTTGAATATGGAAGAAAATTTATCTCATGACAATTAGAACTAATTATTTTCAACTGCTACAGTTTATATATGATTTACGTTCATCGCTAATACAATCTATTAAAATCAAAATATTAATTCTTATTTAATAATGGTTGAAAGTAGCTTTGTGGAAGAACTGAGCTCTGTGAATCGTGAAAAAATAGTAAATATTTTATAAGTTATCATATGGATGTGGGGGCCTATTGAGGTCTGGGACCCATGGGCAATGTCCCGATTTGCCCATGCAATAATATGGGCCTAGGTATAGGGGGAAACATTGTTTGCGTTGCGGCATATTTTAATTATGTTAAACTATTTCACATATAATGAAATTGACATATACATTGCTGAGGTTTACTACAAGTTACTTTCTGTATAATAGAAAATGCATAGTATTTACAGGGATTCACAAAAGATTTCGGATACTTTATTGTAACCGAAGTACTATATATTAGCAATGATTGCTGGAAGTGCATTTTTAGTTGTGATATGAGTTTTTAAGTTTAACTAAATTTTTGCATATTACATTGTGTGTATAAATGTTGTAAATCATATACAGTGATACACAAAAGAATTCATAAGGGTCACCGATTATGAACGAAAATAGCTTAAAGGTGGTTTTTAAATGAATTATGCATTTTTAGGCTGAACTACATTTAGTATACTAAGATATGTTTGTAGTATATAGATAAAATGATATACAGGGACATGCAAAGTATTGGATACATGACCGTTCATCTCTGGAAAAGCAATTTCAGTAGTTTTAAGTGTGTTTTAGTCTTAATTAAAATTTAGCTAAATAGTGGCATGTGTATAAAGGTAGTAGGTAAAATACAGGGTTGTACAAAAGTATTCAAGTATGCTTCCGTCTATTGGTATAAATTACAAAAAGTAAAATTTCAACTTATGCGTTATTGCATTTAGTATAATAAGATATGTTTGTAGTATATAGATAAAGTGATATACAGAGCCACGCAAAGAATTGGATACATGGCCGTCTATGGATGATAATCTCTGGAAGTTTGATTTCACTACTTTTAAGCGTGTTTTAGTCTTAATTAAATTTTAGCGAATTAGTGGCGTGTATATAAAGGTAGTAGGTAAAATACAGGGCTGTATAAAAGTACTCAAGTATACTTCCGTCTATTGGTATAAATAGCTGAAAGTGAAATTTCAACTTATTATGCATTTTTAACACTTTCCGTCATAGTTGAAAAGTGTTTATAAATTGGGTTTGTCTGCCTGTATGTCTGTCTGAACTCTAACTTGCATTAATATAGTTGGATTATCCTGTAATTGATATATGTTATTGAGATTTACTATGCCTATGCCATGTTTGGTATTGAAAATGATGTATGTAGCGTTCATAGTTTATTTACAGAGATACTCTAAAGTATTCCGTTACATTATGGTCTATTGAGAAATGTCGTAATTATATAAATACATAATACCTATAGTCGTAGTCTGGTCTGTCCGCATATAACAGCACAAAAACTATCCAACCAAATGGTTTGAAATTTAATATATATATATAATCATTGCAGAAATTTGTCGCGTCATTTCAAATTTTATGAAAATCAAATCAAAATTTTAAAAGATATTAACAAAAGTTTTCTTCATTCTATTAAATCCTATCATTCGTAATTAATTAATTCAATGATATCCCATGATAGGTACTGATTCTTGGTTGCTATGGTGATTATGTTCTATTTAAGATGAAGTCATATTATCCCCATATTAATGAATTTAATATATATAATCGTAATAAATTTTGTATTCATGCATTTTTGCATAAGACTACATCAGCTACTGTACCAAGATCTGAATATTTATAAAAACTAGTTATAGTATGAACATTTGACGTGCAATTTCTGACTTGTTACTTTTTCGATTTTTTTTCAATAGGATACTCTTACTTTAGGTACCGGTTTCGAAAGTGAAAGTATCTTCATTTAAAAAAGCTGCAAAGAGATTCGAAAAAGTAAAATATGGCTTTTGTAGAGATCGATCTCAGTTAGTCTATGCAAAAAAAAAATCATTTAAAAATATTGAAATGGAAATGAGATATCTTAAAAAATTCCTTCCATAGAATTAACATTAGCAAGCAGTTGTTTTCGCATGAAAGAATTAGCCCCTTAAATACATGCAACTTTTTAATTTATAAATCTATTCCAAAATAATACATCTCTTTCTCATTGTATGCAGACCTAAGCAGACATATATTAAGATGTATTCTGCAACATTTTCTTTGCTGAACAATTAACTTGGACCTTATAACACTTGGACATTGGATAGAAAAAGACCAATACAATTATTCGAAAAACCACTCTGCTGTTTTTCCCAAACTAAAATTTGTCATTTTCCAAATGGTAATGGCATCATTTTACACTTAAATCCCAATTCTATTAAAAAAATTATCATTTCTCTCCCATAATTCTGAGAAAGTGTTTTGATTATACTATGTCGTAAGCCACAGAAAGACCTCCAAGATGCTCTCTACACTGACCGCGTCAAGGTTATAGAAACAGATAAAGCTTTCTATTCCATCTATTACAGTTCAGTTCTCTTCAAACTAATTTTATGAAGAATTTCAAAATGCTAAAGACTATCGCTTGCTTATCACAAAAGCAAACTGTGTAAGATCACTGAGCTCAAACTTTTAAGATAGTCCCAAAGCATTAAAAACATCCGTGTTTAAGCTGAATGTAGTTTTTATTTTCATTCAAATATGGAAACAGCTCCTACTTAAGTAGGGAGGGCTCTGCATCTCCATCTATAAAGATTATATTATGTGTGTGTGCATCTAATTTAATTTTTAAGCTACATTCCATTATATGAAAGATATTTTCAGAATCAAAATTCAGTAGTCATTTCTAAAGTTCTTGTGGAAGGTGAGGGTGAGTGAAGCGAGCTTGCAGAAGAATCTTGAATCCACCAATGAGATCAGAAAAGGATGCATTGAATGTCACTTACTAAAGAAATATTTGTTTAGTACCTATGGAACATTGGCTAAAAACTGAATTATTAAAAAGTACATTAAAATTAGCTTAAGCATTTCATCTTGGAGACCTTTTCTCAGATCAAAGAAGGTGGGAGGTGGAGGAGTGTAATTGCCCCCATTCTCCCCTTTTATATTTGCTATTGTACCAGATACCATTTTTTCAAAAAAGGGTCCCTGCAAAGCCCCATTAACTCTGAAAAGAGGCACTGGGGTAAAGGTACCCCCCCCCCCAAAAAAAAAAAAAACACACACACACACATACACACAATATTTTTAAATTGCAATTTATATTTATCTAAATGAAAGAGTAACCAGAAAGCGTGTTTTCAGGTTCTGGGTGGGGACTGGGGCAATTATCTGTTTGCCCAAGCGGTAATCAGGCTTTGGGTCACTGATTAATTCAAGGACCTGGTTTTGTAAATTATTAAGCAGTGGGCAGAATTTTTTCTATAATCATTTAATACATTAAATCAGATGCACACACATATAGTATCATTAAAATTGGATATACACACATATAGTATGGGTGGTCCAGTGAATCACAGGACCAGAGCCCTGTCCCTAGTTACCACAAAGGAAAATGGCACAACTGTTTGAGGTGACCTGCCACAAGCCTCAAAAACATTAATAGATGTAAAATTTCTCTAGAAAATTCAGTAATCATTTCTAAACATGATGGGGAGGGGGGGGGGACTAGGGTTAGGGTCAACCACCAGATTTGCAAGACTTTAATTATGTTTAACTTTGTTTCTTCCAGCCATCTATTGGCTTCAGGGTACAGAACAGTTGGTCTTTTGAATCCCATCACACACATATGCCATTACGTGTAATTCTCAAATCAATGACAGGTATTTTATTTATTTGTGTAACCTTTCAAATATTTGGAAATTAAAATTTTGAATATATCGCACACATATTTTCACAGCAATTTGAAATTTTGGGATGGGAACTGGATCTATCTGGGATGGGCACAGCCCACCCGGCCCCATCCCTAGTTATGCCTATGGCCATAGTTATACATACTATACATATAACATACTATTAAAAAAAAAAGGAAATGTCCACTTTTTAAACAGATATGTATGCCTAGTAATCAAATTATATTAAACTAATATGAAATTTACGTCCATATACATTATATACAATTTGCACACACATATAAGTTACATACATTCACATACAAGGTGATTCTCATCTCATGGCTGTTTATAAAAACACTAAAAGTCCCATGGTGACTTATCTTTAAAATTTTCATTCTAAGATGTAATCAAGTTTAAATTCTTTTGTAGAACCAATCTCCCACTCTCCCTATTTGATAAAATAATGTTTTAATCAACTGCCATTTTCATTTCTGTAAATTCTATAATATTGGTTATAAATTTTCTTCATATGAAATATATCCAAAACTCTTACATATTTTTATATAAAAATTTCTTCTTAGGTTGATGACTCAATCATAAGATAATAAGATGACTATCATAGCATTTTTGCAATTTTATATACAGTAAAACCTGTTACAATGAATCCTGTATATAATGAAATCCTGCTTGTTAATGAAGGAAAAAAAATGAAAAAAAGATTTAAAGTAAAATAAAACAATTATAATAGATTGTGTAAAATGCTTAGATGGAAATTTGTCTAAAACAGGATATTTCTGAAATCACTTGCAATCTGTCTTAACAGATTTTATTGTAATAGAAAAAAAATATTTCCAATTACTTTTTAAAAATATTTATCTGCTAAAAACACAATTCTGAAATTCAGAATGGTAATATAGATAAAGAAATGCTTAAAAGAATCTAATATGATAGGAAGAGGATGAGGAAATTATAGTGGGGGTGTAAAATGATAGGAATGGTGAAAGAACAGAGAAATCAGTTTGCGTTTGTTGAGTAAACACACAAATATTTGTGTTAAAATTAAATACATGATATTGCAATTAATATTGAAGTAATTGTTTACAAAAATTATATAAATATTTTTTAATCTATTTTAAAACATGTATTTTGCTAAATTTACATAAGAGCAAAATGATAAGAACACAGTAAATATTTCTTTAACTATAGAACGTGATTGGCAGATATTTTTATATTTCATTTAAAACCACATTTAAAAGATATTCTGAGCACATTCCTTTAGTTCACAAAACATTTGAATTACAGAGTGAGGCAAAATGCTTTGTGACTTTGAAAGAGGGCAAATTCTAGATTATAACAACATCTGAATGTCACTTCAAAGATTTGAAGATAAAATTAAACGTTCAAAGACTGTCATTTTTAATTTCTTTCAGAATTCAATTATTTATGTTACTACAAAATCTACAGGGAAGCCGAAAATTCTTTCAAAATGATCTGAAAGTTTGATTGATCGCATGATTCCAAGTAAAAGAATGACAGCAAAGGAAACTTGAAGCAAGATAAAGACGCCAGTGTATCAGCTGTACGAAGAACAATAAAAAATTTGGGAGTTCTTAAAAATGTAAAACCATGTCAGTGTTCATGTTTAACATCTGGCAATAAAAAAGCCTGCATACTGTTTGTAGAGAAACATCTGAAGCAGCAAACAAATTGGTCTAAAATTACCTTCAATGCTAAAAAGAAGTTTCATTTCTATATTCCGGATGGTATTCATTCATATTGGCATGGCCTTCAAAAGGAAAAGGATGTATTTTCCATGCGTCAATTAGGTGGAGGCTCCGTAATGGTTTGGTATGAGATTTTTCTCAGAAGATAAGCTGAGAATTGTTTTCTAGACTGATAAACCTATACTCACATGTTAGAATGTCATTTGTTGAACCTGAGTGAAAAAAATTACCAGTTTTAACTAAATTTTCAACAAGACAACGCCCAAATTTACTCTGAAAGAGACACAAAGAAGTGGTTTGAAGATAAATAAGACTCTCAAACTTGATTGGCCAGTCAATGGTTCAAACTTAAACACTATGAACAATGTTTGTGGTATTATAGGGTGCAATATATAAAGAAAAATGGCCAAATCATGCAGAATAACTCAAAAGCAGAATTAAAATACGGAATTTGGGAGATATGACGTATTTTGTCACTTCGACAAATTCAAAACTATGTAAATTCTATGCTACAATGTTGTATTGAAATTATTAAACACAAAAGAAGCCCAATTGATATGTAATATTTCTATAATTTATAAAAATCTGTTTCGTTCTTATCATTTTGCTCCCATTGCATATTGAGTAAAAATGCAATGTATTATATTTATAACAAATGTTTTCTTTGTGTTTATATTGACAATTTAGTTTTATAAGGTTTATATGTGGATTAATATAATTATATTTTTTATTTAGAAAATTAAATGATTGTTCCTATCATTTTGCACCCCAGTGTAACTAGGCAATGGCAATTTTGGCCCAATTGTGAAAGGGAAAAAATATTCATGGACTAATGCTTTCTTGCAACCCACAAGAGAAAATATAATCACATGTTTTTTCATAAGTGATACAAGGGAAGTTTTTAAGAAAAGGCGAGAAAAGTTTTGAGTCATGAAAATAAATTTATTTTAAAAGGAATCAAAGATTTTATATTTGATATGAAAAATACGTACTTCAACATGAACCATGTTGCATTTGATTACCTGAAGGTTTGAAGACAGTAAGATTGTATAATATCATAAATAAAAAACTGCTTTAATTTGTCATTTAAAAAGGTATTTAAGATTCTTTTTTTTAATTACAGAAGGAAAAGTGTGTTTGTGATTCTCTCACATTAATATCTAAAGAAAAACACACACACAATACTTTTTGAGTTTTACAAATAAGAGCACCTGGAATCACTTGATACAATTCTGAGGCCAAAGAAATTTCTATCATCTATCAGATGTTAAAAAGTAAAGAGGAGATGGGGAAAAGAGGCTTAATGAATAGTTAATAGTTCATTTTATCTACATTAAATTTTCTATATTAGTTTAAAAAAAATTTCCTTGAGAAAATATTAATCATTCATGCATTGGAAATCTCAATACTGTCACAATAGAAATCTCATAAAGGATTTTTTTGTATGTGTGTGTGTGTGTGTTAATAAGAAAACAATAGGGATAACTTATAGTGCTATAAATATTCTCCAAAAGTCCTTGTATAGTTCACTTACATTTACTCAATTGACATACTATGAAACCTTAGTTGTCATAGCTAGCACCAGTTCAATCTGAGCGAATCAGGATTTAACATAATTTGTTTTCAAATAAAATATTTTAAAATATTAAAATTAATATATTTTACTAACAAGTATTTCATATTTGAAATAAAAAATAAGGGCAATTCACAGAAAACTCAGTTAATTTTTCTTTATAAATTTATTTGGTAAAGTGAGTTTTGCTGGAGATGGTGTGGGGGGGTAGGACAAAATTTATGCTTGCCCTAGGTAAAAAAAAAATCCAAGTTTCAGCCCTGGTACTACTAAGAACAAACAATCTTCTTGAAACACCATCAAAAATTTGTAAATGCGCTAGGCCTTTCGAAAGATCTGAGTCTTTCTTCGTCAGGCGCAAAAAAGACGTCCTTCTACTATGAAAGCAGAGGCAAGACTAGTCTTGGGTATTACTAGTCATTACTATATTGGGTCTACTAGTCAGGACTAGTCTTGCCTCTGCTTTCATAGTAGAAGGACGTCTTTTTTGCGCCTGACGAAGAAAGACTCAGATCTTTCGAAAGGCCTAGCGCATTTACAAATTTTTGATGGTGTTTCAAGAAGATTGTTTGTTCTTAGTCATTCACACCAGTTTTAACTTATATTCCTGGTACTACTGCCTATACTTTTCAAATTACAGAATTATTATTTCTTTTGAGAGATTTGCATTACCCTGTAGAAGATTTTACATGCAATCATATTTTAATATGAGAAAGTTTTGAACTTTTTTTTAAAAAGGTAACTTTTAATATAGAGAGTGTTCCAAATTTAATAATATATTTAACATAAATTAGAAGAAATATAGCAACTTAAGTTGTCAGCAAACAGAAAAAATGTCTTTTCAAAAATTTTATCTTAAGTGTATCTTATAGTAAGTAAGTATCTTATGTATTAATATGATCAAATTTAGTGCAATAGTTTTTTCTTGTAATGAATTAAAGATCATTATTGTTCAGTATGTGAATTGTGATGTACATTTATGACTTTTTAACCATTTTCAAAATACCAAGATTCATTCAAAAAAAAAAAAAAAAAAAAAATAATAATAATAATAATAATAATAATAATAAAACACACATATGTATTGCACTTTTTATTACTACACAAAAAGAATATATAAAGAATATCAGAAAATCTAATATTTATCATAAGATTTTGTCCAGACTTTAAAACCTATATATATATGTAAATATAAACATATAACGTAAATGAATAGAACACAATATTAAACCAAAACACACAAATAACATATCAGTGATTAAAAGAGAAAATGCTGTGCCTCTAGGCCAAAATTAAGATAACTATTAAATATTTTGAGAGTAAATGTGAATTTTTATTCATTTTGATATGAAAAAATATACTTTTATCATTATAAATGTATTGAAACAAATTTATAGTAATTCTTTTTAGATAAAAGTTTTGTGAAATTTTTTTAATTAGATATGCCCTTATTATCAAAACTGTACCTTTATTATCAGAAACAAATTTTAAGGATCAATAATTTTTTTAACTATTTATCCACATATTACTTTTGAAATTCTTGAAAAATAATATGAGTTATTAAGATTCACATAAAATGAAATAGGTACAAGGATGCATACTACAATAACACATATATAGTAATAAACTGGTACATAGCTTCCAAATTTTTAAATAGGAATCAAACAAAAAAAAAGTGCTATATAGATGATGATAAAACTAGGTTATTTTATTTTATTTATTTTTACAATGATTGCAATTTAAATATGCCTTTATTAGAATAAACAAATTAGAATTATTTTAGAATTATGAAAAGAGAACTAGCTTTTAAACAACTGGTTTGAGTTATGCTTTCACATATCTATAAAAAATATTTCCACTTTAAAAACAAACATTAACATACACACATATGGATTATTTTACATGTAACCATGGCTATAGTTTAGAAAAACACTTAAAATAGTAGTCAATAAGATGTCCTTGTCTTTTCAACAGGACCAAATTTTAAATGATCATGAATTTTTAAAACAGCTTGTTCAAATATCACTTTTTAAATTCTTAAATCTTAAACATAAAATAAAATAAACAAAAGGATACATATCACAAAATACATATATAAAAATAAACTAGTAAGAATACAGCTTCTTTTCTTAAATAACAATAAAATATTCATCTATAGAGTTTCAATAATACAAAAATAAATGGCCCCACTCACCACATAGTGATTTAATGTTATAAAATTGTGATTAAAAAAATTGTCATTGGTTTCCTCAACAGTGGTCATTTTCTTGCTACAGAGTTTTAAAAATCTTGTAATTATCAGTTTCTTACTATTTCAATTTTGTCAACATAGTGTAAATTAGTGTATGGGATTTTAAGAAAGTTAATTAATTTCATTATTTTTTAATGATTTGTAGTGACTGCACATTAAAAAAAGAAAAAGAAAACTGAAGTGATTAAATTAATATTTTACATCTTTTCATCAGTAGTGGCTATTAATTTTAAAAAGTAGCCGCTGAAAATTGGAGGTTACTGGCAATTGGTCACTAAAATTTTTAAATATAAAATTTGTTACCTAGTATGAGAAATACTTAAACCAATATTAAAAAAATTTTGCACTCTAAAAAAGAACCTTACAATAAAAACATTTATAGTTTAGATAATACCATTACAATAGAAACCAACAACATGTCCTTAGCCTAGACTAAGTAATTAATAAAGCAATCAGATCAAATCTTAAGGACTAAGAACTTTTTAAACAGTTTGATCAAATATTAATTTTGAAATTCTTGAATAATAATAAATATTCACATAAAATGGAATAGACAGAGTGATAACAACAAAAGCTAGCAATCAAAGTTTCTACACACTTAAAAGGATTTTAAAATAATAAAAATATGACAAATTATGAAATGATACAAGTATAAACAATAATAAAAGGAATTATATTCTGAAAAGAAACAAGAAGACATACATGTGTAATTCTTTTGCATATATTTGTGTTTACAGTTTAGATAGGCCTTTAAAATTGTTCTCAACATGTCCCAAGTCCAATATCAGTCTCTAGAGCATGACCAAATTTTTAAGTTCAGAAAATTTTTAAACATTATTATCTAAATATCACTTTAGAAATTCTTCTAAGATATACATTAAAAATATATATCTAGAAGAATTGCTTGCACTCTAAACATAAACGTGACAATAAATGCCTTTAAAAAAGTTCTCAACAGCTTTTTAGTCCAACATAAGTCTCTATCTACAACAGGGCCAGATTTTAAAGATCACAAATTTTCAAAACATTCTGATCTAAATATCACTTCTGAAAATTCTTCTGGCATGATACATATTTAGAAAAATATTGAGCACACATTTAAACTATAAACACACATAAAATAGAAAGGCACTAATTGCATTCAAAGAAATTTTTCAGTGGGCAAAGAATACTCTTAATAACTTGAATGCTCCATGATTTTCCTAAAAGTGCTAATCTTTGGTTTGGATTTAAATTTGCTTCAGTGTAATGCACTGGAAATCCAAAAAGTCTAAAATATATATTAAAAAAAATTATGAGTATGATATTTTACAATGTAATAGATATAATAATATTTTTATTACCAAACTGGAAATTTTGTTGAAGTGATGACACATAAAAATTATGTTTTAAAATAAATTTTAATTACTATATAATTATTTTTAATTTAATTTTGTATCTTTTTACATCATACTGAATGCAGAGTAATAAAATATTAACAATTTAAAAAATATGATATATACTATGAATCAATACTTTATAAATTGAGGAGGAAGACACAATATATACCATTTCTTCCCCTGCTGTGATTAGGTTTCAGTCACACCCAATTTTTAACACAAGGGTAATTTTAACAGTCAAAAAGAAAAGAGAAAAATTTAACCTTGCCCCTTCCATATCCAGAAATTCCTTTTTCTTTGATGAAAATGGGGGTCTAAAAAGAGGGAGACAGCAGAATTTTAGAGAAGATTTTGATGATTGATTCTTCCTTTATTATTTTAACAAAATTTAAAAAAGACAACGCAATTGAATTTTAAAGATTTTAAACTTTGTGTTTGAAGGGTTATGAAGTAGTAAAAATCTTGAGGGTAGGCGTAATTAATATGATTGATTATTCATTCACTGTTACTAAAACATAACAAACAGAGCAGATTTTTAAAAAAATAAATAATTTTAAATAAATTTTGTGTGATGGGGAATAATAAGAAATTTGGTAGGAAGTTATTTAAATAAATGATTACACTAGTCTACAAAATATTTTTTTGTTTTTTGCTTTTTAAATAAATGATATATTTTTATACTAATTTGGAGTCACAGAATATGAATTAATCATTAAAATTTTTATGTTACCTCTCAGTATAAAAATATGGCTAGTATGAAAAATTAGTTTATGTTTTTTGACCACTTAAAATCATATTTTATTACTAGCAGGCTGAGCCTGCTGCGCTGGACCATTTTTCAAATAAACCTTCAATCAAACGAAATGGAAAATCCCACCCTGTATTTTAAATTAATATGGACCTTCACCTGGAAGATCCTTCTGCATTTTCTGAATAGGCATTGGATGCAATTGCGCTATTATATTATCTGATGCGTTATACGAAATACGGGCAATTCTGAAGCAACTCTTTAGTACATCATGCAGAGTTTGGGAGGGAAATACGACCATTACAATCATATCACCACACTACTAAAAAAGAGAGAATCACAATGACTGCAGAGATTGACCATTTAACTTAAAGAATGTTCGGGTTATTCACTTTCGTTTGTTAGGTCTTTTACTCTGGGCTTCTTTGCTTGGTACTTTGTGCTGATCTGATAACATAAATACAATCTCTCTCTACGTTACATTATATTTGGTAATATACGTCTTCTTTTGGCAGGTTTTCTCTACAGTTTCTTATCTTCGATTTCCAGTAGAATAAATACAATCAAAACAGTATTAAACTTTTATATTTTAAAATATGTGAATCATGTAAAAGTGGATATTTAAAGTGGAATTGTGTGAATAAAATTAAAATAATGTCACTTTAACTGCCGTTTATTTTTACATACCAGTTTTAATCATGCAACTATTAACCTAGGAAAATAACCTCGATAACAAATTTAAATAGAAAACTAAACCTCTAGTTTTCATTCAATAAAATCTTCCCAATCATCCGTAATCGGATCCACAACCAAGTTTGATGTGAAACGTTAGAAAAGTTCATAACGGTATGGCTAAAAATGTACCAGAGTTAGCTACAAAACAGGGTTAATTACGCTCCAAACTACATTCCATTAAATAATGTCAAATTGCTGTTAATTGATTTTTAGATCTTTCACTATCAAAACTCTTTGCAAATGATAAGTAAAGATAGTTATGCAAAATTTTTAGTAGTGATTTTTTTGGCAAACTGAAGATTTTTTTCGCATTTCTCTAATGAGCGTAATAAGACGGAGAAATAAGAATGCTTTTATTTTCAAAACATCATTATTCATCAGTTTGTTGCCTAAATAAAACTAAAAACGTTAATTTGTGATTAAGATCAGCTGCTCGGGCTGTGCATCAGCCAAAATTTCTTTATAATGATTGAAATTTTATTTGAATCTGAGGTACTTTTTTTTTAAACATAGAGGAAATGAACAAATATTGTTCCATTGGCCACCTTTGGCATTTGAAAGTATTTTTTTTTTGTACATTCAAAGTATTGCTTTTTTAGTGATAGTAAAATAAACCTATAATTTGTCACTACGATCAGCTGCTCGGGCTGTGCATCAGCAAAGATTTTATAATGATTGAAATTTTAATTAAATTTGATGTACTTTTTATAAAAAACCTAGGCTAAATGAACAAATATTGTTCCATTGGCCCACCTTTGGCATTTGAAAAACTTTTTTTGTACATTCAAATTAATGCTTTTTTAGTGATAGTAAAACACATGAAAAATATCTATTAGTAAATCTTCTTTTGTCCATTTGCTCCATACTAAAAAACCATAAATTTATTAATCGCTAATTACTAAAAGTACAAATTTCTCGTAATCTTCTGAAATCGGATTTACCGTCCACGGTTCCTTTCAAATATAAATGAATCTTCCAACACTATACTGTAAATTCGCCAATTGTAAGGTGGCTGATTATGTAAGATTCATTCAATATCTTTTTATAACATTTCTAAAAGAAGGGAAGATATGAAAAAAAAAAAAAAATGACGAATGGAATGGAATATCGAAAAGTGATTTCAGAAAGCAATTTTTATTGCAAAATGTCTTTTTTCGTGATAGAAATAACGCATAATTGCTTACATTTTCTTAAGAATAATCTTTACTACCTAACATTGCAAGCATTGAACATTTGTATAAGGGAAATTGGCAGTATGTTTTTTATTAATAAAAGAATGGACAATATTAGCTAATTTGGGTTCGAGGTTATAAAAGTCACAAATTTGGGGAAAACAAACCGACATGCTTTCGCAGTAAAGTATGATGAGAAATTTTTTAAATGTCTAAAATTAAATTATATTACAGTATGTATGTGTGTGTGTGGGAGACATTTATACAAAAATTAAAATATGACTCCATTTTTAGAATATTAATTGCTATTTATATATTGCATATTTGAATTTTAAAAAATACTCAAAAAATGCTTTCGAACACTTGCAAAATCACCTTTATTGTAAACATCGCTTGAACCCAATTCAAGCTTACAACTTTTTGGCTTAAAATCAAATTGTTTGGCGACAAAAGTGAACTCAAAAATCACAAATAAACATATAACATGTAAATCATAAGTACCATCATTTTTACAATTACATCTGCTAGTTTCGTATGTAAGTCACATGATGGAAGAGTTAGAAATAAAAAAGAGCAATCAAAAACAAAATTGTTACAACAAGGAAGGTCTCCTTAAAGAGCATGCTCAAATTATTTTGAAAAGAAAAATGCTTTTAAAACTACTCATGTGTGTAGTAAAACATCAGTCAAATTTGGTGGAGGAATCCCAGTAAAAATCTGAAAAAAATCTATATATATTCAAATATTTGGCCCAAAAAAAGACAAACGTTCCACGCTATTTGGTTAGCCAACACACTTCCATCCCAAATGCAAGATATTTAAATGCATTTGAAAATTGCTTGTTAAATAAGTGTTTAAATGCCTAAAACTCAATGAATTTAAACTTAAACGAAGGATTAGAATATTATTTTTTATCTTTAAGTGTATATAATATATACAAATTGTGTGTTGCAGTAGTTATTTAATTTTACATGGCTTTACCGGCTGGAAATGTGCTAAAGGTACTATTTGATTATTCATTCAACCAATTTCGCCAAATTATATATATTGCCAAACGCTTCACCAAATTATATAAATTGACAAACTGCTCGCCAAATTATACAAATTGACAAAATTTTTATTTTAAACAATGAAAGAACAAATAAATTTGTAAACATTAGTAAAATTACAAATAGAAGTGAAATTAAAAATCACTTGATGATGCAACAAACACGTATACTGTGTTTAATGTCAAGTGAATGTAAAATTTACGATTAGCTATTATTGGCATTTATCTTATAGTTTGGCGATAGTTATTTTGTCGACTGGATAATCAAGTAGTACCATTTTAAATTTGTTTAAAAAGTAGCTGGCTAATTAAAAATGCTACCATTAAACATTTTATATTAAATACTTGTTTCCATGGCAACAATAACCTTCATTTGTTGTTTCTGACACCGACAATATCGAAGTCAAATTGCCAATATTCCGAATCGGACATTAATTTTGAATTTGGAAAAAATTTAATAAACTGAAATTTTGTTTTAAACCGTATAATTATGATAATAAAATTTCAATATATACACATATAAAGGCATATGACAAAACTGTAGCAATAAAAATGTATTTATTACATTAAACTTAATCTAACTATCTTCGTATGAAGAGTAGAAAAAGGTTTTACTTAAAAATTATTTATCATAAAAAAAAGTATCATTCAAAATTTTATTGTGCTGCCAACCAGCATTAAATCGCCAAAAAAATTAAATTTTCATTGTTTTTTTACAAACGCTAAATCGAGGTTCTGTGGATTTTTTTTTATAAACATATTATATGTCACGAGAAGAATATTCTATATATTCCTAATGAGAAGAATATTATATAATTTTCTCAAATATTTCTGAGCATGCACTTATCGAAACTTCCTTGATATCATCCTATCAATTTTTCAGATGCAGTTTTCTTAACCTGATGCAAAAGATAAAGAGCCAAATATTATTTCAATATTTTAACTGAGTAATTTTTTACGAACATTCCCTTTCATGTTTAAATTAAATATTTTCGATTTTTAATATTATCACTCATTAAAACGAATTTTTTTCTACTTTTTTTCTTCCTTCTTTTTTTTTTAATTAAAATTAGTAACAGTTTTTTCTTTTATGTTCCGAGGTGTAATAGCTGTTTCAATTTTTATATCAACGATAGATTTTGCCAAGAAATGAAATGGTAAACCTTATCGTCCAAAATAACAGAACTTTCCATCATAATTCTATAACTAATATAGGTAGAATGATGTGCTATAGCTTAAAACTTTTCCTGAAACGATACCTATCTAACGATATAAGTTCCGTAAAAATCCATTCAGTAGAACTCGAAATATAGGCGTTCGGAACAAAATTTCCGTTTGGATTTTATATATATAATAGATAAAAAATCAAATTACTTAGTTTTTTTTTTTACATGAAATTAAGAATTTATGAACAATATAAACACATTAACCTTATATCATCAATCAAGAAGTCCTCTTCTTTTTCGCTTATCTTTTGTGTTCAGTTTGGACATCTCTATTCAAGTTCCAGCAGTAGTCTGCTAACATTGATGCATTCCATCACCCCTAGTGTCTTTTTCTATTGTTGATATGTCTTGATGAAATGCTGTGTTTGTCAGTTTGTCTATGTTTGTATGTTGCAATGCAGGTAATTTTTTAAACATAACTTAAAACTACTTGAGGGAATGAGGTATCATTTTAGAGTTTCATATTTGAAGCTTCTAGAAATCAATTTCTGTTAAAAAAGTTATAGGTTACCTCTCATATATTTTTCAAATATTAATTTAAAAATACATATTTTTTTTAAATCTTAATTTTGTGCATCTGTATTTCTAAAACAAGAGCCAATGAAGGTTTTTCATGGTGATATTCATGTTCAGTGAGTTAATTTAATATAGAATGTACACTTTCACTCCAGAAGAAATCTCACTGTTGTACAGTGTTATTTATTATTACTATGAAGTTAACACGTTCAGTGCCACGATGACTGACACTGAAGCGCTGAAAATTTACAATGTTTAAAGTAATTTTTAAGGAAGTATAATCCTGTAATAAATAAAAGGTAGATAAATTTTAAATATTTGTTCAGTAATTATTTAAAACAATGTATATTTTTTCAGATTTGTATCTTATTTTAGACGTCAGCCATTGGTGAATGACGAGTTTTAAACAGAAAGTTCGCTGTCAGCCACTGGTGATTGATGTGGTGCTTAATGTGTTAAAGATAAGGCTGAAAGATTTTGAAAAAATAGAACTTTTAAAATTTTGAATTATTGAAAATCTGTGTGCTTTAAATTACCCACCACAAAATTTCAAATTCTTCCCCATCACTTAAAATTTAACATTTTAAAATTATTTATTTAAAAAATCTACCCTGTTTGTTACTTTGTAATAATGATGAATAAATGATCAATTATGTAAATATGGGTGGATCCAAAGAGGGAAGCAACACCACATGACCTTAAAATCACATTTTAGGAAGGTGGGTTAATTTAGATGATTATTTATTGCTGCAGCAAAATAGGAAATAAGGCAGAAATTTTAAAAAGAGTGATTTAGATTAAAGATTTTAAAATTTGGGTGATGTTGGCAAGGAGAAGGAATTTAGATATTTTTTTTTTTTAAAGCAGAAATCGGCCACAACATGGAAGATGTTCACAGCTGTCACATGAAAGAAAGAATTGTTTTTTTTTTTTTTTGGTTTTCTTTAGAAAATTTAATAAGCTACAATATAAAAGGTCAGAAACAAACATTTTGAAAAGGCTATCATACACATCAATAAGAAATCTACACTGAACCTAACCCCCCCCCCCCCCCCCCCCCAATGACTCTTATATATTTAGAAACTATGTGTAATGCTGAATGAATTTATCTCTTATAATTGTCAACTACAATCTTACAATTTATAATCTTCAGTACTTTACAAAATAAACTTGTATATATATTATCCCCAATAAGCTTACACGAGATAAAGTAAATGCTAGATAGCAGCATCATTATTGCAACCCCTCTTTGTTATTTGACACTGTGACACTTGTGTTAAGCATAGCTACATTTTTCCTGACATGTTAAACCAAGTTTCATACCATGCAACATATCATTTAGAAAATCAGGCACATGTTTGGTAACAATGTTAAACTTCCAAAGAACATGGGTCAGTTTTTGCTCAAAGTAGTCTATATTTTAGACTCTATTAATATGGTAGATGCTTTAAGCATGTATGGTTTACTAATAATAGGCTATAGAGCCTTGAAAATGACTTTGCATCTTTAATACCTACTATTCATTATTAACTTACTCGCAGTGTTTTCATAAATATTTTTGATTTACAAGTTAAACAAAAACTAACAAGAACAATAAAAAAAAAAACTCTTCAGGTATACCTAATCATAACTTTTTTTCAGAAACAAGATACAGCTTTGAGTAATAGTAATTTTTGTTACACTGTTAGTGTATGATCCATTGGTATAAGGGACAAATCAAACTAGAACCAGGCCTAATTTTCTACAGAAATGTGGAATTTGGATTTTCTTTTTTTTTTTTTTTTTAAGCAGGAATCCACTGAAACATTCTTTTTTAGTGATTAAAATAACTCATCTCATACCCCATAAATTTTTACAAGTTTCTTAAAATCAGTAAAGTATCTTGACAGCCATAACTCTTTTTAAGAACGACTTTATTTACAGGTAATTTATTAAAATTTAATTGATGTAGATATAAATTTATTCTCAACTAAGTTTGTTATTTATTTGTCCAAGGCAAAAAGGTGATAAATATTTTAAAGAAAGAATCATACTTTGCTGGATGTTCAGATTACAGAACATTAATAACAGGTTTCATCTGTAAATCAGAGCTGCAGTAACATGAGAGAATAAATTATTTTAACCCTTTACCTACTGACGGTACTTATAAGTACCATTAAAATGACTTGTAATAAAATTCATTTAATACATCAATTAGTTGTAATACAGTTTAGAAAGAGTTATAGATACCTTACTTTATCTTGTTCTAAAATTATTATTGGTTACACAAAACAAAAATATTTTTAAAGGGATGATTTCTTTTGCCTTTGCATCTTTGTGTGTGTGTGTGAGGGGGATTTTTCAATTCAGAAATTAATTTTATATTTCTATTGTAAGAACATTATATTTGTACATTTCCTAATTCTACAAAATACCAAGAAAAAGATTTAAAATAAAAGATTTCAGTATGGTTATAAATAAAGTACAAAATCCCTATAAATTGCAATTTAATGAATCTTTCCAAATCCTTCAATCTATCTAAAATATATTAAATGATTATGTAAATCTTCTAATATAGTTTAAACAATTCACAAAAAATGCTTTAGAAGTTAAAAATTTTCATGAATTCATAATTCAGTACATAAAGGGTTAAACAATTGTAACCAGTTTCTTTGTTAAAGCTGAGTGTATTGCTTTACATCTGCCTCCCACCCCCCCTTAAAAAAAAAAAGAATTCTGACTCAAAAAATTCCTAAAAGAATTGAACTTATCATTTAAAAATGTTCCAAAGCATAATAGTATGAGAAAGAAAAAATGCTGCTGATTTTAGCAAAAACAGCATGTTTATGCTCAGGATTATACATTAATTATGTCACACTTCAAGAAGCTGACAATATCCCCAAAATGGCATAGTGTGATATATGGAAGATAAACACATTGCGATGTCACATCTAATTTATGAAATCAATTTAATAGGCATTATTTGCAAGTAGCAAAACAAATCTCATTAACCCTTTCATGATGGAGGGTGAATTATACATGACATATAAAGTCCACAACATCCTTAAATTTCCACACCAGCATTTTAGAATAGAATTTTAAGAAGCTCTTAATGCAATTTACCTGCATCATATACCAGTTCTAAATGTGGCGAATGCTATGTGAGAAAGGGATATGTGTTTAGGAGTGTCTGCTTTTGAAGGCCCTGGTTCAAATTCTGATTCAGACAAACTGCCTGCTTCAAAGTTTCCACTATTTGAATCTTCTGAGAATATCTGTATTTTAGAGCAGAAAAAAATATTAACATCCCATGCTGCAGTTTCTCCCATCTCTTATTTCCTCTCTCCTCCTCATGATGACTGATTGCACTTTCATTGGTTTCTGCTCTACATTCTCCTCTCCTTCCAGAATTGTTCTCAAGACATGCTGTGGTCTATCATACAAATATGCAACTCTGAATGCATTGAAAAACAGAAGGAAGAGCGAGGAACATAATAAAGACAAAAAAAAAAAGAGAAACCATCGAACGAACCAAATGCTTACAATTATTTCTCACTTATACACGATAAAGCTATAAAAATCGCCCGATTCAAAATACACATAACTGTTAAATAATACATAATCAGAGCTCATTTAAACATTTCGTACACTAATCATGGCATTTCAAGTAAATTCAGCTAAAATAAATTTAATTTAACATTTTTCAGATTTTGCTAAAAAAGTTCAAAAATCAGCATTTGAGCAGAACTTCAAGCCATTTGTGGCAAATCAAGGAAATGTCCAAAAAATCTCAATTTTTTTGTGTGAACTTAGTGCCACCAGTGGCAACTTTTCTGCACTACCCATCATCAGAAATCGAAAAAAAGTTTTTTTTGGCCCACCATAGTGGTTATATCTAATGTGAGGTTATTTGGTTAAATGGGCACAACCTAAAAAAACCAACCACTGACACCTGTTATGCTACAATTTGCTGCTTCACACACCAATTTGAATGATTTGTCAAAACTGGCTTTAGGAGCTGTGAATCTAAAGGCTACAGTTGGTTCAGGTTTTAAGAGGTCTAGTTTAGGTTTAAGATTCCTCCCATAGAGTAATTCAGCAGGTGTCTTTCCACAAGAAAGTGGAGTTGCTTGATAACAAAATAGCACTTCACACAACTTCCCTTGAAGGGTGCCTGGCTGAAACCACATGCACTTCAATTTGGTTTTGAAGGTTTGGTAATATCATTCAGCTAGACCATTTGTTTTTATGGTGTCTAGATGCATGCCTTGTGCTATTTCAGTTGCAGAAATTTACAAATTCTGTTAATTTGAATATGGACGAATTATTACTGACAAGTATGCCTGGCAATCCATGATGGCTGAATATTTCTCTCAGGAAACATATAGTGAAAGTAGAATCTGGAGATCTCTTCATCGAATAGATTTCAGGCCATTTAGATTTAACATCAATAACAAGGAAGAAGAATATGTCCCATGAATATTCCAACATAGTCTGTGTGGTAAGCTACCAATTTCTTGTTGGTGGGTCTCAATTGTGTATTGGAGCTTTCTAGGGTTTTTTCTTGACATCGCAACATTCTTTGAAGCTTTTCACCAAGTCTTCATTATCTGTGTCAATATCCAATAACACTAATTCCTGGCAAGGGCTTTCATCATGACAATGCCAACATGAGTAGAATGGAGTCTTGCAAAATAGCCGGTTGAAGTCTTTTAGGGATAATGACACAATGGCCTCTTAACAAAATGCCTTCTTGCAGTGTGATTTCAGTATCAATGATCATTCTATTTAGAATGCTTTCTTTTAGATTTGAAAGTTCTTAATCATATTTTTTGTTGTATTGTTGTTGCTGTAATGGTATCTGTTGAGATTTGATGTATTACAAATTCTTGAAAATCATATTCATCATCAACTATTTTTATTTCATGATCAGTTAAGGGAAGAGGGCTTTGAGACAGATAACCAACATTCATAGGGTCTGATGACTTGTGATACACAATTGTATAATCATGATACACAATTGTATAATCAAAGTTTGAGACGAAATGTGCATAGTGAAACAGTACTGTGGCAGTCAAAGCAGGAAGTTTTTTTTCTGGATAAAAGATTGTCATAAAAGGCTCATTGATTGCCATAGAAAAATTTCTTTACACAAGCGTTTTATATTAAAATCTATAGATATCTAAAGATCACCAATTATTGGTCTAGAATTATTTGTATTTAAAAAATTAATGTAGACCCTATTAATCTTAAAATATTACAAAAATAATAATGATGCGTTTTATACATAATGTTTTCACATTAAAAAAAAAAATCATTTCATGTACTTTTTAAATGGATATTAGTTTATCTTTTCAAAATGCTTTCAAAATTCTGATTTTTATAAGAATTTTATTTTTATTATTGAAAGAATACAAGTGTTTAGTTTCGATACCAGATCATTTTAATTAGACACTATTCATCCAAGTAATAATAATAAGCTTATACAGCTAATTTATGTTTGTGTTTACTTGTACTGCAGTGCATCAATTTTTGAGAAAATGTACATATGACTTAAAATTAATAAAAAATATGTATTTAAATTTTTACAAAACAAAATTCAAACCAATGGGGTTTTTTAAACCTTTCTTCAAAGTTTTGTGCAAGTGGAACATGAGATTTTTAAGACAGTACCATCAACCGGGGGCTACTTTAGTCCTTGTTTTGGTCCATCCCATTAAAAAAGGTTTTATTCTTTGTGTTGAACAAACAATACACAATAATTTAGAGTTTTTGTCCTTGAAAAATATTTTATACCCTACTATAGTGTATTTGAATAGTTTGAGGGTAATTTAAATTTTTGTTAGTGGCAACACTGGATGTATTTGCAAACAACTGTTTTTGTGTGTAGATTTTAACTCCCTAAACTTTCTACAGTGAGACAATCTGGATAAGAGATACAAATAAGTTAAGTGTCAAAATATTACCTTTAGTAACCTGTAACCCATGTGTGACCATAGTTTTTCCTTTAACTTTTTATTTTGATAGAAAATGCTTACGTTTACATAAAGCTAACATGAAAAAAAGTTTTTCAGGGCTACTTTGTGTCAGGCCTTTTTTGGTCCGGATGAAGCCCCAGTCACTTAAAAATGCCTTTTATACAACCAAATCTCTTAAAAAATGTATTAAGTAACATTTTTTTCAAATGTTACTGTAGCAAAATGTTACATTCATTATTTTTGTTCCAGTTGCTGAGGATAACATGATGAAAACTGTTTCTCGTGTCTTTAATATTAACAATTGGTTTATTGTGTTTAAATGTTAAAAAAAAAAAAAAATTGTTTATCAAGTTTGCAGTGTTAATTCATTAGCAGATCCTATTGCAAAGGGGTTTCAATAGTCCAACATATGAAATGCATTCATTTTATATGAAACTAAGTGAATGGACCAAAGAACACCCCAGCAGGGGCTACTTTGTTCCAAAACTTTAAAAATAGCTAAAAAATAAAAAATTGTTTCTTTAAAACCATACCATTTGCATCATTCTTTCATGTTAATTGCTTACAATTCAATCTCGATGTTGAAAGATCATACATAATAGTTTTTAATAATGGAAATGTTAGTTGAACCAGAAAAAAGTGGTCCAAAGTAGCCCCAGTTTACGGTAAGCTTTAAATTTTCTTACTTCTTTAACTTTCTTACCAGCCTTAAAATTTTGTACACTATTTCTATCAAAGTTAATTAGAAAAGGTGATATTTGAATAAATCTTTGATAATGGAATGTCAAAAAAATAAATTAAAATTGAAAGAGTATGAGAGAGACATTTTTCCACTAACAGAAAAATCTACTCTCACCACTTTTTACTAAAATGTTTTTATAAATATATATTTATAATATATATATATATATCCTTGCTTTTTCAGGTTTATACTGCGATTGAATGCAATATTTAAAATTAATCATTCTGTAACTTGAATAAGAATGCCAGCTGTGCAAGAAAGAGAGGTTTCCACCTGAGAAAAGAAAGGTTTCAGTTCCTGCAAAATAGCAATTTTGATCATTCTTTTTCTCACCAAATAAAGCATTTTGTCACAATTTGGGGCAATGGTGATCTGCAGCAAGAACCATGCTCATTAGCTTATGAATTTGCCAGACTTTTTAACTGTCTCTCTCAGTGCCTTTGAAGATAGTTATCTCAGTTGCTTTTAGAACATTTGTTCCATTTTTGCTCATGTACTGGGAAACCTCTACATTTTCAACAGTGAGACATGAGTTTTAAAAGAGGGAAGGGTTGGGGGCATGTTTTATATTATTCATGTTTTCACAGTAACTTTTGATTAGAATTGAAAGTATAATCTAGCTAAATATCAGAAATTAAGTTAGCAATCACTATAAATAGGGCCCCTAAGTTGCTATAACTAGATTTTCATTTTAAAATATAAAATCACACAAATTGAAGGATGTACTCTGCCAAAGGCAATGGATTCATTCAACATTATGTTCCTTTGGAAAGACTTTTGTTTGAAAATATATATTAATTTAACACTTAATTTAGGTATACTTAAAGTATTTATCCTGATCTCAGGCTACACTGGTCTTTTTTTTTTAAATATAAAATTAGAACAGACGTCTGGTGTACACAGATGGCAGTATTGCCTCCCTCCCTAGAAGTCTGCATGGGCCCGGACCTGGCCCAGAAATGTGAGGGCTATTTTTCAAACAGGCTGTGAGAATGAAATTGATTTTTTCTACAGGTGAGGCTGAAAAAAAAATTAATCGGGCCTATCAACTCAATATAACAAAGTTAAGAGGACAAAACTAAGCTGATAAAATATGAACAATTTTAAATGGATGTGACTGTGATGAGAATAAGTATAAATTCGCTGCATGAGCCAATGCTTGACAACACCAACATAGAAACATAAAACATGTCCAGCATAGAGATCGGACAGTTAGGCGCATCCCACACTGAGATGACAAGATGACATGTAGCACAAAAACTGGTTGAAACAAAGAACGAAGTTGTTTCAAACCTGTTTTTCCAGCAAATTCAAGCAACATGTCTTATGTGTCGCCTTAGTGGGGGATGCGTCTTACATTATGTTTGACCCTGGGCTTAATTTTTTTCAACAGACTTAGACCAGACTATAATCTGGCAGAAACTTCATTCTATATACTTGGGCCTGGCCAGAACCAGACATGATTGTTCCAAGGACACATCGAGCAAGCAATTTGTTTCATAAAAATAGTAATAGAGATAATAAGCTCCAGTTAATAGATTCTCTTAGGTAGTATACTTTAATATTGTTATAGAGAAATATTTTTAAAATCTATTGTTATAGAGAAATATTTTTAAAATCTATTTTTTTTTTTTTTACTATATAGCTTCAAAGTTAGGATGCTTTTAACTATATTTTTTCTTTCATTTTAAAATGCATTACAGTATGGAACCATTTATCTGGAAATCAGTTAACTGGAAAACCAGTTATCCGGAATGATATTTCTGATAGATTGATTTCAGAATCTTTGCAGAAAAGGTGTCATACACTACCAGTTTGACATAGGCTTTGCTTGGAACAATTATATAATTTGATGACAACATCTAGTATTTGAAATGAAAACATATTTAGTTGTATTTTAGATGTTTTAATTTTTATGCAGAGGAAACAAGAGAATTTTTGCTCCTAAGGGATTCCCATAAATTACCTTTTCTGGTTAACTTTTGATCTTTCTTGCATTGATTTTTATCCAAGTAATCTAATAATTTAAAATCACAAATAATGTCACAACCACATATATTCCACAAAACTTATCAAATGGATGCTGCTTTAATGCACAACCAGTTACCGGAAAACAAGTTATCCGAAATACAACTGACCCCGAGCATTCCAGATAAATGGTTCTGTACTGTATATTTTAAGGTCTTTTTTTTTTTATGTAATAGTCTAAAAGTTGAAGAAAGTAGTAAACGTTTTTATTGTTGAAGAGTTATTTTATTGTAGAACTAATTTGAAGTAATTATTTTTTCATTTTAATATTCGGGTCATTCCATGTCAAATCCACGAGTGACTCAACCTGACCATTTCAGATTTCAATGAAACTCAGGAATCATTCTCCCTGATGATATAAATGAGAATATATTTTTATAATTTTTTTATCACATTAAATTTTCATACAATTAATTATTTAAATTTTGAAAAATCATCATTTTTTGGGTTGCATAATTTTTTTAATTTTGAATTTCTCAAGTTCTATCAGTCATACAGAATTTTATGACCCCTCATTTTAAAGAAAAATTTATAAGGTTTAATTTGATACTCAAGTTGACTATGCTCAGTTAAAAAAATTAATTTAATTTTTTTTTAATTTTTAAATTAAAAAAATTTTTAGATAGTGTTTTTTAAAAATTAAAAAAAAATGTATGTTTGTTGTAATATTATAAACTTAAATTTCTGAAATTTTTAGAGTGGGATCTCAATGGGATCAAGAGTTATGAAAAAAAAAATGAAAATTAGCATTCAAATAACAATCTAATTCTAGCTATTTTGTTATTTATGTATTATTTGAATTGTAATTTTCAGTTTTTATTTCATAACTCTTGATCCCATTGAGATCCCACTCTAAAAATTTCAGAAATTTTAGCTTATAATATTACAAAAAACAGACACTTTTTTCAAAATTTTTAAAAAACACTATCTAAAAAATTTAATTTAAAATTTAAAAAAAAAAATATTTTTTTTTTTTTTTTTAACTGAGCATAGTCAACTTGGGTATCAAGTTAAAACTTATAAAATTATCTTTAAAATGAGGGGTCATAAAATTCTGTACGTCTGATTAGAACTTGAGAAATTCAAAATTGAAAAATTTATGCAACCCAAAAAATGATTTTTCAAAATTTAAATAATTAATTGTATGAAAATTTAACACGATAAAAAAATCATAAAAATGTATTCTCATTTATATCATTGGAAAGAATGATCCCTGACAATTGAAATCTGAAATGGTCAGGTTGAAAATTGAAATTTTTTGGTTGATTTGACATGGAATGACCCATTCATTAATAAAAAATAATTCATTTTGTATCTCTAAAATAAAAAGGTAAACCAACAATGATCTATAATACACACAACCTATGGTCAAAAGCTTTACGGATAAGAGAGACACAATATAGTCCAAAAGTGTTTATGGCTTCAGTTTGTACGTCTTTTCATCTGCTGTCTATTCATGCTTTAACTCTTATAAATGCATTTGAATTACCGTGTAACCGATATACATTTACTATTGCAAATAAAGTGTATAGTATAGTTCAATTACAGGGACGATCAAAAGAATTCATTAAATCATGGTCAATGGGAAAAAATCATTTGAGATATTTTAAGGATGTTACACTATTCCAAACATAAGGAAATTGATATGAATTTCTGAGCTGCACAGAATATAAATAAATTATAAAGGGCTATGAAAATAACTAGATATATTGCCATTTATGGATGATAATTTCTAGAAGTGTGTTCTTAGAAGTGTTATGCATATTTTTCCTGATAATATACAGGGCTGTAAAAAAGAATTCAAGCACATTTTTGTCTATTGGCACAAATTGCTGAAGGTGAATTTTCAGGTGTGTTATGAATTTTCTAACTAAACTAAAATTAACATATTGTGTAGAATATATACAAATCATCATATGCAGGGCTGCACAAATGAATTTGGGTACCTTTCCTGCAATGGATAATAATAACTGAAACTGGTTTTCAAATATGTTAAAAGTTTTCTTAACTGTTTACTTAAATATTTTCTTCTACTTTTAAAACAGTGAAGTTTCATTTAAATATTCTGGAAGTGTTGGAAAATACTTCGTAACATATACCTGACACATGATTTTTCTTTCTTGTTATTATTATTAATCCACTTTAATCATAATTTTATTAGAAATTCAATCTAAAAATACAATTACCTTTCTAATTCTTTCGCCCATAATTGTGAAGGTTTATCTCCCATAACAACTGGCAGCATCTTTCCCTTTTGAATCAGGGAATTAGGTTGTGAAGTTACAGTTTTAATAGTTTCCATCTGCAAAATAATAAATACTATGAATGTATGAATAGACAAAAGAAAATACAGAACAATTTGAAAATGAAACATATAAAATAATTTTAAAAAATCATTTGAAAATTTTTTTCTATTTTATTGTTTAATGTAATAAGAAATTAAACTTTTTCATGAATGAATTATTTTTAAGTAGATGAAAAGTATATTTTTCACCTAAAATAAATTAAAAATGGATTATTAAAATCAAATAATGTTTAATATTTAAGAATCTTACATTTACTACAAATATACACAATGAGCAGAATAAAATATTTACAAGCATAATTCTTTATTAATACAGTATAGGATCTATTATCTGATGCCTTAATAACCATCAAAGATAGTGCTAAAAATGCTGACGTTTAGTTACTGTTAACATAGAAAAAATATAGCCTCTGTGAGGTGCAAATTGACCTGCATTTGCTGGTATATTTGAAAGAGTTAAATATCATATTTTAAAAAATCAATTGCACCATCAATTACAAAAAGGTTTTTGCTTTAAAACATATTTTTGGCTTGTCAGTATATCTAAAATTGTGTCCTGGAGGGGCGTTGCAATAAAGGGTAAAAACTTTTTTGGAAAAACAAACCTTTTTGAAAGATGTTTTTCAAAGGGTTAACTGTGACATTTTTAAAAATTGATTTTGGCATTTAAGACATAAGAGTACAATCTTTCAAAATATGTCTTTCAGTTTTAACTGTGCCGAGCAATTTGGTCTCGGTTTGGATTAAAACAAAATAATCAAAAAACAGAAACAAAGTCTAAAAATGTTTCCTCGCTAGCTCCCGATGTGTAAATGGGTTTGTGTGCAAGTGCTTTCTTTGATCGTGGATCAAATAGATGACTTTTTCATGAGAGTGAGTTATGATGTTTAATTAATAACTCAACTAATTATTAGAAATTTAAAATCCCAAGTGCATCAGGAGACATTTTGGGATAGCTTCACAAAATTTTTCAGCCTCATACGTCCCATAGATTTTGATAGCCATTGCACAAACACAGAGCAAAACTTTCTTTTATTACTAGGTTGAGCAAAAAGTCCTGGAAAATTTGTGAAAGTTGCATTGTTATGTGCAAATTAACAACAAAAGCAACAAGAACTATTTTTTCAAAGTAGAGACCATCTTAGTCCACGACTTTCTGTTAGATTCTGGATTTGCTGGAAGTACCATGGCGGCTCCTTGGAATCGAAAAACTCTTGACATGTTTCTTCAACTTCATTAAAGGATTCAAATCGACGGCCCTTGAATAAGTGCTGCATTGATTGAAAGAGGCCATAATCAGATGGAGTCTGGACTGTAGGCGGGGTGTGGAAGAATTTCGACACCATCCAACTGTGCAAACTTGTCCTTGGTCCTCTGAGCCACGTGCAGTTTGGCATTGTCATGCTGAAACAAAGCATGCTTTTGGCGGACCAATCTTGGCTACTTCTGTACCAATTTGTCATAGACGTGATCCAACTGCTGGTAATAGAGCTCAGCTTTGATGGCACGACCATCATATATGATACGAATTCTGGTAACTAAAAATTTCCCGGAACTTTTTGCTCAACCTAATAGTATAGATATTATGAAAGGTAATAAAGTCTTTTTTAAAATTCAAATTCACAAATTCTTTTTTCTAACTTTTTCTTAACTTTAAAATCTAATGCTCATAGCTGAATTTTCCCCTAATAAGTATTTTTCTCAGTCCAAGAATTATTACTTCCAGACCTTAAATTCTACCCACCTTTTTAAAGCAACGTGATGGCTTCGGCACTATCCTCCTTTTTCTGTGTTCAAGACATGCAAAGCAATTGCCTAGTGCTTTCTGGATAGGCTGTCTCAGATATCAATCAAAATATTATAATCCAATGATTAAAAATGTAATGCCTATTTACCACCCAACCCCCCTGCTAAAGAAAATTGGATGTACAAGAATAAAAGTGTACAATACAATCTAAAGAGGCTTTTTCTACAATAATGCTTAGTTAATGAATTTGGGACTCGGAGTAGAATTGGCTTGACTGAAAAAGAAAACTATGTAATTTGGAAGAATAATGGAAATATGGAAGAGTAAAAGTCAGGTCCTGAAATGCATTAGCCTCTGTGTTTTAACAAAAGAGATCTGGTGTCACAACTACCTTGAGATAAATTAAATCTGGAGTAAGTGTATTCCTTATAGATGTATTACATATATTATATGTGCAATCTTTGAAGGATGGTGGTGGTAAGCACCATATGCTAATTCTGCTGCACATCATCATCAAGAAAGCTACTAATAGTGCTACCAATCAATTGGAAATAACATCTGTTATTAAATAGAATCCAGAAATTATGCTCTGGGGGACTGTCTTTATGTTCCTATACCTGTCGCCGGTGAAGTGGTTAAACAAGTTTTAAAAAAATAATAATAAAATCTTAATGATCTTCCTGATTTATCTAACTGAAGTGTATTTATGAAGGCAAAACCTTGAGCAGCTTCTTTTTTCTTATCAGAATCTCTATCATTTTGTTGATGCTTTACACAATTATGCCACAGATGTGGTTCTCTACATGTCCAACAACATAATTTCAATTTCCTTTTGTCATACATGCCCATTTTATTATTAAAGTGAAAATTTTCTATATTTTTGGTTTTGTAAAAGTTCTTATTGGGTTGTCATTTTTTCATTACCAAAGCTGATTCACAAAATTCTTATCAACAATCTAATCTAGTTTCTTCAATAACCAGTCTAGATTTTAATTTCAACAATGTACGATCATCCAATGATGTTGAGTCTTAAGCACTATGAAATGGTAACATATAACATATTCCAAAAAATTATTATCACTAGGGAATCGGATATAGATTCTCCCAGTTCATGTAAATGTCAAGCAAAAGATTTGATTTGAGTATAATAGCTATATCATCACGAGCAATGTAGTGATACTCTCAGAATTGAGTTTGAAGTAAATAAACAGAGTCTGTTGATCTTTACTCATACACATCCAATAATTTGACCCACAGTTCTCCAGCATTTTCACAGTTCATAATAATTAAAGGTAAGCGATTTTATAATTCAGTGTTGAAAAAATCACTTTTGCTGTTTTGTTGTCTTTCTTCCATTTTATTTCAATTTGGCATCATAATTTTCACTATCTGCTGTCAGTTGTACATGCATTCCATCAATTAGTTCTAATACATCATGAGCATCTAAAATTGCAGATAATTGAAATTTCAATCATATCCAACTATCCAGTCCACTAACTTTTCTATTTTCATTTTGTCACCTTCCATTATTGTTATGAAATTTGAAAACTAAGTCCAGAAAACAGTTCAAAGAAGCACTTGCTTTGTTAGAATGCAAAATAAAAAGTAAACACGTTTAAACAAATAAAACTAGCGATTACTTAAAATAACCCCTCATATTCAACCCATAAATATGTTGCTTTCATTCTTGTATCACCATATTAATAATCAATATTAGTACATTATTATTTATCTAAATGCATTCTAGTTTAAAAATTTCTGTAATCCGTAAATTTCCATAATCTCAAATTGCTGTGGTCCCTATGATTCAGATTAAAGAAGCTATACTGTACATTTCTATGTATTTCTATTGTGTGGTTGTAATTGCCTATGAGCAAGAAATAAAACAGTTGGCAAAGCAAAAATCAATAAATTAAATTAGAGACACAGACAGAAAAATCAGCTTTACATTTAACAAAAATCATACTTAAATAAAAATCATATGGAAATTCTGTAAAGTTTTTTTATTTCATAACAAGATAAGAACTTTCAAAAACCAAAATAAATAAATAAATAAAAATCTTTCACTTAAATAATAAATTTATGATCAAATCATATAAAAAAATGTACAATATTTTTATGTATTTTTTTTTTTTTTTTGTTAGAAATAAATAAATAGCATGCATACATAATTGAATTATATAAACTGAAATACATACCATAGCTGTTCTATTTAAGTTGGGTTCAAGATAATCTTGAAGAATAAACTTGCTTCTAAATTATTAATAAAAATAACAAGAATAAATGAATTATAAGTACATTCATTCATTTATAAAGTACTTGCATTTTCACAATAAATGTAAAATAATAAACACATTGAATGTGGAAACTATATTCACTGCAGATTTTTATAAGGAAGTAAAAAGAATCACTTAATCTTCCATTAATGATGAATTAATCTAACAAACTCATAAGGTATATTTTATTCATTAACCTTTAGAAGTCTGCTGGCTCAAATATAAGTTAAATGCATTGTTTCTTAAGACAGGAAAGGTTTAACCTTTGCAAGAGCAAAGTACTTTTATTCATAAAATACTTAAATGATTGAATGACACCAGAATTTATAAACAAATTTATTTAAAAATAAGTAAAAGCTTTTCTACACATACTTAATGAAACGAAAAATTTCATTCCAAAATTATGGTGATAATATGGCATTTAGAGATTAAAAGTAAGTGGTAAAAAATGAACCACTGCCCTTCAAGGGTTAAATAACGACCAAGTACTCCTTTCCGGTATAAACACTGTTGTGTTATAAACTGCATTTAAAGACTAACCTAGAAACTCATATATCATTTTATTTCTCCTTTCTGATGGAAACCATCAAACTTTGTGGTTCTCATCACCTCCCTTATCTATTTATATCATCATTTTATTCCACTTACATCATTTTTATTTCTAAGTTCATATTCAATAAAGTCTTTTATTTACTTTTATTTATTTCATTACAATATCAACAATAGACATTAATTAACTTAAACTTACCTTTCCATATTGTTTTCAGTTAATATCTAGTTGATTTAAGTTCCTCTTTAATCTTTTGGTGTTCATGTTAACTTCTGCCATTTTCCATTTCATTACATCCATATCTTGTCATCCTACACCGGCAAAATTCAACTCCAGACTAAGTTTAATTTTCCGTAATGATATTTTCTCCGCTAGATGGTGACATTGCTTATCACTTCTTTAATCGATCTTTGCATCGAATCTCTGCTTGCATTGATTTGATGCCGCTTTCTGATTGGTCCGTTTGGCGGGCGTCACTCCCAAACGATGTTTTCAATCCGATCCATTTTAGTTAAATACGCGATGCAAACACAGTAAGGTCGCACTTTTTAGTCTTCCTAATGGGAGCTATTTTCCACGAACTGGATAGGGGCTGGGACTCTATCCTGGAAGTATGTTTAGTATACTTATTATTATATTTACGTTTCATAAGATTTTAAATGTTTTTAAATAGTTTTCATATGTAAATTAAGTATGCTTATTCTTGTGTCTAAACGAAATCGTCATTCTTCATGACTGTTGTATTCAAGAGATGCTTTAGTGTGAATTATTATGCTGTTAATTTCTTCAAGATGTTTATCAATAAACTGCAATCTTCTTTTAAGCTAATATGACTTTGTGTTACTGAAACATTCTCCAAGTTACTTTTATTACATTCAAGACATGTCCATTCTTCTGTGATTTTACATCTCCAGCTTCAGCTTTCATAGTGTGTATCTGCTCGTTTTAATTTACCATTTTAACGTATATAATTAGTTAAATTATATATCGCATGTGACTTTCTGCCAGTGGTTGCCCTCCGGGTGGTCCGAACCCAATCCCTTGAGTGGGACAGGTGACTCGGAGTCTGGCAGTGCTTGTAGTGTCAAGCCAGACGGGGCAGGACAAGGACAATCCACAGCCTCCTCGAGAGGCCCAGTGCCGAGAGGCAATGGGTCTGGTGTCCATAGGTAACGGACATTGCGTATGAGGTTGGAGCGACATGTGCTTTACCCTCTGGGGACCATGGTTCTCGTGGGGAGCCCGGTAGCGATGCTCCATAGCTCGATCCCAGAGCTGGTTTCGACCGGGTGGTGACTCTGGGCAAAGGGTAAGCAAATGTGGTAGGGCCTTGTCCACCTTTTGACCAAGAGGGAGCCCAAGAGGAGAATGCGGAACTCGCAGAACTGTCTTTGGTGCTTGCTAGTGACGACGGCGAGGTGTTGTGAAACGAGATGTTATGACGGATTGTTTATGCCGGGAAGAGAGCCAGCTACCCACCGCGTGTTTCAGATATTTATTTCTTTATTAGATATTTATTTCTTTTACTCTTCTAATATCCATTGGTTTGAAATAGATTAATCTCATTTACAGTCTTCTCTTCTTAAAGTACATTTTAGATCCAGATACTATTCTAGTTTGTCTGTTGATATTAATCTAGCCAACTTTACTTTTTTATAATGGAGGAACGGACTGTAGGATTGTAATATGGTTTCTAAGAGACCAGGGTTTATCCCGTCTCGATACTGCTGCTAGGTTATGATAGGAGAGGTCCGATACTGCCACAACAGCGGACTACCGCGTGTAGTAATCCGAACTGTTATGGCTAGTAGTGTCGGGATAATTGTAATTCCTTGGGAGACTCTATCAGCCGATATCCGCTAGGGAGTTTGCATTGGGCTTGCTGCAGTCCAGGATTTCATTCTACATCAACTTCAGTTGATTGTCATGCTTCTGTATTTTCAGTACACTTTTTAGTGGCAGTTAAGGGTGTCTGGAATTGTCAGTTAAGCTATTTTCATTATTAAGTTGTGCTTGACTTTTTGGGAAATCTTTTATAGAGAGAAGAGATTGAAATTAATATAACCTTTTCTTAATTATTTTGTTTATTAAATGTCATTAGTTAAAATATTAATTTCAGTTGAACTGGACTAAGTTTATTTTTCTAAATAGTTAATTGAAATATAAATCTACATTCTTTACATTTTGATATAAATCTCTTTTTCAAACTAAAATTTATTTATTTTTAATCAGTTTAAATAAAGTTGTTTTTTTTTATTAAAGTAAACTTAAGGGTTAATTCAATTGGTTTAATTACATTCATTAGAATAAAGCTAAAAATATATTTTTCTTTGAAATAAATTTTTACACTTTCTTGGTGCTCCGGTTCATATTGATATAGAGTCAAGAGAGAACTCATGTCATATGTTGGAAAGACTTATTTTTATGGCTTTAATTTTATCTTTGTTATGATTTAAATATGTTTTAATAAAATTGTTATTTGTTATAAAGTGGCTTGGTTTTTCTTTAAAATATCCTTTTGCAGATTGTTTTATATTGTTTTATTTCACTAGCTTCAGTTAACAGGTTTCTGGGTGAACAAAGTCAGCAAATGTTTTCACTTGCGTGTCAACTCTCAGTTTAATGACTTTCAGAAGTAATTAACCTTTGGTTATTACTTTTCACGGTTATGGGCCAGTTTGTTTGCCCAAGTTTAAAATACCTGTTCTCTTTAAGGTCTTTTTCCATATTCTTGTCCAGTTTCAACTTTGAGATTTTTTACTATAGTTGGCTCACCATGTGCAAAGTTGTGGCGGAGCTATGTGATGGGGGGCTGTATGAATATGCTTGGTGACGTTCCAGTTGTTATATGTTAATTGTTTAAGTTTTAGGTAGTACAAGTTTAAATTGAAATTTTTTTTTAGAACTCTTTCAATTTAAAATAAATTTGTATTTCTTTTGTTTACCTGAGCATGCGGTGTGGTGGCTTGGCTGTGTGATACCTATTGACAGCTTGAGTCGCCTTCATCATTTATTTTATGATTGAAAGTTCCGGATGTTTTTCTTCAAGGCATGATATGATCATTTTTTTTAAACGTGAAATGTGAAGATTTCGGCATTCTTATTTCCAGTATGCCTCATGATTCAACAGGTGACTTTAGCATTAATTTTTCTTAAGATTGGAGATGAACTGTTTTTTTTATTCATCACTTCATCATATGTTGAGTCTTCATTGTGCAACGTCCAGTATCTGTGTGCCTCATGATTTTAATACGTAATTGGCCTACCAGTGAATTTTCAGTATTGACCTTGTTTTTCAAGTTTTGTATGGTAGTAGTGAGTTGCACAGTGGGGCAGTACTGAGGCCTAAATTTTGTTTTTGATAATATTTTTTCTGCTTCATTAAACTAGACAGGCAATGGTGTATACAAGTTATGGACATTCATTCAGCTTGGACTTATGGATTTTTTTGGACATCACGTGTAAAATCGACATCGATGAGTAAATCGATCCCTGGAAATACTTCAGAAAGTGTATTATGTCAAGTTGAGAGAGAATCGTCTGTTAACTAGTTTTAAGTTTTTTTTTTATATATTTAAATATTCAAAATGTTTTTTTTTACCAGAATATTAAATATAATGATTATTGAAATTTTTTTCATTAATGCAGAAGATTTAGTGATTAATAAATTATAGTTTTAAAGTTCTATTTAAGTTAGGTATTCAAATAGTTGAGAAATGAAATTTTTTTTATCGGATTTAAAAGTAGAGACTTTTGAATATCAATTAAAGTGATATATCTGCATTTTTGTGTAAATGTTTAATAATTAAAGATGATTTGTTCTTATAATAGATGAAATTTTTTTTGGTGTTAATGAATCTAAGAGGGTTGAGAGTGTTTAAGCTTTTAAATTAAGGGTTTTAAAGTAAAAATTTTTAAAGGTTTTTAAAGTTAAAATATTAAAATTCTAGCTGTGATATTTTTCTGAATATATATTTGTTTTAAATGAATATCTATTTATGCTTTTAATTAGGTTCTTTTTGAAATACTAAAGTTAATAGAATATTGGTTCGGAATATTATATTGAAAGTATGATGGTTAAAATGCTCAGAGATGGTTTAATACTTCTCGCTACAGCTTCAGTCCTTTTAAGCCGCTATCAGATTCACCAACTTTTCGAGCAATTTTTGAGCCAACTCTTGATTTCCTCCAACTTTTCGCGAAATGTTGTCTCGACACCCAGTGTGATAGCAAACAGCAATATCCCCAACTTTTTATCCGCATCTCAAAAAAGTCTGTCCTAGCCGCAACTTTTCCTCCCACCTTTCAACATTTCAGCGAATCAGAGATAAGCAATTGATACGAAAATGCGATAAATATTGACGGCTGGTACTAGTAGTACTGGTTTTCCTCCAACTTTAGCAAAGACAATTGTAACCCTTTTCTCCTTTTCAACTGGAAAAAGTTGGGGTTAAAATCGCCTGTAAAGTTGGTTGCTCGAAAAGTCGGTGAATCTGATAGCGGCATAAAAGTTAAAGTTTAAAAGTAAAGTTAAAAATTTCTTGAAATTTTTTATAAAGATAGTTTAAGATTCTTGAAGTTGATAAATTAAATTGATCTTTTACTAAGATTATAATATGTTAAGAGTTTTATTTTATGAGGGGCACCTATTTGTGTTAAATTTAAGAAGTTTTATTTAAGTTTATTAAATATAATTTGAAATAGTAAGCTTATGTTTTGGGGAGTCCAGAGATGATAGGATCAGTTAAAATTTTTGATTTCAATTGGGTCTCTTGTTTTAAATTGAAGAGTGATTACCCTGTAAGTTGAAAATCATGTTGATCTGTACCAGAGTGCAGTTTGATCCAGTTGAAGGATTCTCATATAAATTATTTAGTTTAGTTTGTTTTACCTCCTATTGGATTAACTTTATTTTAAGTATACCTTTATGTTACATGTTTAAATTGTTTTATGATGTTTAAATATTTATCTATGTTTTTGTATTGCAGTTTTGAATCGTTATATGAAGTAATATTTAAACTATTTTTAATTGCTTGACCATGGTTAAAAGTGCAATACTGTAAGGTTATTTCTTTGATATGATAATGACTAAAGTTTGAGGCTATTTGCTAACATAACTGTCATTTATTGGGGGAATTTTTGCTATCAACATTTGAAAAGTGTGTTAGAAAATGTTGAATTTTTTTGGGATTGCACTAACCTTGGGTTGAGCTAATTTTTTTCTGCTTTGTATCCGTAGGACTGTTATAGCTGTGGTGGGTTAGGTAAGTGTAAGAATTCCTGAGTATGACCATCCTTAATTTGATCTGTCAGTATTTAAATATGGAGTTTTTAAGAAGTTTTCATAGTTGATGAATGGTTGCATTAGATTCTTGTTTAGAGAATGTAGGAACTATAATCAACGGATTGCTTCTGGTTTGAGGTTTTAAAGTTAATTGGAGTTGGCTGACTGGATGTGCTTCAGGGGGTTGAAATATTTTTTTTAGATCCATTGGATAAGCTGATTACTACTGTATGGAGCTGATAACCTATAATGGAGATTGGGGTCCTTTTGGCATTTTGAGATTGCTTCCATTTTTGCTTAATCCTGATCTAAGGGAATGGCTTAGATATATTTTTAGTGTAAGAGCTGTTTTCTTCAGTTGTTTTGTGCAATGTTTAAGGGGAAGCATCTTGTGAATGTTTTGGGGATTTTGATTCTCTGGTTAAATGTGTTAGATAACTAGCTTGCCTACAGATTAGATCTGTTAAGTGACTGGCTTGTTTTCAGTAGTTTAAGATCATGGTATCGGCTGAGTTTCTTTCATACTATTTTCTTCTTAGAGAAAGATGTTGATTTGGGATCACTGTTGTTATTCAAGCTCTGTTTTTCAAGTTAAAAATTTGAGGGTGATGGTGAAAATATTCGATATCTTGGTTTTTATATTCCTGAATTTTTAATCCGTTACTACTCATATCTATGTCTTCTTTGTAGAGTATGAGAGGATTGTGTGGAGACCTTGGCCAAGGCATTGAGAATGAGTAAATGCATTGCTGTAAGGATTAAATTTTTGATTGTGATGAATATATGTAATGTCATAAATTAAATTTTTTTAAATTTTTTTTTACCAGATATCTTGGATATTGAGTAGTCATAAAATATTTGTTTGGCCAATTTTTATGGTTAATAGAGCTTGAATTGATTTTGTGATGGAATGATCTTGAGTCATGGGTTTAGTGTTAGAAGTAGAGTTGTATTTCCCCTAGCCTGAGGTACGTCAATTGTCTTTTGGCCTGAATTATAATTAGTGTGGGTGATAGTCTTTGAATCAAGTTTTAAAAGAGTAGGATCATTTATAATTGCATGTAAGATTGATGATCAGCGTTATAGTCTTTATGAATTCAGGTGTCATTTTTAGTGTTAAAGTGTTAGAACCTTTGAACTCGAATTTATTTTTTTTAGTGTTAGAAAATTTAATTGTGTTAAAATGTTAATATTCAAATAACAAGTGTTATATACAGGATTCTACTCTCCTTGTGATATTTATATGTAATTTTTTTGTGCATATCAAGATTTAAGTGATTTATGGTATGTGATGCTATAACAGTATAAAACTGAGTATTTTTATTGGTGGATCTGATGGACTGATGTTTTTAATTAAGAGGTCTATTGAAGGCCGACAAGTACCTTGTTTTTTATGTCTGTATATATATATAATTTTGTTTTTATGTTTCAGTTTATATGTATGGACTGGAGCCCAGGAAGTTTTTTTTAAGGTTTCTTTTTATGGCATGACATGTAAGTTTAGAGGAAGATGGTGGATGCTTTGGATGGACTTGCTGAGATAGATGTGAATAGGCTAATAGTTTCTTGTTGGAGTTGCAAGTTTTTATTTCACAGTTTAGGATAAAGGTTGAATTTTGATTGTGGTGACCAGTGTGCCTTTGTGAGGGTTTTTTTTGTGTAAGGTAACCTCTTTCTGGTGTACATGGGTCGTTAACCTCTTGGATTGCTGATTTTTATGGAAGTAACAAGAGGGGGGGGGGGGGCCTTGACAGGAAAAATATACTATTTTCTCCTATTCTTGTTATTCCAATTCCCCTTCTCACTTAACCTTTTATCCAGCATAGTACATTAAACTCCATTTAATCTTTTCTATCCTAGTTTGCAGTTATTTCTATACAACTCTGGATACATTACTTTATTTACATAAGTTTTTAATACTCTAAGTCTCATATTTAAACACATTCATTTATCTTTATTTTCAGTGTTTAAATACGTTTCTAATAAATATAACTTCTTTACTTTACCTTATTTTTATCTATGCATAAACTCCTTTAGAGACGTTCACATGTTCATCCATTACTACAATGTTTTTCCAGCATACAACTTCATCTTTCTCTTTTGCCTATGTCAACATCATGATGCAAGTTCAGCTCATAGACTAAAGTAGTTGGAACAGCTATCGGTAGATGGCGTGACCTGTCCGTTGTGATGTACTCTATCTCGTGTCCAATCAATGGTCAGTTTTTCCCGAATCGTCAGATGTCGGAAGTAATGTAGACCAGATGATCGGAAGTCACGTGGGGGCGTTGCCGGCGGACGGGGAATGATATTTATAGCTTGTCTCGTTCGCGTCTCAGAGCAGGTGCTTGTTGGCTGGGCAAAGTGGTGTCATTTCTTTTAAGTGATTTTAACATTGCTATTTGTTTTTCTTTTTTTTGTAAATGAAGTAGAGAATATTAAGGATGTTTTATCACCAGAAATTATTTAAGTGGCCCTTGGATAGTGAAGTATGAAGCATATATTACTCGAGGTCCTGATTCGTGTTATTGGCTGCTGTGATGTGAAAATAGTTTTTCTTCCCATTGTGTTTATCTTTTGACGGAACTCTCATGTACCCTCGGTTGTTTAAGAAGATACCTGGAGGTGTTGTGAAACGAGATGTTATGACGGATTGTTTATGCCGGGAAGAGAGCCAGCTACCCACCGCGTGTTTCAGATATTTATTTCTTTATTAGATATTTATTTCTTTTACTCTTCTAATATCCATTGGTTTGAAATAGATTAATCTCATTTACAGTCTATATCTTCTCTTCTTAAAGTACATTTTAGATCCAGATACTATTCTAGTTTGTCTGTTGATATTAATCTAGCCAACTTTACTTTTTTATAATGGAGGAACGGACTGTAGGGTTGTAATATGGTTTCTAAGAGACCAGGGTTTATCCCGTCTCGATACTGCTGCTAGGTTATGATAGGAGAGGTCCGATACTGCCACAACAGCGGACTACCGCATGGAGTAATCAGAACTGTTATGGCTAGTAGTGTCAGGATAATTGTAATTCCTTGGGAGAGTCTATCAGCCGGTATCCGCTAGGGAGTTTCCATTGGGCTTGCTGCAGTCCAGGATTTCATTCTACATCTACTTCAGTTGATTGTCGTGCTTCTGTATTTTCAGTACACTTTTTAGTGGCAGTTAAGGGTGTCTGGAATTGTCAGTTAAGCTATTTTCATTATTAAGTTATGCTTGACTTTTGGGGAAATCTTTTATAGAGAGAAGAGATTGAAATTAATATAACCTTTTCTTAATTATTTTGTTTATTAAATGTCATTAGTTAAAATATTAATTTCAGTTGAACTGGACTAAGTTTATTTTTCTAAATAGTTAATTGAAATATAAATCTACATTCTTTACATTTTGATATAAATCTCTTTTTGAAACTAAACTTTATTTCTTTTTAATCAGTTTAAATAAAGTTAATAGTTTTTTTGATTAAAGTAAACTTAAGGGTTAATTCAATTGGTTTAATTACATTCATTAGAATAAAGCTAAAAATATATTTTTCTTTGAAATAAATTTTTACACTTTCTTGGTGCTCCGGTTCATATTGATATAGAGTCAAGAGAGAACTCATGTCATATGTTGGAAAGACTTATTTTTATGGCTTTAATTTTATCTTTGTTATGATTTAAATATGTTTTAATAAAATTGTTATTTGTTATAAAGTGGCTTGGTTTTTCTTTAAAATATCCTTTTGCAGATTGTTTTATATTGTTTTAATTCACTAGCTTCAGTTAACAGGTTTCTGGGTGAACAAAGTCAGCAAATGTTTTCACTTGCGTGTCAACTCTCAGTTTAATGACTTTCAGAAGTAATTAACCTTTGATTATTACTTTTCAAGTGTTGCCCAAAGTTACGCTGTACCCCATGGGAGGGGGTCGGCCAGCAGGTTCGCTGCCATGCTCCATCCCTGCCGGGAACTGGACCAGAGGCTCGCTGGCCAATGCGGCAGCGCTTCGATCCTCGGGCGAACAATTGGTCCGACTCATGACCAGCGTGTCTAGATGCTTCCGAAGGTTACCGCGCTTGAAGGCATGGTCACAGCGGTTTCTAAACATAACTTTCGAACGCACAGCCCCGGGTCTCTGGGGCGGACTTGGTTTGGGTCAGGAGGTAGGTGCCCACAAAGGAGCTCGTGTGCAGTTCGTGCGTCTAGTTCTGAATGCCAGCCTACCGCCTCCCGGCTTTCCCGGGTTCGTCTTGGGGTCTCAGAACACAGTGAAATTCGTTGGCTGGGTCCGCAAATCGTGAATCAGCTTCATTGGCCTATTTGTGTTCGTAGCCTTCGATGGAAACTGTGTTTTGCCGACTAGCATGGTAGCAGATGCTATTGCACGGGGTGAAGAGCATTCATGCTCAGGAACCCTCGGCGACTGTGAGGTAAGGTAGAGGTGGGCCGGGCTCCTGCCCGCCTTCCACGGCTCCCTTGCCCTTGGGTGGGAGGGGGGGGCTGTGGGGGGCAGTCAGGGGTCCGGCCCATCCAACCCCTAGTGAGGCGGGGTCTATCCCATCTAGGTAGAGCTTTCCGTGTCCACCTGGGGTCGCTAACGGCACCTAGTCTGGTCCTTCTGACTCCCAGCGAGATCTGCGAGGGATTCCATTGGTTGAGGTGGGAGGATCGGGCAAAAAGCCCAGAGCAGGGATGCTTTACATCCGGAGGGGGTTTCCCCGCCCTCCTGAGTTTTAGGTAGGGGCAGGGGCGCGCCAGTGGTGTTCGACGCCTGTGTGCAAAACTTGAATTTGCACCCTATGCCCCTCCCCAAAAAACTATCGTTTTATAAAAACTTATCAGTGAGTAAAAATGAAATATTACAAAATATATTAATTATAAGCTTATATATATATATATACAAAGAAATTATGAAACAAATATCTAAAAGAAAAAATACATAAAGGGAGAGTACAAAGGTTAGAAAATAAAACAATTTATGTCGTGTAAAAAAAAATATATATACAACCATATTTCAGATTCATAAAGTGGCTTTAAGCTGATTTATAGCTAAATGTGTAATTAAAATATTCCGCTGATAAACAGAAAAGAAAAAGAATATTCCTCATGCTATAGTAAAAATCAGTAGTTTCATGTTTCACGATTAACATTCATAACGTCACTGACTATCAAGTTTAGACTGCTATTTAAACAAGGCACATAAAATGCACAAAAACTTGAAACTAAAATTCTTTTTTAAGCTTATTTTTTGCCGTGCATATTAGATCCATCCTAGTATCCCGACCTTTTGTATTTATGTCTAAATTAATTTTTTTTTCAATAAAACAGTTAAAAATAGCGTATCTGAATCTCTGTGGAATCTAAAATTGGATAGAATGCTAACAAATGCTCAAGTTTTTTGTAATGTTTTAATTTAAATTTCAAGTTAATTATGTTCTGAATTTAAATTGATTAATGTATCACTTTCATCTTAAAGATTAATAACATTTAACCCCTTCAGGGGCAAGCAATTGTGTTTCTGTAATGTCGAATTCACACCGGAATCTTCCAAAATTTTATTTCAAAAATAGAAAAAGCAATTTTACGCCTTTTTTCCACCAAAGTTAGAAAAATAAAATTTAATAAAAATTTTCTACATCAAATCTTCATTAATCGTAACCTCAAGGGGTTAAGTGATTCTAAGTAATTTATTTATATGAGGTAAATCTATAAAATATAATTAAAATTTGAAGAATAATTTTAATAAAATTAAAAAATACGTATTTTTAAATATTTTGTCCTCGCTTGAAATGCTTGGCACCTTTATTATCCTGGCGCCTTTGTGCGCCGCACACATTGCACAATAGGTCGGCGCGCCCCTGGCTAGGGGCTTCTAACAATAACTTTCCCTGACTAACCCTATCGGTTGTTCCTCAAAAATGTCTTTGCCAGATAATGGTATTTTATCTTGAGGGACTTCCGTAAAGCAACCCCCTCGTAGGGATCCTCGGCATTGGCTCGGTTCCTTTGTAGGTTCCGTACTGCGGGTTGTTGGGGTGAACTATGCGGGGACCAAGAGAAGGAATCATCTGGCTCTTCTTAGCTGGGTGGGAGGCTCTGTCGCATCGACCGGATGTCAATCTCTTGGGCGCAAGGCTTCGTGACGTACGTTGGGCAGTGCGAAGTCCTTGGGTGACCACGCGCTGACGGCGGGTGCACGGCAGAGATGTTAGGAAATATTAACAAGCCCATTTCCCAGTTCTCAATGCCTCTAATTGTATTCAATAGTACATCAATCCTGGTAGTATAATTTACAGTTATTTATTTATAAACTTTATTTTTATTAGGATCATTTCATTTAAATATAAAGTATTCTGAAATTAAACTTACCTTTTATCTTACGTTCATCCTTTTAATCCTTCAGTTATTTATTCAGCTTTATGTTTCTTTAGTTACAGTTCATTGATAACGCCATATCTTTATTTTGACAACTCCAGATGTTTACATTTGCCACGCGACATAGTAGAATTTACGAGAGTATATGATGCGGTGTATTTTTTTCCTGACAGATGGCGGGAACGGATTTATGAATGAATTAGTTGACGTAGTTTGTCCTCAGCAAATCACCGTCTCGTAGATCGTTCTGGAGAGTAGGCGTGTCGACACGTGCCGTTCCAGCTGCTGTATTTAAAGGGGTTATTTGGAAGGAAATGATAACTTGTTTTATCTACCAATGCTCTCATTATGAGAATTGCTTTTTACATTCTCGGGATGCTGTAATGATCTTGTGGTAAATATTTAATCATGCGGCTTATTTTTATTTCCGTTTCGTTTTTAAAAATCATCTTTTAAAAGTTACGATATTTAGTCATTTCTGTTCTTCATGGCTTCTAAGTTAAAGTGTTTAAAGGGCTGTTTTGATTTAAAGTGATTCATTGTTTATTCATCAATACTTGATTTATTTTAAATACTGTTTTTATCAAGATATTTTTACTGTGAACTTTGGAAATCAATAAAAGTTTGAGCCTGGAGCTTTTTCTCATCTGTCATTTACTTCATCCATTTTTAACATTTCTTCATTTATTGGTTACAGATGCATATAGTAAAAATAGTTTCAACGTACTTCATTATTTTCCTCATTTGCATATTTTTAGAAATCCATCCTCAGATCTACTTTTACTGTTGAACTCTGCTTAATCAACACATAATTTTTAATCAGTTTTACAAGTATACGATGTTGGGGAATTGGTACTGGTTCTAATCCCTAACAAGAGAAACTTCTTGAGGGAGGGTCTGCTCCGTGTCAGTTGTGTGCAAGTCTGGGCCCTGAGAGGCCTATGTCGCCAAACGAAGGCTCGTGGCTCCGCTGCGGGAGCTAGTTTTCTCCTTTCTGCCACCAGATGGTCATCTGTTCTACTTCTGGAAAATTGCTTTCTTGATTTTTTTTTCTACGTCTTATAATGTAATGTTCTTTTCTGTTTTTTGTATGTGATTCCAGCAAATATTATGGTCAACATAGTAAATTCTATGTATTGTTCTAAATATTGTAATAATGTTTTAACTATCCTTTATACTCAAGATAATATAACAGCTTTTCAAGGCGAAAGCTTTCATTCATTTAGTATATTTGTTTTATATACTACAAGCTTCTATTATCATACTGTGAAATGTCTTGAGAAACAATAATCAATTATATGTTTCTACAAATATAGAATAAAGGTAAGCAGTCTACCTTATTCATAGTTACTGTAAAATCTGATAGAAACTACAAATAATTCTTGCACATTCCTCCTGGGTTACTGTTTGTCTGTATTGTAGGGCAGAATGGTATGGTAGTTCTAAAGGTAATTCTCTGGTAGAGGAAATCAACTTACTATTGGGTGATTACAAAAATTTGTGCCCAATTTCTGATGCATCGAGTTTCAAAGCGTACCCAAGTTGTTTTAAAAGGCGAAACAGTAAAATTGTCAACATTTAGTCTCTCAGCAATCTCTTCAGTAGTAATCCATGGATTAATATTCACTAAATTACAGATTAAGTCATTATCAATGCCACATTGTCACCCAGAACAAATTTTATTGTTTAGATTGAAATCACCATTTCGAAATCGACAAAACCACTTTTTAACAGTCCTAAGATTGGGAGCATGATCCAAATAAATATCTTGAATATCTTTTGTAGCATGTTCAACACTCACTCCTTTTTTAGGGTTTCGTTCATCTGACAAAACCCTATTCGTCTCGCTCCTCTGTCTGTCTGTCCGTTTGTCAAAGAGACTGTTCTCAGAAACTATGCATGTTGGAGACTTGAAATTTTGCATATTTATAGCTGAACACCTCACATCAAACGACAAATCATAAAATTTTGAAAAAGTCGTTCATTTAACCCTTTGGGCTCTCATATGTGTATTTTAAACAATTTTTTCTAAGTGAGCCCCTATTTAGATTGGAGGCGTGAAATTTTGCATACTTATAGCTGAACACCTCACATCATATGACAAACCATAAAATTTTGAAAAAGCCATACATTTAACCCTTTGAGCTCCCACATGTGCATTTTAAACAATTCTTTCTAAGCCCTATTTAGGTTGGAGGCATGAAATTTTGCATACTTATAGCTAACACCACCTATCATATGACAAATCATAAAATTTTGAAAAAATTGTACAAAATCTTGAAAAAGTCTTACTTTAACCCTTTGAGCTACCACATATGTATTTTAAACAATTCTTTCTAAGAGAGCCCCTAATTAAGTTGGAGACATGAATTTTTGCATACGTATAGCTGAATACCTCAAACCACACAGCAAATCATAAAATTTTCAAAAAGTCTTACATTATTTACTCCTCCTGGCTCTAACTTGTATATTTTAAGCAATTTTTCTAACCTCTGCCCTTTTCACCCGGGGAGCACTTTTCCAACTTTTGCCGACACCCCTTTGACCATTCTTTCATATTATGCACCATAGCCTTACATATTTTAGTTCCACTTTTTACCGCCAGGGACACCTACTTATGTTGGGTGCTTTCAGCCCAATCCCCTTGACTAATATATCTACGGATAGTCTATAAAATGCAGTTTCGTTCGGATAGAGGTTTGTTTAGAATAGAGTGCGCCTCTGGTTGCAAAATGTAGAACTAACAGATTTTTCAAAAGGATAAAATGTTTTGAAAGGAATATTAAATGAAACCCTCTGTGCAATCTGCAATCACACTTACCTACTTGTTAAACTTATATAGCATAACAGGACGAAAATGTAACTTTTCATTTTCCATTTTGAATATTAATCTTGCACACAAACTAATTTGAAAAACTTTTTTTAATGTTATGTTCACTCATGACACCTGTAGATAACTGTCAGTTAATAATATGGTTATAAAAGAAACACCATCACAGTCAAAATTGCAAGTTTCTGCCATCTATGAAATAGGGCATGAACTTTTGCAATCACCCAATATATGGGTATCACAAAGCACGCATTACTAAACACTCTAAAATTCTTAACACCATAAAATTAAGATATGAGCAAGGCCTTTAGAAAGAACTTTGTTTTATTCATCAGGTGCAAAGGAAATGTGTTACCCCTTTGGAAGCAGGAGGAAATTTTTCCCTTTATTCTTTCAACATTTTTTATGAAAAACCTACCATCTATTCTTCAACAAAAGCCTTTTATTTGAAAGGTAAAGAAATAGGGTATGCAGATCTCTCAAATCTCCCATCTTTTTATAAGCATCCAAGTGGCATAAAGCTGCTGCCATCGAGTAAAGGTTTAAAAGGCCAAATTTAAAAGAATACTCAAATGCTTAAAAAACAATAAAATAGTTTCTAATAGTGAATAATTTTGAAAAACTTAAAATTTATTTTTAAATAAATTTATCTTTTTGAATTATTTAAATCACTTTGAAAAGTAATAAAAAACAGAGCTTATGTTTATCACACATAGTGCAAATAAAGAAGTTTTGAAAAACATATGGGTAACAGAGTGTTGAGGAGCTGCTTTACTGATCTTCCTTGGTTGCAAAATCCCATGTTAATCTATCACAAAATTCAATTAGGTGATTACTCATCACCTAATATAATTATGAAAATATGGTTTACACCACCAGAAAGTAAATATATATTGCTGAGATAGTGTCATATTAAAAATTGAAAATATGATATTTTTATGTACCATAAAAATTGAAAATATTGTTTACACCCCCAGAAAGTAAACATTCATTGCTGAGGTAGTGTCAAATTAAAATTTGCCTCCTGAAATTTTAATTATTTTTATTAAGTAGGTAAAATTTTAAATTTTTGTCAAATAGAAATTTAAAAGTTTATAGTTTTTCTTAAAATACTCAAAATTGAAAAAGACAATTTTAAAATATGCACTATGCCAGCATCGGACGTCTACTTTCTGAAGGTAAAAATCATAGTTTTCATAATTGAGTAATTCTCTATTCTCAGATAAAAGTAAATTTTATGTTTTTGGCTAAAAAATGTGAATTAAGTAAGTCAACTATAGATGTTGACATTTTTTGTCAACATTTCTTTTTAAGCACTACATTGTGCACTAGTTTAATTATTTAAAAAGGTTAAATTTCAATATTTAAAAAAATTATAAAGTTGTAAATATCATCACCATAGCTTGTTCCAAACTTTAAATTTATTAATTGGAACCTTTATTTCAAAGAATTGGAAAGAATGTTGACAAGGTGTCCCAGCGACTTAACACTTGCTGTAGGAATGATTCATGCTCAGCTTGAGATTTGCTGGCGATTAAAATGTCATCCAGGTAAGGAAATTAGAATTCAAGATCACAGAGCACTTCATGAATGTGCCTTTGAAATGTTTGGGCAGCACTGGACAACCCAAATAGCATAAAAACAAATTCAATTAAACCAAAAGGGGTAGTGTAATGGCTGTTTTGGGAATGTAACTAGGATTTACAAGAATATGATGAAAAATTTGGACAGTATCTACTTTTGAGAAAATTTTAGCACAATGTAAGTTATGAGTAAAATCTTGTATGTGTGGTATAGGGTATTTATCAATACATGTTATCTTATAAAGTGCTCCGTAATTCCCAGTTTTATGCCAGTCACCTGAACTCTTACAAACAAGGCACAAAGAAGATGCCCAATCAGATTTAGATGGCCGACAGACTCCCTCTTCTAACATAAATTGGAACTCCTATTTAGCTGCAGTAAGTTGTGCAAGGTATCATGGTTTGCTAAAAACAGGTGGTCCAGACATTTCAATGAAAAGGTAAGTAGTATGAGTAATTTTGTTCTTAAAAGGGTGGGGACATGTAAGATTTGGAAATTGGTTTAAAATTTTGTGAATATTTGAATCCTAACATATACTTTTGACTGATGTAAATATACTCATTATAAACTGACTTTTACTTGTAAAATTTCTTAGTGGATCAATAAGACAGTGATTCTTAAGATTAATTAATAACCAAAAATGGAATAAGAAGTCTGATCTAATAATGGGATACTTAACATCTGCCAAGGAAAATTCCCACTTGAAGTTACGTCTAAAGTTTAGTTCAACTTCAACATGTTTTTGTCCATAGGTAGCTATCTTAGTAATATTAACAGCAAAAAGACAAAAAGTTGATGGGTTTGATTTGGTGGTATTGGGAATTACAGGGACATCTGCCCCAGAATAAATTAATTAATTTGTCTTTGTAACTGGATCATAAATACATAAACGACAATGGTATGGAGGTTATATGGGATCACATGCTGCTACTGTGATGCACTTGTGTTATTTCCCATTTTGGATAAAGAATAAGGTTTCATACATTTCAGAGCGCAAGAGCCAAAATGTGAATGATAATAACAAATATCAGAATAAGGTCTGTGGTCTTTTGAGAAACTATGGTTCCTATGAAAATTATCTCTTCTGTTATGGCATGAGGAACAAGAGTGGTTTTCAGAACAAGACACTATTAATGCATCAAGCTTTTTAAAGAGCTCAGAAACCAAAAATTGCAGAACTTTTATTTCATTGGTTTCAAAGATTGCTGCAATTATATTGAAGTTATGAGGGGAGGGTACTGATTTCAAACACTTTATCTGTAAGGACAACAGGTTTGTCTAATTCATTATCACTTACATCTAATACTGTTTGAATGTTTCTAGGTAGGCATTGCAGTCAAAGATTTTTCGCAAAAAAATCATCAGTAATTTGTCACAAAGCAAGATCTTTCATCTTCCTGAGCAAAACACTGGGTTTCTGATCCCCAAGAGCGAGCTGTTGTAGTAGAGCTTTGGTGTTTTGGAATTGAATTTTCAAATATTTTCAACAACTTGTTTTTGAGAGAGTAAATGAATAAATGAATGATGAAAATGATCTAAATTAATTCTCAGAGGGTGGAGTGAAAATTAGGTCACTAACAGAGGAAAGAATGTCCATGTCTAAAATGTTCTCTAAATAATTATACTTAATTTTTTCTTCATCAATTTTATTTAGCATGAATGCTGAGTCAAGTTCGATAAAAAATAATTAAATGTTGTGTTTAGAAAAGGTTGGTATTTTAGCTTGCAAAGCAAGAACTCCTGCTTCTTAATCCAAGGACATATTTGTTTTAATGAAGGAACAACAAAATAAAGAAATAAAAATACTAGATATTATTATAAGATGTATTAAAATAAATATATATTTACACAAAATTTTTGGTTAAAATACAATTTGAAATTGAAGAGCTGAATGGATGAACATGTTAAGTCACATTTTCTAAAAAAAAAATTTTATCTTCTGGATGAAAGTGTTATGAGGTATCCTATCACATGGTGAAGCTAAAATACTAAGATTTCATTTAGTCTTGAAGATTTAAGACATTATTCATTAATATTTAATATTTTAATATTTAATAATGTCAATAACATTAATAATTTTTAATATTTGAAAATTAAATATGAATAAATTTTTCTGAGAGAGTTTAGTACCATACCTGTTAATATTTTAAACACATGGTATCAAATAGAAAATAAATCATTAAAATTTACAGCAAAAATTTTCACTTCAAATTTCTTCAAATGTCATTTTTGCTACTTAATATGTTCTTCCACTTAGCTCTTCAATTATTATACAAAATATGCATGACAGAAAGAAAAATATATATATATATATCGAAATTCAAATACAAACAAAAAAAATGGTTTAACCAGTTGACATCTAGGGATGTATGATGCATACATCCTGATTTTATCGTAAACGACTACCAGATGTACAGTGCGTATGTCCATGTGGAATAAGAAAATACACATTTACACTAAAAGCTGGTATATATGTCTGTACTTGAAAAAAGCAGTCTGGGTGTCAAGGGGTTAAGGAGATATTAGGTACATTTGATAATGAATTTTCCTCAGTATATAATGTTATGAAATTGATGCAGAAAGAGGAACAGCCATTACAAAAAATATATATATATATATATATATATAAATAAATAAAAATAACATACTTGGAGACACAGTATTAATTTCAATTGTATAGGTGCTAGCATTTAATAACTAAGCAGTGCAAACCCTAATAATGTGTTATGATCTGAACATCTAATTGGAGATTCTGAAGCACATTGCTTGACGTTAGGCCTATTTACCTGTTGGTTGATCATGCTGTTTTTGAAACTTAACAGGGTGAAATCATTCAAAGTTCACGTCACCACGGTACATTTGCGGTGGTATGTAAACTCATTTCTACACTGCTCAAAACAATTAAACGATATTGAGGTTGTGGATGGATCTTGTGGCTGGGGAATTGTTTAGATGACTGATACATGATCAAAAGACACGGTAGGCTATAGGAGAAAAAAATTATACATGTTTGGCAAAAACAAATGCATTGCATTGAGCATTTGAGTACAAAAGGAAAAACACAATTTGTACATATGAGAAAAAACAAATAAAAAAAGGTGTTTCTGTCAAAGAAAATAATTTTTAGAAGGGAGTATGGTTTCTCCAAATGCCCAGCAATGTTGAACACCCTTGAGGCATGGAGGCTATTGGCCCTTGAGGCTATTAATGAGCAGCTGGGGTATTCTGTCCCATTCTTCACAAAAAGCTGTTTCCAGTTCATAGAGAGTTTGTGGGGGTAGTAGGCAGCCAGCAACTCATCTGCCTAGAATGTCCTAAACATACTGTATTGGGTTCATGTTTGGAAACATACTGGCCATTCCATTTGCATGATTCCTTCCTTGAAAAGAAAATCATCCACCAAGTGAACATGATATGGCCTGCAATTGTCCTCCATTAACATGAAGTCATCTCCGATTGCTGCAGCGTAAGGGGCTACAATAGGTCTGACGATCTCATCCCTATATCACTGACCAGTCAGAGCTCCATTTTGAATGATGTGGAGGTCGGTGCACCCTTCAATGGAGATACCAGCATACATCATCACTTCCCCACCACCAAATCTGACACTTCCTTGCACGAACACAGAATTGTTTCTAGTGCCACATTCCTTCCAGATGAAAATACACCTTTTATCAGGATGAACGGAAAGACAGGTCTCATCAGAGAAAAGAATATTGTGCTATTCATTTCTCCTCCAGTTCACATGCTCTGTTGCCCACTCCCTGCAGGCACCACGGTGCCTTGTTGTTCACGTAACACATATCATTGGTCTGCAAGCATACAGACCTATAGCATGGGGCCAGTTTTGGACAGTTTGAGTGGAAAGTATGGTGCCAGTAGCCGAGCAAAGGTATTGTTGAAGAAGAATGGCATTCATATTTCAGTGTCTCTGAGCCATTAGCATTAAGTATCGATCTTCATTGGGCATTGTTGCACATTTACAACCTTGCCCTGGTCTTTGGCCTGCATTTTCAGCCCCTAAAAAATGGTTCCAGATCCTGGAAATCACACTTTGTGAAACTCCAGTGGCTTCTGCTGCTTTGGCTTGTGTTTGGCTCTCCTTTAACTGACCATCAACTCTCCAAGCTTCTGATTTGGTTAAATGACTTTGTTGAGACATCACACTCATCGAAACAAAGCACTTACTGAATATCTATCATTGTTTTCCACTTTGTCTTTCAGTAATTTGAAAACTAAATTTCATTTGCTGCCACTAAAGCATAATTTTTGACATCAAACTTAAAATTACCATATTCTGAACTTTGAAAATGTGAAAAATTAGCATTTGTGACTCATTTCTTCCATTTTTGGTAAAAAAAGTTTGCTTATACCGTTAATCTATATAAGACTCAGAATATCCTTTAACTGTTTTGAGCACTGTAGTTAATAGATAATCACAAGGTTTTTAATAACAACTAAAAAAATTATTAATGCTTAAAAACATGCGCACACAAGAATGTTACATTGCAAGCCATAGTAACAAACTATAGACAGTTGCCGATTCCTGAATAAGAAAAGTTCTTTAATTCTATTCAGTTCAGTAAGAATTGCTAGTTCATGTTGCCATAGGCAGTTTCAGGCATTTTTAAAAATTCACTGCTATTCATTAGCAAAAATTGCCATGATTTTATTATATGATTCGAGCTAAAATAGGAAATTAAAGCAATAACATTTAATTTTTTTTAAAGTGAAAATTTAACATTCTGAGAATGACCTAATTATATTAGGTAGTGAGTAATCACCTAATTAAATTTCCCCATAGATTAAGATGGTAATTTGTGATCAGAGAGGGGAAACCTGTTTTAATGGAGCACCTCCTTAACAAATACAGAATAAAATAAAAAAATAGTATACCTTTCACTGTACGTACTCCAAAATTCAGGGATCCTAAAAAATGAGAAAAAATTAGCATTATCCTTTTCTTTTAAATTTTCATAGTATTTGGAAAAAAAAATCATATTCTATCTGAAATAACATATACATCAGCATTTTAAAATATTATGTTAAAATACTTAGTATTTCTAATGTAACAGCAATGTACAGTCGTGGAAAAAAAAAAGTAAACACCCTCTACTAGCTCCTCAACAATTCATCGTAGACAAAAGTTACTGGTATCGAAAGATTGGAAATAAAGTCTACTTTTAAATGATGTATATAAAATTTTCTTAGGGGGTCATCTACATATTAAAACTAATCCAAACTTCATTTTTTTCAATGTCAATACCCAATTTTAATGAAATATTTCAAATCATCGGTTCAAATTATGCCTAGACACCAAATTTCAAGTCATTTGAATGATAAGTTTTTGAATTATAAACATTTAAAATTTAATGCTTCTAATGCTAAATTACATTTTCATATTTTTATTTATATCTCCTGAAATTATGCTCCTAATGTGCTAATTTTTTTTTTTTTTTTTTTTTTTTTTTTTTGTAGCAATAATACTAATATACCCAAACACGCTGAATTTGCAATTTTTATAATTTTATGATATGAATTATGAAATTAATATTCGAAAAAATTAGGAATTGCAACCAACAATTTTTTTGATGGATTTAGATTTATTAAGTCCTGCTTTATGGAAAACCAAAATTTCACATTTTTCTTCCAAGTAGTTTTCAAATTATGCTTAAAAAATGGCAAAATGATGGTTTAAGGGGTCATCTATGATGGAAGTGAGTAGACATTTTGAAATTTATTCTGTTGTACTGTAATCTAACAGGCTTCATTGACTCCTTGAGTGGTGCTTAAGGTACCTTGATCAAGAAAGGGGCTCTCGCGGTTAACAATCAAGTATGGAATTTCAATTTGGATACAGCCCTTAAAATATGCTCATTTTAAAATAATTAATTTCTTGTAAACTTATGGTACAAATTGCATAAAAATTCGTTTTTAGTCTAATTGAAGGGTGTAGAGTTCATTTATGCTGTCAGAATTGTGTACTGCCATTGAAAAAAACAAAGTTTGGGTTCGTTTTAATATGCAGATGGTCCCCTAAGCAAATTTTATATACATCATTTAAAAGTAGACTTTATTTCCAATCATTCAGTACCAGCAACTTTCTTTTACGATAATTTGTTGAAGAGTTAGTAGGGGGTGTTTACTTTTTTTTTCCATGACTGTACATAATCAAAAGACAACTTTAAATAGAGTTGAATCATTAAACAATGAGAGCTATGGTCTGTAGCATTTTGTTCCATTACCATAAAATCCCGATTATAAGCCCCCTCCCTTTTTCAAAAGAAAAAGCAGTTAGATTTTGGAGGGGGGCTTATAATCGAGATTTAAAAAAATTAATAATACTTTTAAAAATTAATTAATAAAAAAAAATATTTTAAAACCTGTTTTTATTATTAATTTAGAAGTAAATAAGGGAAGTACAGAAGTGAGAATCTTCCATATTTTGACAGCTTTCCGATTTGTAAAAATTCCCTTCAAAAAAAATCCAAGCAAAATTAAAAAAAAATACTTTTTTTTTCAAATGCACTTCTTTATTTGTTATTTTATTGCAACAATATTTAATCAATCATCTAAGCCCCCCTCCCCACCAAAAAAATATTACTTCTCCCTTTGGTACCAAACACGCATAATTTAACCTATAAAACTATTTTAAATTTCTTAACACACAATATGCTATACAAATACACTATAGATACAATAAATAATCTACTAGATAAATTATTCTCTCCCTGTCTCTCCTCACTCTCCTATCATGATTATCCCCCCCTCCCTCCCTGCATCTCATGCAGTTTAAAATCTAATTTTTTTTTTTAATTCTGCTTGATTTGTGATTATGTCATAAAATATATAAATAACCACCTAAATTATTTCACAACCTCCCCCCAAAAAATGTTTTTCTTTCTGTTTTGTTACCCCCTCCCACCCCAACACACGCAGTATATTTAAAAACAAATTGTATTTACTTTTTCTTTGGCTCTATTTAATCATAAAAACACATATTTAATTCAAGCGTTAAAACAGCCAAACTGCAGAAAAATCTTTTGCTTTCCTTCTGCATATTTAGAAATCCTCCGCACACCACCACCATTTGGGGAGAAAGGATGAAGAAAGAGGATGAAGATTTTAGATGAGGGATGTATGAGATTATGTAGATGAGCTTTTAGATCAATCACCTTGCTACAATCATAATTGATTTCCGGAGATCCGAATTCCGTAAATCTCTAAAATCTGGACATTTTTCCAATTTCAGTTTTATTGATTTTTAAAATAAGACTGCTGTATCTTTCATATTTCTCATCAAATGCACTTAAATTCTTTCAACTATAAACACTAAATAAATAAAGATATATTCTGGTATATTTTTATAATGATTGACCAAACTTTAATTATTACAAAAACTGGAAAGTTAAAAAACGGCATAAAAAAGGAAGACTTGACTTGATACATTGATGACTCGAAGTTTTATATATTTTAATTCTAATAAAATCACTAAAGTACATATTTATAACTAAAGAAACAAACATGCAATTTCATTTTCTTTTGATTGAATTGAGAGATAAACACACTTGATAGTCATTCTATTAACCCCTGCTCCTTCTCCAACAGAATGATCAACCTAGTGACACATTGCCCTATGACCTTGATGCAAACATTTGCCGATCTCGATGTGTTGCTTGTTTCAGTCTTGTTTCTTTGTAAAGAACTTAGAATGCAGAAGGAAAATAAGAAAACAAGATGAGTTTGTTTTTTTTGCGATCTTCTGACAAAATTCTCATTTTTTTTTTCCTCTCTTCCTGCAAACCTTTGCAAAATTTGCTTTTTTTTTTTTTTTTTTCCAGTTCGCGATCATTTGACAAAATTAGCAATTTTTTCTGCAATTGATTGACAAAATTGATTTTTTGGGGGGCGATCATTTGTCGAAATTTGTGATATTTTTCCATGACAGACAGACAAAATACACTATTTTTTTTCTCACTCTTTTGACAAAATGTGCGATACTTTTCCTTAATCGTTTATTGAAACTTGTGATTTTTTTTTCCGCAACCTATGACAAAATTCATGATTTTTCTCAATGAATGATAAACAAATTTGGTTTTTTTCTCCCTTTAATTGATTATTGAAATTCACAACTCTTTACAGCGATCAGTTGAAATAAAAATCTCCAATTGTTTCTTAGATATATGGTGAAATTCATGATATTTATCCATGATTGTTTGAAGAAATTCTCTAAATATATTCTCAGAAGAATTGTGCAATTTTACATGTTATCTACCCCCCCTCTATTCATGAAACTCTAGAAATGGCACTAAACCTTCTCAGATAAAGAATTTGTGATGTAACTACATGATTTCACTCATATTTAACATCCATTAAGAGGATTTTATGTTAAGAGGCTACTTCAGTCAAGTGAAAAGACCCGCTTGCTAATGCTAATCCTATGGAAGAAATTTATAAAGATATCTCGGTTGCATTTCAATATTTGTAAATGATGTTTTTGCATTAGATAGCTGGGATCGATCTGTACAAAGGCCGTTTTTTACTTTCTTGATTTCAATTGCAGATTTTTTTTATGAGGATGCTTTCCATTTTGAAACCAGTTCCAAAAATGAAAGTATCCTCATTAAAAATATTTGCAAACAAAATCGAAAAAGTAAAAAATGGCCTTTGTATAGATCGATCTAAGCTATCCAATGCAAAAAACTTCATTTAAAAATATTAAAATGCAACTGAGATATCTTTATAAATTTCTTCCATAGGATTAGAATTAGCGAACGGGTCTTTTCACTTGACTGAAGTAGCCTCTTAAGAAGTGTGTTTTCTTTCCCAGATTTTTTTCTTCTGTGCATTTTTTTATGTCTTATTTTTTGGACTGGTGGCCGATATTTCTTTAATTTTCGGAACCGAATGACTTAAATTTTTGGAATAAAATCCCTTCTGTATTATCTATTGTGTACTATATTTTAATCTATTGTGTTTTAATATGTATATTTAATTTCAGCATAATTGTTATGTTTTAGTTTATCATTCCTATTTTATAACTTAATTCGGCAATTTGATCATTGTTTATTTGCACAAGGGGGAAAAACATGCATTTTGTATGTCCCAGTATTATATTGTTATGAAAAATATTTTTTAACAGACCTCCAAAATCCAGAAAATTCGAAAATCCGGAATTGCCGCGGTCCCGCTGATTCGTAATTTTTGAGGCTCAGCTGTAAGAAATGGGGCAGGATTCTTTTACAAACTAAATTTAAGGATTTTAAACTTTGCAGGGTGGGGATCAGAGGAGAAATAAGAACTTTTGGAGAAAAAGGTGTAATTTAAATAACCAATTATTTATTTGTTGTTATTAGCAAGCAACAAATAGAACAATAGAATTAAGATTTTCACAATTTTAAACTTTTCATTCACGTTCATTAATATTATGTGAAAACATGCAGAAATCCACCAAAACAGTCAAAATATTACCTTAGATTTTTAAATAAATTTTTCCCCACAAAAAAAGTTTCTGAAATAAAGGGGGGGGGGGGAACTTATATTTGGGAGTATAAAATAAAATAAAAATTGTTTAAAAGTGGGAGGGGGCTTACAATCAGGATTTTACAGACATTTTCTGTGAAATTCAAAACTTATTAATAGATCTTTGTTTAAGTTACATAATTAACAAAAAATATAGTAATAGTTTGACACATTTTAATAAATTTCATGGTTTACTTACATTTACCTGTGTGTTTTTCTAAAAGAAAAAAATGTTTAAGTTTGACTCAAGGAAATCTCTATGATCCATCTCTTTCAGCAATTTCAACCCATCAAGTACAGCTGTCAGATCTGAAGTGGCTTCTGATACATTCCTGAATTCATTTTTGTTTGTAAATCCATAGGATTGTCAAGAGATTAATTCATTCAGAAACTATGAAACTAAACAACTTTTTTCCATTTTTTGATAAAGCAAAGGATTTTTCAGAAAATGTCAATTTTGCCATTTAATTGAAATGAACTGAATTTATGGATGTAGAAGTCCAATAAAAGTCACCATGAAACATTAGCCAATTATAACTGTAATTCATTTATCAAAATATGAAAAAAATTATTTGATTCCAAATCCCTTCAATAGTCCTGCAAGTGACATGCATTTATGATTTAAAATGAGTTTGTAACTGTGTCAGAAAGCTTCACACGTAATTTTTTATTTAGAACATTTCTAAGAAATTGCAATAATACCCACAGTACTTTTGAAGTCTGTTTAGCAGAAATTATAATATTGTTACATTTTTATTTTCTCTGGTTAGATTCACAAAATGTTTTGTGGTAAGAATACCCTTGTATCTTCTCTGCAAAAATACACTATACAGGACATATTACTCAGAATCCTCGGGACCGAAGATTTTCCAGATTTTGGAATTTTCTGGATTTTGGGTCCCTCAAAATTCAGACCCCCCCCCCCCCCTGCAAAAACCAGAATTTTTCAAAAACATAAAAATAAAAAAAATTAAACAATCCCATACAGAATATGAATAAACCTTATAGTTTGCATTTTTAAAAATTATTTAAACAAACATTCCTGCACTATTCAATGGTAACAATGATGGTACCAATGGATAAATAATAATAAAAAAAAATTGGTAACTAATATTATTTTATCTACAAGCTGTACCATTTTTTCTTTACAGCTACATAATCTACATAAAAAATTTTGATTAATGTTTTTAATAAATCTTATTTCTTAAATAAATTCGGAACCTCTCTCCCCTCTGCCAGTATTTTTCAAAAACATAAAAATAACAATAAGGGTAATTTTGCTGACTATGCAGGAAAAATTTTTCCATGATGATTTTTAACCGTTTTCACGAATTCCACTGGGAAAAATATGCAAACATCGAGCAGAACATCCTGGAATGTGTGAGAAAGGGGGAGGGAGGGCACAAGCAAATAAATAGAACTCT